>BTHU01000006.1:73872628-74472628 GCA_036184795.1 Tokudaia tokunoshimensis | reverse complement strand
AGCTCACAAAACCTTTCACTGGCTATGCCCAGAATCCTTGATGTCTCAATGAAAAGGCAGCTGACGACAGGTTGGAGTATGGCGGAGGCCTAAGAGCACACAGTGTATTCACACAGTTCCCCAGATCCCTGTCTGCCTCTCAGTGTGTGAGGAGCTGCCACTTGGCAAAGGCCCACAGTTGGCTACATGGTGCTGCTTTCTTTGCTCCCAGCCTGGCTGGTCCACTGATGCTATCGCCCCATCTTTCATTCTTAAGAAAATGTTTGCCGCGTGCTGCCTTTGCCGTCATCCTCTTTCTTTGTAGTCACCTACAATGGATTGTCTTGTAAGTGCTACACAGATGCCCAGTGGCTTAGCCATGGCTGGGTCCTGGGCCAGTTGACAGGAGGACGTAGTCTTAGACAGGACCACTGAGCCTGGCCCCGAGACTGACACTTCTGAAAGAGACATTGATGTGACAAGAAGCCTTTAACCCTCACTCTTCAAGGTCTAGGATATTGGCTGGAGACAGTTCCTCCCGCTACATCGGACCAGAGATAACACTATTTGGTCACCTGTTGCTTTTCCAGGGGCAGGCAGGAAGACACCAGAGATAACCTCTGAATTCAAAAAGCAGTGGTACCCTAAATGTATGAGTGCTCCTCAGTCTTTCCCACCCAAAGGCCATCAGGGCACAGAGAACCATCTCTCCAGCATGCCAAGGATAGATCATTTATCCTCCCGTCCACAGTGGTACATTGTGTTTTTGAAGAAGTATGTCTTGCCTTCAAAGTTCATTGATGTTTTCTTTATACTCATGAATGAAAAAGCCAGTCTAAGTGCAAAATCCACAGTTCATGTATACTCTTTCAGTAGCCCCTAGGAAGCTCAAAGTGTGTGGGGAGGGAGAGGGACTTCCTGTCACTCAGGTGTTAAATGCAGAAAGAGTCATCCCATATTTGCCATACACTAGATCTACAACTCTGGGAAAAGTCACACAACTGTGTTAAGCTGCAGGTTTCTTACCTGCAAAGTAAGGATAACTTGTATTTTCATTGCTGGGAGAGAGCTGTACAGAAGGTCAGGAAATAGGGACCAAAGCAGAGCGATGCACACACTGGAACCTCCGTGTAGGGAAGTGTGTGTTCATTTATTCTCAGGCTAGAAAGGAGCTGTCAGATGTGTTTCTAAATGTGAAAGACTTTCTTCCCACGGTGCTTTGTTTAAATGCTGTCTATCCCATGCGCATTGCCTCCTACGACAGGGAGTCCCCCACCCTTTTCTTCCACCAGGGGTCCCATACAGACAGTAGATAGTTCCATTAGACGATCTGTCTCATCTTGAATGGGCATCATCCCTTGTTCTTATCGCTCCTCATTCTGCAGTAACCACAGTGCATCCCATTGCAAGTTACCCTGAATGTGAACTTGAAAGTAATTCCTTACTTCACATACAGTGTCACAAATAATGAAAAACATGGACACGTTGCCTTGGCCCAAGTCATAGATTCTGTATTTTCCGAAAATCAGATCTAAGCGTGGCAACCCTGAATTTAAACGAGCCATCAAGCCTTAAGACAGTATCTTGGGAATTGATTCTAAGCCAGTGTGTGAGCTGAATGAGTCTGCGACCCAGGCATTACCACCTTCACGTACCATGTTAGATGATTGCACTGTTCTGCACATAGCCAAAGATTCAAAACACTGCGGACCAGGGGCAGTGACAAGTGATCTTATAATTATAAGGCACTGCTGTGGTTCTCATGAGATCCTAGTCAGTTCCCTGGCAGGAAGGTTGCTATAAAGGAGCAAAACTACCCTCTCCAAGCTCTCTGTCTCTCCAGCTAACCATGTGATCACTCCTTCTGTGACATCATCTGTCATGATGCTTTTGTCCCAGCCACACTGCTGAGATTCTCGGCTTTCAGAGCTTAAGTAAACTTTACTGTGTTGGTTACTTGGCCTCGAGTGCTTTATCATAGCAATTCGGAGTGGGCTGAGTCACAGTGTACAAGTCAAGAAACTGAGAACCCAGAATCGGTTTTAAGTGTAAATGTAAAACCCTGAGAATAAGGGTTTCAATTAGGCAAGCTAGCTGCAGAGTGTGTTTGTACATGGTGTTGCCTTCCAGTATGTCGCAATCTCCTCTTCCCCTTTCATCAGCTAAATCATAGAGATGGCATAGGAAAAGGATATTGCTGGTAGCTCTGAGAAGAAGGTATCATAAAATGATAAGATGGGAACGTCAACCTGCCTTCAGAGTGGGGGGCGGGAATTTTTAGGGTAATTAGCGTCATGCTAGAACATGCATCTATACACTCATTATAATGTCATCTGAAGCTCTCTTTAAATGAGTACCTCACATGACCCTCACAACTATTCCATGCAAACTTAGTGTTGATTAATTGACAGTGGTCCTAAAACTTGCCTATTATGGAGATCGAAATTAAGGCTGAGTCACTCTGAGTATCCCTGCCTCTTAACTTAGTACCAGGTAAATGGGGAGGCCTTGGCATGAGGACTCACTGTAATCTCGACCGATCCTTGGATCACTTCGCTTTCATTTGGTTGGCGATGAACTATCAGCAAGAAACGGAGCATTGAAAACTAAATAATAATAACACAACCCATTGCCTTTATTTTATTTTTATTTGAACATCAAATATGTTGAGAAGATGGTTTACAGGTGCTTCAGCATCCCACTGGATTCTTTACCATTTCAAGGTGCAAAGAGAGGCATACAAGTGTGTTTCATTAAACAAAGCGAAGCTGCGATGAAACGGGATCACATCAATAGTAGTATGCATCAGAAGAATGTACTAATCCATCAAACACAATTGGGTATCTGTGCCTTTCCTCAAAAAAAAAAAAAAACTAGAGCTCTACACTGAACAATATGAAGTGCACAAAAAGCATTGTTGGTAAGCTGTGAAAGAACATAAACTGGCATAATGTCACTTATTAATTCAAGTCTCTATGACCAATGACCTCTCTGTGAATACAAAGGGGTCCGTGTCTTAGGCACCTGCTCATGGGACTGTATGTTATTTTCAGGGTGCACAGCTCCATACAAAGACACTAAAGATGGGTTTGGAACATGGTGGCATTTACATATTTGAACAAGCTCAGGCACATTTGGATGTGAAAGAAAGGGGGAAAAAAGCAAATAGAAATTTCTCTTAAGTCTCTGAAACACAGTGCAAAATTGAGACAGTGCCATAATTGAGACAAAAATCACTTAGAAAGCAAGTCTAAAGGACTTTGAAAGAGACGACATTTTAATTTAAATGGATAAGGTATGGAACTAGAAATAGAGCATATTCACACTGATGAAAAGATAGATATTTGGGACCACAGTTAAATGTTTTTGCTCCAGTTGAAAGAGAGTAAATTTTCATGGAGTTAATCTAGGAAGTGCACAGTGTAAGCTGGATCAACCTCCCAAGACTTGTACCAAAGAGAATCGTGGTTGCCTTATGCGCTACTGTATAACTCTATTTGCCTTTAAAAGACTTAGGTTCCCCACGTAGGTCTGACTGTGAATATTAGACATTACTATGGTCCTAGAGATCATTTTCAGTATCCACAGTACATCTCAGAGTTGCAAAGTATGGATAGGAAGAGATTTGTAACTGACTTCATGCAGGTGTATGGGTAACTCCAAACCAATGTCTGGAGTCAATGATCTTTCAATGTAATAAGACTTCAAAGTATGGACACCACAATGTGATTAAAAAGAAATTATCAGTAAGTCGATTATTTGTTCAGTCCCAAAGGCATGAGATATGGCATGGAAAATCATATCTCCAGTGTTAGCAGGGAAATCTGTCAAAGACACAACTTCCTTGGGGTCTAGACTTCGTCAACTACATTGATAGGATCTTTTCTTTGGATGACCAGAATCAAATCAACAAGCTAAGCAGTGGCTAAAAGAAACTTAGGCAGACCCCGTGCTGGATTTGTCTTTGGATTTCACTGCTACTCCTACACTCTTCCTTGGAATTCAAGCCGCCATTTTGGAAGTGGCTGCCAATGGAGCTAGTTATTATTTCATTACAGTGCAGACAGATGTGAAATTCTAAAACCTGGGGCATATTCAAGGTGCCAGAATAATTTCCATACTCTTTATTCCCATTTCCCCACCTGTTATTCAAATTTCCACATCTCCCTACCCACTTCATGCTGACTCTTTGGGTAGATTATGACACTCAAATTTTAAATTATCTCCAGGTGAGGGGAAAGTACAAGTATGCCTCTCTAGCATGTCCCCAATGCCCCCACACGACAGCAGCTGAAAGATGTCAGCTGCTCAAAATTGGCACTTCAGATAAGGGTAATAAGAGATTTCCAAACATTGTTTGAAACTTGTGGGCTAACACTTCAGCTCTAACACTCTGCCCATTTCAAACTTATTGTCATAACACGACTACAAACACAGTAGATGGGATAATGTAAAACCCTCCACTAGAGTATTGTTTGGATTTAGCTGGTATTACATAATCTAAAGTCCTAGAAGGTTTTTTTTTATTTTTGTTTTTTATTTTTGTAAAAGAAAAATCTCAGTATAAACATTAAAAAGAACCCACTGACCCATTAGCTACTGTCCAAAAATATTACTACTGATATTTTGGTAAAAGCAAAATTAGCTGCCCTGAATAATTTTCCTTCTCAGGCATAATCTCTGCTACATAAGATTGTCTGTCATTCAACATCCAACAATAGGCATGTGGATTAGTGCTATTTTGTCTACTGTGGATACAAAAGTTGATATGAAATGTGATCTTCATTTAAATGAAAATCATCAGGCTTTAGGCATTAATAACTGCATACATGATACAGTAGTTTGAAAAGTCTACAAAAAAAATCTAAATATTTTCCCCTTGGCTTTTGAAATGTTAACCCAATCAAATGAAAACTCAGAACAGAATTATTACATTCAATTGTCCAATAAACAAGCAATTAAATTTCAACAAAAATATATATTATACTATATAAGGTGCTTCTTAAACAAACACAAACAGAAGAGTTAGCTTCTTAAACATGTTCTTAAAGCAGATACATAAAATTGTCCCAGAATTTGATGAACAAGTATGAGAAATTTAAAAAAAAAGAAGAAGAAGAAAAATTGGCTCTCCCAGTTTCCCACTTCTTTGGTAGTCAGTTAACTGGGAGATCAGAAACGAATGGAACCCACCATTCCAAATAGGACAGACCAAGAGAAGCCTAGGCATTTACCTAGGTTTTTGGCTAACCCGTCACATCTCAATGGAGTTCAAATTATAGATTGTGAAGTCAGGGATGGAAACCGAGCTATAATTCTGGTTAGGAAAAGGAAGCAATCTTTAGTTGTACTAGAGAGACCAAGACCCCAGAGGCCTTGAGTGGCTGTGGCTAGAGTAAGCCTTTCTTTTTATCCCCTTGTTCAAAGGACTCTCCTGACCCAATTCTGGTCATTCATCCTCTCTAGTTTATGAAATTTAAGAACATGAACTCTGTTGAGGAAGGAATTTTTCTCCCCAGGCCTTACGAGTTGGTTTTTGGATGAGTTCTGAATAATCAAGCACACTCTAGTCTGATCAATTTCTCAGCAGCTTGAGTCATGAGTGCTCTAAGACCTTGCCTCCATGCCTCTCCCCAAGCTCCTGGAGCATCTACAGAATCACAGGTATTTGAGGTCACCTCTACCAATCGGGATCATACCTGCAGTGTAAATGAAGCCAGCCCATGGTTCCCAGAGAAGTCTCACTGTGCACTGTGGGACCTGTGAAGTACCCCTCTGGAAAGCTGCTGTCCTGGCTGGGTCATTCTCCACACTTCTCTCTTACTACTTTCCTTCTTGTTTGGATACCTCTGAGTCACAGTCATTGCTCACATATTATTTGCTCCCTGCCCCCAAGAATAAGACTAAATAAACCCAAAAAAGTATCACCACCAGCTTGTAGGTTCATTGTGACTGCCCTTGGTTGATCAACATGGTAACAATTTAGGGCAATTCACATCAGGGGAGAGACAAGGCTAGCATCCTGTGCTGAAAAATGTTAGATTCACCAGAACAGGTCCCCCAAGCTGCCTTTACTGCAAGCCCCAGGGGAAGAAGGCTATTATAAAATGAAAATCAAATAAAATCAACACACCCTACAGCCCCCATGAAGGAAACTAATTCATTCCACGGTGTTAACTGAAATTGACTTTCTGGAATCCCATAAGTCATGGGAAGTAAGAATTGTCTAGAACCCACGATGTATGTATAGTGCTTGGTAGCTGGCACTTTAAGAAGCCAGAAGGTGAACTGTGTAAGTTGACATGGTCTTGACAACTGGGGGAATCTTCCTTTCCTGTGTGCATCGTGTATTCCTATAGGGGCTCAGGATTTCCCTTTAATAAAGTCACATGTTGCTATAGAATGCAAGAGGGTGCTATAAGGAACCTATGAAATAACTTCCTCAATGACTTCAATTAAAGGAGCCACTTTGAAGTCTTTGCTGAGGGTTTACTCTTGGAGCCATTGTGAAGTGCTCATCAGAGGTGAAATGTTTACTCTCTAGGCTTGGGTCTCAACAAGTAGCTTCAATGCAGTTATCTCAATTCATTCATGAAGACTGAAGACTATAGGAACCCTCATAGTTAGCGATGTAGCAAAGGGAGAAAGAGAGCTGTTACCAAGATTTAGCCCTGGAATCCCTTTTGGCTGTTCCCAACAGAAGACATGCCACTAAGAACTGAGCAAGCAAATAAATGGCTACTCATACTAGAAAGCCACTGGTGGTGGATGCATGCCAGAGTGTATGCAGGAGACAGAATTCTGCTAAAGTCATACATGACATGGGTAAATTGTTGCAGGAATTCGCAGAACCTTGCGGGGGAACCTGGGCGCTCTCAGATCGTGTTGGGGAAGCCCTCTGCTTCCGGGGGGATGTAGTAGGTTTGTAAGGAATGTGCTGAAGCAGAGCTGGTGGTGGCCAGCTGGCTCTGGCTGGGCTCCTCTGGGGGCACGCCCATGCGACTGGCTGGGGCATGAAGGCGGTGAGCATCCAGCATCTCGAGCAGCAGGTCATAGAGGGGCACGACGTTCTTGCATTTCATGTTGTAGAGATGCTCCATGCCTTTGTTACTGGAGGAGAAAGGGTCACAGAGAGAACTACGTTAGACCACAGCCAACCTGCCAGGATAGCTGAAATTCTTAGGAGGAAAAAGTATGAGAAACTCCAAAGACACTTGTGAGCCTTTTTTGAAACCTATTAAGGATTCATTTTAAGATGACAACTGTAGAATCTTAGGGGCTTCAGAGACCCCCTAAGAGTCTGGGGCTGGGACTTGTGTCCCTGTATTTTCATTTCCTCCATCCTATAAGGGTCTCCCACACCCACAATCATACTCTTCCTCCAGCTTCTTTTAGTAGGTTTTTTCATTCATTTTCCTCTCTATGATGTAACCGATGTTGAATGTCAACCTGACAAGCTCTAGACATCTGTGGATGTCTATAGGATCATTTCTAGATTACATTAATTGAGGTTGGAAGACCCACCCTAATGTTGGAGACATCGTTCTATGGGCTGGGCTCCTTGCCTGAGCTTGTCAGTGGCTTCTTATAACATTCAAAAGTTAAAACTCCAAATTTTCTATCCAGGTTCTCCGAGAACCAAATGACCTGCCTTTTATCTTCCTCACAGAGGACCCTGAATGCCATCCTGCACTGACTCTCCATCACTGGTCTTTGACTGACTCCTTAATAAAATGAAGACCTGATCTTAGCCATTCTGACTGGTGTGAGATGGAATCGCAGGGTTGTTTTGATTTGCATTTCCCTAATGACTAAGGATGTTGAACATCTGCAAGCTGGTACAATCACTCTGGAAAACAGTCTGGCGGTTCCTCAGAAAACTGGGCATGACACTCCCGGAGGATCCTGCTATACCACTCCTGGGCATATACCCAGAGGCTTCCCCTGCATGCAATAAGGACACATGCTCCACTATGTTCATAGCAGCCTTATTTATAATAGCCAGAAGCTGGAAAGAACCCAGATGTCCCTCAACAGAGGAATGGATTCAGAAGATGTGGTATATTTACACAATGGAATACTACTCTGCAATTAAAAACAATGAATTCATGAAATTCCTAGGCAAATGGTAAGAACTTGAAAATATCATCCTTAGTGAGGTAACCCAATCACAAAAGAACACACATGGTATGCAGTCACTGATAAGGGGATATTAACCCAGAATCTCGGAATACACAAGGCACAATTCGCATATCAATAAATTTCCAAGAAGATGGAAGGAGAGACCCCTGGTCCTGGAAAGACTGGATGTAGGGGAATGCCAGGACAGAGAAGCGAGAGGGGGTTGAATGGGGAACAGAGGGAGGGAAGGGGGCTTATGGGACTTTCGGGGAGGGAGGAAACAGGAAAGGGGAAATCATTTGGAATGTAAATAAAAATACTTAGAAAATTAAAAAAAAAAGGAAAGGAAAAAAAATGAAGACCTGTAGCGATCTAGAGAATCTGACCATTCTGTTCCCTTTTCCGGATGAACTTCCATGGAATCTCCAAATGCCTCTTGTGACCAAAAGACCTTTGTTACTCCATAGCAATGGGTCAGTCCCTATCGCTCAGGCATTTCCTTCCACACGATCCTAACTTCTACCATTGCCTAGGACAGTAAATGCTGCTCACAGGAGGAAACAGGGAAGAAAGGGCAAAGAGAAAGATGCAGGCAAATGGATTTTCTCCTTTCTCCTGTTTCCTCATTCCTTGTTGCCCTCTCTGCCATGTGGGCAGTGAAGGCAGGAAGTCATAATTCTCCCATGGCTTGAATTATTTTTAGTCCTAAGTATGTCTCTGAGTGTGATGGAGCACACCTGTAATCCTACTGCTTGGGAGTAGAGTAGGGTAAACATTTGGAACTCAAGGCTAGCCTAGGTTTCTCTGGTGTTTTCTAGGCTAGCCTGTACAGTGAGAACTCATCTCAAAATAACCAAAATTAGCCTAAAACAAACTAGACTACAGCCGTGTATATGAAGAACAGGTAGAACTTAGAAAATGTTGTAATAATATTTATGTTGGTGGTGGTAACAAGCCAGCCCGGGTTTGATCAGTGACACGAACACATGAGAACCATCAAGAACTGAAACCCAAGCTCAATCACATGTTGAAGTGTTATTTTGTTTTTTCGGTGTATGTGTGTGTGTGTGTGTGTGTTGTTTGTTTTTGTTTTTGCTTCATTTTTGTTTTGCTTGGTTTTGTTTTGTTTTTCCTTTTAATTTAAAGCACCACTCACATTTAACTCTCTGGTTCTGTCATTGTCTTTCTTGAACTGTCTAAGAAATCACATTTACAGTCAGATGAAATCTGAAATCTGAAAATGTTAAATTATTGCTGCTATGGTCCTAACTCATGATTAGGGCTATACTAACAACACAAGAATCCTATGATTCAGATTGGCTACAGGGAGGCAGTCTGTACAGAAACATTATTTTGGATAGACATATGAGTGTGTATGAATTACACCAAGATAGTACAGAGAGGTTCAGACCTTTGTGTAAAACGGTCATCTCTCCCTCATATTTCACAACTGAAAAGCTCTCTGTCATGCCATATCCTCTGCAATACATTGTCAGTAAAAGCAGCTATGGCTGGTGTTTATTGCTTGCTAATACTGATAAACCAAGCACATAATGGGTTTGTAAACTTATAGAATCCCTATCAACAACTGAAACCACTAAGAGGGGTCATGTGCTTTCTGTAAATTCCTCAAAAGATATGTCACCATGTTTTCTTCAAGGAGAAACTTACTCTCCCAGCCAGGTATTTTGGCAGCACTATGTTCTTCTGAGCTATTCTCTGCTTCCTTCTCTAGGATACCATCAGAAGAAAGAAAAGAGAAAAAAGAGGACATGCTTCCCTTGGATGTGATCATCTACTTGTGGTCCACTATCTAGCATATGGGACTTACCACATTATCTTGCTTAGATGATAAAGCATTACTAGATATGACATAACCAAAGTATTAAGCTTTTTTTTTCTCAAATGGCCTGGCTTTCTGGTGTCTCTGTTAATATTAGAATATATCCTAGTTAAGCTGGGGTACAAGAAGAATGGTATACATAAAACAGAATCACCTTACTGGGGCTTGATTCAGGCCTGTAACCTGTGTCACAGAGAGTTATAAATGAGCCTAGCTGAGACCCTCCAAGGACAGCCAATCGATCTGCAGCCAGCAGTTATGCTGCATAAATAACTTGAGGAATAGCTGCTATGGCGTGGTTTCAGTTATGAAGGACACCAAGAAAGGTGTCCAACTGGTTTCAGTTATGAAGGACACCAAGAAAGGACCTCATCACAAGGAATAACATACGCAAAGCAAAGGGTAACATGCTTTTATTGAAAAGCAATAGGAAACCCCTATTAGAATTTAAGTGGAGAGATGATATGATCTTGATTGATTTCAAAGTGAACACTCTGGTTGCTTCATAGGGGATGCAATAGAAGAGATTGAGATTAAAGAGCATGTTCGGTGATCAATTAGAATAAGGACGAAGGAGGTCACAGGAAGGCTTTGATCGCTATGGATGCATCAATGTTGACTCTGCCTGAGTTTTTTCTAAGCCCAGGGCTCTCTGATTCAGCATTCTCTGGTAGAGGTCAGTAGGGAGAACAGATGAGCCTGAAGCCTTGAGATATTGGCTTATATCCACTGACACCCTTGGATTGATACGGCTTTTCTCATTGCATGTGTTTCAAACCACCAATGCATATCCCTTCCTCTAGGGTACCCTCCCTGATGCTTGCCCAATGCTCCAGACAGGCTCTGTGATCCCTCCTCTGTCCTCCCCTAGCCTTTTGGTTCAGGCATTTTCCCAAAGTTACTCTGCCTAAGTTAGCAGCCTGTCCTGCTTTGGCTGTCACACAGAGTTGGTTGGGTCAACCATCTTTTATCTCTACTGTGGGACCCAGGGCTGCCTCACCTCATGTGGCGGAAATGGGAAAGAATGAGGAGGAGCTGGGCCAGGCGGCGGTGCTGCTGCTGCAGAGTCAGGCCAGCTTTGGCCATCAGGTGAATCAAAGTGTCTGTGATCTTGTCCAGGACACGGTGGATATGGTCCTTCTCTTCCAGAGACTTCAAGGTGCTGGACAGAAATGTGTACACTCCTGAATACACAGAGAGAAAGAGAGAGAGAGATTCAAAAGGGACATAGTCATGGAGACAGAAGCATTCCTGGGATTCCTTGATGGGCCAGGGAGCTTCCTCTGACAACTCTACAACACTGAGTGGAAACGTTTGACACATTTGACAAGAGACTATGTGGCATTTGTCATGAATATGCCCATCTTTCCACATCAAGAAGTCAGGATGGCCTCTTGTATCTAATCCAAGAGTCTCTAAGAAGGACTACTGATATTTCAGGCATAATGGTGGCATGACCATTTATTCTTGGTTAGATCTAACATCAACATGAACTGTTCATTCAATGCTGACCACAACCTCAAGAGGAAACCGTCATTGCTTCCTTGAAGGGACAGAGAAATGTGCTACGTACAAAGAGAATATACGTGGTATGATGGGATACTTAGGCTGCACCCAGTATGCCAACTCCACATCTGGTAATGATGGGCACACTGTCCCCCAGGAAATACAAGACAAGTAGTTACAAGAAATTGGCTAAATGATTAGAAGGTAATTGTTTGAGGTGGAAGTTATTTTGCTTCTACGTATATTTCCTTCTACTAAAATAAGTCTACACATATTTTAGTCTTTGCTGAAGAGTGTGTGACAAGGGTGTGGCCGGAAGACTTTAGGAACAGCTGCTTTTCCTGCCAGGCAAGCACGTCTTCTCTTGGCCTTCTACTGCCTCTGCAAAAGGTAGACTGGGCAGACCCCTTCATGACCAGCAGCAGTCCTGAGTTAGGCAATCAGAGCCCTCCTCTAGGGAGAGAAGCAAGAAGGCCATGAGGAACACTGAGGTCAATGGGAAAGAGCACTGAGAATGATGGGAAGGCAGGAGGGAGCACGGTGGTCTCAGCTTGTCTCTCAGCTCCACTTGCCCTCTCTGGTGGAAATAAGTTCCTCTATCCTAACTACACAGACTTACAGGGCACACATGATGCTGGATTACCACTAGGGTTAGGATAACACAGCAGGGTGGTTTCATACTTTCTCCGCTCATCCCGTTGACTAGGTCTCATAATTATTTATATGAGCACCTTCACGTTAAAAGCTCCAGGGGTGTTATCGCTCACTGATATAAATGCTGATCTTGTGGCAAGTGAGAACCTGAGGGTTGAAAACGAAGAAAATATCTATACTGAAGAACTCATAGTAAACAGTTGTAGTTGCCCAGAGTAGAAGATGGCCATGTTTGAAACAAACAAAAACAGCAGAACAAGACTGGCCCAAATCTTGGCTGGTGTGGATCTCAGGAGAATCTCAAAGCTTTTGGCACAGACAGGTGTATTGATCCATAATAGATACTGCACAGAATGCCAAGAAAGGCTTAAGAAAGAAACTGCACATAAAGTATAACGTGAGTCCCAACCTTTATCTTTCTGACCTGTTGTCTTCTTAAATGCCCATGTGTTCTCATTTACCTTGGTGGATTATGTCCCACTTTTGACTGTATTCCCTGTTTTCTGGCCACTGAATAATACTAGACACTGTCCTATACTATAGTTCGAACTAACTACATTATAACGTCAGCCCCTTTTATTTCTTTAGAAATGAAAACCTGAAAGGTCATTTCTTTAATTGGAAATTTTTTTATGTTACAAAGAAAATATACAATCGCAAGGGGATACTTTTTAAAATTGGGAAGGTTAAAAGGAATAAACAGGACCAAAAGTTGGGGACCTTTTGGAAATCATTACACAATATGCATTCTTGCAGTTTCTTTGTGGGCTGGTCAGGGTAGATTGAAGAATCCATTGTTTTTGACTCATTCGGTTTCCTAACACGACTCAGTCCAACTTGGCTGAATTGTTGATGGAAGCCCTTACATTCCTCTCTAAAAACTACATGGGTGAGAACTGCATTAAATATCCACAGAAAAAGAAATGCTCAAGGTTCTGGCTCTGGAAAATCTTTCATGTACAAGAAGAACATGTGTTGGGGATCTCGAACCCTCCTGGTGGAAACCCATTGCAGACTCTTTTCAGTTCTGGGAGCCAAGCACAGAGACTTGTGTCTACTAAGAGTTTTCCCCTGAGCCCATAACCCACTATCTCTCTTTTTAATTTATTTCTCAGCTTATTTTTAATCTTTATTTCATGGAGGTCTAATTGAATAAGGTGTAACTGTAGACTGTTGACAAATATTTCAACTTATAAAGCTATCATCCAGCTCAAAGTGTGAAGCATCTCAGCCCCCAGAAAAATCCTGTCTTGCCTCATTCCTGGCTAATGAAGCCATCTGTCCTTACCCAGAACATCCACTCCTCTGCTCACACCAGAAATCAGCATTGTGTATGAGAGTATTATCCGCCATTTATATGGGACATACCCTTGAGCAAGTTACCACCAGGTTAATATAGTAAATTGCTTCTATATTCTGAAGCTGTGATGGACCCTCACCCTTAGTACAAAAAATTAACAACATCCTGCATTTCACTGGGTTTCTCTTTATCCCTCAATGCACTCTAACACGTACTGCTTGAAATCCAGTTTTTCAGGAAGTCACAGATAAACCATGAGGATTGACACCTGAGATGATACCATGGTGTTCAGGGTCCATCTGAACTGTGTTCTTGTTCACAAACTTATAGAGCCTTTTTTAAAAATTGGATCACCATTTGAACTTCTTGAAAATCTTTCATGCACAACAAGAATATGTTTCATACACATCATTTTAAATAAATAAATAAATAAATAAATAAATAAATAAATAAATAAATGAATAGCCCAAGAAACCATCATTGGTATAGGCTTTGTAGCCTGAATCTTGTGCTTTCATAGTGGGTCTCTCTCCTTATTGCTAGGCATTGCTAGTGTTAAAATTGTACCTTAGATATTGTTTTACCGATTCAGTAGTACTGTAATGTATATTTATTAACTATAAAACTGGTATGTTATATACACATATATAATTATATACGCATGTTGTTTCCTAAAAACTGTTACGTTCTATGCTTCTGCAGTGAAATTGACAAACAGCACATTTTTAAGATTTGCTTTATAAAGATAGAGAAATGCCTGGGTTACGTTCTGCCTAGATTCCATGTGGAGAAGTGACAAAGAAAGAGGGAGTCCATTAGAAAATGAAGTAAGTGTCCAGTGGCCGTGCGGTTAGCTTGGACATTGTAGGTGGCAGGGAGGTGTGCTTGGGTGAACTGG
This sequence comes from Tokudaia tokunoshimensis, assembly GCA_036184795.1. NCBI lineage: Eukaryota > Metazoa > Chordata > Mammalia > Rodentia > Muridae > Tokudaia > Tokudaia tokunoshimensis. Next base: position 74,458,327 of record BTHU01000006.1, on the reverse strand, counting down.
TGTCAGCACTAATCTCGGTAGCGTTCCTCATGGCTCTGACTCTTATATTCTGTGTGTCATTACCAACAGCACTGTCTTGTCTCCAAGAAGCCTTACCACAGAATGAACGGCCTGAGAACCTGCCCAGATCCCAAAACCTGCGTTAGTCCAAACTGAGTGATGAAATTTTGAACCACATCCTTTTCTGTTACGACCCAGGATACTGGTTTCATTCAACAGTAACCCCTTCCTTGTTCAAGAAATCTTAGAAAGTACCATCTAATAGCTCGGGGTTCTTGCCAAGGGAGGTAGCCCCCACCATCCCTTCCCTATCCACTGTGCACCATGTGACAAAACACACTTGTGCTGAATTTCAACAGACTCTATGGCCAGCACAGTTTATTTGTGTGTGGGGGGGTGGGGGGTGGGGGAGTTGGTTTGGTTTGGTTGGTTTTCAATGCATGAAAAGACATGAGACTCCGACTCAGTGAGCCATTATTCTCTTTTGGGCTGTCAGCTCTGGGTTCTCTCATAGTACATGGAACTGTCTGGGTTCCTTCTTCCAGCAAGAACCTACTGAGAACCTACTGTGTTATCTGACAGGGATTCCAAGTTTTATATCCTTTGAAGAGTTAATATCTTAACAGAAGATTCTGCCCAAGGAGAGATTTTTTTTTTTTAACACCAACTCCCAGAATGGAGAGCATCCTCTGAGAAAGCCTGTTTTTCTAGTCCTGCTTTGGCACCAGCTCAGCTTATCATCTCATCCTTGTCGGCAGGCACTTCCTAGCTGTGCAAATATACATCGAAATAAAAATACAGCCCCGTACAAATGCCAGTAATTGACAACAGCCACCATGGTCCTTTTGGAGTTTCCTGGCAATACACAGTCCCTGTTTGCTGCCCGTTGCCCTTAAGGAGCTGTTTAAGAAACAAAAGCCACCCAGAGTCCCAGAATGCTTCAGGTGCTCTGGCAACCACTGTTAATAAACATGAGCACAACAAAGCCACCAGTTTATCTGAGTCTCAGGCGGGTTCCACACCACTATTTCCACAAGCCAGGGGCCAGTGTGCAGAGAGTAAGGGCCTTCAGAAAGACACAACAAGCCGGACTTTAGCCACTTGGTAGCCTGTGCCTAACCCCAAAGGCGGGGAGTCTATCCTGAAGCGTAGTTAGCAGACGTGAACACATCCTGCCACCACCAGGAGAGCTAGGAAGAGTCTGTAGGGGATGTAGTAAGACTAGAGAGTGACAGGGATGTCACAAGAGCACCCTCAAGTGTAAAGGATTTGTGTATGTACGTATGTATGTGTGCATGCATGTGTGTGTGCTTGCACGAATGCATGTATGTACTCATGTGTATATGTGTGTTTATGTGTCTGTGTGACAGAGACAAAGAAACAGACAGACAGATACATACACAGACAGACAGACAGACAGACAGAGAGACAGACAGACGTGGAAACTTTGTACATCGCACATGCTAGGCAGCACTGCTACTGAACAGCATCTGCAGCCCTCCAGCCTCACATTTCCTCTTGAGACAGGACTTCACCCAGCTGCCCAGACTAGCCCGGAATTTACTCTGCTCTCTAGACAAGCTGTAAACTTGGGAGCCTCCTGATTCAAACTTTTTAGTACCTAGGATTATAGGACTACAATATTGCGCGGGGCTGCCTAGAGATCTTGAGATCATATGGCTTTTTCTCGGGCTCATGTGACCTCAACTGTCCCCTATTCTACTGCCACACTCTTACAGGTTCTCTTTGCATCTGGGACTCACAGGACCACTCTTTCTATTCTTCGACTTCTTTACACCCAATGGAAGCCTCTAGAAGTTGGAGGAAGGCTGAAGCACACGCATCCCTGGATACACCCAGGAGGAAGCTCAGGAAACAGTTGGGCTCCTGACCTCCCCTGGCATTGACCTCCACAGGGAGGCTGCTCGGACCGCTGGGACCTTGGGCTGACCCGCTGCTGAAGGACAGACTCATCCAGCAAGGCAATCTTGTTTTTCAAAAGGAATAATGTAGTAGTTGACCTTGGAAGGTACTTCAATCTACATCCGCTTGACTTAGAAGAAAAAAAAAAAGGCAGGAATGATTCAAAGGGAAAAGATGATCAATAATATGAAGCCCAGAGTTGTAAGTCACCTGGACCAAAACTGTCACTCAGCTTCGATCAGGAGGAAGTCATAGTGTTCATGACTGACTAAGTGATGTATTAGCACAAGGAGGTTCACCACAGAGAAGTATCTCTACAAGCAATGTCTTTTCTCAGTCGTGCCTTGGAGGCAGACCATGATGTCATCAGTCTCTGTTGGCTCTCCGGTTCACCTTTGATTGCCATTTGTTTGAGGGGCAGTACTACTCCTGATGCAGTCTTTGGTCCGTATGGTCGTTTGAATGGGATGGTCCTGCCATGAGTCTTTGGCATTTGAATATGTGGTAAACAGTTGGTGGTCCTGTTTGAGGAGGCTTAGGAGGTTGTTCTTGCTAGAGGAAATATGTCACTGGGGGCGGGGTCAAACTTTGAGGTTCCAAAGACCACCATGTGTGGTTTCAGGTAGACCTTGTTTGCAGTTTGTGATATGAGTTCTCAGTTACTGCTTCGGGTACCATGGCTGTCTCTACCATCATGGACGCTAACCATCTGGAAACAAACTTGTCTATAAGTTGCCTTGGTTTTACTGCTTTGTTACAGCAATAGAAAAGCAACTAATACAGATGACTGTATTACGCAGCAACACAGTGGCTGCTGCTATTTAGCAAGAGGAGTTATTCTAGATGTTCTACAAAGTACTGGAAAGACGGTCCCAGGCACTAATTCCCCCCCCCCCCCGCATGCTGTCCTTCTCTAGAAAGTCCTGTTGCATGGATATACTGCAAATACAAATTTGAAGTAAAACGTTTTGAAAAGAGAGCTGAGACTCATTGGCAGAACACTTGACTACCATGTTCAAGACCTTGAATTTGAATTTGATCCTTAGTTTTACACACACACACACACACACACACACACACACACACACACACACACGGGCATATACTTGCACCTGTTTTAAATGTCTCAAAAGATATAGTATGCAGATGAGTTTATAGTGAAGAAAGTTATTAGGAATGTCCTCACCAGAGTAGGGCCTCATGAAGATCCAACCCTAGCTGAGGAGCTACTGACTCTTAGTGGCTCCTGGTGATGGCAAGGGTAGCCATTATTTTAAACGTGCTGTAGCCATGAATAAGCTGCCCATGTAAATAACCCCACATCCACGCCCATGTAAGCAACCCTAATTAAACTCAGTGAGTCGTTAAAGAAGACGTTAAAGTAAGAGGGGACTGCTGGGAAATAGGTGTTGAGAAGAAATGGAAGGAAGAAATGGAAGGAGGTAATGGAGCTAGATCAAACTATATTACACACATGTGTAAACTTTTCAGAGAACAGATTTAAATTATTGAATTTTTAAAAACAATGTTTGATGCATAATTTCAACTGGGGGCACCATGTAACCACAACTGTACATTTATTTACTTGAATTGATTTCAGTGTCAATGAGCAGATACTACAGACATGACAGAATTGGTTATAAAGATAAACAGAGGAAATGTTCACTTTTCTAACAGAAATTAGAGCCTGTGATTATAAAATACCACACACTGATGAAATAGTGAGTTCTTTAATAATATTTTGTAATAATTTAATGATTAACTTTTAATTTAATAATTTAATTAATTCAATAAATAATTTTTATGGTATCCATGTCTGGTTCTGATTTGTCATGTCCTGTGTTTCTTGGGCAGAAAACTTCAAATTATGTTTATGTCTAAGTATTCCTTGTGATGACCACACTTTTGTACTTAAAAAAAAACACTTTTGCCAAGCCTTGTATATCTGCCCTGAAATATGTAACTTTAGCATTTTATTTTAAGTGAGTTTAATATAATTTCTTATTAGTATATACTGTGAAAGCACACTGATTTCTCTTCAAATCATGAATATCTTAGAATCTCTTGTGAAGTTTTACAAGGGGCAACAGTCCAGGCTCCAACAAAGTTAATCGAGCCAAGGGATGTGCTTTAACAAAACCCAACACTGGAGACTCATGCCGAGTTGGAATGATAAGCCATGTGACTGCCTTGAATTTTATATCTTGTGACCATCAAAAGGTAAACTCTTGACAACACAGAGTCTATCAGTGTTCTTTGAAAACTATCCTACCATCACACTTAGTTTCAAGGTGTCTTTTCCATGGAGTTCCTGGACCAGGTTCTCCCTGCCTCTTCTTTCCATCTTTTTCTAGTCATGTATGTTAGAATAGAGCTAAGTCTTAGGAAACTCATTTGAATGGCAGAATCTTCATTTTCCCTGAGTACTTGGAAGACCACATAATAAAAGACTACAGAACCCAACTGTTTCCCTCTGTTCTTACTCCACTCCAACCAGCAGAGCTGATTTCTCTGACGGTAAGTATGTAGCACATCAACACGTTCCAGCTGACTCAGAAGATAAATCTCTTAATGACTTCCGACGGAGATATTGGTGAGCTGATGGAGTTGACTTGAGGCAAATTAAGACACATGGGCTTTTGCATTAAAATGGAATCATGTGCTTGACTATATATGGAATTCCTGATTTTATTTTTTATAACAGACAGACAAGATAGATTCTAGATTATATCTTTCAGGACAAAGTTGCTATTGGTGTATATTTGGCATGGGAGTTTGTTTCTGTTGCTTACATCTGTAACATATTAGGAGACATCCAGGATTCTGAGTTTTCTATTCTTCAAGCAGTTTATTTCTACCCCTCTGGGTTCATAAAGGAGAAGTTTCAAACACATGTGTGATAAGAGAGACAGAGTCTGAGAGCTGGTAAGATGGTGTACTGATTAAGAGTGTATACTGCTCTTGCAGAGGGTCTAACTTTGGTTCCTAGCACCCATATCGCAACCATATATAACTCCAGCTCCAGGGTAGCCAAATGCCTCTGGCCTCTTTGGGCATGTATGCTCACATGTGCATACCTCTACATCAGGATATCCCACTGCATCATATTTAAGAAGATATTCTTTTCCAGAGACAGATTATATCAAGTGTCCTGTAACTTGTTTTTGTGCAGTGGGTTTTTGCACTCATCCTGGAGAGACAGCAGATCTAATCCCACTCTTTCAAGTCTGGATGGATTTGTGACTCTCATGTAACCAATGGAATAGGCTGGAAATGGAAATGGTGCATATGTGTGTGTGTGTGTGTGTGTGTGTGTGTGTGTGTGTATACACGGTGTGTACGTCTGTCTGTGTGTGTCTGTGCTTGTCTGTGCCCAAATGTGTGTGTGTTTATGCATGTGCTCGTGTGTCTGTGTGTGTATATGTCTGGGTGTCTGTGCATGTGCGTATATATATACGTGTGTGTTTGTGCCTGTGTACATCTGTGTGTGTGTGTATGTGCATGTCTGTACCCATGTCTGTGTGTATTTGCACAAGCATGTGTCTCTCTCTGTGTGTGCTTGTGCCCAATCTGTCCTAAAACAAAAATTAGGACACAGCTACTATAAAGGAGGAATAGGGAAAATGTGGAGAAGACTTTTGTGGGGAGGGAGATGGGATGGCGATGCAGAGAGAAAGGGAATGGGGAAGTACAGGTAACAATGAGGGTGCTCAAAAGCCCCATGCAGTATAATAATGGCACACAACCCCTGCACATAAGGCTCAGGGAACACTGCAAAATAATGGGGCAAAGACTGTGAGAGCCAGAGGTCCAAAACAGCTGCTGAAAGACAGTTTCTTCTAAATTGAAGTATCAAGAGGACACAAAGTGGAGGGAGGGAGTTTATCTGGGAGGAATTGAGAAAGGAGATATGTTGAACGAAATTCTCTAGGAAATAATAAAAATACTATACACAGATGTGAAGTCTACTAAGTAGTGAAAGTAATTTTGTGCTTGTGCAATTAGGAGTTTGTGTATATATGTGTGAGTGTGCGGAGGGTAGGGCTGTGTGCATGTAGGTATATTTGTGTGTGGAAGCCAGAGCTCAGCTTCAGGTGTCTTTCTTCATTATTCTCAACCGCAAGACAAGAAACTAAGACAGGTTCTGTCACTAAATCTGCAGCTCAAGTGGGTTACCAGGAATTTCAGAGACTCTCTTGTCCCCTCTTTCCTAGGGTTGGAAAATCCAATTCCTAGTACCAAAAAATCCAAAAAAGGAAAATATATACAAGTTGCATTTTAATTTTAGGATTGTAGGAAGTTGGAGCACCAGGGCTTACAAATGCAAGGGCTAAGGAACGTTTCCAGAGAGGCAAATGGTCTGTCTTCGACTGGGTCACCCAGCTGCTAAATAAGTGTCACAGCCCAAGATGGAATCCAGACTCACCTCACGTCTGACTCAGCATTCAAACACTACACTAAGAATTTCTTAGATCTAAGGTTTTCAGGAAGCTAGAAATGACAGCCAATGGACTCATCTGGATATTTGAGATCAGTAGACTAATTTTCATAGTGACAAAATATTAGGAGCAATTTAGGGGCAACTCTGCTTTTCAAAAAAGGTCAGAGGATGGTGTGGCCAAAAGGAGTTGAAATGACAGGAGGTCTTCTATGTCTCTTTTTTGTTTTGTTTCTGAAACAGTGTCTCTATTATATCACACTGTCTGTCCTGAAACTCTCTCCACAGACCAGGCTGGCCTCGAACTCACAAAGATCCACCTGCCTCTGGCCCCTAAGTATTGGGATTAAAGGTATGTGCCACTATACTCAGCTTCTGTAAGTCTCTTTTAATTAGATGGAGACTTTCACCAAAGTGTTAACAGTGATTACTTTCATGGGATGAAATTGGGATGCTCTGAGAGATATTTTTTCTCGGTGTCTTTTCTGTATTTTCCAAGTCTCAAGCATTGGGTGCTCATCACTTTTGCAAACTAGTAAAAAATGAAAATGTATTTTAAAAAAAATACAAAAAGTACCTCTTGTTCCTGTTATTTCACAGACTATATCAATGCCCAAGTTGTTGAGTGAGAAATTCACCTGGTGAGTGGGTCCTTCAAAGAATCCAGAGATTGTTATGAAGACATTACTTGTTAATTTTCTCATAATATTTCCATTATCTCTAAGGTAGTTCCTATTTCTGAGACTCTTCAAGGTTGTGGGTTCAGCAGGAAATGAAACTAACCGATTGATTTGTCACTGAAATTTTACCCAGTGGTTTCCTTAGCTGGAAAGAATCCTGATGTACCACCAAGCTATACTTAGCTGCAGAGCTAACTACAATGATAAATGAGCGTCAAAGCCTGACAAAACCAGAAGGCCATGATTTCTCCGGGAGGTTCTATGCGTCTTGCTTTCATAGAGCTCAGAGACTCAACTAATTCAGTAATTCATGCTGCCATTCTGGCAGGAAGGAGCAGTGTTTCACCTAACACAGTGAAAAATAATTGACATTCTTGGTGTCACTCATCACTGTTGTCCATGAAAACAGTGAAATTCTGCCTGACACTCCTGTCCTCAGAGCCATGCCTATGTCTGTCTGTAGGGCACTAAGATGCAGACTTCTCTCAATCCGTAGGTACTCATTGATATTGGGTAGGGCACAGTTTGAACCACCAGCCCTCAGTTTTTCAGTAAAAAGGTAAAGTCACGTGTCAATTTGCTTCTTCCAAGCTCATCAGAGACCAGGACATGAAATGTCCATCCCCAAAAGTCCCAGAACCAAATGCAAAGTCCCTGTTCTTTACTTCCAAAAGAGTCACTTAAAATGATGTGCTTGAATTCTTCAATAACTTATCTCGTTCCTTTAAAATAATGCTTTATTTTTAAATCAGTGGTAGAATGTAACATGTATGAGAGCTAGCCCACAGTGAAAAATAATTTGACATTCTTGGTGTCACTCATCACTGTTAAGTACCTGCAAGGGGAGCTCACTGTCATGGTGTCTGTGCACAATATAAAGCTACTTAGCACCTACATATACAATCTAATTCTGGTAAGAGTTGGCTTCCAAAGGAAGCGTTTATGTAGTACATAGGTAGAGTCCTGGACTGTGGGTGTTTAAGAACACCCGCAGGATATGAGCAAAAGGAAACAAACCTTCAGCTCCCTACTCATTCCATCACCTTCCATTCACCTGCCTCATGGTCCACAGGGCACAGTGGCTTATATGTGTGTGGGTGTCTTTCACGGTGATTGATAACAGTGTGATCCAGTGTTGGTGGAGCGGAAGTGTATATGTACTGATGGCTTTACAAACCACCATACCTCTTTCTCATACCAAACGTACTTCTACTAATATGTGCAAACTAAAAACTAAAATTGGGAAGTGGTTCATTAAAGGTGAAAAATGAGCAGGGTTGGAGAGATGGCTTGGTGGTTAAGGGCACTCACTGATCTTCCAAAGGTCCCGAGTTCAATTCCTGGCACCCACATGCCAGCTCACAACCACCTGATGCCATCTTCTGGGGTACATATGTTTGGTCCCCAGCACCTGTGTCAAGCAGCTCATAACTGCATATGACTCCAGATTCATGAGATCTTATATCCTCTTCTGAACTCTATGGGACACTACATTCATATACATAAACACATACACATTCACACATACACACAGTCCACAAATGTATAATTAAAAATAAAAGTAAAAATTTGGGGGCTGGAGAGCTGGCTCAGGAGTTCAGAGCACTGACCACTCTTCTGAAGATCCTGAATTCAAATCCCAGCAACCACATGGTGGCTCAGAACCATCTGTAATAAGACCTGACTCCTTCTTCTGGAGTGTCTGAAGAGAGCTACGGTGTGCTTACATATAATAAATAAATAAAACTTTAAAAAAATAAAAATTTAAAAATTAGATGGTCTTAATGTTTTAGAAAATCTCCACCAATTAATCTGGCAGTCACTTTCTATCTTTGGCCTTCCATACAGTCTCAGGGCCAGGGCATAATGCAGTGAAAATCTTCCAATAGTATAACAAGGCTAGCCTTTTCTCTTATATACTCCTTATAACTAACTGTCTAACCTCCTAGTCTTCCTAAAACAGCACATACTGTTCCCCTTACTTGATTTGCCTAATTCTTCCATGTTCTGCTCCTGACCCTGTCCCAAAGTCATTCCCACACTTTGAGGAACTGCTCGTTAACAGCCTCACTTGTTGGTATCAAGTATCTGCCAGTTCATTTTCTGTGGCTAACACCATAACCACATGGACTGGGTAAACTATAAAGATAAAAGTTCTGCTATGCCTCCAAGTTCTGGTCCAAGGGTTAGAGGTCATATATGATGATGCTTCTTATGCTGGCAGGACCCAAAGTAGTGCATGGCATTATATTGCAAGAGGTATGAAGTGTGCACCTATGTGTATACTCTGAATCCTGTGTTGCCTTTTTATAAAGCTACCAGTATTCAATTATAGAGTGTCATCCTGATGGCTTTATCTAGTCCCAGGCATCTTTCAAAAGCCCCATCTGTGCACACCACAGTCAAATTGGCTTTTCCCATCTTATTACCTGCTGATGGAATTAAATTTTAACCTGTTCAATTGAAAACCAGAACTCTCTATGTTCATCTCAGAAGGCAATGGGAACTTAGATCGGCATGGCCATTATTCTTCATCATCAATGTGATTAGATTTGGAATTGTCTCAGAATCATAACTCTCGGTTTGTCTTTGAGGATGTTTCCAAAAAGTTTAAGTGAAGACAGAAGACCTGCGCTAAGGTGGAGTAACAACCTCCCACAGACTGAGGGCCTGAGGACCGAATTTAAAGGGGAAAGCAAGCTGAGAGTCAACATTCATCCATCAGTGCTTTCTAACTGTGGTGGCAGCAATGTGACCTGCTTCCTCTTGCTACTGCTGACATGCCTTTCCTGTCACAATGTCACCCTTAGACTGGGAACTACAGTAAACCTTAACTTCCTTTGGCCAGGCGTGTGTCACAACAAGAAGAAAAGTAATCCATACAGTTGGCTTTCCCAGTTCTCGGAAGCTCTGAGACCTTTGAAAGAGTGCACAGGATCTGAGCCACCAACTCAGATATATACATTGTCTATCCACAAGAGTGTGTTCATTGTGTGGGAGGTCCCTTCACTGTGAATGGCAGGGATGAGAACCTGCCTTGGATGTTCTGTTGGGAATTTATTCTATAATGCTAGTTACTATTATTTCTTCTGCTAAGAGGGATTCTTTTATAAGGACACGAAGGAAGATGTTTGTGTTTGGAAGCTGTGGAGGAAACACACTAGTTTTCACCTGTGTCTACATGTAAGGAGCAGGACAAGGTCCTGCACCCTGCATGGACATTCTTCCAATAGGTATGGCAATTCTGAGGCCTTGGGCTCACTGAGTACTAGTTTGCCCATTAGAGTTATGGAAGTAGCTTATCTAGCGTCTCCACCTATTAAGTAAATAGCAGAGTCCATTCTTCAAATTCTAGATCTTTCTGAAGACAGAGATCAGGTCACAGGACACTTACAGGAAAACCATTATCACCCAAGAGGCTTAAGGTTGTATCAGAAGTTGTGACAATAGAAAGACTCCAGAAGTTGAGTGGATTTGGCTGCCTGCAGAATTCAGTCCCAGGGACCAATAGCGGAACCACTTGGCAACTGTGAAGTGGCATTCATCTCAAAATAATGACAATAAGCAGACTCTGTGGAAAGGACACTTGGCATCACAAAAAAGTCAAGAGAGACTAGAAGAGAATACTCTCTGATGTTGCAACATTGGTATCCCTGATGATGTGTCCATTTGCGATTTCCAAGGCCTGCTCTTGTCAGAAACCTTCAATGGCAGAGACTTAATGAGTCCTTGATGTTGAAAGTCATACCATTGTTAAATATTCTTTTATCTAAATATAGACCCTCTCTGAATCATTGTTTCATTCTCAACTTGAAAATCTCAATGCTCCCAAGCAGTTGTCTAACAATTCAGAGTACAAATAATCCGGAACAAGGAGATTGGGGGCGGGACGAACACTCTCTGTGCTGGAAACCTGTTATAATTCATCATGAAATAAATGTTTCTCTGATGAGAATGTGGTCATGCGTGAGCAAAGGCCAACAGGCTTTCATCAGCTTCGGCCTTGTGTGCTTTTCATGAGGGCACCATGAAAACCAGACCCACACATTAACAAAACAGAGCTAGGGAGCAGAAGAGAGTTGCCATACTCTTAGAATGTATGTGTAACATGTATGGTCTTCCTCAACCTTGCCTTGTCTCCCTCAATGAGCACCAACGTCCTACAGTTAGAGATTTTTGTCATTTGGTTTCTAGAATTTCTTTTTCTCCCTTGGGTTTTCACTTGTCTGTGTGTTTCAACTCTTAACTCAGCTTCATTATCCCATCCCTCTGAAAGACAAATATCATTGGACCTTGAGCTTGGGATGAAGAGGCAATCATGGGTGTCAAGTTTCGACAGCAGAAGACCTTCCAGAAACAACCAGAATGCCTGCTGGGCTTGCTGTACTGAGACTTCTGCATAGCTAGGGTTAGCCTGTGGGTCAGAGTCAGAAGAGAGAGGGTCAGGAGTAAGACAGCACAGAGAGCTAGAACTAGGAACTGGAGAAACCTTCTGAGCTCCACTGGATAAGATAGCAGAGAAAGAAGTGAGAGAGGTTCTCTAGGACCCAATATACAGAATTGTGTGTGTGTTTGTGTGTGTGTGCGCGCGCGTGTGTGTACACGTGTAAGAAAAGAGATGGTTCTAAAAATGAAGGAAGTCATTGTCAAGTTGACTTGAAGGTTAAAACTGCACATTCCTGAGACCTGATAAATGTATACCCTCAAAGCTTCAATGCATGAATTTCCTGAGGCTTAGGGAACATTCAGTGACAAAGGAACATTCTGCCTGGGAGTGGATTTGGAAGGAGCATGAGGCTAAGAAGAGAATAGAAGAGTAAGTGACAAGCAGTGATCCTTCAGTCTTGCCACTGTGGTCTGTCAGCATAAGGTCAAATCCACATGATCAAGGTCCTTTTAACACGGAAAAAAGCAGCATAATTAACTAAGTCTCCAGGTAGCTACTTCTAGCCTTGAGTCTCTCCACTTCTTGGGGGACCTGTGGGAGGGACTTTAAACTAAAACACAGTGTTATGCAAAGCTGATATCTACTCAGCTGAAGCCAGGCTCTCATCTTTGACAAAGACAGCTTTCATTGCCTGAGGCTACCCATGCTCCGTGATCTGACCTGCTGATGTCAATATAAAACAAGGTGCTGAGAAGTCCACGGGGAAGGCAGGTACTTCAGAGTGGGAAGGAGAGGCTAGCAAGATGAAATGTTTCCAGCCCATCCCCCAGCAATGTCCAGCAAAGCTTCTATTAAAGAATAACGAAGCAATGTCTGTTGACAGTATGTGGCCCCAAGACCATTCGAAACCCAAAATGAACAATGAACCACTTTGTGAAATCGGGAAATATACATCTAAACAAAGAATGATTCCAGTTAAAGAAACAAGGAAACACACACACACATACACACACACACAACGCGCGCGCGCACGCACACGCACACGAATCAGAACATTCATTTGGATATGTTTGGCATAAAGATCGTAGTGAGACTGCAATCAATATACAATTACTGAAGAAACGAGTGAAATTTTTTTTGAGTAAAAATATTAAAATCAACCGGCTCTTGAAATGATGGATCATGTGCTACTAAGAAGCTAAAAAGTCAAGAGAAGATGAAGTCACTAGGGAGCTGGTCTCCAGGAAGTAGGCGTGCCTCAATGATCTCAAAGAAGAACTACAGGAGGAAGAACATAGCCAGGCCTGGCAAAGGCTCCTCCACATCCTCCTGTGGCTGCAATGCCCACCCCTCCTCCCACTTCTGCTCCTCCTCAGACCCCTGCCCTGAGCACATCTGTTCCCTTCCTCCTAGGCCTCCTCTTGGACTTCCTCCAGCTGCTTCTCAGAAAGCTTTGAAGCTGTCGCTGATGTTTTACTCTTTCTTTCTTTCTTTTTTTAATCCTGTCTGGATTAACCAAGATCACCTCTCCCCTTTGATGTGGACTCTGTGGTTGTCCTCTAGATGATCTCGAGCATTGGTAAGCAAATAAATCATTCCAACCCACACAGAAATTGTGTTAAACGCCTTCTAAACAGTTGTGAAGGGTTCGTCTGTGGAAATTCTGGCCTTTGGAGATCCCCTTGTGCCTTCTAGAAAGACATTCTGAACAGACCCTCAAAGAAATCCTTCATTTCTCCTGATTCTGCCTGAAAACCAAAGACGCTATGAGCAACTTACTCAGAACTTCAGAGACTTAGACTGAAATGTGAGCTTCCTTCCAAGCCCCAGGCTTAGCTAAGGAAGACTTAAGATCTTCTAACCAGGTTCCCTGAAACCTAGCCTGTGTGGCTTTGTCTCAGGATAAGTCAGGAGTTGTCCCAGCTCAAAAGTAGTGAGTTGGTTAAGGGTTTAGAAACATCTGGACTCCTTCAGTTGTGTGTGTGTGTGTGTGTGTGTGTGTGTCTGTGTCTGTGTGTTGGGACAGATTTCTTTTTATTGTACTTTTATTTCTCTTTATTTCCTAGTACTGGCCCATTGTGTCTCATCCTTTCCCTCTGCTTTTCCACGAACAATAGCAGACACTAGGAACGGTGCGAGGCACAGACCTGTCTTCCCAGAGCACAGCTCACTTTTGTGGTGAGAAGAGTGGTTTTGTCTGCTCGGGCTGGTCAGCTGCTTCTGTTTTTATTACAGCTCTCCTGAGCCGGCAGTACTGTCCTTGATGACACAGACAAGCTGCTACCCATCATCACATGAAAACACAACTATCAGCTGCTACCCATCATCACATGAAAACACAACTATCAACTCTGCGGTATGCCGAGCCTCTCATTTCCAAACAGTGGCCCACCCCTTTAAGAGCAAACATAAGTCCAGAGCTCATCCCTTTAAGAATAAGCATGCGCACAGAGCTTCGGAGACAGACAGAGGGACAAAGACAATGTGTGAAGGCCTATCTAGCATCACAGACTGTGCTGGGAACCCACTTCTGCCATGGGAAATCCAACGGGTTGTAAAAAATTCAGAGTCCCTCCCGCCCAAATCTAGAGTTGTGCTTTTAATTTTTTGCATAATATTAAAAACTATATCTTCACTGTTGTAAGAACAGAAAAAACAAAACCTTAAGAAAAGCTGTGCGGATATGTGGGGCACAGTTTACAAGTATCTGTTGTGCTCATTTTACAACTCTTACTTCCTGTCTGGGTTATTCTCTTCTGATTAGAGTGGGAATAATAATAATAATAACAACAATAATAGTTTCCAACACTTGTTAAGCATGCTGTCCCTGAAGTTAACAGATTGCCCACATGCAGGCTGTCCACATTTGCCAGCCCTCCACTGAAGAAGGAGTGGGATCGGGACCTGGCGCCGTGGAAGTGAGTGGCTCTCCTCCCAGAACTGACACCCAATAAAGAGCCATTGTGGGATCTGGACCCTTCAACGCGCAGGACAAATGACTCAAATGAAGACGCACAATGCGTGTGAGTGGGACTAGAAACTTGAATGGAGTGTAATCACTTCCTGAGTGCCTATCGCCTCGTATTATTCCATCGAGGAACTTCACTCCCCAGTTCAGGCCTTGCCTGGTGTAATAGTACCAATTTCCATTTCTCAGTTGATAAGGGAAGATGATTACTGTGATAACTAGTGAGTAATATGGCTATCTAGAGTCCTTGGAGAACCAGAGAGGGAAATTGTCATTCGGTGGAGATAGGAAGAAGGGTCTTGGGATCATGAGGAGGACACAGACCTTGTGGTGATTCTCTCTCTCTCTCTCTCTCTCTCTCTCTCTCTCTCTCTCTCTCTCTCTGTCTCTCTGTCTCTCTCTCTCTCTCTGTCTCTCTGTCTCTCTCTGTCTCTCTGTCTCTGTCTCCCTCTGTCTCTCTCTGTGTCTCTGTCTCTGTCTCTCTCTCTCTCTCTCTCTCTCTCTCTCTCTCTCTCTCTCTCTCTCTCTCTCTCTCTCTCTGACCATGCTGTCAATCTGTCTTGAGAAATCCAAGACCAAGCATGGTGGGGTGAGGAACTGAATCAGGCCAAGACTTGAGAAGATGTGTGATTTCTACTTGAGGGTGACACTGAGATACAAGAAATTGGAGCCGCAGGACAAAGGTCCCCAGTTGAGAGAGTCTGCTGTGCAGCAGACAGGGGTTTGAGCACAGTGTGCCTGTGGTTGCAGATCTACAGAGCTGGAGCTTGGAGGGGCTGGAAGGGTGAGAGTGCTGACTGACAGCGAGCCACAATTCCTGTCTGGGTGACTTAACAGCGACCTCATTACAGAGGAAAAAAGAGAGGAGGAGAGGAGAGAGGAAAGGAGAAGAGGGTAGGGGAGAGGAGAGGAGGGGAGGGGAGAGCAGAGGAGGGGAAAAGAGGGGAAAGGAGGGGAGGGTAAGGGAGGAGAGCGGAAGGGAGGGGAAAGGAGGGGAGAGGAGGGGAGGAGAGGAGAGAGGAGGGGAGGGGAGGGGAGGGGAGGGGAGGGGAGGGGAGGAGAGGAGAGAGTAGGGGAGGTGAGGGGAGAGGAGGGGAGGAGAGGAGAGAGGAGGGGAGGTGAGGGGAGAGGAGGGGAGGAGAGGAGAGAGGAGGGGAGGGGAGGGGAGGAGAGGAGAGAGGAGGGGAGGCAAGGGGAGAGGAGGGGAGGAGAGGAGAGAGGAGGGGAGGGGAGGGGAGAGCAGAGGTGGGGAGGGGAGGGGAGGGGAGGAGAGGGGAGGGGAGGGGAGGGGAGAGCAGGGGGTAGGGGAGAGGGCAAGAGAGGGGAAGAGGGGAAGAGAGGAGAAGAGAAGGAAGGGGAGGGAAGGAGAGGAGAGGAGAAGAGAGGGAAGGAAAGGGGAAGAGGGGAAAAGAGGGGAGGAGAGTAGAAGAGAGGGGAGAGGAGGAAAGGGAAGGGGAGGGGAGGAAAGGGAAGGGAAGAAATACAGCATCTGAACAAAACTTCAGTGGCTCCTAGGCACTCGGTAGCCAAAGACCATGAGCCACTTAGACAAAATGAACTGCACATCCGGAAGCATTGTCCACTTCACTCTTTATTCCATCATTCTAGAACCGCTTTGTTTATTTTTTTCTACATTTTAAGCTAAGTACATCTTTAACCAATCACCTTTGACCAGAAGATAGATGTTCTGTCTCCAATAACCCTCTTTAATATCTTGATGGCATATTTTTCTTATCAGTGCTAGGCATAGCACTCAAATGCTTGAGCATGCCAATGGCACACTCCACAGCTGAGTTAGGCATCCAGAGTCTGTGTCATAACTTGATAGGACCCCCCCATCTAGGTCCATTTTAATGTGTGCAATTATCTACAGGTACACAAGCAAAGAAAAGCAGTCCCATATGTGTGAAAGGATGAAAATATATCAATAAAAGATCAGGAGTCAACCGCAATCATCATTTTTCATGCACCATACTTGATCAATATGGTTCTGGTATCTAGTTGAGGGATGAAATTTTACTTGAAATATGTCTTTTCATTCTATGTAGAACATTAAACTTTCTATATCATAAACTGGATATAGTTGAAACAAATTACATGTATTTCTCCCTAGAACCTGCCATTAAATTCCCCCAGGTTGGCAACTTACCAGAATTAAGCAAAATGATCGATTTGAGGCACACAAACTCTTCTCCCTGCAGATTCATCATGCGGAACCGACTTGACGTAGCCAGCAACATGTCAAAGATCTCCACCATGCCTTCCACACATTTACCTTGATTCCTATGAAGACAGATGTTAAAAAAACATTAAAGCACAGAAAACCTCTGCAAGATGTACAGTTCACATCATAAAACTCCCCCAGGATCAAACCTGTAGCAAACATTGGCAGCTCACTTTCTTGCAGCAAGTGTGAACATTCATATCTATTTGAGAAAGCAAAGGCAGAAAACAATGTTTTTAATCAACAAAGCCTTCAAAATATTACAAGAGTTCTGCTGTTCAAGGGCTAAGTCTGCTATGTTGAATGTGGAGATCTGTGGCTTACAGGTAATCAAAGATGCAACTATAGACCAGCTGCTATATTCTAGACAGTGTACTTATTATAGGGATGGAGAAAGGTCCTGTGTTCTAAGATGCACTCTATTAATATACAGTGTCTCCTCCTGACATGTCTTGAGATAATCTTGAAGACCAGAAAGGCTCTAGCAGATGTGGACTGTGTGGTTGGGCTGGGGTCATTTGTGCTACAGGGGATGGCAAGTGAGGGCTGTTCAACTTCATCCCAAGAGAGTCAGGGTTCAATGAGGAGGTGAGAGTGCATGATTGGAGGAGAGACAGACCTGAACATGAAACACTGGACTTGAGGAGGAGACAAGGAATAAATTTGGAAGAGTTGGGAATTGTTGGCCAAGGACTTGCTCTATATCACTTGGGGTGAGACATGGTTTTATCTTGTACCATAGAGTTGATATCAAGATTTTTCATTTATTTATTTATTTATTTATTTATTTATTTATTTATTTATTCATTCATTCACTTTACATTCTAATTTTAATCTCAGTATTTACAACTAGCAAATGTGCAAGATCAAGGCACTATCACATGCACCTGTGTCTTATCTATAGGGTTAGTTCCGAAGTGAAAAAGACATACTATATGTGAAAGAAATTCTCTCATTCTGAGGCATGATGTATTTGGAGAACTGAAAATAGGGAAAAAGTTAAAGTCTTGCATGTGCAAACATTTATTAGGCCTTTTTAAATAAAGCATTTCAGACATAAGCACGAATGTACTCGTGAGCACTGGGTTTTGCTTCTGTCCCAGAATTCTCCTCTCTTGTCAACAGGGGAAAGAGCTTAACATAAACAAAATGCCCAGCAATCATGTGTCCTTTAATGGGAACACATTCTGAGAAATGCATTATTAATTAGGTAATTCTGTCACTGTCTGGACCTCATGGAGTGCACTTCAACTAAAATATTTGTGACCTCACTGAATAATGCTATACTCTTAGGGCACATGTTATATGCTATACACACAGTCCACTACTAATTAAAATACTGCTAGGTGGGATGTGATGGAAATCTTGTGGACTGCCTCTTTCTTTGTTGACATTTAGTTTAGTTTCAGGTATCATGCTGTTACAACAATTCAGTAATAACACCCATGTTTGTTTCTCATGTCATGTACAGGAAGTTATAAAACACACTTCTAGAATTAAAAATCCTATGCAAAAGGACATATATTATTAATTTTGGTGAACTACTTATATATAACATCCAAAAAATTATACCTATAATACAAAAATAGATAGAAAAATACCTTTTTTTATCCTGAGGCTTATATGTAGGCATCTCACATGCTAAAAACACATTTTACTACTGAGCTACACTGGCACTCCCACGTATATTAACATGAAAAATTTCTCTGACCTTCCTCCTCTTATCCTTTGCCTATGTTTTCCCTTAGGAGTGCTGGGTCATATTCATATTGATTATTAAGAACTCTTTGCATATAATAGCAATTAGTTTGTGTTGGAGGTATATTACATGGTTTGTCATATATTTCTTTTAATTTTGTCCTTGGCATTTTTTCCCTACAAAATACTTATTGCACATCAACTTTCCATTTGTGGTTCTAGAACAACATCTTTTGCTATAGAGGATTGCTCTCCATTTGGTAGCATTTATGCTTACTTCTACAAAAGAAGTTCCACACTTCTTTGTTTCAGTCTTTGATCTTCTGAGGTACATTCATTTTTCTGACAACTCCATTGAGATATAACTACATAATATACACTCATCCATTTAAGGAACAGAATTCATCAGATTTCCCTATGTTCACAGAGTTGTGCCAACAGCCTTTGAGACTTACTGTAGTGTGTCTGGTAAGACAGGAGTGAGCTTACTATTTTTCTTGCAGGCAGCAAGTGATTATTGGTGTCACTTACTAATCAAAACACCTTTATTCACAATGAAATACACAAGATACTTTTGATATATTTGTCCCTGTCCAGAAAGGTTAATATGTTGCTTTTTCTCACGTTTCACATTAGGGAATTGAGACCCAAACTGGTAAGGTAGACCACACACCTCTACCAACCAGAGAAAAGAACACCAACAACACAATTCCTTTTATCTTCCCTTCTTGTTCTATTTTAACTCATCCTACAAGGCTTACTGAGGAACTATTTTGTACCACTAATTGGCCTAGATATCAGAATAAGTAGGACAAGAAAGGCACAAGGCAGGAGTGTTGATAACATATGAAGAATGGAAGCAAGGTAACAAGGAAAAAGATAAATACAATGAAGTGGATATATTCCCTTAGAAGGTATAGGGAGCCTCTACACATAATAGCAAGTTCCCCAGATGCAACCTGGATCAGTATTCAAGCAAGTGGATTAGTATCCTCAAATTATCTTTACAGGGTTTTCCTAAGCAATGGAGTGTCTGCATGCAGGGACAGCCTTTACATATCTGGAAGAGATTGACAAATAGAGAGATGTATCTTCAAGAGAGTGGTTGGACATTGAATCTGAGTATCAGAAGTGCCACATGCATTTCACTTTGACTATAAATCTGGATGATCAGGTGTTCACTATGAGCAGAGAGGAAACTTTGAAAGTTATACTTCTGAACTCTGGGAGTGGCACTGGTAGTCATATGGAAGACTCTCTTGGCCTTGGTTAGAGAGTACAGACTACAGGTTGGTTTTTCTTGTTCCCTGGTTGAATTTTTTAAAAGTAGTACATCTTCTTTCTAGTGAAAAGAATAAACAAAGATGGGGGAAATGTTTGGAGGATGAAGCTTTAAAAATAACAACTCACAGCCAAAATAGAGAAATGTTCCTTTCTCAGTGTAATGTCTCTGTTTACTTAACAGACTGTACAGCGGCAGGGGAGGGAGCCTGTGTGTGGGAGGGAGCCTGTGCTCACCTGCTGTGAGCAAAAGTTCAGCTCAGAAACTGAGAAAGGAAAGGCTTAACAGTTCTCCCTTCTCAAAAGTCTCCCACATTTTCCCATGAGGAACTTTACTTAACTCCTGCAGCCCCTTCTCCCTAGCTACCCTGTTATTTCCAAGCAGCAATTATTACCTGGAGAGACATGGTGCTTGTTCCTCAGTACCTGGAAGAGGCTAGAAATGGTGCATTTCTCAGATGCTCATCTCAGTCCTCTTTGTGGTGCGTGTTCATGTAGTGTGTACAATGTGTGTGGTATGTATGTGGTATGTGTGTGTTCACGTAATATGTGTGGTACATATGTGATGTGTGTGCACATGCCATATATGTATACTGTGTGGTGTGTAGTGTGATGTGTGTTTGTGTAGTATGTGCAGTGGGGGGGTTTGTATGCAGTGTGTGTGTGTGGTGTGTGTACATGTCGTGTGTGTGTGTGTGTGCGCACATGCACATGCATACAATGTGTATAGTATG
Source organism: Tokudaia tokunoshimensis (assembly GCA_036184795.1). NCBI lineage: Eukaryota > Metazoa > Chordata > Mammalia > Rodentia > Muridae > Tokudaia > Tokudaia tokunoshimensis. The sequence goes on along the minus strand of BTHU01000006.1, from coordinate 74,437,994 downwards.
TATGTGTTGTGTACATGTAGTATGTATGTGTGTGTAGCATGTGTGTGTTCATGTAGTATGTATGGTATGTATGTGCACATGTCATGTGTGTGTAGTGTGTGGTATGTAGTGTGTTTGTGGTGCGTGTTCATGTAGTGTGTACAATGTGTGTGGTATGTATGTGGTATGTGTGTGTTCACGTAATATGTGTGGTACATATGTGATGTGTGTGCACATGTCATATATGTGTACTGTGTGGTGTGTAGTGTGATGTGTGTTTGTGTAGTGTGTGCAGTGGGGGGGTTTGTATGCAGTGTGTGTGTGTGGTGTGTGTACATGTCGTGTGTGTGTGTGTGTGTGTGTGAATGGTGTGTTTAGGGTATGTGGAAGGAGCACAATGACCACTAATCCCAGAAGCATAATCTCAACACCCTTCCAACTGTACATATATACATGCTTCATGTTTCAAAGTTTGAGTCTAAACTTTGAGAGCTTCTAGGGGAATAATAATGAATGCCATGAAACCGAAATTATTCACACCATGATATGAGAGGCTGGATGAAGTTTATGCTGACACCTTCACAAGAATGAACTCGCTTCCCCTTTCAATAGGAGCAACTCAGTGTAAACACTAGAGCCACCTACTTCTCGTGGACTAAGTAAAATTTATGCACTTCCATGCTCCCATTATATCACAGCACATCACAGAATCCTGGCTGACTCCTGCTCACGGCATGATGGGGTGATACCTAAGCATCTTTCATGACTGCTCGTGCTTGGTGATCCAGAGAATAAGCTTTGCATCAGCCTGTGTGCTAGCACAGATCAGTGGGGACACCAAAGGCAGACACTTGTCACCTGCCTAACATAAAGGAATCCCTCCCAGCTGCCTGACATCCTTGTAAGTTGTTGTCAGAGCTTCTTTTCAAAGTCCTGCCAGAATGTTCTCCGCTAACATCAAGGAGAAAATCAAACTCAGGCATGAATTTAGTTTTCAAATGAACAGATGCACCGGAAGTTCCAAAAAATGGGTGGTATAACTACAAAGCTAGAGTTGATATTACTGTAAGACAAGATCAGCCTAAATCCATGAAATGCTCCCAAGGCTGAGGCTGAGAAACACACAGGGCATGGAACAAAACAAGTTCTTAAAGGAAGCACAGCCAGCGTCAGTCAGAGATCAGAGGAGTAGTTTAGCAGGCAGAGCAGCCTATGACTCCCACTGTGAGACGTGACATGCTGCTGGGGCCAGCTCCTCCAGGTATCATATCAATGTGACTCTCAGCGCATCTCGGAATCCCCTTGTGGGGAGCCTTGTTCAGCCACTTATTCTCTTCAAATGCAGTCCATGTGCCCTTCAGTCATGGGGAAGGAGTAGGACTTGAGAGAGAATTTGCTCATTGCATGTTCTGGAAGTTTCTCCTCTATAAAATTGAAAGTCTGTTTTTCAGAAGCCTTGGGAGAAACAAAGAGCTCCAATGAACCACGCTGCATGGCACACCTTAAGGGAAACCCATCCTACAGAAGGAAAAGTTCTCTTTGTGTCAAAGGGAATTGGCAAATGGCATCTGAAAAGGCCCAGAAGATCAACATAAAGCATTTCATAAAACAATGAATGAACATTTAACATTTAGTCATCTTGAAAACAAAATGTACAACATGGTCGAAACATGGGGTCACACATTAAGAAGCCATTTAAAATCAACAGGGGTGAGATCGATTGTATTAAAAAAAAGAAATACCTGTATTTCCGATGCTACTTGATCTTTCATGAAGCACACAATCTGAAATAGGCTGATTGCATGAATAGTCATACTACATTTGAGTGATTCACATATGTGTAATATGCAAGAAAGTCCTGACACTGGCATGTGATAAAATCTTGAAAGATGCAAACTTTTGAAAGAAAGTGCTTCAGATGATGGAATCCAGCTGTCTGGGTTTGACTCTTGGTGACACTGCTTACTGACTATGCGGTTTTGAACCAGTTACTGTTTGTCCTTGAGTAAACTCAGAGGCAGAGCCATCCATATTGGACTGGAAGTCCAATAAGGAATATGTAAGGCAAGACAGAGTAAGGGATAAACTGGCACTTGAAGAATAGAACAGTACATGATGCCTCCTTTAACAATGACAAGTTACCAGGAAGCAGACAATGGAGCAAGAGAGGATCCTGCTACTGCGTTGCAAACTCACTGCTCTGGAGTAATCTGCAAGGCAGGCAGCATTCCTGGAGAAGTGGTCGGAATGATGGCTGGCGGTGAGCTCTGTGCCACCATTAGGATGGATGTACGTGGTGAGTGCAGATAGAATTGAAATGATCTTCAAGCAAGAGTGGAAGGGAAGGCAGGGAAGCCAAGCCCTGGCAGGCTTGCAAGTATGCCAATGCTAACCATTTCCGTCTTAAGGAAGTATAAGGAGACGAAATTGAAAAGGACCTTGAGTATGAAAGGCCCAGTATAGGACTGCTCAGCTTATAGATTATAGTCAGTCCTCTGCACCCGTAGTTCCTACACCTCCAGACTCCATCAAGCCTCCACTGTATTGTCAGTCTGTGATGGAAACATCTGTACTGAGCATGAGGTTTGTCTCATGTCATTTTCCCTCTAGACAATATAGTACAGTTACCCCTTTACGTAGAGAGTATCTGCATCTGCATCTCATGTACTCTAAGGATGGGACAGGATGGGTGAGGCTATGGATAGATTACATGGAAATACCACACCACTGTATACAAGGAACTTGAGCATATGTAGATCTGGGCTTTCTTCAGAGTTCCACAGAGACAGAGGGACAATTCTCATGGCAAAGGGTAACACACAAACAAATCTTCCCATTCACACATATCATTTCGACACCCTTCAGGTAGTCAGCCATAACGTGTATAAAGGAAACTAAATGACTAAGGAATAAATAAAAATATCAGACTTGAGGCTGCAGAGATGGCCCAGTCAGAAAAGTGTTAGCCGGATGTGGTGATGTACCTGTAATCTCACTGCTGGAGGGGAGGGTGCAAGACTATCCCTGGGTCTCACTGCTAGCCAGTCTAGAATACTTGAAACATTCTAGGACTGTGCCAAAATAAAGTAAACTGTCTCTGGGGGAATGATGCTTGTCTTTTTCCTGTGACCTTCACACACACACACACACACACACACACACACACACACACACACACACACACACACACGACTTGTGAGGGTAAAAGCCCTTATACACTATCAGTAGGAGTGAAAATTGGTTCAGCATCTGCAGAGAGCAATCTGAAGGTTCCCAAACAAAGGAAAACCAGAGTTACTATAGGACCAAAGAGCCTCACCCCATGGGCTTGTTCTTTTAAACATCATTCACAATAGTCAAGAGATGAGAGCAAAAGATTCCCATTAACTGATGGATGGTTAAAGACCATGTGGTATATAGGAATATGTGCTCATAATGGAATACCACTCAGTCCTAAAAATGAAGGAAATGGTGTCATTTTCAACAATGTGGATGAACTTGAAAAAATATCAGTTTAAATGAAACAAGGCAGGCACAGAAAGACACACGTCACCAAATTCCACATGCATGTGGAATCCAAAATGGTCTAGTTCTTAGAAACAGAGTGTAGAATGCAGTTTGCCCCAGGCTGGAAAAGGGGCACTTAGTCAAGTGATTAAATGTTGAGTGCTGAATAGAAAGAATATGAGAGCCACATTGAACAGCAGTACCCATACATAGGGAAACTGCCCAGAGAATTGATTTCAAGAGTCCTTCCTTTCACAAGTGATAATTATGTGAGATAATGCTTATGCTAATTAGCTCATTCAACTACTCCACAGTGTACACACAGCTCTAAACTTTGTGTTGTACACCGTGGACACATACAGATTTTATGCAAGTTAGCTAAAAATAAACAATAATAAAATAAAATTAGGAGTCTAGGTAATCATTTAAAAAAATACTTTAGGTGCTTTTAAGTTTCAGTGTATAGAACTATTAAGAAGCCATCTGAATTCTGAGAGAGCTGGCCTCTCAAACAACCAGAAGGCATGAAGTATAAAATGAAGCTTTTGATTGTTGACGTCTCCAACCATCACGTCTTCAGTGTGCATTGACAGAGAGCTTCTGTGTGCAACAGATAAATCTTCTCAACTCTGCTTCAACTGTGGCCAATGAAGAGAGCTGAAAGAAAGAACCTACGATAGAGAATCATGGGGAAAAAGAAACTCCAGATCACTTACAGGCTGAAAGGGAATCTGAACGTTTTCCCTCGGAATCAAAAGGAAGGACCAAAGTGCTTTGCAGCTTTTCAGGATAGAAATCACCCCAAGTTTACCCATTAGAACCTAGAGTTTCCATGGAAGGGTGAGAAGGAACCTGCCCATGAGAGTCTACAGCTTCAGTGGGAGTAAGAACCAAAGCCTGCCATTCTTCCATCTTCCTGGATAAACATTTTTGTAGTGGGAGTCTGGCCCTTAGTCCTCCATTGACTGTTGGGTGTGGTTGTGAGTGAGGCTAGTAACCCAGAGAGCAAAGTGCATTGCTGAGGCACCTTTGAATGGCAGATCTGGATGTGATCATGCAACATCTCAGTGTGTCAGCGGGCATGCTCTGTGTGGAGAATGGATATTTGCTAGCCAGAAGACAACTGTGGCACGAGCTACGGCTCACCACACACTTTCCCGTGCCCTCCCAGAATTCTCTATAGATGATGTTTCTCCATCTCCTTGAAAGAAATGATGGGAGTGTCACTAGATTCTGGCCAATGGAAAATGAGAAGGAACTGTTGAAATGGCCTCTGTGGTGAATATCAATTAAGAAGTAGGCATGTGCTTCCTAATCTTTTTCTCTAACTCATACCTTAGTCTGGAGACTTAAGACCTAATAGAAAGTAGAGATGCAATCTAGAAGATTATAAGTGTCTCAATCAGAAGGTCACATGCCGAAGAAGATGTTTATATTGGACTTGATCTGGATAACAAACCATTACTCTTCTCAAATAACTGAAATGTTAGGAGTGTCTGTCCCTCCTTGTCCCAGCTTCCTTCTAATCCCAAAAAGAAAAACACTTGAGACACAATGATATATATACCTCTATAGATATAGCTACTAAACAGCCAAAGAGGTGTAGGAACTGTACTTACAACTATCCAAAGGGACCTTGGGAAATGGTGGATCTGGAGCATGGAAAAAATCTGCATTTGTAGATGCAGCCTTGGACATTTCCAGAATAGAGGGAGTATGCAGAGGAAGGAAAGACATCATCTCAGAACAATGCAGTCAAGACAAAGAAGATTCAGTAATTGCACTTGGGAGTTACAGTCCAGGAGATGGGCAAGAACCAGGGAGGAGGGACATCTCAAGGTAAAGAGGTGTGAACAGTGTTGACATTTTAGAGAAACTGAGGGAGACAAGCAAAAGTCTATGGGCCAGAAGTAATGTCCCTGAGGATGGGAAGGAAGGGAAAGTGAATGTCCCCCTAAGGCAGGAAACAGACTCTAAAGTGTGTGCTGAGGTGGAGGTAGAGATTCTAAAAGGTAATATCAAGTAACTGATGACAATAGGACTTGGAATGTAATGGCAAAAGAAAAAAAAACAAAAATACAGTAAAACTGTAGGTGATGAAAGAATAGGAGATGGTCAAGATGCATGTACAAAGGTAGGAATTTTCAAATAATGAAGACATCAAACATAAAAGGTAATAATCTCAAAAACCAGGCAGGCTCAGTAGGGATAGGGGTGAGAGAAGAGGGGTCCTCAGAGCTTCCAATTCTGCAGAGGTGCCTTTGCCTCAATATACTGAGGTTCCCGACAGCAGTACTTCCAAAAATGGGGGAGAGATTTAAAAAAAAATGAGAAGGGAAACCCTTAAAGCATTGTTATGAAAGTCCTAACATTTTAACAAGACATAGCATTAAACAGCTAATTCCAAACTGACAAAAAAATAAGGAACAAAAAAGAAAAATGACCCAGAACCATTTGTTTCTAATTCTTTGAAGGTTTTGGGCTTTTCTTCTAAATACTGTACTGAACAAAGGCAATGGAGGAAGGATGTAAGAATGAACGAGGCTGATGATCTCTCTCTAAGGGAAGCCCATCTGCCTGATGTTCAACCTTCAGGCTGCCCCTGTGGAAACCTAGCAGCCTTGGGGAAACTCTCTGGCCATACATGAATTCCCTTTAACAAGGTGTATGCCAAGGAAAACGAGTTACCAGTATAACAATAGCTACCAAAACCCATCAGCCCTCTTGGAGAGGGCACATTTAGATAGAAAATTAAAGGGAAAATGGAATAAAATAAACAAAAACAGGAGGCAATTTTGAGAGTATAGCCAGAGGATCATCTTCTTGGGGTTATTATGGGAAAATGGAGATAACAGTATCTCATGATTCATTTAGAAGGATTGTGTTTCGAGTGGAAATGATTCTTGGTCCATTACCTTGATAAGAGTTGCTATGAGACAGAGAGAGTCAGGCCCTGCTCACGGAGGATGGTTAGAGAGTAAGTGCATGGAGTGATCCAGCAGCAGTTTAGAAATGATAACTCTTAAAACACCACATGGCAGCAGACCATGTGGAAGGAGCTGGAAAGGGGACCATGGGAGGGAAAGTCCCAGGATTTGTCTTTTCTTAGTGTATGTCTGCAGTTAGCTTGCTTGCTTTCTTTCTTTCTTCCTTTCTTTCTTTCTTTCTTTCTTTCTTTCTTTCTTTCTTTCTTTCTTTCTTTCTTTCTTTCTTTCTTTCTGTTTGATATTTAAATCCTGAGATAAACTATAATCAAGAAAGCCAATCAATGTAGGGGTTCAGTGAGAAGGTCTGCAATAAAATTAAAAGATGAAAAAGTATGCAAATGATTCACTTAGTATAACTAAGTTCATGTTCATTGAAAACCAAGAAAATAATATTTTTTGTCAGGGAATGTCATTAGATATTGTCCATTTGAGAGAAAATGGGCATTCGCCTTCTAATGCCTGCCTTATGGGAGCATAAACACTATCACTGAAGATGTCAACTGTTATAGCCACCTACACCCATTTTGTTCCCATCTGGTTCCTTCCAGAATGAAGGTCTTACTACCCCTTCCCACCAATCACATCTTTATGCCAGGCAAAGAAGATCTTTATCTCTTTCCCCCTGTTCTTCACTACCGTCTCCAAGCTTTGCTGGAGTCAGAGTGTGCCTTCACCAGACCCCAGACACAAAGGACCTATAATTGATACCTCTGTGACTCACCTAGGAATGTATTCATGTAAATGGTTGTTGTGGAAATTGCACAGGGAATATTATATTGACCTACTGAAGGGTATGTCAATATGAGCTTCAAGCATTCATTAAAAAATGTCCAATTGTCTTTATGAACCTACCTGTCACACATAAGTAAAAGCTCCCTGGGAGTCTTTGCTATTTACTCTTAATACACCAAGGAGCCAGTAGTCAAAAGTGTTCTTAAGCAGAGAGACATTGTCTAACAGAAAAAAAGCTTTAATGTGCATTCTTTTCTTACACTTTTGGGTGATATAGTAGCAACAAAAAGAGGCAAGAGGTTGGAGTTGGTTATTATAGATGTTTCTATCAGAATGTGTAAAACACACTTCTGTGTTTCAATGGTTTACCAAAGGGAGATGTGATTCTGCACTTCTACAGAAAATGACCCACTTGAGTTTGCTTGTTCAATTTAGATACTTTGCGAACTAAAGTAAATCCCTAGATGAAAATCCTCTTATGATTGTGGCAAATCAAATATCCAGAAAAGAAATTCAGCCCATCTTTGACAACATCCACATCAAGTATGCCCTTAGTTAGTCACCTTTGTTAGGATGTCTCAGAATACGACAAAGCAGGTGTGTTTCTCTCTGCTGTCCTCAGTTGAGACAGTTTGGCTACCTTGGATAAAGGCAAATGAATGAATGAATGTAGTGTTATGCATATGAGCAGAGTTTCTGGCTTTTGTTGTTTTGCAAAAGAAAATGAAATTCATACCTTTATTTGTTCGTTAAAGCAATTTTGTTTGAGCATGGTTTTGCAATGCCTATTATTTATGCCCAACTCTCTGATAGGCCTTAGAGACACAAGGGACAATTTTAATTTACTTACTCCTTCATTCATTAACTATCAAGTCAGATTTTTTTGTTCTGTACCGAATTCGCCTTCAAGTGATTCACAGGGCAAATGCCTCCTGAACTCTGCACAGCAGCAAGGAAATAAAACTGCTGTAATCTAGTCAATCCATAGGGAAAATTTCACCCACTGACTTAGTCATGAGTCCCATGCTTTTACTAGATCCTTCTTTGGCCCTTGCAGTCAAGTGTGACGGGCAGATAGCAGACATATGAGTGTCTGAACAAGGTCTTCTTTAATGATTGAGAATGAACCAAGCAAGTCCGTTGAGAGGTGTTGACCAAGATTGTCCTTAAAGAGGTAGCACACTACCTGAGGATCCAGTAATATGTTTTGAGGTCACCTGGATATATGTGTTTAAATGAGGACTTTTATTTTGACAGGAGAATGTGTTCTGACTTTGAACGTCGATAGGAAGACGAATGAAGAAAGCCAAACAATGCCAGAAATGTTTTCTAAAAAACTAAATTTAGAAACTGCCTACACACCATCTTCCTCTTAAGCCTAAGTTTCTATGCTAAAGGACCTCTAATTCTCTGTTCACAATCAATCATTCAGCATCTTTCCTCCAGCTTACCACTACTGTGCATCTCTGTCTCTTTCATTCTTCATTTCTTTCTTTTTCTCATACTGTGAACAGTCTTTTCCTTAAGTCAATCATAAGGTCTCTGATGTTGCCCACTGGTCTCTTTTTGGTTTGTTTTTGTTTTGCTTCTCTAAGACAGGGTCTCATTATGTAACCCAGGATAGTCCTGAGCTCATGTTGCTTCCGATTCAGCCTCTCAAGCACTGAGATGACAAGTGAGTTCACAAGTGTACCTGTGCCATACAATTTCTAATTCCTAACTCCTTTATCTCATGCTTCTGAATCTAAGTTTTAGCCAACAGAAGCTATACACAATAATGCACTGACTTGGCAAAGGCTGAATGAGTAGTTTTGGGAGGGGTCGGGGAAGCAAAAACTCATCAGAAAATGTCAATGATAATTTGCCTTTTAGAAATTCCTTTTTATGAAGTGATTAACTTGGAAGTGTATTTTTTAATATTTCTTTTGATGATGCTAAAATCCAAGGTGCAGAGGTCTTGTATCAGGCAACAATAGGTAGATTTTTGTAATCAGCAAAGAGCACAGTGATGAGAGGGAGTAGGTCTTCCATTACTGGCTCTCCTGTCAATAGATGATTGTACTACCTAGAGCAATTCTAGAATTCCATTTCTCATCTTAAAATAAGGAGACACAGGTGAATGAATGACTTTCAACCCATCTTAGACGTGAGGTCACCTTAAGTATGTAGTGCCCCAACTATAATATAGAAGCAAAATGTCCCTGTGCTGAAAGAGCTGAGAAAATGCTTTTAGAGACCCAATTCATCCTCTTTCTTCCAAGGCAAGTTCCCCCAGTCACGTCTGTGAAAGCTCCACAAAACACAGTGTCAAAAGTGCTGCCCTAGATCCTATTCCAATTCTAAACTGATCCAGCAATTCTGTAAGTACAAACAGGAAAATCAAATGATACTTGAAGCACAGAGTCTAAATACCGTAGACTCACTCGCTTCTTTGAGAAGGTGAATGTGTTCACTTTTTAGTTTCTTTAGTCACTAAGTTCCACTCCTGCTGACCAAACTTCTTGCAATATTCTTTCTGGTTTACTTGTTCTTTCACTGATCAAATCTCAATGGAGCACCACAACCAGTCCCAGCAACAATGATAAAATATTTATGACATTTACATTTATTGAGTTGAAATGAGATATCAATGAACACAGCCTAGGTATGAAACAACTTTCAAATCTCTACAAACCCCATGAGAGAAGTGCTATTCCAGTAAAGAAAACCAAGGCACGGAGAGATTAAGAGACTACTTAAGAGTATCACTGGGTAGGGGAGAGTTATGCAATAAAATGCAAAGTTGGAGCTCTCAAATGTAATGCTGAGCAGTCTTCCATTGCCACTCACTACTCAAGCTGAGTTCACGTCCACTGTCCCTGGTCTTGTTGGTATCCTAGCCTATACTCAACTTTCCCAGGCAAGCATTTCCAGAGTCTTCTTTCCCCAGTATGCCTAAGCACCAGCGTGGAGAGCCATGAACTTGCTCAATTTGAAGCTTCTGTGGAAATCAGGCTTTATAGATACTGCCCCTATCATCTCTGAAGGTTCACAGTCTATTCTATGGCCAAATTCAAAAGTCTTTCAAGGTATGAGCCCTGGGAATTTGCCTCCTGATTCACCATTAAAGATCCTGCAACTTTGTGTGATCTTCCTGGCAATAGACTGTTGATTCTCTACCTGTCACTCCTCATGGGCACTTCTTCCATGTAAGGTGGGGTAAAGTGCACCACAGACAGCAGTTCCATCTTTACCCCTTGATTGACAGTTACCTAGCTAGTTTTCTTTAAACATATGGAGTCTCAGCACCAAAGAGTTGGAGAGTAAAGCATTTCCCATGAAAGGATGAGGAGTGCCAGAATTGGGCACTCTAGCATCCACACAAGTGCCAGCCAAGGGTGGCAGCACACATGCAATCCCAGGACTTGGGAGTCAGCCTAGGGATGGCTGGGGCAAGCTGACTAGCTTGACCAGTTGAATCAAAAAGTGTAGAGTTCAAGTGAGAGAGGCCACTTCACTATATAAAGTAAAGAGATATAACAAAAGACACCTGACATCCACATGTTCTTGTATATAAGTGTGAACATATTATGTGTGTATGTATATATGTATATATATACACACATAATATGCATATTATACATATATATACATATATATATACATATATATGCACACTATATATATTATACTCTCTTCTGTTTGTACCACCATGTCTGTAGAAAATAAGTTGTCTGAGGAAAAGACTGTGTTATATTGTTCTTATATACCTAATACCTAGGAAAATATTATTAATAATATTTAATAAATAATGGACCCATAAAAGACTTGATAAGGTTGGAAACACAGTTTAAGCCACAATCACAGTGTATATTGTCACCAATCAAAATTTATCTTTTCCAGAAGAACTCTAAATATTTTTAAGTTTAATGTTTTAATTCTTTTTTTTTATTTCCTAAGTTTTTTTATTTACATTGCAAATCATTTCCCCTTTCCCATTTCCTCCCTCCCCGAAAGTCCCATAAGCCCCCTTCCCTTCCTCTGTTCCCCATTCAACCCCCTCTCGCTTCTCTGTCCTGGCATTCCCCTACATCCAGTCTTTCCAGGATGAGGGGGTCTCTCCTTCCATCTTCTTGGAAATCTATTGATATGCAAATTGTGTCTAGGGTATTCCGAGATTCAGGGTTAATATCCCCTTAACAGTGCTTGCATACCATGTGTGTTCTTTTGTGATTGGGTTACCTCACTAAGGATGATATTTTCAAGTTCTGACCATTTGCCTAGGAATTTCGTGAATTCATTGTTTTTAATTGCAGAGTAGTATTCCATTGTGTAAATATACCACATCTTCTGAATCCATTCCTCTGTTGAGGGACATCTGGGTTCTATCCAGCTTCTGGCTATTATAAATAAGGCTGCTATGAACATAGTGGAGCATGTGTCCTTATTGCATGCAGGGGAAGCCTCTGGGTATATGCCCAGGAGTGGTATAGCCGGATCCTCTGGGAGTGTCATGCCCAGTTTTCTGAGGAACCGCCAGACTGCTTTCCAGAGTGGTTGTACCAGCTTGCGATCCCACCAGCAGTGGAGGAGTGTTCCTCTTTCTCCACATCCTCGCCAACAACTGCTGTCTCCTGTGTTTTTGATCTTAGCCATTCTGACTGGTGTGAGATGGAATCTCAGGGTTGTTTTGATTTGCATTTCCCTAATGACTAAGGATGATGAACATCTCTTTAGGTCCTTCTCAGCCATTAGATATTCTTCAGGTGAGAACTCTTTGTTTAGCTCTGTACCTCATTTTTTAATAGGGTTACTTGGCTCTCTGGAGTCTAACTTCTTGAGTTCTTTGTATATATTGGATATTAGCCCTCTGTTGGATGTAGGGTTGGTAAAGATCATTTCCCAGTTAGTTGGCTGCTGCTTTGTCCTTTTGACAGTGTCTTTTGCCTTATAAAAATTTTGTAATTTTATGAGGTCCCATTTGTCAATTCTTGATCTTAGAGCATAAGCTATTGGTGTTCTGTTCAGGGAATTTTCCCCTCAAGCCCACATGCCTAGGGATTGAATCATCCAGAGTGATCTGGATCCTTCTGTATCTATCATTTATCAAGAAAACTCCACACAGACATAAGCTATTTGAGTTCTGTTCAGGAAATTCTCCCCTGTGCCCATATGTTCAAGGTTCTTCCATAGTTTCCTTTCTATTAGTTTCAGTGTGTCTGGTTTTATGTGGAGGTCCTTGATCCACTTGGAATTGAGCTTAGTGCAAGGAGATAAGAATGGATCAATTTGTATTCTTCTGCATGTTGACCTCCAGTTGAGCCAGCACCATTTGTTGAAAAGGCTATCTTTTTTCCACTGGATGGTTTTTGCTCCTTTGTACAATTTCCCATACATGTACTGCACACACTGATCACTCTTAATTGTCCCAACTCTACCATCACTGTCTACACTCTTCCCCTCAACAAATCTCTCTCACACACTCATGTCTATCTGTTTTCTTTTTGTGATGCACCAAGATTAACCAGGGACATCATGTGACTGTGGCTTAGCGCTAAGCACTGGAATAACTTGAGCTCAGAATCAGATACACAATTAACGACAGTGTTCCCTGTGTCATCCCAGAATCTATCAATGGCTAATAGCTCAGAGATACAGTATAGGGCCCCTGAAACCCTTCCCTCTCTTGCCTGATTATTGATAGGACTGATCTCATGTAGGCCTGGTGCTACACTGGGTGTGAACTAATGATTAGATTATAGTATAGTATACTATACTATACGGATATGATATACTTTACTATACTGAGTATAGGAGATAGCATTTGATACCTCTTCACCCTTTCTTCTGGCTCTTACATACTTTGTGTTCACTCTTCCACACTGATCCCTGAACCTACGAGGGGATGGTCTAAGCAGCTTGTTTAGGGTGGGCTTTCTGCTTCTCAGTCCATCATGAGTTTCTGCATTAACTACTATTCATTGTAGAGAAGACTATGATTTTCGGGGGGGGGGCATTTGTATAGTTTGTCACTAAGATGTTTTGAAAACTATACAGTACAGGAGAAGAGCTTAGGTGCTTAGTAGAATGTGAAACAAAACTAAGAGAAACTCATTGAAGTTAAGGGTATAAGGTTCCCCATCACCAGAATGGCTTCAAAGGCCAAATAGGCTCTTTATACCTCGACCATAGCATGTCTGTAGCAGCCACGTGCAGTAGGAACTTCGAGAAAGAAATATAGGATTGTACAGATGCCTCCTCTGGATAATTGTTTGCTCTTCATCATTACCCACTGTCCCCATTGCCCCTTATTAAATATTTCCAAAGCTACAGCGTTAGGCCACAGGACTCAGAAATCATATCATCACCTGCTAGGACAACATGAAAAGGGAGTCAAAGCTGTTGTTTTAATTTACCTTAAAGCTTCTTTGAGAAACAAAATCAGAGGACCCTACTATATCCTCAGTGATCGGCACTAGGATAAATTATTCTGGAAACCATGAGTGAAGAAGGCTTTTAGAAAACCATTGTTTTCTTCCCCAGCTCTTAGTCTCCCTGAGGATGGTGGTTGCTCTCTGACCACCCAGACCCCATGGAGGGTTAAAATGGATTCTGAAGCAAGGGAAACAGGGCTCCTCCCAGTGTGGAGAGCCCCAGCCTGCAGAAAGCTAATGAATCTATTGAAGCAGCATCCTTCTTCTCCACCTACACTTTATTGAAATGCTTTTGAGTCTTATTGTGTTGTAATTACATGCTATAGAAAACTCTACAGACATCTGCTTCAAGGATTGGGCCCTCGACTCTTACTAAAACATTTCAATTCCATTTTCCTGGGCACACACTCTCCAAATGCATCAACGAGGGCCCTACACAAGTATTTCCATTTCAGGTCGCAAAGAACTTAGAAGTAATGCAAGTTCCCAACGTGACTGTGGATGGACAAAAAGGGAATGTTCTTGGCAAGTCTAGAGGTTGCTGTCTCTTTGCTTTCTATATCCTGTGATATCTGATCCACACAAAAGAACTCAATAATAAATGTCTTTAGAAAGCATAATACAAGTAAACCCCATTTCTCTAAACAGCCCATTTCTGTTTTCATTTTCTTTAGAAAAATTGTTAAAAGAGATTTACTCTTTTGGCATTTCTTGGTGGTTCAAACCTCTTGTACATTTTTTTTAATTTACATTCCAAATCATTTCCCCTTTCCCGTTTCCTCCCTCCCCGAAAGTCCCATAAGCCCCCTTCCCTCCCTCTTTTCTCCATTCAACCCCCTCTCGTTAGACATAATACTCAACCTTGAGATAAATATTTCCCTATAAATTTTTAGCTTAGACTTTGAAGTTCTTCATTCATCTTGTATTAAGATTTCACATATGGGGTGGGGAATCTGATTTCTTTTCTGTGGAGAGAGATAATCTCCCCAGAACCCTGGGGACTTCCTTTCCCCAGAGCCCAGCTCCCAGGCTCCCTTCTCTTCTTCACTAATCACCTTGCACATTTCTATGTCAGTCCATATTTTCTGAATTATAATACAGCATCATGATTTTTCTATCTTAGATTGTTCTTAACCCAACCACCTAACCTTTGGGGGACACATTTAGCTGTGCTTGGTCCTTGACTTTTCCACATGAACTTTAAAATGAACATAGGATAAATGGACATTTATAGCTCAATTTATGATGAATTAACATATTCTTAGTAATGAATATTCCTCATCATAGACATGCTAAGACTTTCTTTTCAAAGCTTCATGAACTCTCTTTCAACAAAGGTTTATAATTTTGTTGGCACAGTTCTTACAATTTCACAATAAACTTATTCTAAAATATATTTTAGATTTGTTGCAACTGCTAAGAAGATATAATGTGATTTTTTTTAAGTTTACAGAAGTAGATTTGATTCTGACATGATGAAATTTAAATTTTTTGAGGGAAAATATCAGAAAAATAAAGAAGTTCTTATCTAAGAATGTTTTGAACAGAATATATTATCTGTATAATCCTTCATAGTTTTTTTTAAAAAATGGAATTCATGGGGCACAGCTGCTGACAAATGGAAAATAATTTCATAGGCTTTCTCTCTCATGACTAACAAGCTATAAAGACAGAACAGCATAGTGTGGAACCTAAAATGTCTTATTCTGAGTTCGGTGAAACCACAAACATGCATAGCAACTGTCTACTGTTCCCCCAAGTATAATTCATGGTGCCATTAAATATCCCTTTCAGATGGGCAGAAAAGAGAGAGCAATAGAGAGGGGATAAGATCAGTCAGTCTGTCTGTCTGTCTGTCTGTCTGTCTGTCTCTCTCACATACACACACACACACACACACACATACTGTGCGTGCATGTGTCTGATATTGGCAAAGAATAAATTTACAAATACTAAGTCCCATTGGACACCCCATGTAGTACTTCTGATGCCATTCAGTGTCCAACAATGCCATGTGCCTGCTCATGCCAAGCTTCCGTCCTTGTTGGCTGTTTGTAAGAGCTGAGAATGGCTCAAGTTCTTGGAATTATAATGAAGGAGAAAGACTCAGGCCATGGACTGAGATTTACAGGATGTAACGACAAACACATCTATGGGTATTATTGGTGGGTGCAGGGGGAGCAAAGGAAGGAGGGTGAAATCAGAGAGGAAAGGGATTTGAAAGGAAAATGCAAGGGAGAAAAGAATAATTGTGCAAACTATAATTAGCTTATACTTAAGCGACCCAAAGAACTCCACCAGAGAACTCCTACAGCTGATAAACGACTTCAGCAAAGTGGCCGGATATAAAATCAACTCAAGCAAGTCAGAAGCCTTCCTATACTCAAAGGATAAGCAGGCTGAGAAAGAAGTAAGAGAAATAATACCCTTCACGATAGCCACAAACCATATTAAGTATCTTGGCGTGACTCTAACCAAACAAGTGAAAGATCTGTATGACAAGAACTTCAAGTCTCTGAAGAAAGAAATTGAAGAAGACCTCAGAAGATGGAAAAATCTGCCATGCTCATGGATTGGCAGGATTAATATAGTAAAAATGAGCATCTTACCAAAAGTAATACACAGATTCAATGCAATCCCCATCAAAATCCCAACTCAATTCTTCATAGAGTTAGAAAGAGCAATTCAAAAATTCATCTGGAATAACAGAAAACCCAGAATAGCTAAAACTATTCTCAAGAGTAAAAGAACCTCTGGGGGAATCAGTATCCCGGACCTCAAGCTGTACTACAGAGCAATAGTGTTAAAAACCGCATGGTATTGGTACAGTAACAGACATGTAGATCAATGGAACAGAATTGAAGACCCAGAAATGAATCCACACTCCTATGGGCACTTGATCTTTGACAAAGGAGCTAAAACCATCCAGTGGAAAAAAGATAGCCTTTTCAACAAATGGTGCTGGCTCAGCTGGAGGTCAACATGCAGAAGAATGCAAATTGACCCATTCTTATCTCCTTGCACTAAGCTCAATTCTAAGTGGATCAAAGATCTCCACATAAAACCAGACACACTGAAACTAATAGAAGGGAAACTAGGGAAGAACCTTGAACATATGGGCCCAGGGGAGAATTTCCTGTAATTAGCTTATGACACCACACAGGTATCAGCTGAAAGTAAACTAATATCATCTGTTCTGACAAAATGCAGTAGGAACTTCAGTGTACTCAACACTTTTAAGTTGCGCACAGATAATGCCAGAAGCCGCAACTCTAGTGTGGTCAGAAAATGCTGAGTGACAAGCGACCTTCATTCTTCACCATTCTTAATAGGAAAAGAACAGCTTTTAAAGGAAGAATCAGCTGCAGACACTTTACAGACTGAGATACCACCCAGGACCCTCTTGCTTCAACTTTTATCAGCTATTCATCATGCTATTCAACAAAGTTATAACTATTTTACTTAATTTACTTATTTACTTTATGCATGGAATGCTTTTCCTGCCAGCAAAAGTCAGAAGAGGCCTTTGGACCCCCTGGAACTGGAGTCGTGAATGGTTGTGAGCTATCATGTGGGTGCTGGGAATTGAACCTGGTTCCTCTACAAGAGCAACGGTTGTTCTTAACCACTGAGCCATCTCTCCAGCATCATTAAAAAAAACATTTAGATGCTTAAGGACAGGAAAAAAGAGGCATAAGAATCTACTTGTTATTATATAATTGTATACTAGGTAACCTGGTAGAATTATTGAAACCCTACTTTGCATCGGAGAGAATTAAGTTGAGTAACATCTATAAGAAGTATATGAAGACAAAAAGAAGTCTATTATTGGTCAATATAGAGAATGCCAGCTAAAACACGGAAGTGAAGAACTATTTATGATATTTATACATCACACACATAGTGTATAAGTTAGAAATACTGTATTTACCTACATAATTTTATGTACTTATGTCCAACAATAATCCTTATGTACAAAACATATTCAAGGATGATTAAAAAAACACTTCCAAAAGGCACACACACAAAATAGGTTGAACAATAAAAAGGAAGAGTGCCTTTGGTAACAGGATTCAACCAATAAACATGTCAATGCTATCTAAACAGTATATTTGCTATAATCACAAACATTCTGATGGGTATTGAACTAATTTTAAAAGTCACATGGAAAAAGAAACAAAGAATCACCTGTTGAATTATGAAAAAAAACTCCATGTGTAGTACTGGAGAGATGGCAGAGGCTTAGTGAAGACACTGGGAACTTCTACAAATAAAGCTATGTGACGCTGGAACTAATTTATAAATGAACAAATATTAGAAAATGTTAAATGTACCAGAAGATTTACTTGCACAAAGAAGTATATAACTCAAAGCATAACTGAACTTTTGAATAATAACTGGGACGATTGGAGAGACATTTAGGGACTTCGTCTTACTAGTTGCTATAGCTGCACAAAACACCATGACCAAAGAGCAGTTGAGGAAGAAAGAGTTTATTTGGCTTATATTTCTACATTGTAGTTCTTCAGTGAAGGAAGCCAGGACAGGAACTTAAACATGGCAGGAACCTGGAGGTAGGAGCTGTTGCAGAGGCCATGGAGGGGTGCTGTTTACTGGCTTGCTCTCAATGGCTTGTTCAGCCTGCTTTCTTATAGAACTCCGGACCACAAGCCTGGGAACGGAACTGCATACACTGGGCTGGGTCCTCTCACATCAATCAGTAATTAAGGAAACACCAACAGACTTGCCTACACCTAGATCCTATGAAGGCATGTTGAGGCTCCCTCCTCTCAGATGACTTTAGCGTGTGTAAACTTGACATAAATCTAGCCAGGACAGACATGAAACTTGATCTTCAAATCAAACTTGAAAAAAAATCAGGGTAATTTAGTTGTACAAGTCCACTTGATGTTGATGGGTCTCCTGCATCCTGCCTTGGCAAACACCTCGACTGCATGGCTCCTCTCTGTAATATCACTCTTCCTGGGATAGTGTGCTTATATTTAATACATTGGGCTCTACTTTTCCTCCTACCAACTCCATATATATCGTGTGTGTGTGTGTGTGTGTGTGTGTGTGTGTGTGTGTGTGTGTTCCCTTTAGGAATGATGATCTTCTGGGAACAAATCCTCAGTCTCTCTTCTTTGTGCTCACTCATGCCCAGCTCTCTTGTATTGTTGCTGCTTGCTTGTTTACAGATACTTAATCCTCAAACTTAGGAATGTTGCATGCGTCCTGCTAGAACACATCCTTGGCCTCAGTCAAGATTCCCCTCTATCCTCACTCTTCTGAGAGTCAACCTCCTCAGAAGCCTTCCCTTAGCCTTTGCATTCCTCTCTCCACTATCTCATCAAGTTACTTTTCACGCCACAGTTGTAGCCATGGATGTGACACTCAGAAGTGTGACCCTGGAGTCTGATCTCCCTTCTGACCTCCAAGGTTTTGTTTTTCAGCTCGACACAATCCACAGGTTATTCCCCCAACCTTAAGCACATCATATGCGAGGGAAACTCCTTTCCAACTCCCCCAACCATTACTCTTTCTCCTGCCTCCCCAGTGCATCAGCAGCATTTCTGACTTAAGTGTGGTGCTCAAGAGTAATCCTCGGACTTGTGAGGTTGAGGCAGCAGGGATGTAAATTGGAGACCAACGTATACTACATGGTAAAAACCTTATCAGAAAACAGACTCAAAGGGAAGGAGGGAGCAAAGAAGAGAGAAAGGGGGGATGAAAGGAATGGGAAAAGAGAGAGGAAGAAAATGAGGAGGAACAGGGAGAGGAGGGGAGGGAAAAAGTGAGGTGAGAAAGAAGAAGAGGAAAGGAAGAATAGGAGGAAGAGGGAAGGAAGGAAGGGGAGGGAAGGTAAAGAGATGGAGGGGGAGAAGGAGGAAGAAAAGGAGGAAGAGGAAGAGGGAGGGAAGGAAGGGATGAAGAAAAATAGCCCCATATACTTTGACCACTGACATGGAAGTTATCCTTCCTGCGTGATCTCCCATGCCCACACTGAAGCAAACCTTCTCCTAGACTTTGCTCTGCCCAAATTAACCCAGTCATTAAATTTTGTCTTGACAAACTGTGGACATTTATAGTACCTTGAGTATCAGGTTCTAGGGTAGGGTGGATACCTAATATCTATCAAGTGTCTGGGCACACTGACAATGCAGTTAGAAATTTTCCCTTGTCATGATTTCTACATTGTCTCACCAATGGATGTATCTTAGACTCTATGGTAGCGGTGCACACATGCACGCACACTAAGGAAAAAAAACTAGTTCATTCTTGTAGAGTAAAATCAAAGACGAGATTGAGAGTATGGTTTTAATATCTCTTTTCTATTTGAGAAAATGAAGACAATATAGCAGAATAATGTCTGACTCAATGCAACTCTCTAAAAGTGTCACCAGAAACACTTGGTCCTTACCCATTACTGCATCACAATGAAATACTACTAACACTCTGCTCTATGTGATACTTTAAACCTATGTGAATTACAGTCTCCTACCTTAGAAAATTTGATAGCATCCTTTCTTTCGTCCTGTCAGCCTCAAAAGGACGAACATAGAAGAACTCTCTTATCTTTAGAGTTGGGTTTGTATATGTGTGCATATGTATGCGTATTAAGGTATACTTTAAGGCAGAATGCATGTATGAGTATAGTCATGCTAAAGACATGAATATATCATGAAGGAATCAGTGTATCACAGCTAAAGAGGGGATTGCTTTTCACTCAGACTCCATGGCTGTCAGGAAGTGATAAAGGAAGATAAACTAGGCATAGGTACCCTGAGATCTGAGGATCAATCATTTTGAGTAAATCATTTGCACACTAGACTAAGTAGATACTAATGCTCTCTCCTTTTCTGTACCTTCCAGTATCACACAAAATCCCGTGGTTATATCTACTAGTCGTTCATGTGTTTGCTGCAACAAAATGCCAAACAAAAGCAAACTTCGAGAAAGAAGGATTAATTTTGGCTCACAGCTTTGGGAATGGTAGGAGAAGCCTGAGGCAGTGGGCTGTATTGCATCCAAAGTCATGAAGCAGCAAGGCATGACTACTCATATTCTCCTGGCTTTTACTTTTTCATCTAGTCCTGTAGAGATTATCTGTTGTGCACTATGCGGAAGTATTTTCCTGTCAATAAAAAAAAAGTCTATGGCCAGTGAGCTGGGGCAGGATTAGGAAGTGGGACATCCATCAGGGAGAGAGAGAAATTCTGGGATTGAGTCAGAGGCTCAGAAGAGATTTGCCACAGATACAGAGGAGGACAGTCACCTGAAACCGAGGACCAGGTAACCAACCATGTGTCATTCATAAAATATCCATGTCATTAAATTATGAGCTAGTCAGGAAAAAGGCCCAAGCTATTGGTCTAGACATTTACTCATATATAAGAAATCTCAGAGACATTATTTCGGGGAATTCGGGCATGGGTGGAAAGCCCAAGGTCACGTAGTCCAGGACCCCATCCTGGGGAACGGTGCCGTTCATGCATCTCAATTAACCTACTCTAGATAATTCATCACAGACAGGACCAGTGATGTGTTGCTTTAGAGATTCTAGATCTTATCAAGTCTAAAGTCAAACTTAACCATCTCACTATGCTTTTATGCTCAATGAATACCTATTGAACTGAGATAAACTGAGTTCTAAACATCGTAGACTCCAAAGTAGCCAATGTCTCTTACAGTAGTGCTTTGGCAGCACTCATGCAATGAAATGATCCAGCTAGGGGATGGCTTAGTGGCAGAGAATGTGCCTAGCATGCCTTAGGTCCTGGCTCAACCCATACTACTATGCCGGGGGATGGAAATGTCCTTTACTACACCAACGTGAAAAAAAAATCACTGTAATAAAATCAGATGGTGGCAAAATGACTTGGTGGTCCTTGTGTAGGTAGCTATGATTTAAACAATATTAGTGCATTTTAAAATTAGACAGTGAAAATATGATTTCAATTTAGCAGATGTTTAATTGTTCAAAATACACGGCAACTAAAAACAAAGCAGCATATAAAAAAATTCAAGGAAAGCCAAATTAACTTCCTACACAGGATTAAGACTTTGTTCGGAATTCTGCCCTTTCCCAGGAACAATTACATATATTGAGCGGATCCTTACTGTTTGCGGGCTTAATTCCCTTCTTAAACACCCGTGGCTTAACACTTGTAGAACACAGCGTTGCTTGATTGCTTTTGTTTTTAAGAGGAAATCTCGGCTTGAATATTTTTGTTTTTTGTTTTTACTATTTCCAGTAGAATTTTTGTTTGTACTTTCATGATTTGGTCTGGATAGTCCAATAGAGTTTTCTTTTCTTTTTTTTTTAAAGATTTATTTATTTATTATATGTAAGTACACTGTAGCTGTCTTCAGACACACCAGAAGAAGGGGTCAGATCTCATTACGGATGGTTGTGAGTTACCATAGGGTTGCTGGGATTTGAACTCAGGACCTCTGGAAGAGCAGTCAGTGCTCTTAACTGTTGAGCCATCTCTCCAGCCCCTAGAGTTTTCTTGAAATACTGTTATGTATATGTATCAAATCTTTATTAATATGTAGACCTACATTCTGTGTAGGACCTACCAAAAGTATATGGTTCAGTTGTTTTGAATCCAGAAGATAATTTGATTACTCTTCTATCAGAAATAACAGTATTGGTGAGAAGAACCAGTAAAATATGGGTACTGGGGCCCAGTTGGCTTTGTCTTTTTTATCTAATCTGGGACCCCCACCTCAGAGAATGGTGCCCATCACATTTAGGGTGAGTCTTCTTCCCTAAATTCACCTGATATAACCCCTTACAGGCATGTCCAGAGATTTGTCTCTTTGGTGATTCTAAATTTAGATGTGATGTGATGTGTGTGTGTGTGTGTGTGTGTTCGAATGCACGCATGTTGAATGAAGATGCATGGGGGGGTCAAAGGTCAATGTTGAGTATCTTCCTCAATTGCTCTCTACCTTATATTTTTGAGACAAAGTCTATGCCTGAATCTAGAGCTTGCTGACTTAGCTAAGCTTGTCCCCAGTAAGTCTGGGGAATCGTCTTGTCTCCATATCTTCAGGATTAGAGGCACACTCTGCCACACCCAGTTTTTATGTGGGTGTTAGGGATTGAATTCACGTCCCCGTGTTTGTGTAGGAAGCCTTTTACTGATGAAACCATCTTCAAGGCTAGCTTCTCCCTTGTTCTGGTGGCAGTTTTACAGTTGATAGCCCTATGATCTGTCTGGACACGAAACAAAAGACTTTGGGAAATAATCAATTAGTTTTACCTGTTCAGTGATGAGAGTCGCAACAAGCATAACTAAACAACAGCTCCAGGCTAAAGGATGAACTAGAAAATGTGTTCATACCAATAATCTCATGCACTCAGCAAAATCCAGATCAAAGGTAAGCCGAGGCTGGCCCATTCACATTAAAGAAGTTGAACACATGGGATCATCTTTTCTCTTCCCTTTATCATCCAGTTCCAAAAAATGGAAAGGAAAAGGCTGATGAGCAGAAGAGGTTTTCTAAATTTATTGATAAGTTAACGTAGCAATCATTAGTATCATGCTAATGATGACTGGTCTCTCAATACATTTACATGTTGTACAATGAGCAACTTGAGGACAAATGAAAACGAGCCAGGCAGGCAAAGTGGAGGGTACAGGGCCTTTGTCAGTACTTTCCGAGAGTGAGGCAGAGCCCCGGGGCAAAGCTACTGCAGTAATTGGAGCCATCTCCTACTCAAGACCAGCGTTGCTGAGAAGTGTCTCATTCCCGACATTCTCTTCTCCCCCATCACCTGTTCTCCTGCTCCTCTGTGTCTGGTGGGAGTCCCAATTCCTACAGTATACACTACTCGGGGGCACACTTCTGAGCAGGCAGCAGAAAGGCAGGCCTGTCTCCTCGTGCCCTAAAAGCACACGTGGAAAGATTCCATTCTGAATTCATTAACTTGTTGCAGAACAATATATCTTTAATGTTTTCCAGTAGAAAATTCTACAAAGAGTTTAATGAAGTTTTACATGGGAAAGGGGGGCGAGAGACCAACACAATTGCTGGAAGCATTGCACAGGGATTTTTGCACATTTTTTTTCATTTGTAATTTTCTGAAAAAAAATTTAAATCTAAAATGAGAATGCTTTTGTTTCTAGTAAATGAGGGTTTTTTTTTCCAATTGAAATGAATTTATTATCAGAAAACAGTCTGCTCTTTCTTAGAAAAGGCAGAGTGTTCTATTCGGTGAGCAACCTGTTTTCCTCTTAAGGGAAGGGAACTTATCCCCATTTCATGCCTACAAGCAAAAGAACTTTTTGTTGTTCAGTACTGTTTCCTGCAGGCAGAGCCTCCTGATGTGGGAGCGATGGAAAAAGCTAGATCAACAACGCTCTGGCCAGAGGCTTGGTAGAATTCTGCTTGTTGAATTAGTCCCTGCTTTTCAGATCTATGAATCATTTTTTCTCCCCTCTGAGAGTGAATGGGAATCAAAAGAGAGAGCTTTGGCTTCCTGAGAAATCCACAAATATTTCTCAGAATTTGTGAGCACGGAGAGCTCCAGCAAAACAGCCCCTTGGAAACCGGACAGTCTTCGGAACAGGCAATTAGCATTGTGTCCTCTCACATTGAATCTGCCTTCCAGAAACATCGACTTCACTCTGGCAAGAGCCAAGAGACCCCACAAGGAGCAACGCACCAAGAACACATGGGCTACTGTGTTCAGCCTGTTTTTCTAGAATGAGCACGCATGTGGGACTAAAAGAAGAGGCTCATTCCTGGGAGACACAGAAGGCATAGTTTGTGTTTTCTAGTGCCAAAGCACACCAATGGATTAGGTGTTAGAATGGAAAATGAGCTCTCTCCATTTCCTGATTACTTTCACAGGAATTCTTATTATCTTTAACTTTCCTTTTATAAAATACACAGACATGCAGACACACACACACACACACACACACACATACACACACCAGCACACATACATACACACATGCACCATATACTCACACACACACACACACACACACACAAATGCATGCACACACACATTCACACACTCATACACACAATTTTTTTTAATATATCTTGTAATAACCTTTTTCTTCTTTTTGGTTTTCACAAGAAAACTTGATGGCACAAATATGTGGACCTCATTGCTGTGGGATCCAGGGAAGGACCAGACCTCATAGGCAGATGGAGCCTGGCAAGGATAAAATTGGCTGACGAGCTGGTGACTACCAGGAAAGCTATAACCCAGCAAAATCAAGATATTGTGGGTTGTCATCAGGAAGTAAATGGGGCAATAATTCTCTTTTATATGGACACTGGCTAGGAATCCTGCCCTCTGTTCATGAATGTGGAATGGCAGCACACTGGGTTTTAGTTTCAAAAACACCAACTCCTACTCGCCAATATAAACACTTCAGTGACTCAAGGAGAGGGTGGGTGCATTCTCTCCTCTGATGGCCTTATAAGACACAAATGCTTGGGTTAACAGGGGGAACCTGAGAAAACAAAAGATGTATGCAATCATTAGTAGATAACGCTCAATCTTTGGTCGGCAACCATGGCAACAGGGATACATAGGATTCCAGACCATCTCCTTCACTTCCATTCAATTGAAAAATGTCCTTCAG
The DNA here is from genome assembly GCA_036184795.1 of Tokudaia tokunoshimensis. NCBI lineage: Eukaryota > Metazoa > Chordata > Mammalia > Rodentia > Muridae > Tokudaia > Tokudaia tokunoshimensis. Next base: position 74,412,758 of record BTHU01000006.1, on the reverse strand, counting down.
GGTGTGGCCCACCTTTCGGAGGTAGCATCCCAAAGCCAAAGACACAACCACAGAGAAGTTGCTAATACTTGTTCCCTACCTGTCAGCTCTCAACCAACCACTGAGCTTTGAAACTTATAGGTATCTATATTTTGTTATTAAAATGTTCATTATTTTGACGGGAAGGACAAGGTAACTTGTTGTCATAGAGGTCAGAATCCTGTAGAGTGGTGATATTTATAGGCTGGCCCTCAGATCATCTTTCAAGGGTATACAGATTCTAAGGAACTTCTGCTCATAATACTGTTTATTATGATATATCTATCAGACTCACCCATAACTGTCATCAGCAATCACTAAGAAGGTAATTAAACAATGCTGAAGTTGAATAAGAGTGAATGGACTATCAATGATTAGAAGGATATAGGATCTATATGTCCTGGATCAAATGTTATCTTTTTGAAATATTTAAATAAACATCTTTGTCTAGGCATTTTAACTATTACTAACATCTGTTTGAAATAGAGAATGAGTTTGTCATTAGGTGTAAGCATACCTAAGGAAGGATATTTTGTTTGTTTGTTTGGAAACAGTAATACACTGTGTAGCACAGGCTGGCCTCAAACTGAAAAGTCTCCTGTCTCACCCTCTATGGCACAACAATGACAGGAGATGTGCCACCAGGCCCACATTTTCTAAGTATTTGTGATTGTAAGGTCTTAAATGATTGGTTGGTACTGGGAAAAGAGAGATTCATTGTTTATCCCCTTTGGAACTTAGAAGTTGCTTAAGAGGTTTATGGAATATAATCACAAGCTAAATGTAACCGTGAATTAAGGGAAAAAAACTCTTACAAAACAGATCAATACTAAGCTCTGCAAAGACTATAAAGGAATGAGCCAGTAGTTAGTGAACAGGAATAAGGCACAAGTGACTTCAATGACAGTGATGGCTGAAGTTCCCATCAGCCTGGAGACTCTTTTCACTGACAACATGCTACCAGGATGACCATGGCCAGGGCCACTACAAAGTATTTTCTGGGTCTCACAGAAGATTTTGTATGTTGGAGGTAACACAAAGGCGGATGAGATTTGGTTGGACCACAAGAAGTTTATGAGCCAGTAGATTAAATGACACACAGTCACTGGCAGGAAGGAGAAACTGATCTCAGAGAACCCAGGCAAAAGAAAGCCTGCTTTCTGGCTAAAGAGAAGAAAAACCTGAAGGAGAGTTTTATGGAAAATAGGCATCCGGGTTGAGCCTTAAAGAGTGGATGAGTTTCTAACAAGAGAGGCTTTTCTGAGCAGTGGAAGAAACCTGTGAAGCTCTCACCCTTGGGAGGCAGGCATGGGCAGGGGGATCATGAGTTCAGTAAGAGCTTATGTGACATGGTGAGACTCAAATCACACAAATGAATCAAGGCACCAATGCTAATGTTTTTAAAACTTGAATTTGACTTTTTGTTCCCAAGTCAACTTCAACTGCCAGATATCTCAAACCTGGACAAGGTCATCTGACCCCCAACATCCTCATCTTGCTCTCTCATTCACTGGCCTTCTTCATTTATATCATCTGACTGTGTCTGTAAAATCTGTGCTCAACAAGCTTATTAGTAAAGATAGCCCTGACTGACACACACAAGAAGCCTAATGTACTTTCAAGAGAACTTGAGAGTCGACTGAGACTTACTCAGGAGGGATCAAGATTACAGTGGTACTTTGGGCCACCATCTTTGGCAACACTGTGCATGAATATTGAAGGAAAGAGGAGTTTAAACAAGAAATCAGGACATGGGAGTATACAAACAGAAGATGAGCGCATAAGGAGGGCTTCAGCCGTGGTCTGGAGACAACCAGGAGGTATGAACTCCTAAACCATTCAGAGGAACATTTGATAGGTCACTAGACAATCTGTTAATGGAAGAGGATTAAAGCTGTAATCCATCCATGTGGTAATGTCACTAAGAAACAAAAAATCAAGAATCAGAACTGATAAGAAAGAGGATGACTCCAGTATTGGGTATGAATCTCCAATGTATCTGGGACAATGACATAAGACTATCTAGAGAAGTTGAGTTTTCCACAATATGTCCACCCCATGTCATGGACAGGAATCATCTAAAAGTGTTTGAGCACACAACATTCTGTCATACTTTGGGATGCTACCAGTGTTTAGGAGGTAGCTTCCTGGTGTGCTATGAAAACCTACAAGGCACAAAATAGGTTCCAACCCTGAGAAAGAATGGCCCAGGACAGTAACCATGCAGAGGCTGAGAAATCCTCATCTGGAATGACTTGAAACTCCAACTCTGGATGTTTTTGTTTTTAGGTAGAAATGAATCAACTTCCTTGAGACATGATGGGGAAATGAACCACAAGCAGAAATACAAGGAAAGAAAAGTAAGAGACTGGGGAATTCCCAGGAGACATGCCTTCATGGGCATCATGGATTACTTGAGTGAGGTAAAGTGAGAGTCCTTCATAATCAAAATGTAATCTTTGATGACTATTCTCAGTAAGCACATAGGAATCTACGAAAGGGGTTAAGGGTGAGAAAGGCATACACGAAGCAGTTATGAACACATAAAAGCTTAAACAATGAGAGCACATCCCAGTCTAGAGGTCAAAAAATCAAAGACAAGAAAAATGAAAAAGAATGAAGAGGAAAAGGGGAGGGTTGAGAGGGGTCAGGGGGGGCCGTGGGTCTACTGTTACAAAGACATCTCCACAGTTCGACAGAATTGATGTATAGATATATAGCAGTATGGATGTAGTTATAAGGAAAAAAGCTAGTGGCCTTTCCTCGTGTTTGGGGAAAATGTTTTATGGGCCGAAAAATATGTTTCTAGGGAAGTATCATCACAATTTCCTAAAAGTTAAATTAATATATTAAAGCAGCAACTTCCATAGTTCTTTCTCATTTAAATCTTGCTATAACTTTGTTCCAGGGGCCTTGTCAGGTGCAGAGATTCAGCTCCTTTTCTGGTTAAAAAAAAAAATTGGAGATGAGTGTGTTCCTGCCTCTTTGGGTGTGATGTAATGTTTACAGGAGGCAACTAGGAAAGTAAGCATAGCAGCTGATGCTGGGCAGGGGGTGGGAGACTGCTCAAAATAATATCTAAATCCTATTAACCTAAGAAATTATTGAAGGAAAAAAGTATCAGGGACCACAGTCCAAAACAAAGCAGTGCAATGTGTTAAACAAAATAGCTGAAAACTAAAATTAATTCTTAGAACTGCAAATGACCTTCAGAACTCTCAGGCCAAATTTGCTCATTGCAATGATGGAAAAATTAGAGAATTTGACAGGCCATCGTGGTTTGGTTATAAAGGCACCAAGAGATTATGTATATACATATGTATATGATGTGTGTGTATGTGTGTGTGTGTGTGTGTGTATGTGTGTGTGTGTGTGTGTGTGTGTGTGTGTGTGTGTGTGTGTGTGTGTGTGTGTGTTGCCGCGATGGCAGACAGCTAGCCTTAGATTTCCATGGACATGTCTACCGATCATTCCCTGGACTTATGTGTTCATAAAGTAAATGTAACTATACGACTCCTTGACAGTTCATGGACTACAGGATAAATGAGCCTTGGATATGAAGTAGTGGTTATAAAGGATGTTTCTCCAGGCCACAGCCCGGACACTCACCTGTCCAGGAGCAAGTTAGGCGCAAACAGGAGCTTCCCTGGGTGTTCCATGGAGCGCCAGACGAGACCAATCATCAGAATCTCCAGCCAGGCACACTCGAGAAGGTGGACTTGATCATGGAGATTCAAGTCCCCAAAGCCTGGAAAACAAGGAAAGCCTCACTTAGTTCCAGAAGAATGTAATCATCACTGCTGATATGAACAAATGGGCTGGGTTTTTTTGTTTTTGTTTTTGTTTTAGCAAATACAACAAAGAAAAAACATAAATGTGTGCCCCTCTTTTCTAATAGTTGGATAGGAAATTAAAGCTTTTTAAAAACTATAAATGGCAATATGGTAGATGCCTAAACATCATGAGAAGGAGGAAGATGAGACAAACAGAATTACACTTTACAGAAAAAGCAGGCTTTTTTTTTTAAATCTATCTCTGTCAGTGAGCTTCCACTTGTCTGTAAAGATGCTTTTGATGCCTTATTGTCAGATCTGCAAATATACACTAACTCATTCAACCCAATTAGCTGTCTATAAAATTTGTACGTAGTAAATAAATTCTACTCAGGCATATCTAATAACTTCACATTGTTATTATTTTTTCATTTTTATTTCATTGAAAACACCTAAGTGTCATAAACTCAAATTATTTGACTAAGCAGAAACTAGGACACGGGTAGGAACACAGTCCTTAGTTATCTCTTCGTTTTAGTACCGAGCCATAATCCTTTTAAATAAAATGTAAGACAAAGACTAATGAGATAACATATGCAAATAAATCACCAGAGGATGAATCAGATGACTACAAGTAATGTCACAATTACTCCTTGGAGAAACCACTGATGTTTGCCCTTGTTTTCTGGTGGTTTATTAGGAGATTAAAGCTTTTTCTAACTGCTAATGACAGTAGATGCCTAAACATCATGAAGAGAAGGAGGACGAGAACCAGGAGGAGGAGGCGGAGAAAGACAAGCAGAAGGAGGACATGAGATAATTTGGAAAGCAAGTGAGAACATGATGTAGAGGAGGAACAAGTTATTACATCCCCCACTGTGTGCTGGAAGCAATGCTAAGTGCTTCCTGTAGCCAGCTCTTTCCATATTGGTTCATACAACAACCTGACCAGCTAGGAACTAATGTTCCTGCTCCTCAGATGTGTAGAGTTTGTTTGTCTTCTAAGGATGCGTATTGGGATAGAATCTTCAGTGATGGTGCTTTTGACCAGCAATCAGCAAGAACTTGTCTTCACTTTGTTGTGGAAGTTTGGATCAGGTGATTAAATATGTCCAACCATAGAGATGCCAGCATGACAGGATTATGAAGTAAGCAATGTTCTGCAAGTGTGCCACTTCCAGAATCAGTGCCCTGCTCTTTGCAAGGAGGCGTTCCTTCTACACCCTCTTCCTTTCCCAGTTTTATCTATTTGTTCTCACTGATGCAGGAGAATCACTAGGGATGCTATCTTCTTTCTGATGCTGTCTTCTTTGGAATCTCACTGTCCTCTATTGGAATCCATTCTTATCAACTGAGCTGATTTTTTTTTTGTCAACTTGACAAAAACCTAGACATATCTAGGAAGAGAGGGGTCTTAATTGAGAATATGTCCCTAACCAGATCAGTTTGTTGGCAAGCCTGTGGGCCATTTTCTTGTACAGTGATTGCCGTGAGAGGACCCAGCTCACTGTGAGTGGTGCTGTTCCCTGGGCTGGTGGTCCTAAGTGCTCCCAGAGAGCAGGCTGAGCAAACCATGAGGAGCAAGTCAGTAAGCAGTACTCATTCATGGCCTCTGCTTCAGGTCCTGCCTCCAGGTTCCCCACCCTGCTTGAGCTCCTGCCCTGACTTCCCTCAGTGGTGGTAGTAATGTTCACAGCAATAGAAACCCTAAGACATTAACAAAAAAGTGGGCTTTAAGGATACAATTTACGTAATGGATACCTTTCTTGGGCATATTGGGAGTTGTCCAGACCTCAGCACTAAACAATTAGCCTGTTTCTTCATATACAGGTCCTGAAGTGCCACGCTTCACACAATCCTGACTTACTAGGTGACAATTCCTGGAGGGACTTCAGGCTCACACACAACACAGGGCCACGCCCCCTCGCTCACCATCACTTCATTCTCAAACGTCATCATTTCCACTTGGACAGTCACACACTGCCTTCCTCTCCTTTCCGTTCCCATAGTTTACAAACAAACCCAATTCTGTACCCCATTCCTGGCTTCTTAATTAAGACTCATCTGTGCCATGTAGTTGTATACATAAATGGCTGTTCCTGTGTGTGTATGTGTGTATGTGTGTGTGTGTGTAGAAACCTACTCATCATATAGGTATACCCCATAAATACATACAGACGTACTTACACTGGGCTTTTGGAATGTCTCCACCTTTTGATTATCACTACTAGATCTGTCACAGAAAATTTCTGAAGAAGTCTTTGGATAGATGACTGCTTTTACGACCCTTGGACAAATATTTAAGAACACCATGGTTGTAAGCAACTGGAGAAGGTTTTCAAGCGGGGCATGTCACATTACACACCCACAAGCAGACTCTCAAGTCTCAGCTGCTGTCTGTGACAGCACTCAGTGTGCCTTTTTTACTGTATAATTGTTTCACATTTATCTATTTGTACACACATACCCATGCACGCTGATATACACATGATTGTCCAACAGCCCAAGCATGGAGGTCAACGGACAAGTTGTCAGTTCTTTTTCTATGATGCGCGCTCTCGGGATCCTACTCGGGTGGATAAACTTAGCAATAAGCACCTGTACGTGCTGAGCTCCCTCACTCGCCCAGCCATTTTTATTTTAAAGATGCCAGTGGGAGTACAGAAGCATCACACTGACTTGACTTAATTTTCATTTCCTACTGTAAAGTATTTTTCTATATTTTCTACCAGTTCTTTTTGGTACTGGATATTCAAGATAAGTATACTGTGTGTCTGCATCCTGATAGACTGTGTATCTATTAAAAACCCAAGATAGAATTTTTATTCAATCTTATTTTTAAGAAGCCCTAACTTATTATACTTTTCACTACCTCACTGAGACATTCCAGAGTCCATGACAGCGCAGGGTACGGTATCAGAGAACATGTCTTTTGGCAAGAACAGATTCCACTGGTGTGGTGCAGAGCTGGAGGCTACCAAAAGGAGGCAGAATGGATCTGCTCTTAAGAAAAGTCGTAGTGATTAGGCTGCAGGATCTCTGGCAAGCATAGCTGTTTGTCTAGAAAGCACTGGGTCAAAAGGGGCCAGCCTTGCTTGGGAAAAACGAGACCTTGTCAGTTCTCTTTCTTGATCCCTAATCATATAAACCAAAGCTAGGCAGCAGAACATGAGTTGAGAGCCCTCAGTGAAGTTTTAATTCCTTAGTAATCTCTTCAGTCATTTGGATAAAGTTTCATAACACTAATGCGCTAATGCAGTCTTACCAGTAAATAATTTACCCCTCAGAAATGTTACTATTCAAAAGCAAGTTTTCTGTTTGTTTGGTTGTTGTTGTTGTTTTGGCTTGGTCTTTTGTTTTTGTTTTTGGTTTTTTTTTTTTGTCTGTTTCATTGGTTGGATTTTGCATTCTGTTTTTTTGTTTTGTTTTGTTTTTGTTTTTTTATTTTTTGTTTGTTTTTTGTTTTGTTTTGTTTTGTTTTTGCTTTTTCTTGCTTCTTGGGATATTCACTTTTTGGTGTGTATACAAAAAACCCAAACAAACAATCAATCAAACAAACAGAAACAAAAAACATCCTTGTGTATTATTGTCAGCCCTGGTCAAACTTAGGATGAATTATTCAAAAATTCCCACAGGTTTGGGCTGAACATATCCCCATACATATTCAGAACTGCAATGAGCCAATCAGCTTTGGAAAACCAAATTCCTGGTGGTGAGTTCACATTTAAACAGGATCATATTCTTTAACTCTGACCTCAAAATGGGATTACTATTCAGACTTGGCAGTCACAATGATCTTTGAGAGTCCACGAAGTTCCCTACAACCACATGTACCATTTAAATAGGGTGATTATGAATATATCTGTTAGTAATACTCTACAGTCAGAGGCCAGCAGGATTGCTGGGGTTTTCTGTGAAATGTAGGCATCTTTAATTCTGTTCAATTACAGTTTCCAGCTGTGCACATTGTCTGCAGACAAGGGTTATTATACCTGTTGCAAAGTGTTATCCGCAAGTTCCTCAGACAGGATTGGGAGGAGCTTGCCAGAGAGACTGTCAGTCAACCCTCTCAGTGAATATGAGGACTGTCAAGAGAGGTTAATCCATGAAGCTTTTCCTTCCAACATACTGGTCTCAATATTATTTTATCTACCCAGGAGCTAAATGCATTTCTGATGTTAGACAAATGTCCATGAGTATTTTTAGCTCATAGCTAATGATTCTATATATTAAAACTATATATTTATATATTATTTATGCATATATTATTACTTATATATATTATGTATTATATGTTATATGATGTCATATGTTATGTGTTATGTACTATATTTCATTTTATGAAATAAAAACGAAAATAAAAATAACACTGGCCTTTCCCCAAGCTTAGAGAACATGGGTTGATATTTGCAGACCTAGTAATAAAGTCATCAAAGATGTTATATACTGGAAACAAACAGATGATATATCCCAAGACATCTATCCCCACCCCTGAACAAGCTATGCTATAGCTAATGGCTTGATGGAAGCCTCTGTCCTAGGAAGATGCCATCTACATATAAAATTAGATTATTTTTCCAGGCCTGTTATTCTAGTTTGGACTTAAAATGTCCTTTAAAGGCCACATGCCTAAAGTTTTGTTGTCAGAAATGGACTTTGGGGAAGTAATAGAATAATGAACTCTGACTTCATAAATATGTTGGATGCTGCTGGGTCTATAAGCTAATGGACTCTTGGTAATGGATAGAGGAAGCCTATGAGGTGAAGACATTCTCCCACTCCAGTCTCCCAACATCCTGATATTCTGTTTCTCCTCAGACCCTCAGTGACAGAGCCAGCCGAGCATGGAAACCATGACACCAGTGAGCCAAGATAAAGCCTTCTTCATTTTAATTTTCTTAGGTCTTCTGTCACACTGGCAGAGAGATGACTAGCACATCAAATAACACATACCTGATTCTGTCCTCCACTAAACAGTGACTGTTTGCCTCCAGGGTACTTTCTCCTTACTCCTTTACCTTTGACTGCAAAAGAAGAGTACAGGGGGATGGAAGGATAGCTCAGTCTGTAAGGGCTTACCTGACAAGCATAAGGAACAGAGTCTCTAGAACCTATGGAAATATGCCAGGTGTGGTTGCATTTATTTGTAAGCCCAGCACTGATGAGGCCAAGACAGGAAGGCCCCTGGGTCTCCTTGGCCATCTCATCTAGCCTAATTGATAATCTCCAGTCCAATAAGATACTATCTCAAAGAAGGCAGATGGAGTTCCTAAGGATGGCATCCAAGATTGTTCACCAGACTCCATAGGCACATAAGCACACATACCTGCAAACACACACACACTTGCACGCATGCACACACGTATGCACATGCACAGGCACAAATACATACAAATGCACACACTCTTGCATTAAAATATTTACATTTCCAGAACCCTTTACTTGAGCCTTACAAGATCTGAAGCCTTCTGCTTCACTGTGGGCTGTAAAACATTGCTACAGAAATTGCTCAATTTGCCTTGGCATAAAATTAAATCCTTCAGGTCTTGTCTTCTCTTGCTGGCTATGGGCCGATTCTAAGAAATGATGCCAGAATGTACAAAGAACCTCAGGTAAAATGACTAATCGGCATATCTTCAAGGCGGCTCTACACTGTCTCGGAAAAATGACGAATTGAAGTGGCTTTTTCAGGAGAGACATGAGAAAAACTGAGGGACTGTATTTCTTAATTTCATGGGATGCAAACTACGGAGATTGAAAAAAAAAAACAACCTGAAACCCTTTGTGGGATAGGCACCATTTACTTTTCTCATTGCCAGGACCACACTAGACAGAAGCAACACGAGGAAGGTGAGGTTTATGTTGTCTTATGCTTTCTGAAGTTGTAATCTATCATGATGGAGAAGGCACGGCAGGGTTTGTGGTGGCAGGGGTATATAGCTGGGTCTCTCCTCACATCATGGGAGGGCAGAAAGCAGACAGCTCCCATTGGAAGGGGATCAATCTCCAGCCCTCATGCCCTGCCCTGAATGGCTGACATCAGCCATGATAACCCAATCTCAAATGCAATCATCTGAGGGAATGGAGAGGTGATTCAGTGGTTAAAAACACTCGCTACTCTTGCAGAGGACCAGAATTCAATACTCAACATACCTATATTAAGCATCTCATGACTACATGCAACTCCAACTCCAGTCAATCTAGCATCCTCTTCTGACCTCCTCAGACACCCACATGCATATGAACACATGTGCACACATCCACAGAAAGATGCAGACATGTGAACATACACATAAATCAAAAACAGATCTTTTTAAAAACCTTTATCATTTGGATGCAAAACATTCCCCGCAGGATTATGCACTTAGACACTTGATCCCCGATGGTGGTACTGCTTTGTGACGCGGTGGAGCACTGGGACATGGAACCCACCTAGCAGAACTAGATTGCTGGAGTCTACTTTGAATGTGGTGCCATTTCTGCTTCCATTTTAGTTCTTTACTTCCAGACCAATGAAGGTAGAACAAGTGTGCAGCAAGGTCCCAGTGCCTCATGCTAAGCTGTTCCAGCTACCACACCCACACCTTCCCTGCCAGAATGTTCAAATGTCCCCTCAACCGTTCACTTAAATAATTCTCTTTTTCTGTGAGTAGTTTCTGTCAAGGACCCTGTCACAATGAGGAGAAAAACTCACTGGTACCCACGGTACACAGTCTGCAGAGATGCAGTACAAACCCAGTATGAGCAGAGGAGTAGCATTTCCATGGAGAGGAGCAGTCTACAAAACCAGAAGCCAGGTGGTTGGATCCCTCGGCAAATCTACTAGCTTCCTGACCTTCAAACGAATTAATCATGTTCTCGGCGATGCGGCCATGATGTTCTCTGAAATGTCAGCTAGGAAACTGCCTGCCGCACTTTCTCTGCTTTGCAATACTTTTTGAGGGAAGAAGAAATGACTAGAAGGCACGGGAAGCATAGTAACAGCTGTAGGTTGTATGTGACCAGACTTTCTAGGAGAAGGTTATGCAACAGAGCCCGTCAGGAAAACCTGAGATCAAATGGAGTCTCCACAGTCTACATTTTAGAAGTTTAATCTAGAAAACAGGGAGTTACTGCCATACCATAGTCCACGGACCCCATGGTGTAGTTGAATACAACCTTCCTTTGCTTCAAAAATATCCTCAAATGTCCTCTTAAACATAACGCCACGGTAGCCTATTGGAGCTGTGAATTGCATGCTGTAATATTTTTAGATTGTCTAAGGAATGGTATAATTTATTGAAAATTTAATCTTTAAGATGTGAGTTTGGGGACTGGAGAGATAGCTCAATGGGTAGCAACGCTTGGTGCTCAGGCAGAGGGCCAGAGTTCAGTTCTCAGCACCCACAGTAAGCTGCTCTCTGCAAGCTCCAGTTTCCGGGGATCCAATGCCCTACCTGGAATTCTGTGGGCATTGCATTCACATGTACATACCCACCTACAGACAGACCCATATGTATATAACCAAAAGAATGAAATAAGTCATTAAATAAATAAGAAGAAATTCATTTTATCATCCAAATCAATGTCATGTAGAACTTTTATCAAATCCCTGCCACCATTAAAAATAATTGGCTCACACAACCCCCCAAAATATGCAATAAAATAAATAAGCGCTTGTTTATAAATGTTGTGGATTGATAATGCCATAACCAGTGAGCGGTTCCCCGCCTCACCACTGCTGTCTGTACTGCCTTCTTTCCAAATGCTTTCTTTCTTCTGGTGATGCTAGCTTTCGTCCTTGGACATAATGACTAAGCTCTTTGCAAGTCTTCTCCAAACATGGGACTTTTTGACTATCTGGATGCAACCCCACCCCCCGCAGGTACAAGTCACCCACCCCCAGCAGAGTGAGACAGACAGGAATAATGAAATGACTATCAACCGAAAAGTCAAGTAGACCCAGCTCGCTATTCTGCTGACTCTTGAGATCTGAAAGCATTTCCCATCCGCAAAATGTAGATCGACTCAAGGTTAAGATGCTGAGAGCCCTTCCCATCTGTAGAAGACAGAGGGACTGACCTATCAGTTAGGATTATTACAAAATAAAAGGAGTTATCAGATGTCCCAGGACACCAGAGTCACTGCTTTCTCTCCTACACGATCCTGACAGGCTGCAAACACTAAGAGAAATGTTTAAAAAATTATATTAGATATAGAATGTCTAATTCAATTGAGCATTTGTAGTGACTCTACTTCGTGATCTCAAAAGCTTGTTTTCTGTTTCTTTTTATTTTCATTTATGCATACATGTAAAAAAATCTAATAAAAAGGATAAAAGACTTCCTGGACTTCAAACAGCTCTTAAAAAACATTTCTCAAGATTTTAACGCAAAGGGAACAAAGGCATATGGATTATATTTTGCCTAAAATATATATGTGGAAAAAATGAGAAAAGAGAGCATATTTTGGTTTTATTAAACACAAAGCATTTCATTGTTTTCTATGTCCCCGGAACGCAGTTGTCTTCAGCAGTCGGGCAGTAGGCAGGAGACAGTTTCTATGGAGCCTAGAACTCTTCTATACTGTTTGGTACTCATCACTTGCCTTGGGACAGACATAAAGACTTTCTCCAGGGACTTCTCCTAGTGAGACAAAGTGCCAAGCAACCAACCAGTGACAGAGAAGGAGATGACAATCCTAAAGTGGATGTGGTCAAACTATACCACTGGGCTTGGGATGAAACTCAATGGGAGAGGGCTTGCCTAGCCCACCTCAGGCCCTGGGATTGACGCCTACTAACAAGGACTACATCACATTTTGCATAACTAACAGCCAACTCACTTGCATAAAAACAAGAATTCAGGTCAAGTTTCTCCTTCTCACTTCAGACAGGTTCTAGGAACTCAAACTCATTGGGTTTGTGGGGACAAGTGCCTTGACCCGCTGAACTACCCTAAAAAGTTGTCCTCTGATTGCCATATATGCACTATGGCTTGTGGGCACCCCGATATATTCATTATGTGCACACATACACACACTTAATCATGATGATGGTGATGATAACAATAGTAACCATAATAACTGTGCATATCAGCATGCCCAGCTTTTTACTGAACGTTAGGATGTTAAACTCAGGTTTTCACACTTGTTCATCTAATGAGCCATCTTCTCAGTGCCTAAACTTTTAAGCCTTGGTTATGTTGTTTGAAAATGATCATGTATTCTTTTAAATCACATGACGAAGACTTTTGTGACATCATTACCAATTCCTTCAGAGCAAAGCAGAAAACTGTATCATTTATTCTGCGGGTCATTTGTACACACGTGTACTTAGAGATGATGGGTTTATGGAACATTTAAAATGAACAGATATGGTGCTGTTTATGGCATTTCCACTTATTCCTAATTTGATCTAAAAAAAGGGGGGGGGGGAGAAAAAATCAAAAAGATGTCTAGATGCCCTTTCTGGACCTTGCATGTGAATGCATATATAAGATATAAATTATATTCCAATGGTAGGTATTCTGATGACAAGGTGTTAGGCATAACATCATGGCTATTTAACCTCAATGAAAATAGGTTCAAATTTGCTTTATTGCTGCAGGGTATGGGGTTCTATTTCGGCATCACTCTTTGCCACACTCCTAATGCTCCTTTGAGAAATTATTAGACTTAACCTCTAAAGTGCATTTGGACCATACTTCAAACATTTTCCAATAGCCTCTCCTGCTTTGGACATCTTCCTATGCCTGCTGCTTAATCATCTTTCCCCCTCTTTCCCCCCTCTCTCTGTCTGTCTCTCTCTATATTTGTTTCTGTCTTTGTTTTTCTGCATCTCTCACTGTTTGTCTCTTTCTGTGTGTATCTGTTTTTGCCTCTGTCTTTGACTCTCTCTCTCTCTCTCTCTCTCTCTCTCTGTATCTCTGTATTTCTCTGTTTGTCTCTCTTTCTGTCTCTGTCTTTCTCTGTCTCTATCTCTTTTTCTCTCTGCCTCTCTCTGTCTCTGTCTTTCTGCTTCTCTCTGTTTCTGTCTCTCTCTGTCTCTTGCCTGTCTTTGTGTGTGTAACATATTGTGATAACATCTTATTCACTCTGCCAATATTTTACTATGTTTACACATCAACAGGTCATAAAACAGCATATGGAAACAAATTACAACTAGTCTAGAATATCAATTATAGAATTTCTCTGGTTAGAATAGGAAAAAATGGAGCTATAATATAAACAGCCTCCAAGGTTTTAATGCTTCCAATTGTGAACAGTGGCAAATGTAAAATAATTATAATACAATGTGGTAAATTAGTTATATTTTAAATAGGAATTTCTTGTGGTATTTCTGGAACTGTTATTTATCAGTTCAGTTTAACCACATAAATTTCATGGTTAGTGTACATCTTTTGTTCTTCAAGGACTGGATAGATTTTCATTCTGCTGCCAGCAAAACTAAGTTTGAGGCAACAAGGAATCATCCTATAAAAATTGCAACCCTAGAATCTGTAACAAAGTGATATATAACGCTTTTGCATCCTTGGAAGAGAGTAGAGAGAGACCCTGGGCTACATCCTTCATGTACATATTTATTTATGTGGCTAATCCTCTCCAAATTCTACCAGAGAAACAATCCCTTTCCTAACTGTGCTCCTTTCTGTCAGCTAAAATGTCCCTCAGACAGCGTTGCAGACCACATGCAGCTCCACCACTGGGAGAGGAGACAACAGCAGCCCAGAGGTCATCGGCCTCTTACAGAAATGACTGCCACACTCCTACCTTGTACCCACCTCACTCTGACCTTATTGTCCCATTGCAAAACAGTACATACAGGAATAAGTCATTCTAATATGCATCATGACTGTTTTCTCACACACATATGGGGATAAAGAGAGAGAGGGAGAGGGAGAGAGAGAGAGAGAGACAGAGAGAGAGACAGAGAGAGACAGAAAAAGACAGAGACACAGAGCAACAGAACTAGAGACAGACAGGGAGAGAGAGAGAAAGAGAGAGAGAGAGAGAGAGAGAGAGAGAGAGAGAGAGAGAGAGAGAGAGAATGAATTATCATTTTTAAACCCATGTACTCTAAGTTATATGACAAAGGGTAATGAAAGAAATAGTTTAGCTGGAGAAAAGCATGACCATTGCATCTGTGTTTCCCTCCTCAGAGGAAGGTGAGTCAAGACTTTTAGATCTGAGGATCAGACTTGGGGATCCAAAAAAAAAAATGTCCCTCTGAGAAAACAAAGCAGATGGCAAAAGTGCCGTGCCACCAACCCCATCTGTACCACGAGCAGAGTCTTGGTTTATGAAGAGATGGTTGTCATGACGATAAGCATTTGAGAAGAGTTCTGGAGAAGCTGATGAATTTATGAGTATCTCCTAGCTTCCCAATTTTCCAAACAGACTGAAAACCTCCCCCATCCCCAAATAAACAATTCCATTACCGCTTGAGTTGGTTGTAATTAGTCTATGGAGACACTAGGAGATTCTGCATATCTCATGTATGTCTCAATCCTCTTGGAAGTGACCGAGCAGCCATCTACTCTGATGTACCGAAGTGTGAAGATAAACTAGGTTTTTTTTTAATTCAGCAAAAGCAATTGTATTAACTAGAGCTTAATTCCGCCCACCCTACCCCCACCCACCTCAAGCTAAGAAAGAAATCAATTTCAGCTTAAATGAGAAATGTCGGGGGGAGTAAAAGAAATTATTTTCTGAGAGTAGATTGCTAGGTAAAGGACACAAATATTAATAAGCTAGAAAGCAAAGTACTGAAGACTGTCCTTTTAAGTGTTTGTCAAATGGTCAGGAAGGACAGTCGCTGTGGAGTGAGTTGGCATTAGCTCACAAAGAGCTCAGACTGGTTACATTTGGAAACACAGCAAGCACTTGTACCAGGGAACATTCATTTCCCCTTCTGTCCTGGAGCAGACTGGCAGAGCATTCCAGAGACTTCTGACATCAGTCTGAGTTCTCCAGACTATGATTAGGATAAACACTACAAATGTTGACCACACAGAGACCTCGAGAGCAAAGTAGATATCCTCCTGTCTAGAAAGAGTGTCCCCCAAATGGACAGTGATGACTTCCTCCCATTCCTGATCCACCCAAATCCCTCACTGGAACCAAAATTGTGCAAACTCATAACTTCAGTGAGGGCATTCTCTCTCTCTCTCTCTCTCTCTCTCTCTCTCTCTCTCTCTCTCTCACACACACACACACACACACACACACACACGCCTGAATTAAAAGCTAGAATACCTGTGTTTGACAATGAGCCAAGGACGAATAACTCTAGAACTCATTAGGATTTTTTTTTTAAAGTGGCAGTTTCTTCCATAATTTTACCGAAATTCATGTCATAATGGGTCTTTTCTAAGGTAAAACACAGATGTCTCCAGCAGGCTGAGTGTGAAATTGGACAGCCATCCATCAGTGGGTACTTGAGAAGACAAGCCATGGTCTGAATATCAAGGAGAAGTTGCAGGCAAGTCTGAGGCCCTACAAGCATATGGCAGTTGGGGGGTGGGGGGTTGTTGAGAAAGATGGTTTCTTCCATTTTGTCTGAGATGCTTCGCACTGTCCACATCACCTCTACATAAATTTCAACCCTAACATGATACAAATGATCGATTCCATCTCTATCCCCCAATATATGAAGTCAGCTATTACTATACAAAATCATGGGATTCTAGAAAGAGGCCATAAATAATATTTTTCTTTTATTCCATGTTGGTTTCTTTTATAAACCTGGTTGATCTTGCCAGGTAAATAAATAAGGGGACTAGGGCAGACCCACAGCATCCCTGAGGGCTGATTATCTGGGAGGCAAGATCTGGTGCAGCCTCTCTCTAGCTCAGTGCAGCCCCCACCTCGGGGTAGATGAGATCCAAACCAAAGTGCTTCCCAAAGGGGACAACAGGACCACAGACATATTTGCTCATAATGACTGGAAGGTCCTAAGACCCTTTAGTTGTTTAGTTTCCTAGACTTTTCATAGCAGCATGCTACCGACTGGGTAGCACCCACATGGCTGAAAGTATATCCAACTCTTGAGGCAGCAAAGGCCTTCCTTCTGAGTGTTTCTGGCCATATATGTAGGTTTGTCTGGACTGGGTGGGATTACCAAAGAAGATAAGAAAGAAAGAAAGAAAGAAAGAAAGAAAGAAAGAAAGAAAGAAAGAAAGAAAGAAAGAAAGAAAGAAAGAAAGGAAGGAAGGAAGAAAGAAAGAAAGGGAGAGAGGGAGGGTGGGTGGGAGGGATGGAGGGAGGAAGGAAGAAATGAAGGAAGGAAGAAGAGAGGGAAGAAGGGAGGAAAGAAGGGAGGGAAGAAAGGCAGGCAGGAAGGAAGGAACAAAGAAATGAGGGAAGGAAGGGAGAGAGAGAGAGACAGAGACAGAGAGACAGAGAGAGACAGAGACAGAGAGACAGAGAGAGACAGAGACAGAGAGACAGAGAGAGACAGAGACAGAGAGAGAGAGAGAGAGAGAGAGAGAGAGAGAGAGACCAATGAAGCTGCAATGATATACCCTGAATGAAGGGGCAAGATTTATAAATACTTGGTAAGACAGGGGAATAGGTACGTGTTCTTGGGTACAAGGACGTGCAGACACTCATTGAATGGCACTCTTATTCTACACCATGACAAGAGCAGAAACTGACCTAGAAGGACACTGGTTTATTCCAGGACAGCACTAATTAGGTGCCAGCTTTCTCAGACAATGTTAAAGTAAAGAAAAGCAGCATCATTTTCCAGGAAGTCCTAATTTTATTTCATGTTTATATAAAGAACAAAAACGTCTGTTGGCTACCTTCTCAGAACTCTACACTTCTCAAAAGGAAAGACGCTGAGTTGGTGACAGACAGTAGGCAGTATTGGGTCCCCAGTTTGTCACTGGTTAGTCACGTGCCCTTCGGTGAGTCAGTCAGTCTCTGGTACTGCTGTATACTCTTTACTTATTAATTTTTATTGTTTTAGTTTGTCAGGCAAATAACGGGCTTAACGGAGATATTTTTGACACACACACACATCCTTGTGCCTTGTTCAGGTGAAGATGCACTGCCCTACCCTGTCTCTCCTTTTTCCCCCACGAGCCTTCTTCCTTCCCTACAATGTCTTCCTTCTGCTTTCCTTGTCTATGGCTCCTTTTGGAATGAAAGTATGAATTTTTCTGAGATTCAGCATCTTCCTCTAAACAGTGAGAACTAGAACAGCATCTGTAAGGGAACTGTCAGAGGGCTTAGAACACACCAGTGGCACCTCTGTCCATCACAGTAAGTGCGCCAAATGTTACCCAGGAGTGAGCATTCTTCTGAGCGTCTGCGTCACACCTGGACTTTTCAATTGAAATACCTTATGGGAGCACTCTTAAGTCTTCTCTCTCTCCTCCGCTCTCCCCTACCTCTCGTTCCCTCTGTGCGTGCCTCTGTCTTTCTCTCCCTCACTCTCCTCTTCTATGTGTGTCTCTGTCTATCTTTCTCTCCCTCTTTCCCTATGTGTATAGCTTTGTCTCTCTCTCCCTCTGTGTGCATCTGTGTCTCTGTCTCTATGCCTCTAGTCTGTGTGTATGTATGTATATATGTATGTATACATGTCACTGTATGTGTGCACATGAGTGTGGAAGCAAAAAAAATCAACATCATTTTTCTTTCTCAATCATTTTTCCATCTTATTTTTTGAGTAGTCTATCAGGGTTTATCAATGAGCCAGATTCACCAATTCAGCTAGACTCCCTAGGCAGCAAACCTTGGAATCTTCCTGTCTCCATCCTCCCAGTACTGGGATTATAGGCAAATGATACCATACCCAGCTTTATTTTTTCCAACATGGGTACAGGGGATCAAATTCAGGTTTTTATGCCTGTGTAGCAACCACTTTACCCACTGAGACATCCCCCTAGTTCTGAAATATTTTTATATTGATGAATAGAACTATAGTGGGACCCATTTCATCTTAAGAATTTATGGGCTCCTAATTAAGGACCTCTGATAGGATAAGGACAGAAGTAATTGACTTCCAGGTAATCAGATTGCACTGGAAGGTTCTTATAACCTGGAAGAATGAGACACACTTTGTCATCACATAACTTATGTGCTGATACAGCACAGCTAAATAAAGTCTCATCTATAGCATGTCATAAATGGGGCATATTTTTCTTTGTCCTCTGCTGTTTCTGGAAATGCTCCTCATAAGACCACTGAAGATCAGAAAGAATATTATAAACATTTGGAAATATACAAAGCAATGAGGCCAGAAAGAGGAAGTAAGAAAATTGACCACTGTTCAACAGGCTCAAGAAATGGCCTGTGTGACTCACCCAATGGCTCCTTTCATAAATGATTAAGAGAAACTGAAATCGTCAATGCCTTTACCTAAATAATGTTTGAAAATTCATCAAGATTTGAAGATTAAAAGTAAATCCCAAGTATTCAATTTTTTTTGAGTCAGGGTATCACTATGTAGGCCAGGATGGCCTGGAACTCTCTATGAAGGCCACTCTGACCTGAAATTCAGAGAGATTCACCTGCCTCTGGCTTTGTGGGATTAGAGGTGTATCCAACTTGTGGCAAATCTTAAATTGAAGAAGTAAATAATTTAATAAATTGGGAAGTGACCCCCAGAGAATCTCAAAAACATATCTTCTTCATACTTAAAAGACAGCAGAACCTACTAAAAAGAAGTCATACAAAAATTTTTGTTATAGCCTTTCCTTATGAAATGTGATTTTTAAAATGTTTTCATTATTATTTCAATCAAAGTTTTGAGTACTAAAATATGTTATTAGTAAGATAGACAGGTAAATCCTCGAAAATGAATGCTTCCCAGCTTGCAAATCTCTCATAAAACTTTGTCTTATAATTGACATTTTCTCTCATGCCTCAACCAAGAACTGACCATGAAACCAAGAGAAAAGTCCTTCCACTCAGCCCTTGACATTGACCTAACAATCAAGAGAGTGATTGAAATAGATGATGTCATTCTGTTACTGCCCACTCTGTCATCTCTGCAAAATATCAATGGATTCTAGCAACAAATGGTGTGTTCGATACAGACAAAACTCATGTTTCTGAACCAGGAAGCAATGATAAAGCCATCTCTTTAGTTACTGTCCCATTACTGGGAAGACACCATGATCAAAGCATACAGAAGAAAGCATTACCTGAGGGCCTTTAATATTTAACCTAGAAGAAAACATTTAAGAGTTTCAGGGAGTTAGTCCATGATCATTGCGGTTGGCAGGCAGGCAGGCAGACTGCTGGAGTAGTAGCTGAGCACTTACATCTTGATCCCTAATTAGGAAGTAGAAGAGACAGACTGGACCTGGAATGGGCTTTTGAAACCACAAAGCCAGCCGCCATGATGTGGTGGTTTGAATGAAAGTGTCCCCTGTTATCTTGGGAATTTGAACATTCAGATCCCAATTTTGTGCCACTGTTTGGAGAGGTTTAGGTGGTACATCCCTACAAATACCACTACATCACTGGGGGTGAGCTTCAAGATTAAAAGCCTCATTCCACTCTACTTACACTTTGCTATTAATACTTCCTGATGCTTGGGGCTGCAGATTAGAGCTCTCAGCTTCCTGCTCTTGCTGCCATGCCATGATGAACTCTTATCTCTCTGGAACCATAACTTACCTTGCCCATAATGGGTATTTTTATGCAACAGAAAAGCAACTAATGCATATGCTATATGCATTATTATATGTTATATGCATATATTATATATGATTTTTCTGTTTTATGAATCTGCTTAAACCAAATTTAAATTAGTTTTCTGTGACTGCAGTTCACTTGGTGGAGTTTTCGTCTAACATACATGAAGCCCTTTAGTTCCCAGCATCATAGACTGATAGAATGCTACATGCCAGCAATCCCAGCATTCCATAGGTAGAGGCTGGGAGAACAGAAGTTCAACATCATCCTGAGACTCATAGCAAGTCTGAGACCAGTCTGGATTACTCGAGACCCTCTCTAAAAAATACCTAACAAACTTAATTTAAATGTAGAAGCTCTCTGACTTAAAACAAAACAGAGATGCTAAGAAACCCAAAAGATTACCCAGAGTAAGCAAAGGGGCAAAATATCATTAAAAATGGTTGCTAGGACTTGCCTTGTCATTTCTGAAAGACTTGGGGGGGGTCTACCATCAAGTCTTCCTTCTGTCCCCTTGCCTGTCCCTGCCCTGCTAAGACTTAGGGTTGGTGACATCCTCCAAGCTCCTCCCTTCACCACCTGGCCATTCACGTTCGTGTTTTTCTCTTCCGCTGCTTCCAGTGGGTGTGAACAAAGTGGCCATGATTTAAATTTTAAACTCAAGAAAATTTCAGATACCTTTTGCCCTGCTAAAAGCAGTCACTGTCAGGAAAGAGGCAGAAAGTGGAACAACAGTTTCTGAGAAACACCCTTGGTCCTTGTGCCTGTTAGTTTCTAACAATTGTAGATCCTCAGCACATATTTCTCAGGGTGCATTTTTCTCCTGACACGTTAGAATTAGCAGACATAATGGATTTTACCTGTCCATCTGAAGCTCCTACACCTGTAACAACTTTCAGATATTGTCTCTGTCTCACTTTGCAACAGTGAGGATATGATTTTTCTTATTTTACTCTTTTTATCAATCTAAAAATTACTTCAGTTTTCCTAAGGTTGCTACACACACACACACACACACACACACACACACACACACACACACACACACCCCTATGTATTCATATTCTCTAACTTGAGTAAAAGGGTGATGCTGGGCCATTTCCTTATGACTCACAATTTTATTTCTGGAAGGTTCTATCAAAGAACCCTTCATTTATTTAGCAATTGATTAGCAAATCACACATTAATTGAACAGATTCAAAATAATTGCACGTTGCAATTCAAAAGCCAGAAATATAACAGTTCTACAAAGTTTTACACAAAGATCCTGGGGTTTGCAAAGGCCAACTAAAACTCAAGTGCTGTTCTCAGTGGTTGTATTTTGTAGAGCTTTTTTGCTCTGGTTTGGTTTGGTCAGACCTGGGAAGGCTACTTTAGGAAGAGAAAAGGTTCTCAGTGCACCATCTTGTTATCTGAGATACAAGAATAACATCTTCAGGTGGTCTTGAAGGCTTCTGCTCACTGAAGGTTCTTTGTCCTTCGATCGTAATGAGATCTTCACACATTTAAAATGACCCAAAACAACAGAATTCTTCGCCACTTCCAGGTTTATATCATCAAATCAAGATGACAAAAGTCTTTCTCTACCTCCATTAGTATTAATATTTGTTGAAAGCCCATGACATTCCGAGTACAGTGGTAAGGGCTGAGATTTAGTGTGATTTAATGAACTTCCTATATTGAGATGGATTTTAAAGTTTTACCTGCTATGCGCATGCTTACTGCTCTTGATTGCTTGACTGTGTATGCAGAGACACATGACAGGACCTCACACTTTATCACACATGGCATGATGTGATGCTGAGAGCACCTGTTTCGGACTAAGCATAATTGCAACCTTACAAGTTTGAGAAAGGAAGTGAACTGGTGTCAAATGGGACATGAGTTGACCTCAGTTATGGAACGACATGCATGGTGACAGCCCCGGTATGGCAGGGGGGGATAGTACATTTTGGGTAAAGAGAAGCAGAAACCACAAAATCATCCTCAGGGCTGGGTAGCAGAGGTATATGCTTGGTAAAAGAAATACTCACCTAAATAGAATCTAGGCCAGCTGGGGAGGACCTCCAGGCCTTGATGGGAAGTTTGAATGTGATTCTATGGTAGTCACTGCGGAACTCCTAGCATGTGGTCATGAAGTCCCTATCCTTCATAGGCAAACAAAAAGTCTGTCCCTTACATTATAGAGAAGAAAAAAAATCAAGTGGTGTATGACCAGGCATTAGTGGTCTTCATAGACAATGTCAGAGGAAAGAACATCTAGACTCACACCAAAATTCTTACTTTTGCTACTTGCTAGACAGCTGCTGGTGACGCGAACATTCAAATACATTTGCTTCTCTGTGGCCCTATTGGAAAAGTGGCAGTCATCTGACAAGAAGATTATAGATAAATTACTTCATATGGAGCTCATAAATCATGACATAATGTTCTAGGTCATCTGCTATCATATCACCAGTTTGCCACATGAAAGAGTGAACAAAATCTGTAATAGAATCCCTAGTATTGCTTCATTGGGAAAGGAAACACAGCTTCCAAGTGAAGCGGCTGTGTGGCCTATTAGATGGCATCAGCGCATGCCTAGCTTTTCTGCTGGGAATTGTTCGGTCTTGTGTAAGCTACTCATCTTCTGTCCACACTGTTCAAAGGCTCAATCAAGTTACTTAACAATAAGGCACACTGTAAATTGTTAAGCTCCATGCATGTTGGGACCTGTGGGGAGGAGATCACTGGGAGCGGAGGAAAGAGCGGCAGTGAAGAAGACTGAGATAGCCCAGGCTATCTCACTGCCCTCAATCTTCTGCCATACTTTCTGTGACTTGTTTTCATTGTGACTTGACTTTTGTAGTTTAACCAGAAAGCTGTGGCCTGGAAGACAGAAGGATGTGGGCTTTCTTACTGTGAGCCAGATCTGACCCAATGAGAGAAATGGTATTAGAGCAACACACTGTCCCATCCTGGGTGCATCACTGGGTGCAAGGTTAAACCCTGCAGTTTCTTAACAACGGGCTGTCATTTTATTAACTTCATGGAGCCCAGAAAGAGCCTCTTTTCAAGTTGGCAATTGCTTGGGACAACTGCAATATGCATTTGCATAATGTCTATTGAGAGAGAGCATGTAAAAGATGTGTGAGACACATAGTTATATAAGGGCTACATATGATATATAAGATTTCCATATAAAGAAAAATATTTCTAGAATACAGAACTAGGTTATCTATCATATAAAGTAACCATCTATACACATGTTAACTCATTGACAACATCAAGTACAATTTCAATATATACCACAAAGGGTTTTTTTTTTGTCTTTATAATCTTATCTTTACAACCTTCAAATGGGGGAAAAACTTCCCTCAGTATTTTGAGTAAACACTGCTTCAGACATGTATGCATTAGATGTGTGTAAGCACACAGTGCATCATGCTTTCTTCCAGGCACAGTGAATATTAAATGACATACAGAATGTATCAGACACATTTACACAGATAGCGATGCCACCTGCTTGCTTGGTTTCTAACCTCCTTTCCAGTCATCTTCTCAACTCTGGCAACGGAGGAACTAACATAGAGTTTCACACATAAGTTACAAAAAAACCAAAAAACAAAAAAAACCCCAACAACAACAACAAAACAAACAAAAAACAAAAAAAAACCTCTCATTTTTGTAACAGTGATGAGAGTTCCCAGGCAAACTGAAAACACAACTTCTCACAGAAGGCCCCAGACTCTTCAAGAGCTACAACCCTTCCCATCCTCATCCAATGTACCTTGCCTTCCTCATTCCTCCCAGGCATCTTCCAAACTCTAAGCTACAGTGTCTCTGTTCCTAAGAATGTCTCCAAGTGTCCGTATAACATGAACCGATATTTCCTTGCTGTTGTTCATATTTATTTCGTGTTACTTCCTATGGTGCCATCTATTATAAAAGATAAAGGATGGGACAACTATATGAGCTGGAGCTGGAGGGACTTCTCAGTAGTTAGAGCTCTTGCTGTTTTCAGACAGCCTGTGCTTGGATCTCAGTGCTCATGTGGCCGCTAACAATCACCTCTAACTCCTAGGTACCTGATAGCTTCTTTTGGGCCTCCGCGGGCACCAAGGCCTGCACACTTACACATGTACAATAATAATACTTTCTATGCAGGAAAACACTCATACACTTAAATAAAGATGAATACATCTTTAAACATTAAAACCAAATGGGTGACAATATATCGTAAGCCCTAGGAATCACTCAGCTACCAGGATGAGCCTTAAAAACATTATGCCAGGATGGGGGGATATCCAGGGGCCCCCACCCAATCAGAGAAGAAGGGGATGAGTGAGGAGAGAAGGATTATGGAAGGGGGTGACCGGGAGAGGGGCAGTGAGTGGGATGTAAAGTGAATAAGTAAAAAAAAAAAGGCATAAATATAGAAAAAGAAAGAAAAAGCGTGTTATTCATATGCTATTGAGATAAACTAGCAACAAAAGGACCTATACAGTATAATTCCATTTACATCCATTACCTTGAATAGTCAGATTTATGGCTACAGAGGTAGATTAGAGGTTACCAGGCATGGAGGAGGGAGAGCTACTGCCTAATGGACTTAGAGTTTCCATCTGAGATGGTGATAAAATAGTCCTTCAGATGGATGACGTCAGTGTCTGTGCGGCATGATCATACTCAAGATGCTAATCTCCACACCCAAAAGATTTAGATTGGCAAACTGTGTGCTACGTTCATTTTATTCACAATTAAAACATTGTAGAGTGTAGCAAGAAAAATTAAAAAGGTGGAACGTGATCCCTCATTGTTGCTCCCAACTAGCTGGTGTGAAAAAGACAACCATATCAGGAAGAAAAAAAACAAAAACAAACAAACAAAAAAAAAAAAACCAGCAGTTGAAGACTTTGGGGACATTCAGCTTAGTACTGGGGACAATCCCTGGAGGCAATGACCTGTTACCACTAGAGAGGTAAAAGGGAAGGCAGCCATGAGCCTGCACAGAATCCAGGAAAGTGAGGGTGGGTTTAGAGGATTGGGAGCCATGGGTACACCCATCCATGTAGACTTACCTGGACTGACAGGAGACAGGAGACTTTGGTTTATGCTGGGTAACATAAGGATGTTAGTGTAGAAGAAATGGTGGGGGGGGGAGAGAGAGAGAGAGAGAGAGAGAGAGAGAGAGAGAGAGAGAGAGAGAGAGAGAGAGAGAGAGAGAGGAAGAAGAAGAAGAAGAAGAAGAAGAAGAAGAAGAAGAAGAAGAAGAAGAAGAAGAAGAAGAAGAAGAAGACAGACAGACAGACTAACATGGGAGCGTGGGGAGTGGAAGTGGCCCAGTGAGGTTAGAGGAGGATAAGGAAGAAGGAAGTATATATAAAATGCCACAAAGAAATCCATTACTTTGCATAGTAACAAAAGTGAAAGGCGGGAAGGCGGGAAGCAGGATGGGCACCAAGCCTTTGTTCATAGCATCATTTCCTCTCCTGAGAGGGTTTCCTGACTGCTGGTGCTCAAGCCCTGCAACCATGCTTGACTCATAACCAGCTCGGAGCTGATTTCATCTCTGCAGTTCTCCTCCAATATAATTCACGATCTTTTCCCCCGTTCTCTAAACTTGTAATATTTGAGTACCATCTTCCTGTTCCTGATGATAAACTGTTCTGTGGCTTATTTCTCCCCAACTCTATGTATTTCAAGACCTTCGAGGGCAGAGGTCTTCAACTGTTTTCTCGCTTGAAGCATCTAGCAGGAGAAATTAGAAAAATCCTGTTTAATAAATATTTTCCGGAATTCCAAAGAAAAAAATGAAACATAAAACATAAAATTCTGCTGAAGAAATGTCCCCTCCTGAGATCTCATACATAGATAATGAAGTTCACAGGCAGTACATTGTGGTTTGATATCTGTACCCTTAGCACTTTCTTACCTGACATGAGAAATAAAAATAAAAGTACCAGGATTCCAGAAGTTAGTTTGCTATCAATATAGAATTAATGTGAAATTGGCTTTTTATTCTGCGTTAACCTTGAATTACAGTTACTTGCTTAGTGTGTGTGTAGGGGGTGGGAAGTGTGTTCGCCGTGGCAGGGGTTAAAGGTCAGAGAGTAGCTTGATGGGAGTCAGACTTCTGCTTCTATCTACCACCTGAGTATGGGAAATTAAACCTTGGTCATCAGGATTGGCTAAAGGTGTCTGGATCTGAGTCATTTCCCTGGCCAAAGCATTTACTCTTTGTCCCAAAGGGAATAAGAGAGAGTCTATTCTGAAGCCAATAAATGAATGACCATGTTCCTGGAACGTAGATTTTGGTTTCCCCAAAGACCATGTTCCAATGTGGAAATAGTTTCATGAACGTTTTCATGGTAATAGAACGAAGGAAGTCGTAAATCAAGACATTTTAAAAGTACGTTGGTGGAAACATCAGAGAGATGGCTTACGTCAAGATGGGGGAATCTCAGTATATGCATGTAATAACCATTAATAAAAAAAGGGGATTATGGATTTGGAAGAGAGGGAAGAGGAACATAGGGGAGGGTTTAGAGAGAGGAAAGGGAGGGAAAAATGATGTGATCGTATTTGGGTCTCAAAAAGAAAAGGGGAGAGCTTTGGAATGTGCTATTTAAAGAGGCTCTGTCCTCTACCCAGTGGGAGGACTAAGAATGCTACCAGCATTTACGTTTAAAACAATTACTTCCCTGTGAGATCATATTATGTAAAATGTAGTGCACTAAGAGAGGTGGGAAACTGGACTCAGAATATTTGGGATCCTGGTGGAGAAATCTTGTGTGGATTTGAAAAACATGACCTTAATTCTTCTTGGTTGTCTATGCATAACATACAATAATACTTTATCTGTTCATAGGTAATCTCATCCTTGGTTTGTTTCCTAAGAGGAGGTGCTGAAACTTAG
Source organism: Tokudaia tokunoshimensis (assembly GCA_036184795.1). NCBI lineage: Eukaryota > Metazoa > Chordata > Mammalia > Rodentia > Muridae > Tokudaia > Tokudaia tokunoshimensis. The sequence continues at coordinate 74,385,440 of BTHU01000006.1, read as the reverse complement.
TGCTGAAACTTAGTCCCCAGGGAGAAGGCCCTGAGATGCTACATAACCTTTAAGAAGTGAGGCCAGATGAGGAGGGTGTTGTAGGGGTTAACATCCTTCTTGAAAGAAGAGTCAGATCAAGGCTCTCATGCTATAGTATCCTCTCCCATCATGTGATCACTTACACACACACATGCACACACACGCACACATATGCACACACACATGCATGCACGCACACACACACACACACACACACACACACACACACACACATTCTTCCATCTATTAAGGCTCCAAAGCTGCCACAGTATGAGATATCCAGATGAGCTCTTGCTTATCTGACTCTATGGTATTCCCCTTTTCAGTTTCTAATACTGTGAGCTTAAAGGACCTGCATATGCCACTCCTGTAGTTTAGAGTTACACTTACCGCCTGAGTGGGTATGTTACGCGAGGACTACACTTCTGAGTCTCTCCCACTCCTGCATCTATGGACCATCATGACCCAAGGTTTTCTCAATTGAATGAGAACAGAAAAATGTGATGGTCAAGGGCCAAAGTTATCAAGAAGGATTTGACCTTTAACCTCTTGTTCCTCAAGCTCTAGATACACAGGGCCACACAAGACAGCATCACTGCAGAAGGAAGAGGTCTGCTCTTTCCTGAATCACCTTGTAGAACAGAGAAGGTTCCAGCTCTATAAAAGACCCAGAAATGAACCATTCTGTGAGCAATAAATAATTTTTTATCATAAGAAATCGTTTAAATTTAGAAGTTTTTCTAGGGCAGCCAACATTCTTTTCAAGAGATAATGTGCATATGTGGTTCTTTTTTCTTTCTCCCTCTGTACACACACACACACACACACACACACACACACACACACACACTCAGTTCTCCAAAGAGATTACACTTAATAAGTTAAAAACACAGTACTGTTAACAGCTAATCGTGATCTTCAGCACCTCTCAGAAGATCTTCAAACTGCCAGACTTTAGTAAGCTTATATTTAATGACAGTATAGATATGATTCAGTGTCATCCAGCTAACACCACAGCAATGACTCAAGAACTCAAGAAGCTTGGTTGTGCGGGTGTGCAGTTAGCCTACACGGTAAGGAATGCACTTCTGAATGTGGAAAGGAATCCAGCTGGGAAACTAAATATGTGAATATGTGAACTTATCGTATACAATATAAAATCCTGTACTGGAGTAATTTAAGAACAGCCCTCCAACCTACAAGCTTATTGGTACTTGGTGTCCTCTGTAGAAAAATTTACCTCCAAATCTGAAGCTGAAACATCCCTGGAATAACTCTCCAAAGAAAGCATCTGAAGCTTTGTTCAATCCAGTGTGAGTGGTAAGAACTGTGTCCCAACTGAGATGCCTGTGTACTCATCCTTGACCAATAAGGTTTCAGTTATGCAAGAGGACAGTGTGGTACCATAGAAGAGGGTAGGTTGCAGAATACATAATCATCACCCTACCCTTACCAAAGAAATGCAAAACATGGTGGGAAATAATTCTAACAGAGACATTATAGCTTCTGAGTGTCAGTGTCACATGACGTGAAAGTACATCAAGACCATCAGAGACAGTGCATCTATGTGTGAAACCTTGACTTAAAGCCATGACAGAAATTAATCGAATGTAAGCAGTAAGTAACGGGGTCAGTATTGTGGCTATCCAGCCACTTACCTGGTTTACCTATGCCCAGGGAGACTATCTTATCAGGGAAAAATACTTATGGTGAAGTTTCATCTTGTGTTTATCATTGGATGCCTTCTGCTTCTGTGAAAAGCAATTTAAGCCAGCAATATTTTTAACTATTAACATTTTGTGATGGTTTTGAAGTTGATTGCTTTTTAGGCTTAGGTGGAATTATTCCTTATAAAGTAAACAGTACTAGTGTTTGTCTTGTTTTGTTTGAAGTTCATTCTAGAGAAAGGTATGAGAAAACAATGATATAGAAAAGCAAAATGCTATAATCATAAATATATTTATTAAACCCAAATCAAGCAACATCAGTCTCGGTTTACAACACATATTTAAATTATTTTACCAACTAGATGATATCAATAACTGAGACAGAGTATACTTTTGAGGTTTGGTTTACTTAGTGGCTTAAACTTTATGTTCCTGGGTTTTAATTGGCCAGAAGCCAGATGAAGTAATTATTAAATAAAACATCCATATTGAATTTCCACTGTGCAGTTCTTTAACAGAATAAAGGGGCATGAATCTGAACAGCCAGCAAGGAGGGTCAGGGGTTCATTCCTCACAGAGGCAGCGCTTGAGCAAGCAGCCAAGGTATCTTTCAGAAAGTACCTTTATCACCCACAGTTACTATCTTGCATGATATGTTGGTGAGAGTGCTGAACAATTCACGTGACTTGACTGTCTGAGAAATGAAATGAAATATAACGATACATTCCTGAGAGCTCATATAAATGGAAATGAATCTTTACCACTGCATTAGACTTTTAACTCCATTGATCCCAAACAATGAGCAAAAGAGATAACTGCCAACAATTTTCTCTATTTGAAGAAAAATGGTAGATGATAGATCAATAAGATATACAGATGATTGATACAAATAAATTATACATAGACAGGAGAGGAGATGGAGATAGATAGATAGATAGATAGATAGATAGATAGATAGATAGATAGATAGATAGATAGATACAGATAGATAGACACAAATAGATAAATAGATGGACAGATAGGTAGATAGATAGGTAGGTAGATAGATAGATAGATAGATAGATAGATAGATAGATAGATAGATAGATAGATAGATAGATACAGATAGATAGACACAAATAGATAAATAGATGGACAGATAGGTAGATAGATAGATAGGTAGGTAGATAGATAGATAGATAGATAGATAGATAGATAGATAGATAGATAGATAGATAGATAGATAGATACAGATAGATAGACACAAATAGATAAATAGATGGACAGATAGGTAGATAGATAGATAGATAGATAGGTAGATAGATAGATAGATAGATAGATAGATAGATAGATAGATAGATAGACACAAATAGATAAATAGATGGACAGATAGGTAGATAGATAGATAGATAGATAGGTAGATAGATAGATAGATAGATAGATAGATAGATAGATAGATAGATAGATAGGCACAGATAGATAGATAGATAGATAGATAGATAGATAGATAGATAGATAGATAGAGACAGATAGATAGATAATGTTAATGAAAAATCCTACTAACAAGATAACAAATACTTAAAAGATATTAGTATACTTTTAATAATTAGCACTCAGACCCAAAAGGTTATTAAAATAATAAAAACATGCAAAAGGGACAGATTCTTGAAAGTGCTGTCACCATAGGTATATAACAAATCCCAGAAAGGACTTCAGAGGAGGCAAACTGAAATGGTGAGAACTGTCCTAAGGTGACTTCTATTGGCAAAGATGCTAAAAAGAGCAATAGAAAGAAACATGTCATTTTTTTCACTAAATATGAAAATTAAATACCCTTCAAATGTTCAGGTGTCTTATGCACAAATCTCCACAAATTTCAAAAATATATTTTAACAAGTATTTGGTCTACAAAATGTTGCACATTTTCCCATTTAGTCACATTTTATAACCCCAATTTATAATAAGGCACACTTTGCTTACTTATCTCTACAACCTCACCAATACAGATCAATGTTTCTTAGAGTAATTTGCCTGAGGAACTCCAGGCACAAAGAAGAAGAACTTGAAATGAATATCAATGCTACATGAGGAGAGGAGATCAGACAATGCTATTCTCCCTTAAACAATGTTATGTTAGAACATATGAAAACATAAGGTCTTGCTTTAAAGTTTTATCGTCATAGACATTTGCATTAATGTGATTTGTAAAAGGTTTATTTAAAAACTGTCTTAGATATAAAGTCTCTCTTGGTATTTATTTATTTATTTATTTATTGCCCAATACTTGGGTGTCACAGTTCATGTACTTGACCTCAGTCTTGGCCCTGTTCTAAATCCACCCCACTGTGCATTAGCAATAATAAAAGTTCTCAATTTTCTTATTCCAAAGTGGTGCACTGGAAACTTAAGCAATAAAGAACCAATAAAATTAACTTATTTCTAATGCCTGAGGGCAAAGAGTTGTCCTCTAGCTATGGTTACTATTGCTTTATTCAATCTAGTCTGATGCTCACCCCTGGTAACCGTGTGGAAGACCCACTACTCTTTCCTGTAGGAGATGCTCCCTTTCAAAGATGGATTCCCAAACACAAGTCCTACAGCATGGTCATCCTACCAATGCAGAGGACAATAACAGAGCAATCTCATCACCATGAGCTGACCATGTGAATTGACACCAAGTGATGTGTTCCGTTTATTTAGTACTTTATGTGGTAATATGTATGTGTTCGTGGTATGCTATGTCACATCATGTTCTTCATGTGGTTGGAGCCTAATGACATCTTAGTGAAGGTGAAGATAAGGATGGATGCTATTAAACTACTTGAGCAAAATTACACGAGACCAGCCCTTGAATCAAGCTTCATGGCCCGTTTCCTCTAAAGTTATTCCAAGGTATCCTCACATAGTGAGCCTGAGTTAGGTAACATTCAGAAGAGAAGGGAAAATCAAGTGCTTTGTTAAAAATTGTCTGGGATTTTGCTCCGTGTGTCTGCTTCGTGGAAAGAGGGGCCATGCCAAGACAGAATATGACTACGTGAAAGAAGCCTCTTATTAAGAAAATAGGCATCTCGAGCTCTGAGACAAAGGAGCAGAAGGACAGAACAACACTCACGAATAATAATTCCCCAGTGCACAAATTACACAGCCCATGGGGGACCACAGGGAGTGGGGCTGGACTGTCTACCGAGATGGGGCGAGCGTTTAATGACAGAGGTTAAAATCACTTTGTGTGAAAAGTTGTGCAAAGGCGCCATTGCAGTTGATTTCAGCCTGGGTTCAAGTGCCAAAACTGATTACCAAGTTTGTTATTTCTAGTATTTTGGCTCTCAAATTAAATCCTGCTTAGACATGCGATGTCTTCACACTTGGGTTTGAATGGCTATCCCAGCTTTCTATGAAACGTCTCTGATTTTGTCTTAACCTGTGTTTCTCCAAAGACAAAGGAAATTTTGAGATAAATGGGAAGCAGCCTTAATAAAGATGGCCATCAAGGGGAAAAACACACATGCAGGATAGATTTGAGGAAACAATTCCTGTCACTAAAAAATCTGATGAAGGGATAAAAGCGTCATCAATGATGGCAGAAAAAAATCTTCGCTGAATAGCTTAAAACAAGGAGAGTAATCTTGCTCAGGACAGTCCAGAGAATTTCTCTAATCTCTCTCTGTGCCAGTTCATTCTTATCAGCGAGAGTTTGGTTGTTTGATTTTAATTTTCTGGTTGGTTTGTCTGTCTAATCCTTGGGGACAGTTTAACTGGAACAAAGCAATAGATACAGTTCACAGTGTTGGCCGAATGGAAATCTTCAAATCCAGGTGTCTCCCAGGGACCTAGAGTTGTAAATTAAGTGAGATAACAAAGTCTCTATTTTACGTTTTTCCCCCTCATGTGTGCATGCAGCATGATTGTGTCTGTGTGTGTCTGTCTGTCTGTCTGTCTGTCTGTCTGCCTGCCTGCCTGCCTGCCTGTCTGTCTGTCTGCCTCTCTCTCTCTCTCTCTCTCTCTCTCTCTCTCTCTCTCTCTCTCTCTCTCTCTCTCTCTCTCTCTCTCTGTGTGTGTGTGTGCGCAGGTTTGGGTGTACATGCTGTGAGCCTGTGTCCAGAGGCCAGCATCCTATCACTCTCCATTTTTTGACAGTGTCTTCCTGAACCTGGAGCTTACCAAACCGGTAGACTGCCCATCCAGCAACCTCCTAGCATCTGCTTCTCCCTAGCCCAGGAGTGTATTTAAAGGGGGATTTGGACCAGTCTCTCAAGTTAGTGAGTCCCTCCTCCTTCCTCTTCCTGTTCATCCCTGCTTTCTGTGCACAGTCCTGTTCACTTGGCTGGAGCACTCTGTGCACAGTCCTGTCTACTGGGCTGGGAGCACTCTCTGCACAGTCCTGTTTAATGGGCTGGGAGCACTCTCTGCACAGTCCTGTTTACTGGACTGGGAGCACTCTGTGCATAGTCCTGTTTACTGGGCTGGGAGCACTCTGTGCACAGTCCTGTTTACTGGGCTGGGAGCACTCTCTGCACAGTCCTGTTTACTGGGCTGGGAGCACTCTCTGCACAGTCCTGTTTACTGGGCTGGGAGCACTCTCTGCACAGTCCTGTTTACTGGGCTGGGAGCACTCTCTGCACAGTCCTGTTTACTGGGCTGGGAGCACTCTCTGCACAGTCCTGTTTACTGGGCTGGGAGCACTCTCTGCACAGTCCTGTTTACTGGGCTGGGAGCACTCTCTGCACAGTCCTGTTTACTGGGCTGGGAGCACTCTCTGCACAGTCCTGTTTACTGGGCTGGGAGCACTCTCTGCACAGTCCTGTTTACTGGGCTGGGAGCACTCTCTGCACAGTCCTGTTTACTGGGCTGGGAGCACTCTCTGCACAGTCCTGTTTACTGGGCTGGGAGCACTCTCTGCACAGTCCTGTTTACTGGGCTGGGAGCACTCTGTGCACAGTCCTGTTTAGTAGACTGGTAGCACTCTCTGCACAGTCCTGTTTACTGGGCTGGGAGCACTCTCTGCACAGTCCTGTTCACTTGGCTAGGAACATTGTAGCACACTCGATTCCTTTGTCATCCTTACCTCCTCACCCTCTTATAGACAGTAGCAGCCAACATACATTTTATTGAATGAATTAAACACAGAGGGAATAAGTAAAATAAAGTTGTAGAAATATGTCTGTGTGCCTATAAAGGAATTTGTTGTAATCTCAATGTCAAGTTAAAGAGAAAGAACAAAAAAATAGGCCACAATTTGCCTAGGACCACTGCACAACTCTTTCTCTTGGCATTTACATCTGACCTAAGACACAAATCTGTCTTAAAGAAAGGGGCTCATGATGCATGTGAAGAATACTAATCAAAGATGGAGAAACAAGTGTCCAAGAAGAAAGACTTATCAACAAATCATGCTGAGCAAGGTTTAATATCCCATCAGAATAACGGATATTAAATATCACCTATGTCTAAATTTTTATAGCTCAACATTCTTAGAGAGGCAATAACTTTTATGTAGCTACCACATTAACATTTATTTCATAGTGATTCAATAGATATTATCCACATATTTCTCAAGTCCACTTTATTGAACTTGACCTGTGATCAAAAATGTCTTACTATCAAGTCATTTTTTCAAGGAGCAAAACTCCGGGTCCATTCAAAAAAAAAAAGGAAATCTTTACTGCATATTTCTCTTGGGTTGAAGGTGTCTGTCATATTGTCTTTTATTATCACTTATCTGAAGACCAAACTTAATTCAACGTCACAAATATTGGTCAAGTACCAGCTGGGTAGCACTTAGTATACACAGTACAGTTTATTTTTTTTATTATTTATTTTATTTTATTTTTTAATTTACATTCCAAATCACTTCCCCTTTCCCATTTCCTCCCTCCCCGAAAGTCCCATAAGCCCCCTTCCCTCCCTCTTTTCTCCATTCAACCCCCTCTCGTTACTCTGTCCTGGCGTTCCCCTACATCCAATCTTTCCAGGACCAGGGGTCTCTCCTTCCATCTTTTTAGAAATCTATTGATATGCGGATTGTGTCTAGGGTATTCCGAGATTCTGGGTCAATATCCCCTTATCAGTGACTGCATACCATGTGTGTTCTTTTGTGATTGGGTTACCTCACTAAGGATGATATTTTCAAGATCTGACCATTTGCCTAGGAATTTCGTGAATTCATTGTTTTTAATTGCAGAGTAGTATTCCATTGTGTAGATATACCACATCTTCTGAATCCATTCCTCCGTTGAGGGACATCTGGGTTCTTTCCAGCTTCTGGCTATTATAAATAAGGCTGCTATGAACATAGTGGAGCATGTGTCCTTATTGCATGCAGGTAAAGTCTCTGGGTATATGCCCAGGAGTGGTATAGCCGGATCCTCCGGGAGTGTCATGCCCAGTTTTCTGAGGAACCGCCAGACTGCTTTCCAAAGTGGTTGTACCAGCCTGCAATTCCACCAGCAGTGGAGGAGTGTTCCTCTTTCTCCACATCCTCGCCAACAACTGCTGTCTCCTGTGTTTTTGATCTTAGCCATCCTGACTGGTGTGAGATGGAATCTCAGGGTTGTTTTGATTTGCATTTCCCTAATGACTAAGGATGATGAACATCTCTTTAGGTGCTTCTCAGCCATTAGATATTCTTCAGGTGAGAACTCTTTGTGTAGCTCTGTACCCCATTTTTAATAGGGTTACTTGCCTCTCTGGAGTTTAACTTCTTGAGTTCTTTGTATATATTGGATATTAGCCCTCTGTCGGATGTAAGGTTGGTAAAGATCATTTCCCAGTTAGTTGGTTGCCGCTTTGTCTTTTTGACAGTGTCTTTTGCCTTGCAAAAACTTTGTAATTTAATGAGGTCCCATTTGTCTATTCTTGATCTTAGAGCATAAGCTATTGGAGTTCTGTTCAGGAAATTCTCCCCTGTGCCCATATGAGCATCTTACCAAAAGTAATACACAGATTCAATGCAATCCCCATCAAAATCCCAACTCAATTCTTCATAGAGTTAGAAAGAGCAATTCAAAAATTCATCTGGAATAACAGAAAACCCAGAATAGCTAAAACTATTCTCAAGAGTAAAAGAACCTCTGGGGGAATCAGTATCCCGGACCTCAAGCTGTACTACAGAGCAATAGTGTTAAAAACTGCATGGTATTGGTACAGTAACAGACATGTAGATCAATGGAACAGAATTGAAGACCCAGAAATGAATCCACACTCCTATGGTCACTTGATCTTTGACAAAGGAGCTAAAACCATCCAGTGGAAAAAAAGATAGCCTTTTCAACAAATGGTGCTGGCTCAGCTGGAGGTCAACATGCAGAAGAATGCAAATTGACCCATCCTTATCTCCTTGCACTAAGCTCAATTCTAAGTGGATCAAAGATCTCCACATAAAACCAGACACACTGAAACTAATAGAAGGGAAACTAGGGAAGAACCTTGAACACAGTACAGTTTATTAAAGAGTGAATGAGACCATAAACAAGGAACTCTTGGAGACCTCAGAATGTATCACGTCTTTGCTCACACTCCCCTAGAGATGAGTCACCACTATAGGAATGGCGATGGAGGGGGTGGGGCGGGAAATAAATTTATAAGGGGCAAGTCGAGATGAGATGCTTCTGAGCCTTAAAATGGAGATATGGAATGAGCAGGAAGAACAAGCCGCTGTCCAACAGAAAATAGAAACTCAGAACACGTTGTCCAGGACATGAGGGATGAAGAGGATCTTCAGAGTTCACGGTCTGGCCATTCTTTCTAGTCATTAGAAAATAAAATTAGTCTCCTCCTAAGACACCTGCAGCCATTGGAAAACTTCAGATGAGTCTGGTTTACAAGGCATATCTGTCTGAGCTTTTGGGCGAGATAACCCAGACACACTATGCTGTTCACGAGCTCTCTATTGTACTTAACCCTCCCGATTAGTTATTCATCTTAGGTCATCTAATAAGAAGAAAGACTTCTTATTATCTTTACTATCTTAAACAAGATTTAAGACTATATTTTAAAAATTACATATTTTAATCAATTTAAGAAAAAAACATTTTTTTTCATTTATTGCTCTTCTGCCACACCTAAGTCAAGAAACAGTCTTTGAACAGACGCCAGCTACCAAAACATACTCAGAGCCTTATAATGAAACATCAAAGAGAGAAGATACTGGGAAATTAATTCCATTGAGGTTTTGTTTTTTGTACAGTCTAACAGCTCCTTAACCAGTATGTAGGAGTGCCACAATTCAAGAATGCAAGAAAGGGAGATGTTAAAGAGAGATATGAACTGGAATGCAGCTGACCATCTGAATTTATTATCTTGCCTAGTAAAATTAGCATGCAGTAGGTTCTAAGAAAGCTCATCAGTCATCAACACTCTAAAGGGCTCTGTCATTCCTCCATATGCATTGTAAAATGGGATGGCTAAAAAGGCATTGTCTGCATCCTTCTACTCAGCAAATGTGTGATGAAATGTCATAGACATGTTTATGGAAAACAGTATTGTTACATGCGACTCATCAAAGCTGACTACTTTCAAAGTGAACATGCAAAACTGGAGTAAATATTTCATCCTCTCTACCAGCCATGATCAGCTTTTGTCTGCTCGCTCTGTGATGTTTTTCTCTTTCCTAAGTCATTATTTTTTTTTATTTTGGTGGGGATTTCACATATGACTATTGTATTTACATCACTTCGATCCCTTCTTCTCCTACTCTTCCTGTGCCCCCAGACTCCCTGTCAAATTCAGGTCCTCTTCTTTCATAATTATTCTTGTTGCGTACTAATCTGTGGAGTCCACTTAGTGTTGCTCATATGTGGGTGATTTTAGGGCTGACCCCGTGGGATTGGATAAGGTATCATGGGGCTCATCCCTGGAGAAAACCGAATCTCCCTCTCTCTGCAGTCATTGATTACCTGTAGCTCTTCGTGTAGGGGTGAGGCCCCACCTTCAGAATACATTTTAAAATCAGCCAGGCTTACGGATGAATTTGGGTGAGGTACTAAACTATTAAATAAATGGCAAAAAGATTTTTTTAAAGTAAATACCACCCACAAAAGAAAAATTAAAAGGATAAATTATCATGAATGTTGATGAGATTATTCTCAAATTCTAATTGGAGGAAAAATAATTGAAGAATTTTAAAAGCAACATGTAATTGTTGAAAGTCAAAACAAGGAAATGGCCTCTGAATCTGAAGCAAAATCATCCCTAAGTTTTTTTTTAAAAAAATTAAAAGAAAAATTATATATATATACATATATATATCACCTATAGCAAAATCAAAATACCATTTATTGAAAAGTCAACATCAAAAGTTATCCTTGTTGAGACCACGACAGTCAAATCTTATTGAGTTTTAATTTCTTATGTGACCTAGTACTTAGAAAGCAAATATACCAAGATTTACGTCCCTATTCCTAGAAAAAAAAAAAACAAGTGAGATTTCTAGGCCCAAATCAGTTCATCTGATACCCTGACAATTAAATAACAGTCAGACATGTAGAAGGGATGCCGAAAATGCCAGATTCATGTGACACTTTGTCTCTTCATTTTTCCCCCAATTTATAAATCATCATTGTGCTGTGGTATTTTTAGATCCATCCACTGTCTCAGGAATTCATCCTTGTTTTCCTTATCTCAGTATCCAGCCCCCACACAAGATTAGGCATTCTTGCTAGAATCTTATTATTTCTTATGTTTAAAATGAATGTTGCCAAATTTTTTTGGTCTCACATACATGCACACATGTGCACAAAACTTTCTGTCTGATGACATCATCGCATCATTCTAGTTTGACAGATGGCATCCCTATTTGGAGCTTTAACTTAGAAATTGTGTCCTCGCACCATGATGGAGTGATGCACTGACTTCTCACTGGCGTGCCTCTGCCTTTGAAGGATCTCTCTGATCTCCAGCTGTATTCAAAGTAAGCTTTTCATTTTCAATGTTCTGCTCACACCACCATATGGGTCCAAGTTGGGAATTTCTTTTTTTCTCCATTTCTGTTTGTATATCCCAATCTTCTAAATCCATTGTCTGCTGTCTTTTAACATTTCTAGGAGATATGTGGCCATTACACTCTCTGAACATGTGTGTTTTCTTTCTCTGCTCTGTGATCTTATGTAACCCTGGTTAAAATGAAGTGTACTTCCATAAACTGCACTTAAACTAATCATAGGAGTGTGCATGTGTGTGTGTGTACCTGTGTACACATGTGTGTGCACATGCATGTGCACATGTGTGTGTGCACTTGCGTGGACATATTCTTCAGTTAGACAATTTTTCTAGTGCTCCATTCATCCCACTGTTAACCCATCTATAACTTTTTTCACTGCCATCTATTTTACACTATTTTATTTTCAAAGACTGTTTTTATTCTGTCTTCTATTCTGTTCAACCAGCTGTTCATCTTCCTCCTTGCTGCTAACTTCAAAGCCTTCTTTTATTCCTTAAATCCAGTTCATACACACCCGTCATCTTTCATGTCAAAATACCCCTGGTTGAAGTCCCTGAGTCTGGTTCTACAAACTTATTTTACTTTTGACACACTCCTGGTGGCTTGTACAGGGCATTTCATGTTTGCTCTATGATTTCTGACTATGACACGCATCCTCTGAAATCTTTTTAGTGAGAAATCCTTGAGGACCAACATGGAGTTTCATTCCTGAGTATTAACTCTCATCTCATCCTTCCTAGATTTCTGTCATCATTCTCTCCCTAGGTCCGCACTGAAGAACCAGGGCTGTGGTTTCTACAGAAGGCACTGATAACCTCCATCTTTGAAGCAAGTCCGTGCTTAGATCAGCTTTTGGTGCCTGTGTATCAAACATCTCTTTTCCTCACTTCTCAGCCAAAGTTGCATTAGGCAAGTTCAGTTAGTATTCCTTCCTGTGTCGGGTTTATTTCCCATTCACTCCAGTACCACCCAGGGCATGGCTCACGGAGCTTCAGCCTTATGTAGAGCTATTCTGTTCTGTGTGCAGGTCAGAATGGGAATCTTGACACTGTCAGGTCTTAGAAACATTAGTAGACTCTCTTGGCTCCCAGGGTTCCTGCTTTCACATTCTTTTGTTCTTTTACAATGCTGTACTCTTTGGCCAGCTTAGTGATGCATTGTTAAAGATAGTTTTCAACATGTTATCCAGTACTTATTCAATGGGCTTTCCATAGCACTTAGCATTTGTAATACCAGCAGAGGAAATTGATAGTAAACACTTTTAGACTTCAAGAAGTCTCAATTCAGTGTTTCCCATTATGTTGATGGTAGATGTAATTCTTGATATATATATATACACATATATACACATGAATATGTATATATACATATATATTCATATATAACTTGAAGCAAAAGGTAGTTATAAAAATATTTTGCCGTAGGGAGATAATCAAATAATGACAAAGATGCTGCATAAAATATTAAATATGTAAGTTGTTGCATGAGAATACATAAAGATAGCTTAATTTCATTTTGTGTTTAAAACCTTTTACTTTGGGGTTATATTTCCCTTATTATGTGTTTTCAGAATATGAAATAAAATCTAAATGTAAGGGAATTGCTGCTCTTAAATGTATTTCTCAATTAACCCAAACCTGGGCATCACAATACACTATAATAAATACAATTATTATAACATACTGCATCGGTGCAGGTTCCAAATACTTTGGGCCAAAGAAGTTTTGTAGTTATGATGTATAAACAAGCATTTATGAAGTCAATTCACTGTGTGAGCTGTTTAGGTACAGGCCTGCTTTATTAAGTCAGTCACCTCTCTAAGCACATTGTCAATGGACTTCCTGTTGACAGACTTGTTTTACTTCCAATGACTACAGAGAATATCTGAAACTGCCCCAAATATCATGGAAGCTAGAAAACCAAGATTTTGATGAAAACAAACTGTGATGATCTTTCTTCCTCTTTATTCTTCCCGGGTTTTGTGTTTTTAAATGAAAAAATAGTGGAGTCTACTTTATTGAACATAACAAAATTCACAACCCTAAAAAGATGAGGCAGAAAGGGACTCCTTTGGATTCCTTGGATATTTCAAATAATGCACCTAGTCCTCACCTCTATTATTAGCAAAGAATATTATTTACATTAATGTACATGCTATATGCTGAAATCAAACAAAGGGATCATCTACCAGTGAGTGAGTCGCAAGGGTTAGTACCCTGCAAGCCTTCCACAATGTCTGCTCAAACTCTCTAGCTTTTCTCTCTAGTTCAGGTTTATAGAACGAATGTGATAATTTACCATATGTGATGGCTAATCATATTCACCAACTAGGCTGGGATATTAGATGCAGTTGTTGATCAGTCTCTCATCTTGATGTGTCTGAGAAAGTGTTCTTAGAGGTAATTTCCATTTTAAATGACATTGACTGAAATCACTTCATTGGGTGTGTGGGTCCTGTCCCATCTGTTAAAGGCTTTGAAGGCAAAGACCAGGAGGTCTCTACAAAAGAATTCTGTCTTACCATAGTAACACAAAGTCTACCTGTTTTGACCTACCAGCCTGGCCTGCAGATTTCAGATTTTCCAATGCCAGAGTTGCATGAGGCAATCCCTCAAAAGCTAATCTTGGGTGGGGTGGGAAGATGGTTCAGTGAACAAAGTGCTTTAAACACCATTTGAAGTCATAAGTTCAAATCCCCAGAACCCATATAAAGTTGGACTTGACACAGCAGTGCAAGTCCACAATCTCAATGCTCCTGTGAGGAGGCGAGAAGCTGAGACAGGGGAGTTCCTGGAAGCTCAAAAGACAGCTAGCATGGAGTATGCAGTGGAGAAGAATGAGGGACTCTACCTCAAACAGAAAAACACCCAGGTTTGTCATCTGAGACCCACAACCACATGGTGACATGTATAAACCTGTATTCACGCACACCAACATACGCAGCACTGTATAAGCAAGCACACATCATATATACACAGACTTAGAAATCTTTGATAGAGGATGAATGGATGGAAGGAGATAACTAGATAGATAGAAATATACATGAATCCTTCTAATCCTGTTTTTCTGGAGAACCTTGGCTGCTGCATCAAATGGTTATAGATTTTTTTAATAGATGTAAAAGAGCTAATGTAGAATACTAATACTGAAAAATAAATCAATGGAAAATTTCCTGAACACAGTATCATGAGGGACTTTGCCTGGTTAAAAAAGACACATTCAGGGTTATTTGCATTCTTCTGCTTTACTTAGTCACTGAGATGGGAAAATGGGGGGGCATCTAATCCCAATGATTGAGCTACCAGAGTTCAGCCGGATGCCATGCTGAGGGGACGACGGAAACTATACGGTTGTCTTGAAACTGTGCTAGTCTAATCAACCATTCAGAAGACTTAGTTACATGATGATCATCACTGGGCTGTGTAAACCTAACCCTGCATTCTTTGTCTCTCAGCCTTCCTGCCACCTACTTCATTTTGACAATTCTTGGAGTCGAGCATTCTCTTTCCTCCCCTCTCAGCAGAGATGTGTGTGCATACCTGCATATGTGTGTGTGTGTGTGTGTGTGTGTGTGCAGACACATGTGTGTGTATATGCATTGGTGTGTGTGCATGTTTGCTTCCTTTCCCATCAAAATGAGGTAGTCAGGAGAGTCTCAAATCTAGATACAACAGATCAAAAAACTAGAGAAGCAAGGGTTGTAGGAGCAAAGAGATGGAATTGTCTAAATACCAGAGTGGTCAAAAGGCAAAGCTTTTCTGGTTTAAAGACTCTCACTTAAAAAGGTTTACATTTCATGCAAGAAAAAGACTAATCTAGATGCAAACGCACACTAATAACATGTACAGAGTATTCACAGTTCAGAGAACACACTCATGCAGCCTTCTACCCTGACAGCAATCACACAGGAGAGAAGGGCAGACACTAAGGCTAATTGCTTCTCATAGATAAGAGGGGTGAGGCTCAGTGTTAATGTGCTATGTCCCAGGGCAGCATTGGGATATTAATCTAGACTACTGAGAGTAAGCCCCACATCCCTCCTCTCAGTTTAATGACATCTTTTTCCGTCCGCACAGTAGCCCAAGGAACCTAGAATTGGACATCCAGTTCAATGTCTGAGCATAGCAGTCTATTTATGCTATCTGTGACTCAGGTCCGTGCACTGCAAATGGGAATAATGAGAGCACTTGCTTTACAGATCATATAAAACATGTAAAGTGCTTAGCAAAATGCCTGGTGCACAGCGAACATGCAGCGTAAGCCACCATTATCACCGTGATTAAATTAGATCACTCTGTCGTCAATTTAGTCATTTCCTGCCCAGTAAGTTTTAGAAAATTAGAGAAAACTCAGATGAATCCTGGATGACGGTGTTAATGGGCAGAGTACATTTTGTCTTTGTCTTTCCACCAGGGATTGGAAAATTGCAGCCCAGGATGACCCCTCGCTGTTTAAGTAAAGTTTTATTGGGGGCACGGCCATGACCATTTGCTTACATGTCACATGTGGCTAATTTGGTGCTACAGTGGCAGAATGGATTATTTGTGATAAAGACACAGTACTTGCAAAGCCTATAGCTACTGTCTGGTCCTTTGCAGAAACGCTGCTGACTTCTGCCTTACACAAGCTGCCATGTATCTAAAGCGAGGTAAAAGGAATTAATGAGCAGAAAGTGTCCAGCATCCATCTGTGATGAAGAGTGTTTCAGAATATTTACAGTATGTAAAATTTAACTTACTATCAATAACATGCACTCATTGCTTGTCATAGGAAGCTGTGTTTTAGCTTCCAGAAGCTTCTGCAAAGTTGTGAAGAAGGAAACACTGACTTTCTCAGTGCCTGCTTTTAAATAATTTTAATGTATCAGTGTGTGTGTGTGTGTGTGCGTGTGTGTGTGTGTGTGTGCATGTATGATGTTGGGGGAGGGGCATGTGCTATGGTGCACAGAAGAAGGTCATGGGACATCACGGTAGAGTCAGTTCTCTCCTTCCACATTTCTGTGGGTCCAGAATATGGGGCTTAGTTTGCCTGGTCGGGTCAGAAGTGCTTTTAACTTCTGAACTATCTCATGGTCATCAATTGCTTTTAAACAGCTTGCAGGAAGGGGTAACAGTCAACCCAACCCCTGTGACTGAGAGAGTTGGTGCTGCCCTCATAGTAGACCTCAGAAAAAAGTAGTAGCAGCTCAGTGACAACTGTGAATCCTAGACATAGCCCAGGGAACCTGGGGGAATTCCCTGATGTCCCCTCACAAATGACTGACTGCTTGCTTTCTTTGTATCCCAGTCTCACCACCACCCACTTCATATTCTCCTTAGCCCATTTCATTCCATCTGCTGACCCTGGACCCTGTCTGTGAATATAAGAGTCAACTAAAAATCCAGCTTTGTTTCCTAGATTGTCTGTGATCCAGGAATGATTAATATAGCATGCCCTTCCAAATGAAGACACAATGGGTGGTTCTTCTGCCGTCTAGTCAACAGCAAGCCACTGAACCCCTTCTCCTCTGTTTCCTCCTCCTATAATGCAAGCAGCTTCCTAGATCATGCAGTAGGGAGAGTCAAAGAGATGATCATGGAATTGCCACTAACATCTACTTATTCATGAGCCACACTTAATCGGTTAACAGTATCCTACCTCCATATACTAGCACCTTCACCAGTCAAGACAAGGAGGTGGTAAGAATATAAATATAGATCTTAACCATAAGCATTAGTTGTCTACAGAGTACAGGGTACTATACTAGAACTACCTGGGGTTCGAAGGTTAGTGATGTATTCTTAGAGTCTACAAAAATGAATGTACACTTCATGATCATGATCAAGGTGAGATACACTATTGTAAACACAAGAATCGAAGATGGGTCCAGAGATCTGTAGTGTGGCAGGGGTCAGAACTATCAAAGACAAAGAAGCATTTATAGTTGGCCTTGAAGGGTTTGAAAAACAAGAGAAAGGGTGTTAGAAGGAAAGACATATAGAAAAAGGAATAGCCTATACATACATAGCAAAAGGTTGGGCCTTGGAGTGACAGGTGGAAGCAAAGAGCAAAGGCAAAGGGGAAAAGTTTCAGGGTGGGGGCTAGAGAAAAATACTGAGGGCTGGTTTCTCAGTCGGCTGTCCAGAATGTCTCCATGCTGTTACCAATAAAAACGTGTGAGTAACTCCTTTTGAAAATAGTAATGAAAAAACTTCCCGTTATAACTGTTCCTTAATGAACCCAGATCTGCTTTCCAGAGTGAGAAAATGGCCAATTTCCAGTCAGTTCCCTG
Organism: Tokudaia tokunoshimensis; assembly: GCA_036184795.1. Taxonomy (NCBI): domain Eukaryota; kingdom Metazoa; phylum Chordata; class Mammalia; order Rodentia; family Muridae; genus Tokudaia; species Tokudaia tokunoshimensis. Next base: position 74,367,565 of record BTHU01000006.1, on the reverse strand, counting down.
TGCCACCACACAGCTCACCTTTCTTTCAACTGGCTATGAACAATTGGTGCCCTTTGACCTTACTGCCCGAATGCAGAGCACAGTGCTAGGCACAAGGCAGTGAGGAATGGAACGGGGATGTGCCCATGAGAAGTGCCCAGTATCGTCACCATCAGAGCAAGGAGTGGGAAGGAACCCTCTGGAAGCCAGCAGAGAGCTTGGAAAGTCCAGGTAGCAGAGATTGGAAAGTATCACTAGAAAGGGATGCAAAGATGTGTCCAAATTTGTGTATATGCACGTACCATTGCAAAGACTCAGGTCTGCTATACATCTGAATGGCTTTCTCAGCAAGTACCAGAGCTGCACATGGTGGTGCACACCTTTAACCTCAGCACTCGGTAGGCAGAGACAGGCCAATTTCTATGAATTCAATCCTAGCCAGGTCAACATAGCAAGGTCCAAACCAGCATAGGCTTCATAGGGAGCCCCTGTGTCTTAGTTACTTTTCTATTGCTATGATAATACATCATGAGTGAAGTAGTTTATAGTTGGGGCTGACAGTTTCAGAGGGTTAGAGCCCATGGACCAACATGGTCGGGAACATGGCAGCAGGCATGGCTGCTGGAGCAGTATCTGAGGGCTCACATCTTAAGACATAAGGACAAAGCAGAGAATGTTAATTGGGAATGCCTTTTGAAACCCCAAAGCTCACCTCTGGTGACATACTTCCTAATCATTCCCAAACAGTTCCACCGAATGGGGACTAAATATTAAATGTATGAGCCCATAAAGGCCATTCTCATTCAAACCACCGCGCCCTGTCTCAAAAAAAGTAAAGGTATCTCAAATCATTTGGGAATAAAAACTTTAATTTGGTCTGAATTTCCCTCGCATAATATAGGACTAAGACCATTTTGATTATCCAGCTTGTTGGGTTTTTGCTGTGGCTTACAGCAAACCTCTATTAAATAATCTCTATAAATGTATAATCTTATTTAAAATAATCCAAGCAGGAGGCTTTTTATTTTGAATGAAGGAAAAAGACAAGACCATGTGATTCTTCTGTCTCCCTGGATAAGAGGCAGATGGGACAACCTCCAGAAATTAGAACAAAGGAAACTACACCCCCCCCCAATGGAGAGGTAGAAAGAAACTTCATAGAAGGCAGAAATGTAGAATCAAAAACCACCTGGGGCGACCACCACAGGGGACCATTCAATATAGTACCATATCCTGGTCAGATCACTCAATAAGCCTGTGTCTTTAGTCTTAGTAAACATCCAGAGCTCTGTTGGCGAAAATTGTGCAAGGAACTTCTTGCCCCAAAGTTTTGATGCCAGGTAGAGACAAAAGTGTAGAAGAAAAGAAACCTAATGGCTAGGGAGACAGCTCAGCATGAGGACCTGAATTTGGATCTCTAGTACATATATATGTATGGAGCACCCTAGCTAATCTAGTCAGTCAGTGAGCTTCGGGTTCATTGAGATACCTTCTATCAAAAATTGATTGGTTAGTTAAATGATTGATAAATAGAGTGGAGAGCACCCGAGGAAGGTACCCAACATTGTCCTCTGTCCTGCAGACACATGTACATGCACTTGAAGACACATACACACATGCATACACACGCTCACATATATGCATATATGTGTACATGTGCACGCATCACATGCGTGCGTGCGCGCGCACACACACACACACAAACACACACTAAAAGAAGATGAAAATGTTAATCTAGAAGGCAGCTGCTCCAGGACCAAGCAGAGTGAGTTTCCCTGCCAGCTTCTCCCCTCAATCCAGAGAGTTGCTTGTAAGAGGAAATGAACCATCTACTGACCCGGAACCACATCACCTCACTCAGAATGAGGAGCAGGGGAACAAGATTACACAACCATATGGCAAGCTCTGACCAACTGCCCATGCCAACTTTGACTTACTGAATAATATGAACAATCCAAATAGGCCAACCATGGATCACTGGACAGGGAAGAAAGCAAGAAAATAGACTGATGGATAATCACTGCAGACAAAGCAAGGAAGAATGGAAGAGTAGTTTAGATGTATGCCTTTTCATGGGAGACATGGGAAAAAATTGCAATGAGGTTAGCACTACCATGGGTGGATTCTTCCCCTCTTTCAGATCCTGTTCCTCACATACTCTAAATAGAGAAAGTAAATTCAGATTGCCACTGGGTGTGCTGCTGATGGCCACAGATGAAGCGTCTGCTCTGCCAACTTGAAGACTGAGACTCAGTAGTCACGATCAAGCCCATCTGAAATCCCCACCATCAAGAGGAAGAGAAAGAGGATCACTGATGTAAACTCAATGTGTGTTCAATGACAGATCTTCTCTCAACTGAGAAAGATACTTGATGTCCATCTCAGGCTTCCACATGTATTCACATGCATGTGAGTCCCAAAACATTTATACTCCCCCATGCATGTGCATGTACCACATACATATACACATTGCAGGGAAGGATAAAAGGAGAAAGGCATTCAAAGCCAGTTAGAGTAGTGTCATGCAAGTGACCCTAGGTATCTGAGGGGATGATGCAGGGGATTTATAAGTTTGTAACTAGCCTAGGCAATAGACTGAGACCAAGGTCTGAAAGAAGAAGAAAGTTGGTATTAAAGACATGCAAGTAATGAAGGCTAAAACAAGAAGGTAGAAGAGGAAATCAAAACAACACCAAGTTGAATAAGATGATGCAAATCTAACAGAAAATTCCACTAAACATTAAAAAACCCATTAAGGACTTACACTATTAAACAAGGCAATAACCAGAACCCAGAGGTGCAGCAGAGTAGTTTTCTCACTTACAACATGAATCACAGCCTCCTGGCCCAATAAGCAAAGAAATGACTCAAGTTGATCCAGGAATATCTCATCTGCTACACTGGGGTCTAGAACATTCAGTGCATGAGAATCCATCTTCAGTCTCCCTGGTGGCATGGCCATAGAATCTTTCTTCTCCTTCCTCTGAAAGACTTTACTTGACTTGCTTTTTCCAAGCAATTTCCCTCCATCTTCTCAAGTACTAATCCCAAAGATGACTCCACCCTATTGCTGTATAAACCAACTCCTGATAAGATAGGCAATTACCAGTGTCCATCATCCTTGCTCAGTTTCTCATTTGTCTTTGAAGATGTTGCAGCAAGATGGGCTCTGTGTCAGTCCATTTTCCAGAACCACCCCTCCTCTCTAACTCAATGTCCCTGTGGGTCACTTGCTTTTCTCTTTACTCACTCTATTGGAGAGCTTATTCATCACCTGTCTCCTATGAACTCAAAACTTTACATCAAGTACAGACCCACACTTTCAGACCTAAGACAGCTCCATCTGAATCATCTCAACACATGTCCAACACTGAGTTGATGCTCCTCCTCAAAGACTTGTTCTGTCTGTAGATTTCCCTTCCTTTACTGTTGACAATTTATACTTTATAAGTCTTCAGGCTCAGATAGCCATTTGTGACTCCTTTCTTCCTCCCAGATACCTCACCCAGACTATCAGGAAAAGCCCTGTCAACTCTACCCTAAGATGCATCCAGTATATGACTATCCCTTCAGTGGCCTCTATGCTCCCCTCAGAACTACCACCATCCCTCACTTCTGTCTTGAGTTGCTAAAGACAGTTCTTTATTGCCCTGGCTGCTATTATTCTTTTCTTTTCTCCACATCCAACCAGCCAAATAAAACATGCCCCTGCAATTTCTACCACAGATCCCCACGTACCATAGAATAAAAGCTAAAGTCCCAGCTGTCACAGGGGCTCATGTGGCTTCTCATCCCCTTCCCTCTCAATGTGTTTTCCTTCCCTCCTTGTTCCCTCCGCCCCAGTCATTGTTGCCTGCTTCCTGTTTCTAGAACTCCTGTTGAATGTCAGGACTCTACTTGTTGGATTCTCTGCCTGGAACCCTGTTCTGTCCACAAAGACAACAATTTCCTTTCCTTTGAGTGCTGTTCAATTGATCTCTCAACAGAGCATTCTCTAATTTGACCCCTTACACTGACAATCCCGTCATCATGGTTGCTCTATCTACAATGTTTGTTTCCCTTCGTCCATACTTCTGCCATCTTCCAAAATGAACCAGACTATAGAATTCACCCCTTTCTGGTTCCTCTTATAGACTATAAGCACCATAGAGATGGGACTGGATGTATCTCAAGCATTCGGCTCAAAACATAACCAGCAAATGTACAAAATAAGCAAAGCAATGGGGAATACATATCTACCATTTCCAACTGTACCAAGGCTTACTAAGACAAAAAGATTTTCAAGTAATCCCCAAATGCCAGGATTAGCAATGGGTTGGCTTGGCTTTTCTTTCTTTCTTTCTTTCTTTCTTTCTTTCTTTCTTTCTTTCTTTCTTTTTCTGTGACATAGTTTATAACTTTTTGTTTGTTTTGTTTTGTTTTAAATTATCGTTAATCTTTTTTTACAGTCCAATTGTTATGCCCTTCCTAGTCCTCCCTCAGACAGTTCCTCATCCTATTCCTCCTCCCCTGTCTCCAAGAGGATGTCCCCAACCCACCACCCACCTCACCCTGCCAGGCCTCCCCACTCACTGGGGCCTCAAGACTCTAGAGGGTTAGGTGCATCTTCTCTCACTGAAGCCAGACAAGGAAATTCTCTGTTGTATATGTGTCCAGGGCCTCGTACCAGCTAGATTTTCATTTTATCAATGATTTAAGATTCAATAAATATTTCATAATCACCTCGTAGGTTCTAAGTACTATTCTAGAAGCATATCATTAACTAAAAGGAATAAAAAGTATTGTATTGTAAAAGTTTCATTTCACTGGGTTCTGTGGTTTTGTAAACATTTAAACACATAATCCATTCACATAGAAAGCATGTTATTAATGTTTGCTATTCATGCAAAGCAGTGAACATCTTCCATGAATGTATGCACGCCTTCAAGGCAAGTTCATCTCTGACAGGGCCAAGGTTAGTGAAGGGAATCAAGAAGTCATTTCACGAGGGAAAAGTCTGATCCTGGAGTTAAGAAATCTTAAACATTGGCATTGTTTGTGGTCTCTCAATGCTCAACCTACTTGATGAAAACTTTTATAGTATGTAGTTCCTTCCACCCAAATCTATTCCATGTTTCTCCTGATGTAAGAGGTGTTAATAATCAGGGGGGAAAGAATCTGAAGGATATCAACATTATGTGTGAAACTTCTGGACCTCTGAACCTCCCCTTAACCATCCTTGTTTTCAGGAAGAGCTTTTAATCCAGCCTTATACCCTCTGAGGACTTGTAGCTAGGAAGGAGTCAGTCACACATCACAGACTACTATGGGGTGGGGAGCATTTCCATGTCGAAATGAAATACAGCAACTGAGAAGACCATAGAAGAAGAAAATAAGGGGAAAGCGGTGATTGTTTAACATTAAAAAGGCTCTCAAAAGAAAAATTCATGAGAAAATAGATATTTGTGTCTGCTCATGGGTTTTTAAAAAAGCCAGCAGCGCACCAGTGATTTCTAACAATGAAGAGCTTATGTTTCACTGGCTACTGAGCAATCTCTCGCTAATCCTGATTAATGGACTATTCAAAGCCTAAAGAAGCAAGCCAAGCTTCACAGTTCAGAGGGCAATGCCTGAAGGAAAGCATTTCCTGCTAGCTTTTTAGTCCTAGGATGGCCAGTTCATACATCAGAGAGTATTTCCGGCTACATATTCAGTTCAGTGGGACAAGAACTCCTCACTGCCCTCTGGAATCTCCTGGGTCCATGATTCTTGGAATGGCAACACCAATGTCTCTCTATAGCTACAAGCTTTCTCTCTCTCTCTCTCTCTCTCCCCTCTCTCCTCTCCTCTCTCAGAAATTTTACCTCTATCAATAGAAACAATAAGACCCACTTCCAATTCACAATTTTTTGGAACTGCCTAAAAGCACAAAATGAAAAACAATACTAACATGTCATGTCAGAATATCAAAAATGTACATTTTTAGCTTGGAAGCTGCACTTCTGCAGTATAGGGTTTTGATACTTCCTGAAGACAGGTGTTCAAAAACCTTGGTTCCACACTTGTTTTCTGAACACTTTTCCTTTAGCTAAGAAGAACTTACAGTTACATGTGAATGCATATATTTTCGTTCATGTTTTTTTTTGAAATATTCCCACAGTACAATCACATCTGTTTATATAAGCCCTCAAAGATGACCCACCATGCTTGTGATGGTCAAAATGCAACTTCATGCGATAGTTTTTGAGTGACGAAATGAAGCAGAATCCTGACCACACAGTCAGGAACCAAAATGCCCTGTGATTTCTCAATGCTTGGCTTATTTGGGAAAATAATTGTCTATCTATTTCTGTTTCTTTATCCACAAAAGGGCCGTAGGCATAGTAAGAAACTTCAGATATGTTTTGAGGATAATAAATAATACCTGGTAGTCTTTGTCCCCAGTATAAACTTACTATGGACTCTATGGGTGTGTGTGTGTGTGTGTGTGTGTGTGTGTGTGTGTGTGTGTGTGTGTGTGTATGTGTGTGTGTGTGTGTGTGTGTGTGTGTTGTGTGTGTTTGTGTGTGCAGGGGCATGTACATCCTGGTGCATGTGTGTGTGGCAGGCAGGGGCCAACTTCAAGTATCATTTCCCAGGAGTCATTGCATTGTTTTTCTGGAGAAAAGGTCTCTTTCATCAGCCTGGAACTCAGCAAGTAAGCGAGACTGGCTGGTCTTTTAGACCCTTAAATCTGCCTGTCTCCACTCCCCAGAGCTGAGATTGCAAGACTGTATAATTCTGACATGGGGTTTGAACTCAGATCCTCATGCTTACATAGCAAGAACTTCACAGGCTGAGCTACCGTCCTAGTTTTGAACTTTAAGTTTTGAATATTTTTTAGTGGGTGATATTCTAACTATGATATTTTACATTCATTTAAACTGAATTTTACATACATTTACATTGAATTTACATTGCTATTCCCTGAGTGGGATGGCCTATTATCAAACTATTTCTTAAAGTTTACAATAGTAAGCATAATATCACTACTGTTATATGAGTTCTGATTCATTTATGTGAATTAAAACATATTTTATGTTCTGCGTGAGCTGCTATAATTTGGAGCTTGCTTTTACGTGTGTTTGGTTTTAATTCTCAGTCAGTTTTACTCATTATAGGATTCATTCTTCAACTGATATATATTGCCTATATATTCTTTCTCTGTCTCATTTGAATATTTGTACAGATAAATACATTGCTTAAGCCAAATATGTTGTATGTATGAATACATTAGGCTTAAGTCAGATATGTTAAAAAATTCAAATATGACCTAAATCTAGTTAATGTTGACTTGGATAATTGACAGGGCCTTTAAAAATTCAGCAAATATTCTCTTTTTCATTATCATACTACAATGTTAAAATAAATGAAAACAGAAAAACAACAGCCAAACTTGAATTAGCACTGCATAGTGGTAAGACAATTATTTTAAAAGCAAAAATGAAATCATGACAGCAGACCACATAATGCAAACAAAAAGAAATATCCGTGCTGAGTTGAAATTCAAGTGTTCTAAAAACTGGTTCCTCTTGTACTTCTACAAAGTTTTGGCATATCTTATGGTTTTGGTGTACAGTTTCTTAATATTCTCTAAAGCTGAACTCACACTGGGTGTAGTGCACACACATATAATCCCAGTACTTAACAAGCTGAGGCAGGAGGATTGAAAATTCAAGGCCAGACTGAGTAACATAGCAAGACACTCTTCTCAAGAAGCCAAATATGAGCTAGCAAGATGGCCCCACGTGTAAAGACACATGGTTCCAGGCTTGATGATTGGAGTTCAGTTCCTGGAACCCAGGTGGTGAAAGGAGAGAGGTAACTCCCTCTAAATGGTCCTTGGACCTCCACAGGCATGCAGAGGACTCCCTATCGCCACCCCACCACACACAAAAGAAAGAAAGTAAGAAAGAGAAACAAATTCTATTCAAAATTAATTATAGCAAAATCCATAATACAATCAGTAGAAGACATTTAAAGTTCACATCGGTTTCCACATGCAAAGCACACATGAACCCCCACATACACATATATATCCATAGAGATGAGTATGTGTGTGTCTGTGTAGTCTCTAAGTAGCCCCTGTGCCCTAGGCTTGATTGACACTACTGTAAATGGTAGAGCTTAACAGTTGGGGGTGGGTGTCTCTTAGTGGGAGGTCTCTAGACCATTGGGAGTATGGGCGGGAAGGAGTGTGTGGGTCCAGTCTCTTCCTCTTTTTGTCTCCTACTTCCAGTCTGTGAGATGAGCAGTGACGTTCCACTGCATCTCCCCTGCCCCATGATGTGCAATTGACACACTCAAAGCCTCAGGGTAAACAAAGGTCTTGAGGTGGAGTGTCAAAATAAACTTGTCTTTATACGTTGATTATTTCAGGAATTTTGATAGTGGCAGAAAGCTAACACTTCATGCCACACACCATGCAATCAATGTCTGCTTCATATGTATATTCAATACATAGTCCCATATATATGTGTGTGTGTGTGTGTGTGTGTGTGTGTGTGTGTGTGTGTATGTGTTTATTAATATCCTTTTCCATTACACTGAAGCATGTCAATATCAGCTTATTGTTTTAGCCACTTGAAAGCATGCAGTTTAGAGCTATTAAAGACATCCGACCACACTCTTGTGCCACAGTAACCAATATCTGCCTCTTGAATGCACTTTCTTATTTAAAAATGTCTTCCAATATACATGCTTAAGTACATTGCAAATAGTCCAAATAAACTAAACCAATAATGACTTCATCCACTGTGACCTTCATGTCCATGCTAAATATCGCCCAAGTCATGTTACTACATGTGGGGCAAAGCAATTACAGATTCTGGAGTAGGTTACCCTGATTGCATGAGGTCGGAGCCATGAGTATTACAGGCATGTATAGACAGTGCTAGAGCATTTGGCATACTCAATTATACCCATGTGACTGGAAGTAGAGCATTTGGCTTACTCAATTATACCCATGTGACTGGAAGTCTCTTCAATTTGAAGCCTTTTTAACCAGTTCAGTGAAACCCTCCCACAAACAAACAAACAAAACCATCAAATATCACTCTATTTCCACCTGAGGAAAATATTCCTTATAGATGAGAGAAGAAAAATATTGATATTTAGAACCTGAACCCATACTTCAGAAAGCATCTTCCCACAGCTGCAGGCCTTGAATGAGCTTTCTAAATTCAAACCATTGATCTTCTTACGTTTGAAAGGCCTGAGAAATTGGAGGCAAGCCTCCTGACCAAGTCAAATAAAAAATGTGGCAAAACAAAATAAACAGAAACAACACTAAATTTCTCAAAAGTGATTTGTCACATCTGAAACTTTCTCCCTCCCCCCCCACCCCCCCCAGCACCCCGCCACCAGTAGGGTTTGAATACAAACAAACATTCTACAAGAAAACGTTGCTAAGCCAATACTATAAGGTAGAAAACAATACAGAGAACCAGGTTTCACCTCAGGCTCCTTCCCATAGAGTTACTTACACATTAACAGGCTAACTGCTTCAAGAACAGATGCCTGCCCCACACTACAGCACAAGAACAGGCCGCCTTTTTATTAGATTTCATGTTTATAAAAGAATGGCCTAATGAATACATGCACTACCACAAAAGGAAGCTTCTCTTCCCTCCAGAGCAAGGCATTGCTACCATTTCATTAAATGCTGCCTTTCTTAAGCAGCCAAGCTTCTCTTCCCCTTGCTATTATGCTAGGACTCTGCTGGGATGCGGTTGAACAATAAATGCTAGATCGAAATAACAAGGTCACTGGATCTTTTCAAATTAAATCACAGGGATTTGCCTCAAGAATTATTAATCAGCACTTAGATTTTAACACACCAAGCAATCAGCTCACCAGGGAGAATGTTCCTAAAAGAAGTAACTGTTCGGGCTTGGGAGATAGCTCAGTAGGTGAAGTGCTTGCTGCCAAGTCTGGGGCTGTGAGTTCAATTCCCAGCCCTTACATAGAAAGCCAGGTAGGGTGGTCCATGCCTATAATTCCTGCACCAGGTGGGTATTGGTTGGGGAATCAGAGATAGGAGCTCACTGCTCAGGCATCCTAGCCTTCAAAAAGCTCCAGACCAGTGACAGACCATTAAAAAAATAACCCTGAAAAAATTAAAGTGGTTAACTATTGGCAAATAATCCCAGGGTTGTCTTCTGGCTTTCATGTGCACATATACTAATACATACGTGTACCTGCACATTCACCTCTCTCATACCTCAGAGAAGTATCCATCCAAAGCTGAACAGGTACAATGGGGCAGGAGTCAGTGGAAGACTGTGTGTTTAGTATGTGCAAGGTCCTAAGTGCAACCACAAATACCAAAGACCAACAAAAAAGGCAAACTTGAATGAGTTAGAGTTGAACACACTGTTTGGAAGAGTTTGGTTGTCCACAGAAGCAAAGCTCCAAGATTGTCTGGATCTAGGAAAGGAGCGAGAGTTAACATGGTCCATCATCCATCTGAAGAAATAGAGTTTCAATACCAAGCAGCTCGTGACTCTGGTGAGATGCAATATCCACAAGCTGTGATATCGGCTGTCAAAGTTCAAACACCACAAGCCAGGAAAAAAACAAAACAAAACTTTTACCACTGCTCTCTCTACCTCTTCGTCCTCAGTATGGTCTCAAGGGTGGGAGTGAGCCCTTGCTTTCCTAATGACTTTGACTGTTCAGCTGTGACTCACCTGAGTGACCATCTGCTGTGGGAAAGAAAGACACACGTATCTAAGCTCCATCTCATCCAAGTAACGCTTGCTGGTCAATTTCAATGTTCAACCACTTCCTTGAGGCTGTGGATTTAGTAAGAAAAAAAAATTCTTGACATGAGTATTTTTAAGCTAGGCATGGGTGAACAGAGAATGGTAAGAAGTGTGCCAAAAGGAAACAGTCAAGTTTCTACTAGAGCCTAACACAAAGAGTACAGTCAAACCCTTGACGCCTAGATGAAATAAATTTCAAGTCTCTTTGGCGAGGCTGTTGTGGTGGTGGTGGTTGTTGTTGCTGTTGTTGTCTTGTTTGTAGTGTTATGGGTTATGAAGGTGGAATTTGGAAATTTTAAGTTCTTTTAATTCAACTCTAATAGAGATGCAGTCCAGTGGACTCGAAGCTTCTTATCTTTCCTCTAACTTAGCTGTCACTAGGGCCAATACTGATATTCCCCCCTTTCTATAATTTACCAGTGGTTAATCCCTAAAAAAAATACAAAAATTAACATCTGTCATCACTGGGGCATAAATTCCTTGCACATTAGGGAAATTCAAACCAGACTCAGTCAGCCATGGTAACATTGAAGGTGCACAGTTGGACTTTGGAGTCTTAATAGGCCAAGATGGGAGTAAATAGATCCCAGAGATCTAGGCACACAAAAGGTAAAAGCCCCAAAACCTAGACCTGTCATCCCAGAAAGCTACTCAAAACCCTCTAGGAACATGGAAATCTGTAAATTGTCATCTCGTTAAAAACATTTGCTTGTCAAAAACAGATATTTCAATCCAAAAGAAAACATTTGTTTTATCACAGGAATACTTGGTATATATGAGTATCTGTCAGTTTTAAGTAGAAGATACCTTTATATTATAATTTGACACATTGGATATCAAAGATTTTGTACAATCATTTAATCTCTCTTTACATTTTTTATTTATTGACGTGTGTGTGTGTCTGTCTGTGTGTGTGTGTGTGTGTGTGTGCATGCACACATGAGTGTGTACAGGCATACTATAGCGCAGATGTGGCAGTCAGAGGACAATTCTCAGGATCAGTTCCTCCTTCCACTGTGTGCATTAAGGATACAAAACTCCACGCATCTACTTGGCAAGGAGCACCTTTACCTGCTGAGTCATCTCACTAGCCGCTGTATACACAGTTTTAAGAAGCAAGTTAGTGGCTTAAACAAATTAAATTTGGATGGCCCAAAACCAACGTCTCTCATTTGAAAGAAGAATTTCAACTACGGAATTGTCAAAACACAAAATGACAACGAGTATGGAGACCTTAGGGAACATTATTTTGCTATTCTAGAATCAGGTCAGTGATTCATCTGACAAAATGGAACACGGTACAATGGACCAAGAAGAAGAGATGGGTTTTGTGGATAGACACAGGATGAAGAAAGCATGGACTAAGAAATGGTTTGTTCACGTCAAGATTAGTCAAGGAGACAGAAAAATACCTTATTGTTTAGCATTAGATGATTTCAGTTTTACTTATTATAAAAATTAAATGGTGTAACCACTTATAGCAATGGTTTTTTAAGACAAGGTTTAGGTAGGCTAGGCTGACCTCAACCTCTAAGTTCAGAATGACCCAGAGTATCTGCTCCTCTTCTCTCCACTACCCCAAGGCTGTGATTACAGGGGTATACCACCATGGCCAGTTTATATTGTGCTGGGGAATGAACCTAGGGCTCTAGGCACACTAGGCAGTCATTCTACTAAGTAAGCTACAATCCAGCCTAGGGTATAAGCATTCAAGCAGAGGGGTATTGGTGGCACATCAACGGAAAGGAGCCTATTTGCATATTATTTCTTTCTCTCCTCATTTCTCAGACTTCCAGATAAGAACTTGGTTTTGCTTTGTCTTTCATGGTGAATGACTCCATCTTGATTTTTGAGTCTTCATCTGCTGTGAGGGAACATAGTCTAAAAAAAATGGCTTTCTATAATATTTAATAGATGAACTATCCAACAACAAACAAATCTACTATGAAGGAAATAAGAAAGTCGTAGAGAGCTATCCTTGGGCTTTGCATAACGGTTGACATAGTTGTGAAATATACATCTGGTCAACCAGTGCTGTCCTGGGAGGCAAACTCAATCTAGGGCTACATTGGTAATAGAATGGGAAGTTTTGGGGGGAAAAATCCTAGAAGCTATGATGCTCCTTTAGGGTAAAAAATGGGCAAGGAATTTGGGCAAAGAGGATTTGAGTGATCAAGAACAGAGACATAAAATACATATACTATGCAGAGAAAGGATGGCAGGTGGAGGGATGGGTCCGGGGAATCTCAAGTTCAACAGAGAGAGCAAGTTCAGTAGAAATCACGTAAGGGGCTACTGAAGGTAAGTCTACAGCATGTCAGCCACAGGTTAGGAATACCAAGGCATCATTTAGCTCTACATTTTAAGCTCTGGGAAGCTTGAAATAGATACTACCATCTATTTTCTTAGAGATTTTAAACATATGATAATAAAGACCTAAAGCCAAGTTTCTATTGATTGTTTTTCCATCTTAATGTCTACCTGAACCTAATAAGAAAAAAGTCTTTGCTAGTGTAATAAGGTTAAGATTATAATACAATGGATTGGGGTCAAATTTAAATGCAATATGTTTAGTGTTCTATGTTCTCCTTTCTGGCTCATTCACAGGCCTGTGCTTGGCTAACTTTCTTTTTTTTTTTTTTTTTTTTTTTTTTTTTTTTTTTTAATTTAATTTTATTTTATTTTTTTAATTTACATTCCAAATCACTTCCCCTTTCCCGTTTCCTCCCTCCCCGAAAGTCCCATAAGCCCCCTTCCCTCCCTCTTTTCTCCGTTCAACCCCCTCTCATTACTCTGTCCTGGCGTTCCCCTACATCCAGTCTTTCCAGGACCAGGGGTCTCTCCTTCCATCTTTTTAGAAATCTATTGATATGCTGATTGTGTCTAGGGTATTCTGAGATTCTGGGTCAATATCCCCTTATCAGTGACTTCATACCATGTGTGATCTTTTGTGATTGGGTTACCTCACTAAGGATGATATTTTCAAGTTCTGACCATTTGCCTAGGAATTTCGTGAATTCATTGTTTTTAATTGCAGAGTAGTATTCCATTGTGTAAATATACCACATCTTCTGAATCCATTCCTCCGTTGAGGGACATCTGGGTTCTTTCCAGCTTCTGGCTATTATAAATAAGGCTGCTATGAATATAGTGGAGCATGTGTCCTTATTGCATGCAGGTAAAGTCTCTGGGTATATGCCCAGGAGTGGTATAGCCGGATCCTCCGGAAGTGTCATGCCCAGTTTTCTGAGGAGCCGCCAGACTGCTTTCCAGAGTGGTTGTACCAGCCTGCAATTCCACCAGCAGTGGAGGAGTGTTCCTCTTTCTCCACATCCTCGCCAACAACTGCTGTCTCCTGTGTTTTTGATCTTAGCCATCCTGACTGGTGTGAGATGGAATCTCAGGGTTGTTTTGATTTGCATTTCCCTAATGACTAAGGATGATGAACATCTCTTTAGGTGCTTCTCAGCCATTAGATATTCTTCAGGTGAGAACTCTTTGTGGAGCTCTGTACCCCATTTTTTAATAGGGTTACTTGCCTCTCTGGAGTTTAACTTCTTGAGTTCTTTGTATATCTTGGATATTAGCCCTCTGTCGGATGTAAGGTTGGTAAAGATCATTTCCCAGTTAGTTGGTTGCCGCTTTGTCTTTTTGACGGTGTCTTTTGCCTTGCAAAAACTTTGTAATTTAATGAGGTCCCATTTGTCTATTCTTGATCTTAGAGTATAAGCTATTGGAGTTCTGTTCAGAAACACTTGTTCAGGGAGCTGTGTTGCCCACTGTGAGCTGGACCCTCCTACATCCATGAACAATTAAGGTAATTCCCCACAGACATGCTCTCTTAGGCTAATCTTATCTAGGTACTTCCTCCAATGAATCTCTCTTCTCCAGTAACCCTAAGTTGTGCCAAGTTGGAAGCTGAAGCTAATTAGGAGAGGTGGTATCTTTGTAAGAGGAAAATTTGGCTACAGAAACTTAGATATGTGGGAGAAATGCATCATGGTGTCATGGTGGTGGTTAACATTGGAAATATACAGCTGCAAATGGGACACATGGGACTGCCAGCAGCCACCAGAGGCAAAGAAGTTAGACATGGAGCCTTCAGAGACAACCTGGAGCTGTTGACCCATGATTTCTGATCATCAACATCTCAACTGTGAGGGCCTCCATTTGTGTTATAAACTAACTTACTTGTGATACTTGTTAATAGGCACCAGAGCAAAGTAGTACAAGGTGTTGGAGATGAATGCCAGGCATGGCACATAATAAGCAAATATCCTAATAATGAGTTGCACTTCCAGCCAAGTGTAGTACCTGGAACAGAGGTTCCCAGAAATTATTTTAACAGCAATGTATAGGAAGAATTGAAAAGAGAAGGATGAGAGCAAACACACAGACACACACACACACACACACACACACACACACACACACACACACACGTTATTACAGCTTTTTGTCATAGAGATATTGGGATTTGGACAAAGCTAGTGGCAATGAAATGGAGAAGTAAGATATTTTCAGCATTTCAATGGTACATAGTGACAAAGAAGTAGGCTAAGTTGGATGAACATGAAGAGTGGAGGCCTGGCAAGAACAGAGAACACCAGAAGGGCAGATAGGAGGAATAAGTCATTTGCTTTCAGATGTGTTGGTGAAAGTGTGAGCCACTGCCCTGTAGGCAGTGGAAAGTAGAAGCTGAGTACTTTGTTGTTTAGAACTTGAGAGAGAACCTAGGACTCACAGGGCTGAAGTTATGGAGGAAGGTATATGGGCACTTACTGTCCATGCAAGAGCATGTTTGGGGTACACCTGCAACAAATGGAAGAAGAGAGAAGGGATGTCTGACGTACCCCTTTTTCTCTCCTGGTGAACAAATGTTATGCCTTATTAACGCTGAGTCATCTAAATGACCTGACCACCAATTGTCGGTTCTGTCTGGTCTTACAAAAATGACTCAAGTTTCAAGAATATGAATGTGTGTGTGTGTGTGTGTGTGTGTGTGTGTGTGTCTTTGAATAGATCTTATTTTCTTAAATAACTACATGCGTAGGCCAATGATCAAATGCTTTGCTTTATGTTCAAAACTTTTAGTCCATAAGAGAAAAAGAACTAACAAAGCTCTTCAACTCAAAAGGTCAACTACGAAAAATCCATTAAATGTACTTCTGCAGAAGGCTATACCATTTAATTAATGGAGGGGAAAGAGCAGAAACACACATAAAAACAATGTAGGAGCCACACCTCACACTAGATCCAAGACAAGTTTCAATCGGGCAAGTTTTGAATGCAACAGAGAGTCTATGAAAGCAGCAGGTAAGGTCATTCATTTGTTGGTTAAACTCTTATGAGCTATCTGCTAGGTAGAGCCATGAGACTGTCGATGTTCTGAGTCAGTTTCAAAGCCAGAAGTTAAGTGAGCTGAGGGAGTTGCAAATGCAGAGGAGAATTTACGCAGCAGTAAGTAATCAGCCAAATCTATGCTAAAGGAGCCAAACATCTCTCTGTTTCTTTGGCCAAAAGACAAGTTTATGCTATGTTGCCAAGACTGCCCTTGAACTCACAGTAATCCTCCTGTGCCAGTCTCTTGAGTGTTGAGATTACACATGTGTGTCCCCATGCCCATTCTATCCACCTTGTGGTTGATGTTGTTGCTGTTGCTGAGACAGGATCTTACTCTGAATTATCCTTATCCTAGACTGGTTTTGAACTTACTATGTACCCTAGGCTAGCCATCCTTCTATCCCAACCTCCTAGATGCTAGAATTATGGGTGTGAGCTATACCACCCAACTTCCATTTTCTTTATGCCAATACTTATTTCTATGTGTTATTTTATTTTATTCACTTAAAAATAATAACAGACCAGATACACTGAATCTAATAAAAGATAAAGTAGGGAAAAGTCTTGAACACATGGACACAGGGGAAAAGTTCCTGAACAGAACACCAATGACTTATGCTCTAAGATCAAGAATCAACAACTGGGACCTCATAAAACTGCAAAGCTTTGGTAAGGCAAAGGACACTGTCAATAGGACAAAATGGCAACCAACAGACTGGCAAAAGACCTTTACCAATCCTACACCTGATAGAGGGCTAATATCCAATGTATACAAAGAACTAAAAAAATAAGACTCCAGAGGACCAAATAACCCTATTAAAAATGGGGTACAAAGCTAAACAGAGAATTCTCAACTGAGGAAACTAGAATGGCTGAGAAGCACCTACAAATGTTCATCATCCTTAGTCATCAGGGAAATGCAAATCAAAACAACCCTGAGATTCCATCTCACACCAGTCAGAATGGCTAAGATCAAAAAACTCAGGGGACAGCAGATGCTGGTGAGGATGTGGAGAAAGAGGAACACTCCTCCATTGCTGGTAGGATTGCAAGCTGGTAAAACCACTCTGGAAATCAGTTTGGCGGTTCCTCAGAAAATTGGGCATGTACTACCTGAGGACCCAGCTATACCACTCCTGGGCATATACCCGGAAGATGGTCTAGAAAACCATACTCTCTTGGAGATGACCCAGAACCTGATGAACAACTGTACATCTTAAAGCAGACATACTCATAAAATAGATCCATTCTTTGTGGGTCCAAAGGTGAGTAAGAAGAGAACCAAAGCCAAATGATGATATGGATTGAGGACTCTCTAAAAGAGGGAACGCATACCTATTTGCACAGGGAGAATCCAGGGCGAAAGTCAGGAGTTTGCCACTTTGAGAAAGAGATTAGTTGAGGCAGCAAGACTTCATGAACTCAAACTCCAAACATTGTTTTACTTCTTACCCCTTTTGGGGCCAGGTCTTCGGCCCATCTCCTAGTCTATGATTAATAATCAGTACCATCAGACTTTCAGTATCAGTCATTAGGAGTACACATATCTATCCAAATCGTCATTCAATACAGAAAACCAGAGAACAATCTTTAACAGCTAAACTGGTTTTGATGTATATGTTTCAATAAAGTTTAGGAAGGGTTTGGCATGACTGTGCCACACATGACTTCCACAGCATCTTTATTCATCAGATAAAGGCAGTTTAACATTTTGGTATAGATTGGAAAGTGTGATCCCCAAGGTCCCAGCTCTAGCTGAGGTCCTATTGACAGTTGATAGCTGCCACAAAAGAAGAGTCATTTTTCTTTAAGGAATGTAGTCACTGGTCAGTTCCTCTTGCCTCAGTGAGTAAAACCTCATAACCAGCTGCATATGGGCTACACTAATTGAGCTCAGTGGCTTA
This sequence comes from Tokudaia tokunoshimensis, assembly GCA_036184795.1. Taxonomy (NCBI): domain Eukaryota; kingdom Metazoa; phylum Chordata; class Mammalia; order Rodentia; family Muridae; genus Tokudaia; species Tokudaia tokunoshimensis. Next base: position 74,349,555 of record BTHU01000006.1, on the reverse strand, counting down.
AAATAATTAATTTACTATAAAAGGTGGACATAAAATTGGGAGGGATGGGGCTGGAGAGATGGCTCAGTGGTTAAGAGTACTGACTGCTCTTCTGAAGGTCCTGAGTTCAAATCCCAGCAACCACATGGTGGCTCACCACCATCTGTAACGAGATCTGACTCCCTCTTCTGGAGTGTCTGAAGACAGCTACAGTGTACTTACATATAATAAATAAATAAAACTTTTTTAAAAAAGATAAATTGGGAGAGAGATGTGTGTGTGTGTGTGTGGGGGGGTGTCCCTTGGGAGAGTTGGAGAGGTAGTGAGTGGTAGATACATTCTAGATAATATATGCATGCAGGAAGTCTTCAAAGAATAAGTAAAAATAAAAAGTTAAAGAAATTCTCCCTCCATAGTTAGACTAGAAAACAGCTATTAAGTTTTAAAGAATTACAGTACACACAATGAAGAGCAAATTTCTTCAGCTAAACATTTAAGATTCAAAACACCCTGATGTTTTTAAGTCTTCCTCAAACATTGTGTGCTCAATTTCTCATCAGTGGCCCCTAGCTCCAGATCTTTATGTATGAGTGTATAACATAGAGTGATTACAGAAACCAAGAAAGCAAGAAGGGATAATAGAGTCAAGGGGGGTCCTAGAGAGGGAGATGGAAAGAGCAGGATACAAGTGCTTTGAAAGGGGGAATGGGAAAAGGAAAAGCTTGAATGGCGGAGTTAGAGGTCAATACAGAAGGAGACAGAAGAGACTGAAACAACAGTAAGGATGTCTGAAAAAAATCTATAAGGGATCTATTACTTACTTACCTAAAATTGAGTAAAATAAAATAAGTCTGTGCATATACTTCAGATGAAAATTTCCTATATGGGCTCACAATACTAACAGTCTATGTAACAAAAATTGTAATACCGGCACAAGAAAGCCCCTTAGAGTTTTGGTCAGGGGAGTCTGAGAGACTCACAAAACACCATAGGCTATTGCCAGTGCCCCTGATCACCTCAGAAACTGAAAGTAGGTACCTATTGCTGAAGTTACCATGTGCTTCAGACACAGGACCCAAAGGATGTGAGCTGGATCTGACCTGAAAGCCTCCCCCGTGAAGAAAAGCTCTCATGGAAACAGAAGTACCATACAAGCTTGCAAAAGAGGGAGCTCACCAGTAGTCCTAATGAGCTATGACACCTATGAATCACAGCAGTGACCAGCATGGCACAATAACATTTATAGTACAGTAATGGCATGCCTACCTTGGTGGTAACCAATAGCTCTCTACTTGGATTTAAGACTCTTCAACAAGAAGGAAATCATGTCTGGTATTAAAAATCTAGCCAATTGGGAGAGATCCTGTTACCACCACTTTTCTAGTCTGACATAATTCCTAACTGCCTTCTAAATACTTGTCTTTATATTCATGGAGAAGTGTAGCCATCTCACCCCTTATCAAAGAGATTTCTCTTTGCAACAGATGGGGACCATTATAGAAAAGCACAACCAATCAAAATGTAAAGAACAAGTGGCTGTGTGATGCCCAGCCCCAACTGATGCTTCCACAACCCAATTCCTGAACTTAGGGGCTCTGGAAAAATTGAACACATGCAGCTGGAAAGAGGAACCACGAGTCCTGTCATGAGATTGTGTCTCCTGGAAATGATAGGGAAGCTGTACTCATGAAATCTCAACAACATGGCTTCCTAAACAAGACCTGAAAAACAACAACAACATCATACCAATAGACATGCTAACATGGAAGAAGGAAATGTTACTCACAGGGTTTCCACTCTACACTAAGAACTGTAGGCAATTAAGGAATGTTGAGAGCCAAAGAAATAGTCTTCCCTGGGTATAGCTCCCCAATTGTTTATCTAATACCAAGTGGTCATCCCTGAAGTCATATATCTATAAATAACATTATAGAGATTGAGAAGGTTGGATTTATATTTAGGTGTAAATAGATGGATATGCAGGTAGATGATAGATATGTAGATGATGATAATAGATGATAGCTGGACAGATAAATTGATTGATTTAAGAGCAATTAAAGAATAAAAAGACTATAAATTTGTAATAAGAAGGGTTGGAAGGAGGAAAGGGTAGAGAAAATACTATCATCATATTTAAATGTCAAAACAATAAAATTAATTTTTAAAAGTCTTCTGTAGAACTGGAAAGGTAGGAGTAATCGCTTTTCTCACAGCTGTTCTTTAGACATGGCGAGGAGAAACATTAACCCTTTATAGTCCTCCTTTCCAAGCACCTTGTGCATTAGAATTGACAACCATGCCTGCATCTCATTTACAGGTCCTCCCCTCTTAATCCCCACATATCAAGTCAGAAGATGGGGCCAGAGGGTAAGGCAAAGGGAAGCCCAGTTTTATTCAGCAAAGCTTAAGAATTCTAATAATCTATTGAAAAAAAATTAAATGACTCAAAATATTGGTTATACTTATCAAAAATCTACCATTTAAACTGAAGTCCGTTCACACTGCTACAGTGATGGTCACACTTTTGCCTTCTGACTTCCTTATTGAAATGTTTTCTTTATCTCCTGTTGTGTATATTTTCTTAATTATTTCTTTAGAGAGCACAATGCAATTACATCATTTTTCCCAACATCTGTTTCCTCCCTCCAAGTCCTCCCTAAATCCCCCTCTGGCCTCTTTCACATTCAATTCACATTACTGGTTCCATTGCTATTATTCTTCCTAGCTATGTTTCTCTTTCCCTTCTTGAAATTGCCATTATTATCCCTAAATTATCACCTCATAAATGTGACATTGCCTATACCGGCTCTACAGTGTGAACTATCTTTTTAAATGACAGAGGTATTTGGGTATATAAAACCTTTTGGAAATACAATTTTCACTGAGAACCTCCACAGTCATCTTCAGAGTCCCTCCCGAAGGCCTTCGGTCTGCTCTTTTCCTTTTTATCCTTTTTAAATCAATGGCTATTTTCATTCTTTTTCCCTGAGACAAGTAGACTTTGGACTTACAATAGCTGCATTTTAATGGTATGCATGCACACGCACGCGCACGCACACACACACACACACACACACACACACAGAGAGAGAGAGAGAGAGAGAGAGAGAGACAGAGACAGAGACAGACAGAGACAGAGAGACAGAGAGAGATGGACAGAGACAGAAAACCTTGTGTCACTTCACAACAGGGACACATCAGACAAATGCATGCCTGGGTGGATGTGTTATCTTCTACAAACTAACCCACATAACACACAGACCCACCACCAATGAGCTCTGCCTCCACCCCATACAACATTCAGACCCACCATCAAGAGCACCTGCCCTAGCTCTAATCCATAGAACCTAACACCATAGAACCTAACACCATTGACCTAACACCATTGACAAGGCCTGTTGCTATGCAAAATGTTGTTACAGGGCACTTGACTGTATAGAATTGCATTATGCTTCTATAATTCTTTTTTCTAAGGGACCAATCAACAAAATATAGTTTAGACTAAAAGATGCTGGGCCCTCTGAATTAGCATAAATTGGGAGTAGTTTTGCTAGATATTTTATCAGCACACATGTCTAATGCTGAGTTTAACGATGGAATAGCTAAACATGAACATGGCATCTTTTTAGTCTTGACTTCTATTTTCATCCTAAATTGAGGTTATTTTCATGAATCTTCCATCAATGTGGAATGTATTGGAACTCATTCAGACTGAAGCAGGAGGGTAAGTTCAGGCCCTTCCTGGACTATCCAGCAAGTACCCAAGACATAAAACAACAACAATAACAACAACAACAAAATAACAATCATAAAATGTTGAGATGGAAACTCTAAAAATAAAAATGAAAAATATATGCTCGGGTTCTGCATCTATCCGTAGTTCAGCTCTGGAACTAGAATTTTCAGGATCTCATAAGGGATATGTTTACAAAATAATAAAAACTTCACGGCAACCCAGAACTGGTTCTCATGGGTATGACCATTAAATTTTTATGTTTTTTTCCTCTCAAAGTATAAAAACAGACATAAACTTCAAGGAAAAACATATAGCCTTACGTAATTCCAATCCTGAGGAATTTGTATCTGTCTCACAAAAGAGTGCTAATATCTAAGTGCTCAATAAAACTTTCAGTTCCTTGGATGGCCCGAGAATTATTTCCAATAGAACTATCCTCAAAACTTAATTTTTTTCTATCTATCCTACTTTTGCATAGACTCTGATCTCTCCAACCCAAACCACCTAGATGGATGCCTTGTAATAAGTTTGGCTCATTGTACTGCTGCCTCCCTACTCAAAGCACGACATGTTTATATGTGGATTACTGAAAATGCATTAAAATTCCCCAAGGGGAGATCCGTATTAACTCAGTGACTCTGGAAACTGAGGCCCAAAATGCAGTTTAGTTACAGAAACTAACTTCAGATCTATCGAAGCCCAAGGAGAAACAGCTCCATATTTACATGCCCCGTAGATTTGATCTATAAGCCAGAGAACAGACTCCACCCACTCTGGCTTCAGCACAGCCTTCTGCATATGAAATCCATTAGTTGGGGCATGGGACCGTCTTGCTTCCATCATAACTGGACTCCTTCTCCTTAAACAAGAACGGTCAAGAGGCATAAAATCAACACTTGAGAGACCAAAAGAGGAGCCAAGTGCCGCTTCAGCTTCTGGAACTTTCTAAAAGCTCCTCAGGCCATTGTTTGTGTTTATTCTGTCACTGTGTCTTTGTTTCTCTGAACAAACCACGCAGAAAACAAACTGAATAGATAATTGGCATTCTGCAAATAAACTATTGGCCCTTTAGTGTATACCAATATTTGAGGAAGAGATTATTTATGGAAACATTGCTTTTCAATACAGGTGTTTTGAAGGATAGTATTAGAAACAAAAACAATTTCATAGACCCCTGAGCATTAAGTACTTTTAGTAGGTGATATCTGCATGACAGAACATACGTGTGTGTGGTATATAGTGCTCATCCAAGTCTTTTGAGCAAAGAAGACTGGCCAAAAATAGTATGTCCAAGCTTTTAGTCTGCTGGATGTTTATTTTTAAAGGCTATTTTCTAGGTTTCAAGAGAAATATAGTGGGTTAATATGGACAGTTGACAAATCCCAGTATAGCCTTCTCCCGAATCACATAACACACTACTATTTTACCCCCCAAAGTACCACAGTACCACAATTGAAAAGTTATTCACTCTTAACATGGAAGTGGAGTTTAGCATTCTTACCTGGCACTCTCTTTGCCCAGTTGATCATATGAACCAGCTCCCTGTCTGCCAAGTTGGTCAATAAGCCCATCATGGAGGCTTCACTGAAGGGTCTAGAAGGATCGTATTCGGAGTAGACCAAGGGCGGTTCAGCATCCAACAAGGCACTGACCATCTGGTCAGCTGTAAAGGACAAGGCAGGGCTGTTCTTCTTAGTGTGCTTTATCACCAGAGGACTTGGCCAAAGGTTAGCGGCCCTCATGTCCCCTGAAGCGCCCATTTCATTTCGGCCTTCCAAGTCATCTCTCTGACGCTTGTGCTTCAACATTCTCCCTCCTCGGCGATCTTTCCGTATCCCTGAGAATGCAGAAGGATGAAGAATAGATTCAATTACATTTTTCACCTATCAACTTCAGGACAAGCTCTGTCTTCCAAGATAATAGCACTTTATTTTATTAAAATAAATACTGAAAGCACATGCAAACTTGTAAGTGTTGAGAAACTGCCTCTTCAAATGAAAAAGGGGAACAGCATTGATTTGCAGCATTTATTGATATTCATGGGGTAAATAATGTCAATATAACAAATCTCAAGTCACTTATTGATATCGAGAGCTGTACAAGCTTCTGAGAATTTAACAATGGAATTTTATGAGTGAGTAGTTGTTGTCTCTAACATAATAGTAATTTTGTGTGTCTGTGTGTGTATGTATAGACATATATATGTATATATACATAAATATGTATGTCACATGTGTATTTATCTGTGCATATGTATGTGTTTGTGCATGCGTGTATGTGTATGCTCACATTTGTGTTTATGTGCATATGTATGCGTATCTGTCTATGTATTTTATGTGAATATGTGTGTATATGTGTACATGTGTATCTGTGTATATATTTTATGTGTATATGTATGTGCATATGTCTATATGTGTGCATGTGTGTATGTATATGTGTATGTTTGTATGTACATGTGAGTATATGTGTACATGTGTCTCTGTGTACTTGTGTGTGCAACAAATGCTATAAAATAATGAAATTATAATAACTAGTTACTCAAAAATATGGCTTACTATCAAAGATTGCTTCTGTTATAGATACTCTTTAATAGCAAATTGCCAGTATTTTTAAGTACTGAAGTGGAGTACCATAATGGAATAGGCCTACCAATGACCAAAGCCCAACAGAAACATCGATTTAACAACCATTGGCAGAAAAAAATAACACCCTCCAAAGAGATCAACAGTCATATAAGTTCAAATGGCAAAGCAAACAATAATTCAATTAGAAATGATCAGCCAACCAAAGGAAATCCTTCTCAAGTGAGGAGATAACGTTCAACAAGTATATAAAAAAAATACTCTGCACTAATAACCAGACAAATGCAAATCAAAAAGAACAAAAGACAAAAAACATGGATGAGAACATGGAGAAACTTGATGCTAGCCTGCTTTTGCCTGGTGGTAAGTTAGCACAGTAGCTACAAAACTAGTAGATAGCTTTGTTTTGAAAAGTTAAAGTGTGGCGGGATGGCTCACTGAGCAGCAGCAGCTGAGAAGACATTGCTTTGAAGAGGACTGGGGTTCAGCTCTCAGACCAACACTATGGCTTATAGCTGTTTGTAACTCCAGGTCTAGGTAATCCAATGACCTTTTTTGATCTCCATGGGCACCAGGCATGTGTGTGATGTATTGACATACATGCAGGAAAAGCATCCATACACACAAAATAAGTATCTTTAAAAATATTTTTTAAATGAAATACAGAACTATTATTCCACCCCAGCATCTCACTCCTGGCCAGATGTTCAAAGAAAACCAAGACAGAATGTTGATGAGATGTTTGTATCACTGTGTCTGATTACAGCACTGTTCACAGTAGCCCAAAAAATAGAGGTAATATCCATAAACTGATGAACTAATACAGTACCCTAAGAAATAGAGACAGTGTTGTGTCCACAAACTGAGAAATGAATACTGTACCCCAAAATATAGAGCAGGTGTAAGTGCCCATAAACTGAAGGATGAATAAAGAAAATGTGGTACCTATGCACCACAGAACACTATTCAGCCATCAAAAGGAGTGACATTCTGTCATTGCAACAAACTGGGTGGAGATGGAAGATGGTGTGTTAGGTGAATAGCTCCTCAAACACAATGTAAATAGTCATTCTAGACACTGACGGAACAATGGCTGTTCCAAGAAGCCAGGGAGAGTGGGAGTGAAGGAAGCGTGCAGCCAGGTGACATTTTCAATCACACAGAAGAAGTAAGCTCCAGTGTTCTGTTGCACAGTGCAGTGACCAGATAATGAGACCCAACTGTGCGTTATAAAGAAGCCAGAAATATTACTTATCAGTACAGAGACACAATAAGTATACGAGGAAACTGAGATGCTTTCTCTGGTGTGAATATTACATATATATATACAGACAACATTGCATGTGAGTGTGTCATGTTTCTGTGCATGCACTCATGTGTACTTGGGTGTATACATGGGTGTGCATGTGCACATGGAGGCCTGAGGTCAACATCGTGTGCCCAGTCACTCTCCACCTTATTTTTCCATGTCAGAGTCTGTCACTGATCCTGAAGCTTATTGCTTCACCTAACCTGGCTGGCAAGCAAACCCCAGGGACTGTCCTGTCTCCACTTGCTCAGTGCTATGATCTTAGGTTGGCATAACAGCACCCAGCTGTCCCAGGCTGCTTGGGATACCAACTCAACTTCCTTGTATGTGCGCGGCAAGCACTTTACCTGCTAACTGAAATCTCCACAGCTCTTCAGCTAAGGTTGGAAGCCTTTGAGATTATTTTTATTAAATGAAGATTAAAAAAAAACATTTACAAAGAGCTAGAGAAATGGCTCAACGGTTAAGAGCACTGGTTGCTCTCGCAGGGGACTAAGTTTGGTTCTCAGTTCCCACATGGCAATTTACAACCAACCCTAAATCCAATTCTAGAGGAAATTGCAACACATTTCTGGCCTCTGCAAACACCAGGAACATATGCAGTGCACATGCAGACCACACACACACACACACACACACACACACACACACACACACACACACACACACACCCCACTTCATCACCCAACAGACTCCTAGCTGATACTGATCTACTCATGATGCAGTATGGCCCCAGACCCTAGGTCAGCTCAGTTAAATTCTCATGGCTGCTGTGCTATTTTATTAGGAATTCGGCCCTAGTCTGTCAGTGTCTTTAGCTACGAGTTTGCCACAAATGCATTTTTTCAAAATATGAAAGTTTTAAATAGTTTTCAAATAAATCTTCTTCCAATGGTTTACCACCTGTGACTCTCACTAACTAAAACTAGAGATGCAAGGGGAGCAGGTGGACCAATTTTTCTGTTGTGTATTCTTTCAGCCTTTGACTCAGAGTCTTACCCAGAAAAAGGCCATTCTGTTCTGACCAAATGTTATCAACAAAAATAACTATTTCAAAGGCCAAAGATGAAGCCAAGCTTCTATATTTCTTGCAAACCTATCTCTCCAAAATTAGATAGGGAGTTAGAGATGAAGTTTTAGACTTACATGGAAGGAATTATCACTTTAGTAAAACATTACTACAATTCTTCTGTTTGGTTTTAAGACAATGGTCTCCCTATATAGGTCTGGCTGTCCTGGAACTTGTAGACCAGGATGCCATTGAACAATAGAGATTCACCTAGACCTGCCTCCCAAGTGCAGGGATGAAAGGCATGTACCACCGTGCTTGGCTAATTCAAATATTTTTAATACTGAACACATTAAAAAATACACACTGCATATCAGCTGTTTTATCAGAGGGGATATATATTGTCAATTAATATGTCTAATTTAGACTTGAAAACAGTAAAATTATATCTCTTTTAAAAAAAATCCAGCTATACATGTGTTTCAGTTTCTTGACAAATAACAAGGAAGAATGAAGTTATCATACCTGTCCTGAGTGACAAAACATTAATTATTCCTGCTCAAAAATGAGCATTTACTGCACATCCCGGAATAAGCAATAATAATAAACTAATATTTTGAATTGTTAGTTTGATGTATATGGGTGATAGCTTGCCTGGGAACCACTGTATGCCTGGAGCCCCTGGAGGCAAGAAGAGGGTGTCAGATTCTCTGGGAGTGGAGTTACAGAGGGTTGTAAGCCACAGTGTGGGTGCTGAGAATCAAACCCCAGTCCTCTGGAAGAACAGCTAGTGATTAAGGGCTAATCTGTCTCTCCAGAACCAGAGATTCTTATTTTGATCACTAATGAGCACTGAGAATGTGGTTGCATTTAAAGTACTTTATACTATGTGAGAGGATGTTTTAAAAGACTCAGACCTCACAATAATCTTGTGGGATGAATCTTGGAAACTGCCAGGATGGACTTGCCTGTGATGGTTCTCATTTGGCGTCACATGCTAACAGACTGCAGCCTGGATCCCCTCAGTGATTACTCTGTATTCGCTACCTCTGAGGGGAAGTCGACTTTGTTCTGCTTTTCAGATAAGCCAATTTTGAGACTGGCTCATTATCACGGACACAAAGTTAACATGCTTAGGGATGTCTAGAAGTCAAGAAGATAAAAGCAGCAGGACGTGACTGGCCATCGTGCATCATAGGCATACATTTCAATGATCTCATGGTCAAATGTCCCAGCATCTCAATTAAGGGAAATAAATATCCCACTCGATCCTGCTCATCAGAGCACATTTAAAGCATCAATGCTCCTTGCTAGATGATGCATATTTAAGAAAAATAGCCCTGTTGTAATTGGAGTAGCTAGAACATTGAGGAGCCATGATTTCAGGTCATGTGACAGACAAGTGAGGAACGTGAGGAATCAGCCCACTGCAATGGAACCATAATGGAAACAAATGCCCACAGATACCAGTCCTGCAATAGTTTAAATGTTGACCTAATGGCCCAAGGCTAAAATGGAAGCTTCGAGCGGAAACCATAGACGGTGCAGCAGGAAGAAGGATTCTGCAATAGCGAGACAGCACACGTGGTGGCTGCCACTTGAGAAACACCATGCTGATCCGCTGGAGGATTCCAAGAGTCCTCATCTAGTGTGCTTCCTGTTACTGTGATGACCACCAAGAGCAAAAGTGACTTGGGGAGACAAAGGTTTATCTGACCTGTAGGTTATATTCATTATTGAATGAAGCCATGGAGGGAACTTGAGGCAAAAATGAAGCAGAGACCTTGGAGGAACATGCTTTATTGGATTTCTCTCTCTGGATTACACAGTTATCTTTTTTTAATTTATTAGATATATTCTTTATTTACATTTCAAATGTTGTCCTCCCCCCAAAAAATCCATAACCAATCTCCCTTCCCCCTATTCCCCAATCAACCCTCTCCCACTTCCCTGTCCTGGTATTCCCCTGCACTGTGACATCGAGCCTTCCCAGGACCAAGGGCCTCTCCTCCCTTTGGAGTCTAACATGACCATCCTCTGCTGCCTATGCATCTGGGGCCATGGGTAGCTCCATGTGTACTCTTTGGTTGATGGTTTTGTCCCTGGGAGCTCTGGGAGTACTGGGTGACCCATATTGTTGTTCCTCCTGTGGTGCTACAAATCCCTTCAGCTCCTTAGGTCCTTTCTATAGCTCCTCCATTGGTGACCCTGTGCTCAGTTCAATGGCTGGTTGAGAGTGTCCCCCTCTGTATTTGTCATGCACTAGCAGAGCCTCCCAGGTAACAACTATATCCAGCTCCGGTCAGCAAGCAATTGTGGGCATCCACAATAGTGTCTGGGTTTTGTAAATGTATATAAGATGGGATCCCTAGGTGAGGCAGTCTCTGGATGGTCTTTCCCTCAGACTTTGCTCCAAACTTTGTCTCTGTATCTCCTTCTGTGGATATTTTGTTCCCCCTTCTAAGAAGCACCAGAGTATCCATACTTTGTTCTTCCTTCTTCTTGAGCTTCATTTGATCTGTGAATTGTGTCTTGGGTATTCCAAGCTTCTGGGCTAATATCCACTTATCAGTGAGTGCATACCATGTGTGTTCTTTTGTGATTGGGTTACCTCACTCAGAATGATATTTTCCAGTTTCACCCATTCGCCTAAGAATTTCATGAATTCATTGTTTTTAATAGTTGAGTAGTATTCCATTGTGTAAATATACTATATTTTCTGTATCCATTCTTTCATTGAGGGACATCTGGATTCTTTCCAGCTTCTAGCTACTATAAATAGGGCTGCTATGAACATAGTGGAGCATGTGTCCTTATTATATGCTGGAGAATCCCTCTGGGTATATGCCCAGAAGTGGTATAGCAGGGTCCTCCAGTAGTATTATGCCCAATTTTCTGAGGAACCGCCAAACTGATTTCCAGAGTGGTTGTACCAGCTTGCAATCCCATAGGCAGTGGAGGAGTGTTCCTCTTTCTCCACATCCTCGCCAGCACCTGCTGTCTCCTGAGTTTTTGATCTTAGCCATTCTGACTGGTTTGAGGTGAAATCTCAGGGTTATTTTGATTTGCATTTCCCTGATGACTATGGATGTTGAACATCTCTTTAGGTGTTTCTCAGCCATTCAATATTCCTCAGTTGAAAATTCTTTGTTTAGCTCTGTACCATATTTTTTTAATAGGGTTATTTGGTTCTCTGGAGTCTAACTTCTTGAGTTCTTTGTATATATTGTATATTAGCCCTCTGTTGGATGTAGGGTTGGTAAAGATCTTTTCCCAATTTGTTGGTTGCTGTTTTGTCCTATTGACAGTGTCCTTTGCCTTACAGAAACTTTGCAATTCAATGAGGTCCCATTTGTCGATTCTTGATCTTAGAGCATAAGCTATTGGTGTTCTGTTCAGGGAATTTTCTCCTCAAGCCCACATGCCTAGGTATTGAATCACCCAGAGTGATCTGGGTCCTTCTGTATCTATCATTTATCAAGAAAACGCCACATAGACATGCACACAGGCCGTGAGAGGAAGGTAATCCTTCAGCTAAGCTTCCCTCTTTCCAGGTGTCAAGTTGATAACAAGTGAACAGGGCAGTAGACTGACTGGAGATGGGGTGTGTGTGTGTGTGTGTGTGTGTGTGTGTGAAATCAGAAAATGTCCTTTCTTGGGGGAACTTTACAAGACCATGTGTTTTCATTCAGTGTTTTAAATATTGTGTTGATCCATCCATCACACCCGCTTGATTCTTACAGTGGAATGATTCATGTTATTGAACACAAGCCAAAAATGGCCCCAAGACTGAGATGCAGAGCCCTGAGGAGAAGCTGGAGACACGAGAGAGACGAGCACTTGTAAAATCGCCAAGCAGCCACACAGAGGAAGGAAGAGTCTGTAAACACGCATAAATATTCCAACTTATTCCAAAGGCACAATGCTTTACAAATACCAGAAGCCCTACAAGCAAACGAAATAGAAAATTATGCACACTGTTTGGCCGATTGTCTGCAGTAGAATCCCAGAGTGTGGCCCAATGGGGAAAAGGCTGTTCTTCTAGCAAGTTATAAGTGTATCTATTAGTAGTGGTACTATATGTCAATATTTCATAAAATTCAAAAAAGCTCTGACTAGAATTAAGTGAAACTGGAAACAAAAAGAAGTCCAACTTTTGTGTCTATGTTTCTATCTCACCAACATGAAGTAACCATTAAAGGTTAGCTTTAACGCCCACGGGCAAGCATCTTCATGGCACATACAGCTAATTCTTATGTGCACAGGATGAGGCGTACTTATCCTTACACCCCCACATTAGTGTAATTCTCACTTCTCTTTTGTGACATCATGTCTTGGGCACCAGTGATGCCTCAACAACATGGTTGTAGAACAATGATGACACTAATTAATGCATGCACATAGAAGGGGGACATCTTAGAGGGTCCCACCCTAGACAAGGAACTATCGGAAACCATTGACTGCAGAGAGAAGAAAAATGCCAGAAGAAAATGCCAGAGATGAGCCCACCTATTGGTTAGCCAATACCAAATGGTAAGCCCTTTAATCATGTGCATACAAATAACATTGTAGGACTGAAGAGAATACCTAAAAATGTTGTTGTTTTTGATGGTGGTGGTGGTGGTGGTGTGTGTGCAAAACACTAATATTCAAAGAAAAGGAGGCGTGAATTTGAGAGGGAGTATGGGAGGGACAGACATGGTAGGAATTGAAGGGAGGGCACTTGGGAGGGGTTCCAAGGAGGAAAAGGAAGGGGGAAATGATGTAATTACAACTTGATTTTTTTAAAGGTCAAAAATAAAGAGTGGTGGGGATGATTAAAATACAGAGATAATACTAAAATCATATTCATTTCTTCCTGACATTTTCTAGAATTGTTTGTAGAGCAGCAACACAAACCTACCTCTCCTTGACTATTTCTTTTTTACCCATCTGAGAAAAGGTCAAAAGACCTAAACTACTAATGCACGAAGAAGAAGAAAACAGTATTATTTAAAAAAAAAAAAACAATAGTTTAGATTATGCAAATATCAAACAGGAAAATCCGTGACAATCAAGGAAGGAGTTTATTTGTGGCAAATAGCACTGTAGTGTGTAATGTGATGCAAATGAGACACACTGGACTGTCATTTAGCCATGAAAAAGGTCCTTTGGGGGCTGATGGAGCAGTATGTTCAGCAAGGTGATCCCAATGCTGTGCCTAGGCATGAGAGTAACTGTTTACTATTTGCTAACTCCCAAGCTGTATCTCTGATGAGACTGTGTTTGCATCAAAGAAAAGTGATCCTTTTAAAAGTCGTATGACACATAGTCAAGATTTTCCTAACAACCATGTATTTTACATAAAGGGATTGAGAAAGCAAATGTTATTTTATCTGCCCTGTATTCCTAAATGTTCAGGACAGCCAATCTAAACTGATCATATACCCTCAACACATTGCTGTGAGGGTGGAGAAAAGCCACATGTAGACCTTCTAGAAGCTCTCACTGTGGGTTTGAGTGACACTAATCCATCCTGAGGACATTGATGGAAGGGTATGTTCTAAATCAATAAACCAGACAGCCAGGAGGAGACTACGAGGCAGAGGAAGCATGGCCGGTGACCCTAGAGAGGCTGGGTCAGATGAATACTTCAAAGACTGCCTTTGAGTCAGGAGGAAGCCAGAAGGAAGGCAGGCACTGATGACTCTTAAGGAAGCTGAAGCCATTACAGCTGCTTGGACAGTGATGCCCTGGCTCTAAAACAAAACATTTATCCTAATGAGTCAAATGCCTGAGACACAGGGAAAAAGATGACATCTGAACATCAGAGGTGTTTTTGTGGTGCTTTGCAATGGAGAGAGAGAGGTAACAAGACTCAGAACCCCTTTACAATTTAAGCAAGCATTCTACCACTGGGCTACATACCCAGCCCCCAGCCCCCCTTTGTAAAGATAGGGTCCCATTATGACTAATCTTGCCCTTGATATGCAGCTGGCCTTGAACTTCCATCTCCCTATGTGCACCTCACAAATGTTCAGAGGCACACATCGCCACGCCCACCCAGAGTTTAATCATTCTTTTTTTTTTCAGCTTTTAAGTTCTTTGATTTGATCCTGGAATCTCAGGGGGAAAAAGTTAACATGCTATCTGAATATCCACTAGTGATGGAATTTTCTGGATTACTGGCTTCTAATGCAGTCTTTCAAATTCTCTTCAATTGGAATGATCCTTTCCCTCTTAGGAACCTACACGTCTACAAAAAACAACCACAGCAAATTCAGCAATCTTCCCGAGTTCCCTGCAACTACTTCAGTGTATTATTATTTCAGACATTTGCATAATTGATATCCTTTGTTTGTTTTTTCAGTAACTTCAAATTACTCATGAGGTATTAAAAAGCCAGGCAAAGAAATACGCTAAAAGCTTTTTTAAAATTCAGTGTGCTGAAATAAATAGGCATGCTGATTAGGTACAAATTAAATAAAGATAACAACCTAATAAAGCAGCAGCAAATAAAGTAGACACTCTCATGATGGACTGTGCGAGTCAAATCCTCATGGCATTCATATTGAACAGAAAGGGAAAAGACTTAGGCTATCACTCCTCTGGTCTAAGGACAGCTGAGGATCTGAACCCAGGTCCACTGGACTCCAGATCCTATGTATCTTAACATAGACTAAAATCTCTATGTTGAGATCTGTTGGATTTCTTCCATTCAAACCCCTTTGAAAAGTTTAAACAACCCCAGGGTATCGAGGTATACCGATCAAACATAAATTCATAATAAATCTCAAAGAAAATGTGTTTTAAGATAATTTTTGCTATATATAATTTTACCACATCAAAGGTGAAATAAAGGGCTGAAGAGTTGGCTCAGTGGTTAAGAGCACTGGCTGCTCTTCTAGAGGTCCTGAGTTCAATTCCCAGCAACCACATGGTGGCTCACAACCATCTATAATGAGATCTGATGCCCTCTTCTGGCATGCAGGTGTACATAGAGAAATAGCACTAATATACACTAAATGAATAAACAAACAAATAAATAATTTTTTAAAGATGAAATAAAATTCCCAAAGTAATTATGTGGGTGTGGTTGCTTATCTAACACAACATATTCCAAAGACATGAATTTGATGCTTACTTGCTGAGGAAGGACAGGAAATGCTAAAGGTGTTTGTTTTCAGTAATAGAGTCATTGTTTCCATAAGAGCAGAAGACTTTATACATGCAGCAAAGCACTGTAGGTTACAGCACAGCGTAGTCTTGAACCTGAGCGGAGCTGTTTCAGGAAGTACTCATTTCCACGGTGACCGGAAACACATGGTGTTCACGCTGTGTGCCAGAACCCAGGCTACGTGGAAGCAGTGTAATGCCACATGGGCAAGTACTGCCCGAAAAGCCTTGGGTTCATTAAATGTTTGGTTTGAATTATTTTTCCATCACTGCATTCAGAAACTTTGTTACAACGTTCACAAAGCCTCATAGTCAGTCAAGTAGGATCATGACTTGCAGTTTAGGAGGTTTTGCCCTTGGTAACCATTGAATAGTGCTAACTGTTTACATTTTGGAGTCACAGATTATTGAATTCATCACAGCTTTTCAACATGCTGTGGCAAAGACCTGTGCATTTACCTGAATCATTTCAAGCTACTTAGTGTTCCTTCATGCCAAGAGAATCACCCAAGCTGACCAAGCGTTTCCTCAAATAGGTGTTGATTAACTTCCCTCGTTTCTACTGACTGCCACCATCGACTATGGTCAATCCCTGTCTCCTTTAATCACGATGTGTTAAAGGGCCAGTACCGAGCTATGACACTGTGGTGGTTTAAATAGAAATGGCCCCCATAGACTCATGTGTTTGAATGCTTGGCCCATGGGGAGTAACACTATTAGGAGGCCTTGTTGGAGGAGTGTGTCACTGGGGGACAGGCTTTGAGATTTCATATGTTCAAACTAGGCCTAGGGACAATTTTCTGCTGCCTGTGGATCAAGATATAAAACTCTCAGATCCTTCTCCAGAACTGTGTCTGCCTGCACACTGCCATGACGATAATGAACCAAACCTTTGAAGCTGTAAGCCAGTCCCTTTCCTTTGTAAGAGTTGCCATGGTCATGGTGTCTCTTCACACCAATAGGAACTCTATGACAGACACAGATGTGAGGTGTTGAATCTTTCCAATGTAAGCACTCATAAGAGACAATTAGGACATCAGGGACACTACAGTGGAGGAACTGTTGGGACCCTGACCCTTTTCTGTCACTGTCTTTATTTCTAAGGTGCCATGACATGAACCAATCAGTATCTTTTGCTATGAGTTCCCTCCACTACATACCACTTTATTAGCCCCCAAGAGTAGCAAAGCCAAACAAACGTGGACTGAAACCATGGCAAGAACTTCTTTCTCCATATAAATTGATCACCTCAGGCACTGAGTTATAGTAATGGAAAACTGGCTATCTGTCATCCCTTACTCAAGTCATTGCAGCCTCTCCTCATCCGCCACCTATGTATTCTCACTTTCCACTGCAATCCAATCAGCTGGTGATTGGTTAAAGTGCAGCCACTTTCTCCACTTCCTCTCTGTCACTCCATGAGCATGCTGACCTTCCGTGGGAGTTTGTCTTATTTTTCACACCCGTGTAGCCAGATAGCTGATGGGAGCAGCTGAAGGGACAAAGGATTCGTTTTTGGCTGGCCACTTCAATGAATATAACCCAGTAGAGTAGTGGTGGTATGATAAGCGTCCAGGCCCGGGACAGTGGGAGCTCATGCACAGATAGTGTATTGGGATTAGGGGATGAGGTTAAGTTTAAATAGGAATTGCTAGGTTAGTTTCCTTGGAATATCGGCATGTGCTTCTAGGCATCTGGCATTTAAAACAAGTTGTGTCTTTATCATTTTCCAGGTTTTATTTGTAACTATTACTTCTAACACGATGGTAACTTAGTACTATCCATCTATCTCAAAGTCATGCAGATATTCTAAGAATTATTTTCATCCTTAGAGTTGGGGGAAAGCCCTCCTGTTCTTCTATTTTCTCTATTATCAAACTGTCAGTGTGAGATTCTCCATCTCTTCTGGGATTTTCCCATCATGGATCTTATGTCCCTTCCCTCTTTGGTAAAGAATAGTAAGCAAAATTAACTTCAAGCCCTACTTAGCACGTCTTGGTTGAGAGAACGTGAAGCGTATTTCAGTAAGTCAAGATAACCACGTCACATCCCCTGACCTCCCTCTCCCCGCCATGTAGTAAGCTCAGAGGCACAGACTCCAGAAATCGGCTCACTCAGCCTTTCACATTGTGGTGGGTTGCTTGCAATCTGCATACACTTTGGACAGTTCCACATCTGCAGATTAAAACCACTCCCTCCTTGTCCAATGGTGCTGTCTGATGGTTCTCTCCAGCCAGCATCACTGCCTATGTTTGAAGTGGAACTTGGAACTGTAACTCATGCCAGTGGCTTCAAAAGAGACAGGTGCACCTCCAAAGGGATGCAGTCCTTCACATGCTCCTTGGCTACCACCATACCAATGTAACTGTCTATTCAGTGGGATGATTTATTCCCCTAGAGAGGAATGGGTTCTCAATACAAGGTGGGAAAATGTTCCTGTTGATGATACTTGATGAACTAAAGCACAGATTGGCATAATTGAATTGTGGTAGGGTTTTAATAAATCTACACATATGCATCTTCAGGATTTTAGTCCTTCAGAATCACCACAAAGCATTTAAAATGACAGGAATTAAGAAGGACTAAGGGATGATGGGAGATTTCATCAACAAATATTGAAATAAAATTTCAATGATTGTTATAATAGTCATTTGCTAATTCTTGGCATCCTGGATTCCTAATTATCTTCCTACATTGAGTAATTTCCCTACTGTGAGCTGGAAGGAGTCATATACAGAGGCAGATGCTCGCAAGCAACCATTGAACTGATCACAGGGTCTCCAACGGAGGAGTTAAAGGATTGAAGAAGCTGAAGGGGTTTGCAAACCCATAGGAAGAACAACAATATCAACCAACCAGAGTTCCCAGGGTCTAAACCACCAACCAAGGAGTACTCATGGAGGGACCCATGTCTCCAGTTGTATATGTAGCAGAGGATGGCCTTGTTGGTCATCAATGGGAGAAGAAACCCTTGGTCCTGGGAAGGCTCGATGCCCCAGTGTAGGGGAATGTGAGGGCGGGGAAATGGAAGTGAGTGGGCTGGTGGGGGACACACCCTCATAGAAGAAGGAGGAGGGAGGATGGGATGGGGGTTTGGGGGGAATTGGGAAAGGGGATAACATTTGAAATGTAAATAAATAAAATAGCCAATTTAAAAAAAGAAAAAACACAATTTAAAAAAATTAGTTTCTCTCTCTTTCTCTCTCTCTCTCTCTCTCTCTCTCTCTCTCTCTCTCTCTTACACACACACACACACACACACACACATACACACACACATACATACACACACACACACACACACACACATACACACACACATACATACATACACACACACACACACACACACACACATGCACAATTGCCTTTAAATGCAGACTGGGTAACCACTGCTCTCTATGGCCTTGGAGTCTCGGGTGAAAGTGGGGACTTGGGCTCCACCCACAGCCTTCTCCCCAACTCCAGGCTGTCTTGGTGGCTGCCATGTCCTACCCATTGCCAAAGTTTGGTTCTTCAGCTTGCCCATCAAATCTGTGACCTAGCCACATCACTTTAAAGATCCAATGTGTATTGCTTGAAACCATTAACAGCAATAATCATTATAAAAATAACTGGCAGTTGTTGTGTATTGGTGACATAGCAGGTGCTCATCTAAGCCCTTGGCCTAGACGACATAATTTAATTTCCAAAGTCACAATGTCAGGTTAGTAGTACCACATCTCTTTCAATAGCCAAGGAAACTGAGACCGGACTGGGTGTGTAGCTCAGAGGTTAGAACACTTGCCTACCAACCACGAGGCCTTGTGTTCAATTCTCACTGCTGAAAGTAGAATGGAATCAGAGATGGAGAGCTGGGGCTTGGACCTAGTCACGCTGGCTTCAGGCCCACACTTAAACATCATGTGGCAACCTATCTTGGGAAACCCGGATGGCTGCAGTTTGTGCAAGCCTATGGACACTATTAATCAGGAAAATAAATGAAGTAAGCTCTGTTTACAAATGGGCCTGGAATCCCTGGAGGTCACTGCTTCTACTGACCCATTGTAGATGCAATCATGAATGTTTAATTAATGCAATTACCAGCTGTGATGTTTCTTATTAGTGATTCTAAATTATATAAACCCTGGTCTGGAAGCATTTAAAAGGGCATTTCCTCATTTTTGCACTAATACTATTATTTATGCACTTTTCATAGGCCTTAGGTGTTGGAATATTAAATATATTAAGATGGGCTATTTTCCTCAAATGTAGTAGATGGGCTAGAAAGGGCCTATCAAAGTTAGCTCTCCCAATCATGCTTCCCATGAATTGTTTCCTAGGGAGCTAGGAATGAGGGAGAATTGCTGGAAGAACCACTTTGCCTTGGACAAGGTTCTATGTAATTTATTAATGTGTGTGCACAGAAATGATGTACTGTAATTCAGCTTTAATTTTTTTTAATTCATTCATACAGGTCAAAGTACTGATGGCCAGACACTGCTGTGGGGCAAAATGACAAAGTCTCTCTACTCACAATATTCTTTAATTGTACAAAGAAGATGGACATTAAAAAAATAAATAATGTCAGGAATTGATAGGTCCCAGGAGGGAAAACCGAGATGAGAAAGGATAGGGGAGGTAATTAAAGCAAGAGATGCATCTCTGAGATTGGAGATCAGGGCAGAGTAAGCAGAATGCTCATCTCTAAAGCAGAGGAAGGACCAATTCCGTAGGCAAGAAAGAGGATGGTCCAGAGATGGGAAACCTGACCACAGTCACAGCAGCCCTCCCACTTATCCATCCCCAATAAAGAAGATAAGGGAATGGAGCCCAGGAGACCAGGGCTAAGACATGCACTAAATCCTGAGAGAGGAGAGGCCAGTGATTACGTGCAGAGGAGAGACGTGATAGAACTGAGAGTTTTAAAATATCACTGTGTTTCTTCTAGGTGGATGTCTTAGTTAGGGTTTTACTGCTGTGAAAAGACACCACAACCAAGGCAACTCTTATAAAGGACAACATTTAATTGGGGCTGGCTTACAAGTTCAGAGGTTCAGTCTGTTATCACCGAGATGGGAACATGGCAGCATCCAGGCAGGCATGGTACAGGATGAGCTGAGAGTCCTACATCTTCATCTGAAGGCTGCTAGGAGAATACAGTCTTCCAAGCAGCTAGGATGAGGGTGTTAAATCCCATGCTCACAGTGGCACACCTACTCCAACAGGGCCACACCTTCTAATTGTGACACTCCCTGGTCCAAGTATATACAAACCACCACAGTGGACCTTACAGACACAGGCAAGGCTACAGAATAAGAAGCCTTCTGACATCGTGGCAATGACCAGGTGCTTACATTATGATGATGGAGAAGAGGTTGAGAGGACCTGAACTCTGCGTGTGTCATGAGAGTAAAGCCAAAGAGACTGGCAGGTGAATTGGATGTGGACTTTGAAGAGACAGGAATTTTTAAATCAGCATGATTAAGGTTCCCGTATCTCTTGTGAACAGTCTCCACACTGTGAACAGATAGCTAAAAAGGAGCAACTGAGGGGCTGAAGGATTTGTTTTCGGCTCACATGTTAAAAGGATAGAGTTCCGTCAAAAAAGACAAAGCGGCAACCAACTAACTGGGAAATGATCTTTACCAACCTTACATCCGACAGAGGGCTAATATCCAAGATATACAAAGAACTCAAGAAGTTAAACTCCAGAGAGGCAAGTAACCCTATTAAAAAATGGGGTACAGAGCTCCACAAAGAGTTCTCACCTGAAGAATATCTAATGGCTGAGAAGCACCTAAAGAGATGTTCATCATCCTTAGTCATTAGGGAAATGCAAATCAAAACAACCCTGAGATTCCATCTCACACCAGTCAGGATGGCTAAGATCAAAAACACAGGAGACAGCAGTTGTTGGCGAGGATGTGGAGAAAGAGGAACACTCCTCCACTGCTGGTGGAATTGCAGGCTGGTACAACCACTCTGGAAAGCAGTCTGGCGGCTCCTCAGAAAACTGGGCATGACACTTCCGGAGGATCCGGCTATACCACTCCTGGGCATATACCCAGAGACTTTACCTGCATGCAATAAGGACACATGCTCCACTATATTCATAGCAGCCTTATTTATAATAGCCAGAAGCTGGAAAGAACCCAGATGTCCCTCAACGGAGGAATGGATTCAGAAGATGTGGTATATTTACACAATGGAATACTACTCTGCAATTAAAAACAATGAATTCACGAAATTCCTAGGCAAATGGTCAGAACTTGAAAATATCATCCTTAGTGAGGTAACCCAATCACAAAAGATCACACATGGTATGAAGTCACTGATAAGGGGATATTGACCCAGAATCTCAGAATACCCTAGACACAATCAGCATATCAATAGATTTCTAAAAAGATGGAAGGAGAGACCCCTGGTCCTGGAAAGACTGGATGTAGGGGAACGCCAGGACAGAGTAATGAGAGGGGGTTGAACGGAGAACAGAGGGAGGGAAGGGGGCTTATGGGACTTTCGGGGAGGGAGGAAACGGGAAAGGGGAAGTGATTTGGAATGTAAATTAAAAAAATAAAATAAAATTAAATTAAAAAAAAAAAGGATAGAGTTCAGCATAGGGAACTGGGGTGGCTCTTTTAACATAACTGGGAGGCGAAAGCATGGCTGGTTCGCGTCTTGATGGTACAGGCAGCAGAAGTGATGTCAGGCTATAAGCCCCAGTGACCTGTTTGTACAGCCAAAAGTTCAAACATGATGTGGAGCACATCAACCAAAGCATAGGATGCTCGACTGGAAAGATAGACAACATAGGAGAATACGAGAGGAATAGAACAAAATTATAGTTCAAAATTGCTTTTTTGTACTCACAGACAGAAGCCAGAATTTACAAGTGCTAGTCAGGTATCTACTGTCTACTACGTCCTCAGGCTCCAAACATTATAGTAAAATAAAGGATGTCTTCAGTTCTTTGGTGTGGCCAATGAAAGCATTAGTAAGTTGGGTGATAAATCGATAGCTGTGTGCCAACCTGGCAGGTGTAAAGGTCCAGCAGAATAAAAAGTGTAAGGTTTGAATGAAGGTCAACAAAGAAAGAGCAAGAAATATGTCAGTTATAGTGGCTGAGAACTTTCCATAGTTAGCAACGGACAGCAAGCCATCAATTCCAATCATTCAGGAAGAGCTACACCTCCAAGGTTTGGCAAAGAATCATTTTATAAACCAGCAGAGATGGGGACCATCTCCTAATAGAGAATGGGGGAAGAAGACATCAGAGAAGTGCACAAGGAAACACATAAAATACTTGAAGTGACCAGCCTGGAATTCCAGATCTAGGGAAATTATCTTTTAAACATGAAAGAGAATTTTAAAAAAAAATCAGTCAAGCAAAAACTTAGAGACATTGTCACCAGGAAGTTTGCCCTATGGGAGATGTTAAAAAGATTTTCTTTGGGTAAAATGAGAGTATATTTAAAGGGCAGAGATTTATACCTACATAAGCATGGAAGGAGTAAGAGAGAACAAAAAGAGAGCAAATATTTTAAATTTCTGGAAAATTCTTTAAAAAAATAACTTTGTGGTTAAAATAATTGCCATGTACTAGGTGCAATGTGCAGAGAATGAACGGACTTGACAACAATGCTTCTGAGACAGGAAGGAAGATGGATGTGTGGTGCTAGGATGTGTCTACACTACTCATAAAATGGAACTGTGTTACTTTAATATGTTCCTTAACTAGCTAAAAATGCATAGTGTAAATTTTAGCAGAGACACTACATGAAAACATTTTGGCATACATTTGATTTTTGAAAAGCAGGGATAAACCAGAATTATATGTTCAAATGAAACTAGAGGAGAACAAAAAGACTCATCTGATTGATGGCAAAAATAATGTATTGGCAAGTGCTTTAAATGTAAATGGTTTAAAGACTCCAGTTAAAAGACAGAGACTGTCAAGATTGAATTACAGGTTTATATAAGAACCTCCATTAATTATCAAGAATCTAATATGTTAAGCATAAAAGGACAGAGAGGGCGATCCCATGACACTGGTCAAAATATAGCTGTAGCCTCTACATTAATTGGAGCCAAAGAGATTGCAGAAGGCAGACATGATGAAGAGTTATGTGTGGATTACAGGACAATATAAGTATCAATTCTCCAGATGAAATACAAGAGTGATCATGTATGTACCTAAGAATAGTGCTTTAGAATTGAAAGGAAAGTCAAAGTCATTGATTTATTTAGACTTTTCTCCCTCCATCCATAATGTAGAGTTCCACCAACCAGAAAAACAATATAGATACAATTGAGCACTTTACCAACCAAGTAGATCTAATTGGTATTTCTAAAATATGCCATCAAACAACAAATAAAATACATATTTTTCTTGAAGTTTTATGAGACACTTAAGATAAGCCAGGTGTGGAGCATAAAACACATTTTTTTTAATATAAAAACCAGAAACCATAGAGAGCATGCTTTTCACACCAGAATAGAAATTGAAAGGTTCTTGGGAAATTCCCAAATACTTGGAGATTAAACAATGCACTTTTAAAGGGTGTGTGTTTGGAAGATGAATTCTCAAAAGAATTTTAAATATTTTGAATAAGGTGAAAATAAAAATGAAATGTAAAACACATTAAGGTGAAGGGAAAGGTGCTTACAGAAATATCCAGAGTGGTAAATATATAATATAAATATAATATAAATGAAATAAGAGGGAAAATATCATATTTGTAACCTAACATTAGAAACCCCAATAAAGAGGCATTAACAGTTGGGTATCCCAAAGGAAACAGAAAAAGCATAATAATTAGGCCTTCTTTGTGAGATGAGAACAGGGCCAAGCACCAGTAGTTAAACAGGCCATTGGCCCTAGGGATAATCTAATATGATCATTCTGCTATATGAGCATAGTATTAAAATGATTCCTAATGCTTTATTGTTACAGCCAGATATCAGTGAGTCTATCATCCGTCACTAGTGATGCTCCTTTTTGCCACAGACGAGAGCTAACACTGGCTACCTTGCAGAACAGGAGACTGTGAAACATTGAGACTTATGTATCAAGCCTCACCCTGCGAGGTTCAGTGATTTACATGGAAGAGGGAGTGAGAAACTCTGTAGGAGCCAGAGATGGGGGATGACTCCAAGGAAACAGTGTTTTCTGCACACAAGACAGTCACACTGATGAGCTCACAGTGCTGGGGATGGCATCTGTGCAATCTCCATTCAGATGAAATTCCAGTACGGAGTGGGAAACTAGACCTGAGAGCCCACCAGTAGCAGAGGAGCTACAGGCATTTGATAACTGCTGACAGAGGGAGGATTGTCTTTTTGTAATGATGTGACCCCCTGATAGGTCAACGACTCTCTAGGGTTGACCCATTCCCATGAGTAGTTGGCCAACATCGATGGGACTCAGTTGAGAGTGGGGAGAGAACTCGCAGTTGAGTGGATGGGTAGGTGATGGTGGACAGAGTGCATGTAGACCTACAGAGGTTAATGTGATCAAAATACATTGTATAAAATTCTCAAAAAAATAATAAAAGCATTAATAAAAATAAAATAGAAAGGCGTAGCACATTAGAAGTCAGTTAAATATAAACTGTTTCTTCGTCGAGATAATGTTGGTAAACTATCAGGGATAACTGAGGAAGAGGAAAGTCACAAATTAGCAGTAGTTAAGTATAAAAAGAATCATCATTAATGGCCCCTCGGACAATAAAAAAGATAATAAAAGAAGACTATAGCCGGGCAGTGGTGGCGCCCGCCTTTAATCCCAGCACTTGGGAGGCAGAGGCAGGTGGATTTCTGAGTTCGAGGCCAACCTGGTCTCCAGAGTGAGTTCCAGGATGGCCAGGGCTACACAGAGAAACCCTGTCTTGAAAAACCAAAAAAAAAAAAAAGACTATAACATGAATAATTAATAATGTTCCAAAGAAGAACATGACTTTAAAATGATTACTACTGTGCATTTAAGAAATAACAAATACAAATTCTTTATAATCTTTATCATAAAAGCAGAAGCCATTAAGTCTCATGACATGTACTAGGATAACTAAAATCTAAAATGTAACACAACCAATTACTGCCAAAGCTGTGGAGAAGTAGAAATGATAGTTTCTCGCTGGTGGGAATGCAAAATGTTGTGGTTACTTTGAAAGACAAAGTGACTGTTTCTTATGAAAGGCAAAGCAAATACAACCTGAGTGAAGTAAGAAATATCGCTTTGTATCCTCTTCCTGTTTTGAAAACATGCTAATACAAAAGCTTGTATGAAAATATTTACAGCAATTTTATTCTTAATTGCCAGAGACGGGAAACAACTAAGATATCCTTCACAACTGAGTAAATGTTTTCTTTTTAAGGTACAGATAAAAGAACACCATTCGTTGCTTAACAATCTTGAGTTATTAAGCCATGGAAAGATAAGAACAAAGCAAGTGCCTATGGCTAAGTACAAGCAGCCATTAGAACATACTTCAACCCTGATAGCAATGATAGGCTATCCCAGAACAGATGATACCAGAAAGATCTAGAACGTAGGAGGACTTGTCATGAGTCTAAGGGGTAAAAAGGGTCAGAACAGACATGGGGAGCACAGGAGATTTTGTAGATGAAAGAAAGTAATTATTTATAAATATATAAGCAAATAAATTAGTTAACAGATATAGTGGACCCTTTTAAAAGCATTGTGTAGTTAATCCACTCTTACGTAAATGGAACATGACTTCACAGTCTTTAAGTATAAGCTACAGTGTTAACTTCCTTCCAAAGGCTAGTATATAAAAGTATCAATGGAGCTAGGCCACGTTGGCACAACTCTCTTCATACAGATGTAATAAGAATCATGTTTAACCTCCCTGGTATTCCTCCCCAAACACACTACCCTCACTCTGATCATGTGAAAAACCATCACACGAATCCACATGGTGAGACATTCTATGAAATGCTTTTGAACCATACCTACTAGATCCACCCTGGACATTAAACAGATACCATTAAGGGGTATTTAAGGAGGTGTGGCTTCTAACTGTACTAAATACTGATGGCATAAACAGAAATTCGGCACCATAAAGTATGACTTTAGTAAATAAAATGCTATAGAATTTGCCCATCGGTTGTGAAGAATGTACCATGCCGTGTAAGATGTTAATGATGGAGGGATGTAAGACGGTCATGAGAATTCCCTGGGTCCGTATTAGTTACATTTCTTTTCATTGGTCAAATACCTGATAAAAAGCACATTAAATTAGAAAATATTTGCCAATTGTATGTTGTGTATGTGTGTGAATGTGTGCGTGTGATCTCTCTGTGTCTCTCTGTCTTTGTCTGCCTCTTTCTCTATCTCTCTGTCTCTCTGTCTGTCTCTGTCTCTCTGTCTCTGTCTCTCTCTCTCTCTCTCTCTCTCTCTCTCTCTCTCTCTCTCTCTCTCTCTCTCTGTGTGTGTGTGTGTGTGTGTGTGTGTGTGTGTGTGTGACAGAGGCCAAGGTCAAAACCAGTTATCTTTCTCAGTTACTTCTTCCTTATCTTTTGTGACAGGGTTTCCAACTGAACCCAGAGCTGATCAATTAGCTAGACTGGCTGGTTAATCCATCTGTTCCTACACTCCTACCCCAGTGCTACAATTACACAAGTACCTCACCATCTCCAGCTTTTACATGAGGGCTAGTGATCCAAGCTCAAGCCTTCAGCCTTGTACAGCAAGCCCATTACCAACTGAGCCATTGTCCAAGCCCTGAAGAAGAGTTCATCCTGACTTACCCTTCAGAGACATGCCGTTGGAAAGGAAAGTGCAGCAAAGTGGCAGCTTGGTGCACAGTGCCAGCTCAGAAGCAGAGAAAGGAGAGTGTCCATGGCCAACTGCTTCCAATTTCCCTTTTACTCAGCCTGGGCCTCAGCTTGTGGGTTGGATAGAAATGAGGGTGGGGCTTACCCACTTCAGCTAAACTTCTCTGGTAATTCCTGAGAGGTTTACTTCAGCAATGCCCTAGGTATTTCTTGGTGCAATTCAGTTACAATTAAATTAATCATCATGTCATCTTTACAACTTTTCTGAAAATCCTTAAGTAATCCAAAAATAAGGTGTTTTTTTTAATGAAGTGTAGCACAGGAGCATTTGCGTGGTATTAAAGTTGGCTTTCTGCTGTCTTTTTGTCTTAAAAATGACCAGTTTCTGCCATTTGTACTGTTTGAAGGGCAGCTAAGTCATCCTACTTGTCAGTTGAGTCAAAATGTAATTTCATAAGAATGATTTCATTGTAGAAGCTGAAGATGAACGTTAGTAATGGTGAAAAATAAAGTAATCAAAATGCCTGTAAATCAAAATGACAGAGATTCTATCTGTTCCCAAAAAGTATTCTACTCTAGTGTTCAGACTCAGGGTTAGTAATTGGGTACACAAGTCACAGCCCGAACTCTCTCTGTGTGTGTGTGTGTGTGTGTGTGTTTATACAGGTATGTGTGCCTAGGTTTCTCTTTTTCCATTGCATGTTCCTCCTCTACCTACTCAATTTCTACCCATATGTTCGAATCCTGCCAAATGTTTTTCCCCCCAGGACATCTTCTCAGACTCTCAGGACTAATCACACAACCAGTAGTACACAGTGCCTCTCTTGCTTGTCGAAATCAAAATCAAAACATCACCTTACAGCTTAATGGTTTTGACTGCACAGCTAGAGTCCTGTTCAGTGGGGGAAGGGATAACATATTGCAAGCTGGCTTATAAAATAACCCAGTTCTTTCTGTCCCAGGCCTCATTAGCCATTGTACTGTGATTATAGCAATTTCCAGAGTTAACACTCTCAGAAAGTTCTAGACCACTACAAACAGGTCTGCAACAAGATTCACTCCCACATGAGAGATTACATAAACCCCCCAATTCTAGCCCCATTTGCACTAATTTTCCCCCCAGTGGAAAATGAAACGCATTACCATTACTGAGTTCTAGAAGTACAGCTTCCATTTTTTCTGCTTTAACACTATTTTAAATCAAAAACTTCCCCAGTTAGAGAAATAAAATGATCACAACAAATGGTCACATATGGCTCAATTACAGATATCAGGAGTACAAACTACATCTGCCATTTATACCATTGCTTTTTGACCCGAGTCTCCGTTAGACTGCCAGAGGTAGGCATTAGTTCAATACTTAAACATCACCAGGCACACCTGACAATCCTAATAAAAAAATATAATAACTGCTCTGATATATTAAATGTATTTGAAGTGTTATCAGTTATTGATGAATTTTTAACAGTTCTCAAAGCAGGCAGAAGTGGTTTAGATCGTTCCCTATGTTCTCTGGTATTCGAACGCTTGGTCCCCACTCATGGCATTTTTTGGGAGGGTTTAAGAGGATCACCCTTTCTGGAGAAAGTGTCATCACTGGGGAGTGAACTTTGAGAGATTAAAGAGTAGTTCTCAACTGTCCCCATGCAGTTCCTTGTGTTGTAGTGACCTCCAACCATGCAATTATTTCATTGCTACTTCATAGCTGAAATTTTGCTACTGTTATGAATCAGAATGTAATTATCTGATATACAACCCACAAGGAGTCACGACTCACAAGGTGGAGAACCACTGGCTTAAAGTCTTCCACCATTTCCAGTTTGCTGTCTCTGTTTCTTGCTTGCATTTGAAACCTGAATGAATGCTGGGCTTCCTCCTCCAACCTCTGTGTCGGCCTGTTGTTATGCCTCCCCACCATGAAGGAATTTTATTCCTTTGCAACTGTAAGTCCAAATAAACCCTTTCTTCTAAAACTTCCCTTGGTCATGGTGTTTTATCACAGAGACTGAAAAGCAGTGAGCACTGGAGTCTGTCTGTTGAAGCATGCACTCCCTTCATAAAGTCAGGGTAGCTACTAGATATAAGAAGTAAGTTCTGGCCGGTCTTTCTGTGTTGAGTCTTTGGTATAGTCATCTGCCTAAATCATTTATAATCTAAGTGTGTGACTGAATCCTTTTCCCATTCCCCTATCACCACACTTCATTCTCATTATCTAAATTTACTGGAAGTCTGTTAATGTGAGGGAGGGGTTGTGTATACGAATAGACAAGATTAGCTCATTAGTGCACAATAGGATGGATTCAATTTTCTTTGAAATTGGTTAATCACTTACTCTCCCATCAGGCGACTATTCCACCTAACCATGAGTTAACCTCAGCTGCCTCAAGTGTTATTTTTTTTATAAATTAATTCTGTCATCTCCCAGCCCAGAAGTCTATCTTGCCACTTCTCAATAACCAACTCATTTATGCATGACCACAATGTCTCATAGTATCATCTGCCACAGCCCAAATTCAAATTTACTGGGCCATTATTTTAACACAGGGTCTTCTGGCGTGATTAACCATAGTGAGCCCATTGCCCTCCAGCTTGCATGGGCCTCTATGGGAAACAGTTCCTCCTGAGAGTGGAAAAGATTGATTCTTACCTTACCTTTGACACGAAGATTTTATCATGCTTGCCGCCCTCTCCTCCCCCAATCCATTTGCAGCAGGAGAACCAGAGCCGATGGCATCCCCAAGCCCAGACCAAGTTCTTAAAGGCCCTCAACTAGCTTCCTGCTTGCTATGGCAATAGCAACTGGCCATTGAGGGATGGGAACAGCTGTGCCATGTGACTAGAGAGATGTAATTAGCACACTGCCCGGCCATGTCTGGCCCAGTACAGGGCATGCTTTATAAATTCACAAGAGCCCAGTTATGCCCTGGAGAGAGCCAAGGGTCTAAGAGAAAACACGTGACAGACTCCACTGTAGGATACCATGGAGACTTTTCTCTGCAAATACCATGTACTTATTATGATGATCATAAACAATTGATGTGTGCATCAATTCAACTTTTAAAATTAATTCTACAAAGCAAATGCATGGGGGAGTAGAAAGCTCTCTCTCTCTCTCTTAACCAACTCACCCTGGAATGTACAATCATTGATGGCATTTGCTCCCAACTGAATCCATAGAAAGTGTCACATCATTCTGCTCTGACCTGTCACGCAGCTTAAAATGTGTTCCTTGTGGACACTGCAGCTATCAAAGATGAAGTCATCATACAACATTGAACTGCTTCTGAATTTTCCCGGAAATCATGGCAGAAAACATGGACAGGCAAAAATTCATCACAGGTTTCCAATCCCCCAATTTGTATATGAAATCATATCACATTATCCCAGCAATGAAATCTAAGCATTAAGGTCTAAGCAAGTAGCTGGTGGGTGATGGATGCGTGTGCATTCTGTGATATCCATTTCCACCCAAAAAGTACAGTATTTGCTCTTAAAACTACTGTGTATCCTATTTTTATGGAAAATCTGCTAATAAAACCTTGTTTCCAGAGGCAGCTGTGACAGGCTGTTCTATAAGAATCTGATTTATTAATAACAAAATTTATGGGGCGAGGAGAAAAGCAATACATGGTCTTCTTGCCTGGCTTCCTTTCCCTGCAATATCTTAGCGATGAACCTCCTGCTGGTAAGCATTCTGGAGCCAATAGGAAAAAAATAAGACACTCGGGTTCAGCCTGTGAAGTTCTCTCTGGTCTCCCATTCCTGAACAGTCCTGAGACTCAAGCATGCAGCTTCTCCTTCTGTAACTTGGAAAAGAAACAGTTGGTCTCCTTCAGCACCCCATGTGTCTCATTTGCCTCATGCTGATGAGGGAAGAGCAGGGTACACATAAAGTCCCCCGTTGTCTTTAATTTGGTCATGGATGACTGTTCCCAGCCTCAGATGAGTCATCACCAGTCAATTACATTCTCTGCCCGTGGTCCATCCCTGAATAACAGCCGTACACCGCATCACGGTTCATCCCGGCTCGCAGTTTCACAGATGAAGTAGATGCACATCTAGCTCTTGAGGCTTCCCAACAGCATATTCCTTTGAGTAAATTCTCACCGATGGACTCTGGCACGTCAAATAGATTTGCATACTCTACGGTACTGAGGTAAAAGAGCCGTCCAATAAAGAGTCGTTAAGTGGCCGATTTATATTTCATCCTTAGAGACGAAATCAGTTCCTAAAATATTGAGCTGACGAATAATGCCAGCCATACTGGAGGAAAATAAAAAAGTGGGGACTACTGAGTCAAAGTAGTTGGGACATTCTGCTGTAATTTTAAGGGTGAGGGCATCAAGAGACAGCATCTCCCTCTTCACACCGGCCTAACAAAAGCAAGTCTTCTTCAGCATGCTTTTCCCCCGAAGGAGTCATTTATTCGCTCAAGCAAAGACTTTCTCATTAAAAAGTGTCAATACTAGGGAACGTATCTCTTCTCTGTATACTCAGTACCTAGCTCTATGTCTTCTAAATGCATGAGTCCTCCTAAATAATAATCCACACGTTTCAGAATTAACCAAGCCAGTACCACCTAAAGACTGTATGTCCCTGAGAGCGGGAGCCCTGTTCAGGGACCAGCCTTCCTTCATGGCATTTCCATGTTCCTTTTCTCTGATTCTACTTCAGTCTGAACAATCCCATGAAGTCCAAACCAAGTATTGAATCTATCATAGTGTGATTTATTCTTGAATGTCAAATATAGCATCCAATCTGAAATGAATTCCATTACCATTTCTTACCTGCTTTTCAGAAAAATGTAATGCATCTTGGTGGAGGCAGGAGATTCTCATCTGTTCACCTCACCAGATAACAACTGGATCCTTGGCAAGGATCTGACTTGTGAGTGCAGAAACTATATTGAAACAATCTTCAATAAGCTTGTTTATCAAGTGTCAAGCAGCAAATAACACACTGCTTCCAAATAATTACCCTTTGGTTGATAGACCCTTACTTAGCAAACTGACTTAAGTGCCACTGTCATGCAAAACGCAGAGGGGGGGGATGGAGGATGGGGAAGGAGGAGGGATGATGACTGGAGAGGAAGGAGGGAGGATAGAGAATAGAGAATAGGGGAGGGAGGAGGGAGAATTGAAGAGGGAGGAGGGAGGAAAAAGAGTGGGGGTGTTAGATGGGAATTGGGGATGGGGAGTTGTTGCAATGGGCAAAGGTCTAATGATCTGAATTCAAGCCCTACAACCCATGTGGTAAAAGGAGAGAACTGACTCTGACCTCCACAAGCAGGCCATAGCAATGTTTTATGTGCACACACACACAACTGTGCACAGCTAAAAACACATGAGTGCATGCATGCATACATAGAAAAATGCAAATCAAACACAAAATTCCATAAAGAATCCACTAAAGAACAAGAAAAATCATGGAAGCCAATTGACAGACCTGCTCTACAACTGAGGTAGAGAGGTTTTTAAACCCAGGAAGAAGAGTTGAGGTTGAGTGAGACGCGACATCCACACTAGACTCTAGCTCCTGGTGCTAAAGTCCGAGTTAGTAGAGGAAGTGAAAAGCAAATTCACTCTCCTGAGTTACACATTGATTGCTAATGACCGAA
Organism: Tokudaia tokunoshimensis; assembly: GCA_036184795.1. Taxonomy (NCBI): domain Eukaryota; kingdom Metazoa; phylum Chordata; class Mammalia; order Rodentia; family Muridae; genus Tokudaia; species Tokudaia tokunoshimensis. The sequence continues at coordinate 74,316,390 of BTHU01000006.1, read as the reverse complement.
GTGAATGATCCACCTTTGAACTGATCATAGAAGGGCTAGCATTCATGCAATCCAAATTCAAAGATCTCTCTTTGGAAGACAAAGAATTAATTTTATAGGGTGTTTCTCATGCTGTGTTCTGTGGAGGGGCTTTATACATGACTCCACTGAAACAAGCTAGCTCCCATTTTAGAAATGAAAGGCTGGATGGATGTTTCTTGGTATTGTCCTGGCTCAGGTACTGTTTAGGCAGCCATGACAATTTGACCGTCACAAGGTGCACATAGGACTGGTTGGAAGGTGGGAAAGGACGAGAGAAAATGAAATAAGTATTTCTTGATTCCAAAGAAGGTTACAAAAATATTGTGCTTTTAAAAAATTATTAGAATTACCATTCAGAGAATAATGCCTTTGGAAAGCTCTGAAGTTGGTTAGGAACGTATTGTGGATGGATACAAAAGACATAAAGGACCAAATATAGCTTTAAAAAAAGAAAGAGAGGGGACAGAGAGGAGAGGAGGTGGGTGGAATGAAGAATGGATGGAGAGGTAATGATGACTTATCCCAAACATACACAGTTGGGGACTGAATCAAAGACTGGAGTGTCATTTCCCCATTTCTGTCCTCAATGCCAGCAAGGTATGTTAAATCTCTAACACCTTAGCAATTTCCCTTGGGGGCTTGTAGTGCCAGCACATGAGCTATGCAGATTCTTTAATTAATTCCTGGTATTGCATTCATTACACTTCAGCTTCATTGGCTGTCACGCAGTTACCCGAAGATGCTAGGAAACTCCTTTGCAGTGTACAGTGGCTCAAAATTAAGCAGTAGCTTTTTAGCTCAATGTAATTAAACAGGATGCAAAGTTTGGCTTAATCAATATGTAGATGGATTTTAAATATGGCGGTATTTTGATGATGAGGTTTTTTTTAAGCGCTCTCTCTCTCTCAAAAAAGTAGACACAAGGACAAAGGATAATCTGAGAAGCACAAAGAAATTGTGAGCCCTGAATTGCAGAGAATGGAGCCAAGTAAAAAGTTCCTAAGACTAGACAGAAGAAAAAGAAGAAAATTGGCTGGCAGAAAATGACGAGGGAATTGGACACTGGGATAAAGAAATGACGGTTATTTTTCCCATGATTTTAAAGTAGAGGGAGAGAACACGGGGCTCCTGAAACTAAAGGTTTTACTTTTCTAAAAGAACGCACCTTAAGACCACAGACAGCAGAGGAGAGATTCTAAGTTCCATGAAATGGAAACAATAATAATAATAATAATAATAATAATAATAATAATAATAATAATAATAAAAACTTTCTAAAGATGAGACTTTGGGATGACAAGATTATCACACGTCTTCATAGGAATCATTTCTGAACTATGAAGCTGGCTGTTAAAGGGATTTTCTGGTAATTTGGCAGTGGTTATAATTTTTAGCTAAATACATGGTTTAAAAAGAGATCTGATGTATGTTATTCTTCGTCACAATATTATATTTTCAAAGAAGTCTGAGATGTCACACTGGGGAAGACTAAGCCTTCTTTGGAAGAACAAAATTAAAATTGAAGACAGGAAGCTAATGGTGGGAAAAAGATCCAGGGAATTAGCTGTTCATATTAATCTTTCCATATTATTCTAATGGAATAAACTTTCTCAAGCTATGATATATACTTTATCCATAAGTATTCTAACATAACAAACATTTTGTATTATTTTCTATATGTCATGAGCTAATATTTGCAATTATTGAATACAATAGCTGTCTTTATCAGTTACAGGTAACACTAAAACTATCACTTTAATAATTATTTCTTAAATCGTGGGTGCCTCTTTTCAAAGTAGGGTAAGGCTTAACAGAGTGAACTTGTTTAAAATAACACGTAGGCATTGATGAGATTATAATTATAATTACACAGTCATTTGTGATCATTTTTAATATTTCTTGTCAAAGACAAATGAGCATAATTAGGTCCGTTAGTGGACCAATATGCTCTGATAGCGTGGAGGGAAGGACTCCACGCAAGGTCCTTTCGGAGGAGGACAGCTTTTGAGATGTAATACACACTGTATGTGGAAATCCCCACTATAGCATAGTGGGTATCATGGAATAACGTTCCAGATAGTTCTTACCCCAGACCAGTAAATGCTCAGCTATTAAAGTGACCACTTTTACCTTTTAAATAAATGCAGAAAACTTTAAAGTGGCTGCCAACCATGCCTCAGTTTCCTGATAGCCTAAGGTTCCTGGGGAGAGGGGGGCGTCCAGTGTTCATGTCTGCCCTGATAAAGCATGGCATATCTCAAATATCACTAGGGTGCAATTACTTATACCACATTTTCCTTTGGTAGGATTAGAGACCTTGGGGTTATTCCCACCAGCTGCTCACTTCCCCCGTAAAACAGTGTAGATTTCAGAAGGGGTGACCTTTAGGATTAAATTGTTTTTAAATGGTGCACATCATGAAATAAAAAATAGTTTAGAGACTCTGGCGGTGCTGGACGCTCTATAACCAGAATCCTGTTGAACAAAAGCTAGCTGACCAATCTGAGATAAAGATGAAAAAAAATGCATCGGGCAGTCAGTCCTTCAGTTGAACTAGCCAAATTCGATCATACCTGAGCTTGGAAATGAAGAAATACATAAACTGAGGTCCAAATGTAAAGGTCATCATGGTACCTATAAGCAGCCCCCACCCACGCTCTGGGGCTTCAGTGACATCAGTACCCTCCATCCTTGCTTCTGTCCTGCTGTTCCCCTGTGGCCAGCACTGCCCCTCAGAACTCTCAACCACAGAAGAAGAGTTCTGTAAGTGAGCTGTCTGATGTGATAACCACTAACCCCGTGCTTTGCTGACCACCTAGATGTGGCCGCTACCCACAAAGCTGGATTTATAGTTGTATTTAATTTTGTTTCCCTTGACTGAGTGAGCACATATGGCTAGAGACTACTTATTAGACCATGAGTTAAAATAAAGGGCAACTGCCAACTGATACCCGGTGACACATGGCCAGTGCTCAAGGATAACCCTGGGTGCGTGTTACCGTCACCTGGGGGATGACAAGAACAATCCTAATAGCTGGAACCTCTTAGAATGTGACACTCTGGCTGAGGGAGGGCCCCAAGGTCCTGCTACTGCCTCCAAATCAGAACAGTAAATGAGAGTCCTCATAAGCAGGGGGACTCCAAAAATTGGAGATTTGGGCTTTGTTTGATCCATTTTACAGTCTGATTAAGGGCAGTTGTGACTGGTGGAAACCTCCCACAGACCAGTCAGAGCAGGGTGCAGTAAGCCTGCCTGGTTTTGAAACCCAGGATTGACTCTGAAAAAGAACGTTAGAAGGAGCTGTGAAGATACAGAGAAACAATGGAAGAAAGACCAGGAAGAAATAAGAGTCAGTCACTGGGTGTGACAGATAATGCTCGAGACAAATAAACCAGCCCATACAGTGACTGAAGCGGTAGACAAAGGTCCTGTCATACAAATGCTTCTCTTCTCCTGTATCGGCTATGGTGAATGTCACATCAGTCAAACCCTATGGTGAATGTCACATCAGTCAAACCCTATGGATAGCTTCTTCTATGAATGCACTTCTGACCTGAGCTCCAAACTTTTTGATTGTATGTCTCCAGTAGGACAAAAAATATTTCCACAAAAACACCAACGAGATACTTTTTGAATTATATTAATATATTGGTGCAGTAAATACTATTTATTAACGTATCTTTAAAAAAAAACCTTCTTTTATTTTCTTCCCACACTTTCTGTTGCCTGTGGCCTGTTTCCCATCTGCTTTGAAAATAACTACTGTCCAACTAGAGTGAGTGTTTAGACATTAGCCTGTTTGCCATCCACGGCTTAATAAGGATTTCAAGGTAAATTTGTCTGTGACAGACAGACATGTGGAGGCATAATAGTGGTTTCAAAAATTAGTCTAGCTTGCCCTTGAGTGTTGTGTTGTGATTACTAGATGGTCTTACATTTTCCCCACTTACAATTTAAAAATGAGTGCTACTTTAAGGGGTCAGTATACCTCCAGGAACACTGGGAAAGACCCACAAGAGCTTCTTCTTCCTTCCACTTTCCTTAGAAGTTCCATGATTCTCTACTTCAGTTCACCAGCTATCACATTAGCCTATGGATCCACAATGTCTACTCCAGCCACTGCCAGCTACACGTTGCTAATTAAAACTGAAGGTAATTTAAGCCGAATTGCAGTGTCGCTGTCTTGGTCATACCAGCTCAAAACATAGCTGCTTGTGTCTAGTAGCAACGAAGTGGCCATAGATCGGAACACTTTCGCCATCCCAGAAAGTTCTATTGGGTACCACTACACTGGATTCCTTCCATATGCTTCTGGAGCAGTTTCAGAGATAAAAAAGGACACCATCCTCGACAGCACATCCTCTGCCTAAATGCACAGGTATAGCCATGGTAATGCTACATCCTCCTGGTTGTTGTTAACGCATATTCACTGATTCCTGTAGGTGGTTTGGTTGGTAAAACCCATCTCCTGTCCAGTCATTTCCTGGCCCTGGGAATACTGTCGTTCCTAGTTTCTTTATCTGGTGAAGGTTATGTTTAAATGATGCTCACAGGCAAAGCATATATTTCACATCCTCTCGCCAAGGCCTGAGCAAAGAGCTAGCAACATTCACCAAATATCCCCACTATCACCTCCATATCTCCAAGCTGGCTCAGTTGGCAATACTGGTTGAGCCATACTAGTTGACCCAAAGATTTTCTGGTGTGCATCTCAGCCCTGATCCAAGTGACAACTTGAAGAATGTTCTACAGGATTTAGTTAACACTTCTTCCCTAGTCTCCATCCATAGATCTCTTGTAGATCATGGAAGTCCCTTCCTTTACAGACAGATTGCCAACCCTGACTTACTTGGTCACTGTCATCTGAAAGTTCCATTGGTGCTAGAAACCCTCCTTTCTTTGGTGAAACCATTGGCGGCCTACTTCATGGAGCAAGCTCGGGTTTTCTTATTCTTCATTCTGGAAGAATGCCCCAAGGCACTTGCTGGAGACTTTCCCTCTTGGCCTTCCAACCAGACTCAAGTCGGAGAATCAATACATGCAGACATGATTTCCTTAAATCATGATTTCACTGCCACTGCCTAGCTGAGTATAGGGAGCAGATATCTCTGGGAGTCTGTGCCAGTGCAATGGGTTGTTCCATTGGGATTCACTGCTCTGTAATGGGATAGAACCCACGGCCTTGGTATCATTGGGCCCAAGCTCCTACCAGCTGACATAAGTATCTCTCTAAGTTTCAATGGAAGTTTAAGGTCACTGAGCCTGGATTGTCTCCTTTTCATTTGATTCTCTGAAGATAGGCTAAATTACCTTGGTTACAGAAGTTGCCCAAATAAAAATATTTCAGAACAGCCTGTACTCAGAGTGGAAGTGGGGTGAGCAATCAGAATGAGCTCCTCGAAACCTGGCATAGAATCACCTCAAAAACGGACCCTGATGATATCCATGAGACACCTTGCTGGGAACACATACATAATTAACCGTTCTAAAGCATACCCACTACACACAATAATGACAATATAGACTATTCTTATGATTGAATAGCTGGCCAATCTCGCTTCTCAAACAATAGTAAAAATATTTAGAAGTAACAAAAAAATGCTCTGAAGGAGTGTTTGCTTTTATTTTTTTTATTATTTATTTTATTTTATTTTTTTAATTTACATTCCAAATCACTTCCCCTTTCCCGTTTCCTCCCTCCCCGAAAGTCCCATAAGCCCCCTTCCCTCCCTCTTTTCTCCATTCAACCCCCTCTCGTTACTCTGTCCTGGCGTTCCCCTACATCCAGTCTTTCCAGGACCAGGGGTCTCTCCTACCATCTTTTTAGAAATCTATTGATATGCGGATTGTGTCTAGGGTATTCCGAGATTCTGGGTCAATATCCCCTTATCAGTGACTGCATACCATGTGTGTTCTTTTGTGATTGGGTTACCTCACTAAGGATGATATTTTCAAGATCTGACCATTTGCCTAGGAATTTCGTGAATTCATTGTTTTTAATTGCAGAGTAGTATTCCATTGTGTAGATATACCACATCTGCTGAATCCATTCCTCCGTTGAGGGACATCTGGGTTCTTTCCAGCTTCTGGCTATTATAAATAAGGCTGCTATGAACATAGTGGAGCATGTGTCCTTATTGCATGCAGGTAAAGTCTCTGGGTATATGCCCAGGAGTGGTATAGCCGGATCCTCCGGGAGTGTCATGCCCAGTTTTCTGAGGAACTGCCAGACTGCTTTCCAGAGTGGTTGTACCAGCTTGCAATTCCACCAGCAGTGGAGGAGTGTTCCTCTTTCTCCACATCCTCGCCAACAACTGCTGTCTCCTGTGTTTTTGATCTTAGCCATCCTGACTGGTGTGAGATGGAATCTCAGGGTTGTTTTGATTTGCATTTCCCTAATGACTAAGGATGATGAACATCTCTTTAGGTGCTTCTCAGCCATTAGATATTCTTCAGGTGAGAACTCTTTGTGTAGCTCTGTACCCCATTTTTAATAGGGTTATTTGCCTCTCTGGAGTTTAACTTCTTGAGTTCTTTGTATATATTGGATATTAGCCCTCTGTCGGATGTAAGGTTGGTAAAGATCATTTCCCAGTTAGTTGGTTGCCGCTTTGTCTTTTTGACAGTGTCTTTTGCCTTGCAAAAACTTTGTAATTTAATGAGGTCCCATTTGTCTATTCTTGATCTTAGAGCATAAGCTATTGGAGTTCTGTTCAGGAAATTCTCCCCTGTGCCCATATGTTCAAGGTTCTTCCCTAGTTTCCTTTCTATTAGTTTCAGTGTGTCTGGTTTTATGTGGAGATCTTTGATCCACTTAGAATTGAGCTTAGTGCAAGGAGATAAGGATGGGTCAATTTGCATTCTTCTGCATGTTGACCTCCAGCTGAGCCAGCACCATTTGTTGAAAAGGCTATCTTTTTTCCACTGGATGGTTTTAGCTCCTTTGTCAAAGATCAAGTGACCATAGGAGTGTGGATTCATTTCTGGGTCTTCAATTCTGTTCCATTGATCTACATGTCTGTTACTGTACCAATACCATGCAGTTTTTAACACTATTGCTCTGTAGTACAGCTTGAGGTCCGGGATACTGATTCCCCCAGAGATAATCCCATGCCTCCTATCAGATCACTATGGAATAAGGGTGGTCTTCAATGGCAACAAAAACAAAAGAAAACCCACGTACACATGGAGGCTGAACAATGCTCTACTCAATGATAACTTGGTCAAGGTGGAAATAAAGAAAGAAATCAAAGACTTTTTGAAAGTTAATGAAAATGAAGGCACAACAAACCCTAATTTATGGGACACAAAGAAAGCAGTGCTAAGAGGAAAATTCATAGCCCTGAGTTTGCTTTTATTGATTGCTACATTAGCATACAAAGCAAATCTTCAGCAGACATTTTCGTAGGCACATACGTGTTGTTCTTACCTGCTTCCCTGGCCCTCCAGCTGGCTCCTTCTTCCCCCCAGTCAGTGTCCTAGAGATTCTAGTCCATTCACTATCTTCTCACCCCCTTAGGGTCTCGCCCATTCTCATTTTGTACCTCCACACATGCGTATAAGTACACACATAAACACATATATCTGTGTTGTATAGGCATTCATACACACTTTTAATCTGGGGTTTATACATAAGAGAAAACACGCTATTGGTCTCTCTAAGTCTGTCTTATTTCATTTAACATAGTGCCTTTTAACTATACCCATTTGCCTACAAATGTCATGGGTTGTCTTTCCTCCGTGGTTACATAAAATTTCAGTGTGTGTGTGTGTGTTTGTGTGTGTGTATGTGTGTGTGTGTGTGTAAACATGTAAGCCTTTCAACCTAGAAAGTAAGTTCTAGAAGTAAATCCAAAAGGTAAATGCAATGTATACAAAGTTTTAATGAAGTTAAAGCTATTTGGTCATGTTCAATGTTATAAAAGTTAGAAACTTGGTAAATATTAAATTACCCAGGAACAAACTATAATATTTCTGTATTAAGATATTCATGTAGCTCTCTTATACTGTCTCTTTGAAATATGACCAACAACATAGAAAAATATTAAATGAATAGGCCGTGTAACCCAAATTTACAAAATTTTTAAAAATACATGCTACCGCTGAAATAATTAGATGGTATAATTTTTAAGAAGCTATTTCTTTAAGACATTACAAAATGAGTTGGCTATGACTGTTCTTAAATCTTCAAGACCTTTCGGAGAAATCTGAATTTTTTTTTAAAAAAAGAACTAACATAAAAGGAGTTACAAAATGTTAATAGGTGGAAAGACAAAACATCAGAGAGATGTCAATCCTTGTCAACTTTGCTCATAAATGTAATGCAATTTCATTAGCAGTTGATTTAAAATTCATTTAAAAGAGATGCAGCCATAAATAGACAAAGCAAATCTGAAGATGAGCATGGTCCTTTTGCAGAAAGACTGTGAAGTTCTCATCGTGACAAACTCACTCTAAACCATGGGGTGAGCCAAGGCAGAGACAGAGAACTGCAAAGGAAGCTTCCAGGCAGTCTTCCTCCTGCTGTGAGGAAAGAGTCTTCACATGGCACTGGGAAATGGGGAGCTATTTCCTGAACTCTAGGACAGTCTGGCTGTCCATATGGGAAAAGACAAAGATATATTCAGTCCTCACACATGCACAGATTAGGTGAAGCAACCCTTGAGATCTGAGAAACACCAAGCTTTAAAACTGCTAAGACAGAACACAGATAAGTAAGTCTATGGTGTGTGGCCAGAGAGGCATCTCAGAAACTGATTTCAAAGCACAAACTATGAAGAAAAATTATAACCAATTTTAGAATTCAAAAGTACTTTTTGTTGGTAGGATAATACCAATGAAAATAAAAAGTGGTTTAAAAAATGTTTCGTTAAATATCAAAAATGTCTTGAGTTTCGCTTTTGTTTGGTTTTATTTAGTTTCTTTTTGTTTGAGATGGGGGGTCTGGCAGTGTGGACCAGGCTGGTCTTAAACTTACAATTCTCCTGCCTCAGCCTTCCAAGTACAGAGAGTTCATAATTGTGGTTTTTACTTTCCATTTCAGTGTTTTAAACTGTTTCTTTCCCAATTAAGTTTTAACTAACTTTAACTAATTGTTTAAGACAAGCATAGTGAATAGGACTAGCTAGTAATTTTATAACTAGTCACTCACGTTAACAAGACTTGTACTTTCAAAAGCTTCCCAAGATACATAAATTGCCTGTCACTCTGAAGGGGATTGTAAGGTTAATCATTTGGATATCAACTTCTCTCCCTGCCTCCATGATCTTCATCTGCAGCTTTTGAAACATCTCATAGTTCTTAATCTTGTAAACCAGAAGACAGGATTCCTAGATTAATGCTTTAACTTTTAAGCATTGATAGTTTGTTAATGTGTATCTTTTAATCTGTTTTCAACTCTTTAGTCACTCCTTTTCAAGCGCACGTGTGTGTGTGTATGTATGTCTGTGTGTTTATGAATATATGTGAATGTGTCTGTGTACGTGTGTGAGTGTGTATATGAGTGTATGTGAAACTGTATGTGTACATGCGTGTGAGTGTGTATGTGTGTGCCCATGTGCAAGTGTGAGTGCATGTGTGTATGCATGTGTGCACATATGTATGACTGTGTGTGAGTGTATGTGTATAGGAATGTGTGAGTGTATGTGTGCTTGAGTGCATGTGGATGTGAGTGTGTGAGAGTATTGCATGAGTGTGTCTGTGTGCATGTGGGTGAGTGTGAGTGTGTATGTGCATATGTGTACATGCATGCAAGAGTATGTGAATGTGTGTGCATGTGAGTGTGTGGGTATGTGAATGTGCATGTGTGTACATGCACTGAGTGTCTGTGAGTGAATGAATATGTGTGTGAGTTATGTGGGTGTGTGGGTGTGCATGAGTTTGTGTGCCTGTTTGCATATGAGTGCTTGAATGTGTTTATCTATATGTGTGTGTGTGAGCGCAAAACCAGTAAGAGTTGGTTTAGGTTTTCCCAATAAGTTGAAAACCAATTTGGTTTTTGCATCCTGAGATAGTACTCTGTTCTGAAAGAAGAGGCTTGCCTTGCCTCTACTCACTCCCTTGTTTCTCACGGATGCTTTTCCAGATTTCTTCTTGGTGCTTAAATCCTTCTATGAAGCAAACATCTTAGAAAAGACTTGCATTACACTTTAACACAAAGTTTCCCATCCTTTCTTCAATGGGAAATCAGATTCAACAAGTCTGTATTAGAGCACTAAGCCCTAAATCAGTTCCTTAGTCATACAGTGGCTCTTGGCATTACTATGACTTGTATTATTTCCTTTTATGACCCTGTCATCTGGAGCTTGGATCTCTTTTTCCTACTGTTAGTTTGAACAGGTCTACTTGAATTATTTCCAGCTCTTTACATAGACTCAAATCAACTCAATTCCCTGGCAAATATTTATTTGCTAGCATACTTAACTGGATGTTGTGACTGCTGCCATTTTTATTTCTTGCATTGTAAGGACACCCAGTCTGGGCCAACGCTCTTCCAGAAGTGCCTTTTTATCCAGACTCCTTCTAGTGGCCTCCATGTATTGACAGTAGCTAAGTTTCCTTCAACCAACTGTGCCTTCTCTTGCACCAATACTTTAAGTAGCTTTGGACACTTTATTTGATTTTATTCTTTTTATATTCTTAGTAACTGTAAGGCTTATGATCCTGGGCACTGTATTGCTGTTTTGTGAGAGCCTATTTTGGATTTTTAGCATTTATTTTCCGTTTCAGAAAACTCTCTCGCCTTGTGTGCGCAGTGGGTGGGAGGAGTTTAGGGGACAACTGAAGATCCCAAGCGTTCTTCAGGTGCCTTTCTCCTTTTATTTGACATGCAGTCCTTCATTAGCCTGGAGCTGCTTACCAGCAGGTTCCAGAAATGCCCCTGTCTCCACCTCCCATCCTGCCATAGCTGTGATTGCCAGCTTGTGCCATGATGCCCAACCTTGCACATGGGTCCCGAGGATCAAACTCAGGTCCTTGTGCTTAGGAAACAAGCATTTTACCACCAAGCCATCCCCCCCACCCCCAGCTCTCCATCCCTTTTATTTACACTTCAGTCAAAAAGCCACCTAGTCTTGCTACTCACTCTGCCATTTTCCTGGTGGATTCTACTGTAAAATGCAAGGCAGATAGAGGCAGGCATTTTGGGAGCCCGATCACCAATTTCAAAACCTCCAAACCAGACTCTCTCTTTGGAAGTAAATTGTGCATCCAAGTGAAACAATTCAATGCCACAGACATTTGATTTGCCATTTAAATTGGGAAAGGGCTGGACTGAATAAATGGTGAACTGCAGTCTTAGACCAAACAGAACAAGTTATTCCTATATAAATTCCTGTAAAAGAAATCACTTGGGATGGTCTTCAGGCTTTCATTTTAGAGTATTAGAACCACATTTAGAAGTGGGTGTGGTGGCACATAATTAGACTCTGTCTCAAAATGAAAAGAACAGAAAAAGAAAAGATGCCATGCATGTAGAGAGGAGGGCGGGGAGAGAGAGAGAGAGAGACAGAGAGAGACAGAGACAGAGAGACACAGAGACAGAGACAGACAGAGACAGACAAAGACAGACAGAGACAGAGAGAGAGACAGAGAGTGGGAGATGGTGTATTCCAGCAGAAGGGTGGCTAGCTGCTTGCAGGAAAGAATAATCAAACATTGCATGATGGAACTATTATCCTGGAGAAAATTATTCAGACTCTTCATGCATAGTGTAAACTGTAAGTTCCCCAATTCCCCCAGAGACAAAATGACAAGCATCAAGAAGCATGTACTGCAGCAAAATAAAAACAGGTTTCAACAAGAAAATGTTAGAGCCAGGACTGCTCCAACCAAGGTCTACAATGAGTGATGGCTGGCATCAAAACTATTCTTACCTGCTAGTTTGAATAGCATTAAAATAACCCAATCATATGGAAGTCCTACTTTGATCTGATTTGGGGACTCACTCTTTTTATTCCCTAAAATCTGTGTTTTTTTTTTAATTAATGTAGTTTGTTTTGTTTACTGTAATAGTTGTAGTATTTGGTATTTCCCTCTCTTTCTCCCTCTGTGTATGTGTGTATATACAAGTTGTTGCTGTTGTATGTATATGTATGTGTGTTTATATACATGGTGTTGTGTCTGTGTGTATGGGAAGGGACATTGCACAGGTATGTGTGCACACATGCATGTAGAGGCCAGAGGTCAACATCAACTGTCTTCCTCAATCTCTCTGTACCTGATTTTTAAAACAGAGTCTCTCTGAAGCTGAAGTTCATAATTCAGTTACAATGACTAGCCAGGAAGCCTCAGAGTTTATCTTGTCTGCACATTCTCAGTGCTGGGATTGCAGGGGAAGAGTGAGAAAGGGAAAGGAGGAAACAGAGGAAGGGAGGGGAGAGAATGAGAGGGAAGGAAAAAAACCTTCAGTCACACTTCCGTGATCAATGTAACAGTTATATGTCCAGGGAGTTCTTTATTTACAGATTATGGTAAATCAGCCCTCCCCTTCCATTTTCTTTATCATGGAAACATTTGCCATTATTATAGTGTTATGAATAAACAATGAGCTGCCTCTGGAAATAAAACTTCTATTTGTGTTTATAGGATATATAACTATACTTTCATAAATAAACATATTTTTAAATACTGAGTTGTTTGCTTGGCTTAATGATCTGGTGTATAGAAAGTGATATTTATATTTTATTTAAGCTGATACTTAGTGATAAAGTGCAAAACTAAGCCGTGAACTTGTGGGAGAGCACCAAGGACCTAGAGCCAGCCGAATGGATGCTCAGCTATCCACAGCCAGGATGAGTCTGAATGGAGAAGTTGGCCCACCTCCCACTAGCTGAGAGCAAAATCTATAGATAATTAAGTTGGAGTAATGGATGAAATTGATTAGCCAGATAAACAGTCTCTGAGCCCCAAACCAAACCTGATGCAGGTGAATGCCTGTCACAGATCAGGGACAGAGGCGGGACAGAGGACTGAGGGCAGGTGAGGTTGAAAAAGGGTGTGAGCTAGTACCCTAACACAGTAGCAGATGAACAGCAGCTGTGTCCAGCAGTGCTCAAAAAGTAGGACACAGAGCTCAGCGCCTGGCTTAACACCGGGATCCAACAGCACATGACATCCTCCTATAAAACAAACCGGAAGAGGATTACAGTGGTTCAGAAGGGGATGGGGTGTCGCTTCTTGGGACTCCTAAGCCAGCTCAGGAATGCGAATTGGCAAGCAAGGAAAGTGTATTTCAAATAATGAAATGATAATGACTAATTGCTGGTTGAAGGTATGTATACAACAGGAAAATATATCCTGTAGCTAATGAACGGATCTGTGTGCTACAGCAAAGGCTCAGTTAGGAAACGGGGAGAGAGAAATGTGGAAGAAAAAAATTAGGTGTGATTCAGAAAGTGGTAAACAATAGAGTCAAAGGATAGAAGAAAAAGCACTGTAGATGCCTCGGGGAAATGTGCCTAATTTTATATGCACAACTGGAGCAGAATACAGACGCATTGCTCAGTAATACTTATTTAGTTAGGATTATAATATTCTACAATTGCATTTTACTTAGAGACTAAATTAAGTCCAAAAGGTAAAATGTAAGCATATTTCACATTACTAACAATAGACAACTTATAGGAAGGAGTGACTGTAAGCTAGATAAAATAATAAAGGCTCTGCATTCTCTAACACGACCACCTCAAAACAGCCATAATATTATCATATTGTTGCTCATATTTGACAAATAATGAAAGTAAAGCCTGAAGGCATTATGTATATCCTTGCTCAAGGATATTCAAATTTTAATCCAGATGGTTTCTCTACAAAGTAAAGATCAATACCTTACACCAACACTACTACTTGATAGCCACATATTTATTTGTCAATATCAAAGCCCAGCTCAGGTTTTGACCTTCAGAGTACCTTTAAAGGGTATTTGATATTCCTGCACAGATATGCTTTCTACAAGAGTAAAGTCTACAAAGAAACTGAAGAGGCAAGGACTTAAACCTCACAAGAGCATCTATCCCCAGGAACATTAAAGAGAAAAAGAAACCACAAATTAAAATTTCCAGGCACAGGGAACTCACTTGGTCCCTGGGAGCAAGGTCAGTAAGTACCAGGGAGTGACTTGAGACAGCATAAAAATTCTAATCCTAGGTGTGTTGAAACAAAGGTCATCTTTTCACATGGTCTCTTTCCAAGGTTTGATTGTCCAAAGTTTACACTCTGAGCACATCTCCAATTCCCTTGCCTCTCCCACACCTTCTGGTCTAGATGCTCATCAAGGTAGTCTGTAAATGATTTTTGAATGAAAAGTTAGACTAGGTATGGCAAATTTTCCAAACAGGGACTGAAGATGTAGCTCTGTGGTTGAGCCCTTGTTTTGCATAGGAGAAACCCTGGCTAGAGTCCCTACTGTATACCAAAATAATTTAAGTAAAACTGCCAACATGTAAATATTCAATAAATGTAATAATCATTAGTCTCATGGATCAAGCTTTTAAATGTATAAAAAGCTAAATTCCATATTCTCATGTATTTCACAGAAACTGAACCAATGGGTTCATTGCCTCCAGACACCACAACCACCACTACCACATTGATTCATAGATTGTCCCTCAACACTTCCTGCCCCTGGATTCCTCTTAGGAGCAGCACATGTTTTTGTGGTTTCTAATAAAATGGGCCTTGAGTGTTTGAACTAGTTCCCATGGTACTTATTCAGGAACCTCTCGACAATCCCTATATTCAACTCTTCCTTCCTTTTTCCAGAGGCAGAAACTAGAAAGTTCCACCAGATCTTGAGGCTCAAGTCTTAGTCCTAATTATTACATGTCTGCAGAAAATTGCTTAGTTATCTTCTCAGACTCTTGTCAAACTTTTCCTTCGAATTCTTTCAGTTAATGTGGCTAAATAATTTGTGGCAACATCGTGACCATCTGCTCATTGTATTCTCATTGCAGTGATGATGGCATCAGATTCATTTGCATGACAATCTTCATTCAAGATATATCCACACTCCACATATATTAATCATTTCAGAAAATATCTTCAGTTGTTATTATGCTAAATTTAGCTTGAAATATCAGGATGATCATGAATGTCTTCATAGGTAGGTAGATAGATAGATAGATAGATAGATAGATAGATAGATAGATAGATAAATAGATAGATATGTAAAACCATATATGTGAATATACATATACATATATATTCCCTCTATCTTTGTATTACAATCTTTCTATTGTCTCTATCTAAACTCAAATCATAAAAACAAAATTTAAGATCCGAATGATACCAGAGACTACTGAATCCTGGGCCTTCATTTTTTCAGAAACAAATACTGAGTATTAGCATGTATTAGTTCATTTGTCATGATTAAAAGAAAATTTTTAACTCTTGGAATCTTATAAAATAGGAGTATTTATTCCACGTGTTGGAAGCTGAATGTCTAAGACAGAGACATGTCTCCATTGGCTGGCCTCTGAATGTCTAAGACAGAGACATGCCCCCATTGGCTGGCCTCTGTCCATGGCATCCTGGAAGATGGCATCCTATCATGAGTGCGTATGCAAGGAAACCAGAGAGCAGGGAGGGATAAATCTTTCTATTTAGAAAAAAAAATAGTAATACCTGAGATCCCACAAAACTATGTTAATTCCTTCTAAGGGCAGTTCTCTCCAGAACTTCCCCCCCCCATTCCCCTAGGCTCTACTCGAGATACCCACACAGAAAGTCCGTCCACAATACATGACCCTTGAGAGTTGAATCATATCAGATCCAAGATAGTGAAGAAAAGTGAATTGATATTCCAAAGGTTCCTAGGCAGTAGGTAAAGGGCCAGGCACCTATTGACCAATCGTCAGAACCCCTATTCAGAAAGATGACCTTTTGACCTAAAGGAGCAAATGTCCTTTTAAAAGTATATTACTATTAAGTACTTTTAAAATTCCTATCATAATCTCTATATACTCACATAGTAGTAACTCTTCTGTAAAATTAAGCCAAATCCAGCAACCAATGCTTTTGTTACGGAGTAGTATACTGTGTCCAGAAGGCACAATTTTCATCTGTGGATATTAATATCTTATTTTGCATGAATCTATCTTTGATGATGATCTATGTCATGAACAGGTCAACTAAGCCATTTAGTACAATGAAAAAACTCATTGATCCAGGAATGGGTCAATCTGGTTTCTTGGCTGAGCAGTTAACTAGCTGTGTGACCCAGGTGAGAACAATGAGCTGACAAACAATGCAGTGAACTAAATTATTCTTAAGTTCTTTCCTATTCAATAACAATTTGTTATTCTAGATGTATCCATTGAAACAAAGAATAAGAAATGTGTTGGGGTCTTCAATTTATAGTGTGCAAAAGTAGCAATTCATTCATAGTATTGCTCCCAAACATTGATCATCTGTTAGATTCTAACCACAGAAAGAATAATTCTATCCTACAAAACACCAATTAATTTGACAAGGGAAAAATGCAAGGGCAAGAGAGAGCTTTTCAGAGAATCATAATCACTCTTGAGACACTCCCAGCATTTCTTTTAACATTCAAGGTAAGGTATAGCTATTTGTTTGTGGGGCTAGAGGGATATCTGGGCAGTTAAAAGCACCTAACCGTGCCTTCAGAGGTCCCAGGTTTGGTTCCCAGTATCCACATCAGACAGTTCACAACTGCCTCTAAGTCCATCTTCCAGGGGCCAAATGCCTTCTGGTCACCCGCATAGCACCTGTGTCATATATATATATATAAAGAAATACATGCATACACATAAGTAAAAATACTATAAGGGAGAGAAAAATATGGTAATTTCTGAAAGGTAAATGAAGAGCCTTTTTCCTTCTTCAAATCAAATAATCTCTAAATAAGTAGAAAAATTTTCATCAATGTTTAGAAGAATCAATTCTAACTACAAGACATGTTCACGTTTTATGGAAATCACAAAGCAAAAGTCCTGTGATAGGGTTCAGAAAACAAAAAGAAAAATTTAAAGCAACCTATTAAAGAAAAATGTCATCCAGTCACAAAAGAAGACAGTCAGAGGAGAAACAGTAACAGTGGGTCAACAAAAAAATCAATTAACAAAATAACATTAGTAAGTCTTACTTCTCAGAAGGCAAATGGATAAAATCCCCAGGTCTAATGACCTGAGAATAGTCATTTTCTCAGTAATAGCACAATGGACAACAGGAAAAAAAACAACTATATGCTGCCTGCAAGATATTCACTGTGCCTAGAATGCACAGAGACAGACTGAAGGAGTAGGGAAGAACCTTGCATGAAAACAGAAGCCACAAGAAAGGCAGGGTAGTTACTTCAAATAAGAACAACGTTAACTAAAAACCTGAGAGGAAAGTTATTTTTGTGACAAAAGTGTCAATTCATCAAAATAATATAATAATTGTAAATAAGTATAACCCCCAAACCCAAGAACCTAAATATATTAAATAACTATCGATATCTCTGGAAAAAAAGGCACAGCTATAATATACAAGAACCCTTAGTATTCAAGTATGAACAATGAACATATGCAGATAGAAAAATCAATAAAGCAAGCTTAAGTTTGAGCTGAATTTTAGCACAACTATACCAAAGAGATGAACATATAACATCTTTCTAACAGCAGCAGAATGTACATTCATCACAAGATACAGGATAGATTTGCCAGGCCACAGAACAAGTTTTAACAAATCTAGCAAGATTGAAATCACACCAATTGTCTTTCTAACCTCAGCATCATAAAAATAGTAATCAGCAACAGTGGCTCTTTTGAAAAATTTACAAAAACATGAAAATTAAATGGCATGCTCCTAACTATTTAATGAGACATAAAGTTAAAGAGGAGGAAATGTAAGACAAAAAAATAGAAATACATCATACCAAAACTTACAGGATGTAACAAAAGCAAGTCTGAGATATATTTGAAACAGTAAAAAATGTCTGTGCCAAAACTAAAAGAGGAAGAAAAAAATGGAAGGGAGAGAGGTGGGGAGAAGGATGCAAAAAAAAAATGAAATAAGTTGTTTCTTAACTACCTGAAATTACTCTTTAGAAAGCTAAATAATAAAGAACAAACTACGTCCCAGAGTAATAAGAGCAGAAAAATAAGGAGCAAAAACAATAGAGATTAGAAAAATGTTTAAAACTCAGTAGAACTAAGAGTTGATTTTTAAGATGAACAGTATTAGCTACATAAGGAAGAAAGGACAGAAGACCCAATAGATAATAGAAAATTGCGCACAATACACAGCAACATAGAGGAAACAGTTGATAAGGACATACCAATAAACCTGAATAATATGAAAGAATTGATGAATTCCTGACACACAGAATCATCAAGACTGAATCATAAAAGAGGAAGCAATGATGAGTTGGAAGTGTGAATCAGTACCAAAAGGCCACCCATAAAATAGAAGTTCAGGACCCAGGAGTTTTGCTAACAACTCTCCAAATGTTTAAAGAACTAATACTAATTGTCCTAACCATCTTTAAAAACAATAATTGCAACATAGATAGATAGATAGATAGATAGATAGATAGATAGATAGATAGATAGATGAATACATGCACCAGAATTAAAATTATTCCTGTTTATACTTTACATTATTTTATATACAGGCAACCCTAAATACTACACACAGAAAAGCTGGAAAGAATAAGCTAATTGAGTGCTGTTTTAGGATGCAAAGGTATCATACAAAACCCAGTATGAGTTGGGGGTAGTGACATGTGCCTGTGAACCCAGCACTTGGGAGACTGAAGAGAGAGGTCACCCGATTGCTTACCCTTAGAGAGTCTTGTCTTGCATCAATAGAGGAAGGTGTACCTAGTCTTACTGCAACTTGATATGCCAAGACTGGTTGATATCCTTGAATCCTCCCCTTTCCTGAGACAAAGAGGAGGAGGGGTGAATGGAGGAGTGGGCAGATAAAAGGGAGGGACTGGGAAGAGAGGAGGGAGAGGAAGATGCTGCGGTAGTGAAGGAAAGTAAATAAATACTTATTAATAAAAAAGTCCTGTGATTTAAAATGATAATGATAGTAATACTAATAAAATTATTTCATTTTGTGCCTTCTGGGGAAAAAAATCTGCTAACTTGAACTGCATGGTGAATTCCAGGCCATCC
Organism: Tokudaia tokunoshimensis; assembly: GCA_036184795.1. Lineage (NCBI taxonomy): Eukaryota > Metazoa > Chordata > Mammalia > Rodentia > Muridae > Tokudaia > Tokudaia tokunoshimensis. The sequence continues at coordinate 74,297,244 of BTHU01000006.1, read as the reverse complement.
TGGTCTATATCATGAGATGCTGTCTAAAAATATACAGTAGTGTTTCTATACAATAACAGTGAGGTATCCAAGAAAACAATTCCATCTAGGATAGCTATAAAAGATAGCACAGTTATGCAAAGAAGCAAAAAAGCTACACACTGAGAACTATGTGTTAATTAAACAAACTGAGGAAGATACTAGTAAATCAAAGGATATCCACTGTTCATGGACTTGAAAAATCCATATTGTTAAATTGTCCTCAGTAGCCAAAGTGATTTACAGATTCAATGTGATTTGAATCAAGATTTCAAGAGTACTTGTAAAACAAACAAACAAACAAAAACAATAATCCTAAAAGTCACACGTAAACAAAAAGTCATAAATATTCAAGTCAATCTTGAAGATAAGGAGCAAGGCAGGAATAACACTGACTTCAAGAGTATTGGAATCCCAAGAGCATGGTAATTTCATACGAACAGATACACGGACCAACCAAATAACTCATAAACAAATCCATGTATTTACAGTCAATTGATTTACCTCCTAAGTTCAGAGAATATGAAATGGAAGAAAACCAACAATCTCTTCAGTGAACAATGCTGAGGAGACAGATATCCACGTGCAGAAAAATAATAGACCTTTAACTCTCAGAGTATATAAAAATCAGCTCAACCGGAGTAAAGACTTGAATCCCTGATGCTGAAAAGCTACTAGAAAAAAAAAACGAGGAGGCAAGTTCCATTGGTCTCGACAGTGATTTGTTTTCTTAGTATGGTCATGAAAGCTCAGGAAATGAGAATAAAAGTAGACTAATGGGGTTTCATTTAACTAAAAGGGTTTAGTAGAACTAAAGAAAAGTCAGTATAATGGAGAGAGAATCATTGGAATGGAAGAAAATGTCTGTAAACCATGCGTCTGAAAATGGGTTAGGCTCAGAAATACATGAGGAGCTCAGATCACTCCCAGAAAAAAAACAAAACAAAACAAAACAAAACAAAATAGCTAACTCAAGTGAAAGCCGAGCAAGGGTACTCTAAGAGACATTTCTCAAAAGAATAAAATGGCCAACAGTTCACAGGGGGGAAAAGGGATTTTAAAAATGATCAAGATTATTCACCATCCAGAAAGTAAAAGTTAAACATACAATGAAACGTCATTTCAAGACCATTGCTGTTCCTGTCAGCAATGCAATGAATGATAAGAAATATTGGTCTGAGTGTAGATAAAACTTGTAAAATGTAATGAGGATGGAAATTGCTAAGGGTCATTATGGGAAACAATATGAGGGTTCCTCAAACATTTGTACAGACAGACATGTCATGTAACCTAGCAACTCCACTAATAGATGCACATCTGATAGAAGGGAAACAACGGATCAAAATGTATCTGCATCCCCAGGTCCTTTGAAGTATTATTTGTAATAACCAATACATAGACTCAACCTGAGTGAATATCAACTGGTGAGTGAAGTGGGAATGTCTGGTTTCTTTAACAACTCAATTGTGTCACGTGATGCTTTTTCTGGAAGCTGTCTTGCGAGAGGGAAAGTGATGCTTTGCTGAAAGTGGACACTTGAGAGGTTGCGTGGTGTTTAGAAAGAATATAAATGGAACCCCACAAACACTGAGAGGATGCTCTTGCATTGCTACGCTGTGCAACGCTTCCCTGGTCATCGCCCATCTTCGCTTTGTAGAGAGAAAAACACTGAAGAACTTTTTGTGGTATTCTGGCTGATTCTGACTGTTTCCACTGACTTGTGCAGATTCGGGGGGAGCCTTGCTGTTTCTGCTGGATCGTACCTCAGCTAATGATTCATGTGCAGTGTTTGCTGTTTGCTATTGAACTGAACTGCTGATAGCCTGACTATGAAGAGTGGAATTGGCCCAACTTCTAAATGGGTCCTTTTTCTTATTAACCTTCTTTCTCCCCTACCTCTGGTGGGTGGGTTAGAACAGAGGTTAAAGTGTTTAAAGGCTGCAATGTTTGTATAATAAGAAATGAGGCACTGTGGCCTAGGGTCAGGCTACCACATTCGTTTTCTGTGAATACAAGCTTTGCAACTTACCAATTGATCTGATAACTCATTTCCATGGGGTGACTCTTTTACCTGCAATATCTACAACATAGGTACTCTAGGCAAGCCCATGGTTTATTTTCTGCACAGGATAAAGGGAGACAGAATGAAATTTCATCATGGTACTCTGAAAAATATATGAAATTTAAAAAGTGGTTTATTCATGGAATTTTTCCATTTTGTATCTTTGGATCCAATTGACAGCAGATAATTGAACCACCACGGGAAGTACAACCAAGCGGTGGTGGTGGGGGGTGCTACTGTACATGTGGGATCCTCCTTTCTACTGGTCAAGGCAGCCATCTAATATGTATGACTCTGAAATCAAATATATAATATATTAGATGGTAGAAATGCTATAGAAAAATAAAGAAGCGGCACATAGTAAGAAGACACAGCTGCTGAGTGCTTCTGGCGGCAGGAGAGCCATGCGCATGCGAAATAGAATGAAGCTAAGCTTCCCGAGGAGGCGAGGCGCTGTGGATAGGAAGCAAAGAATCGGAGGAGAGGAAAGCATCTCAACCCCACAGACTGGGGGTGTGGTTATAGTAGAGGCTGCAGGAAGGAGACAGACAGACCAGGAGAGAGCAGTCAGAGGCAACAGGTGACCTTGGCCCTTGGAGCCGCTGTAGGTGGAATGGACTGGATGGAAATAGACCGACTCAGGAAAGCCGCCAATGTAAGCTGGGAGAATGGATGGCCAGACCAAAGCAGAACAGAACCATGGCAAGACTAGCTCAGATTCTGGGAAAGCGTGGCCTGAAGAACCACTCAGTAGTCTTGGCCTCAGTTCCCTAAAATGTGGAAGTGTTAGTAAGATGGGGCAAGTGACTAGTAAAGCGTTGCTGAGGGAAAAGGTCGCTGGTTTGAAGAAATTGAGTTTAGGGTGTTCTATAAACATCCTAGTAAAAAAGACATACGCCGTGCAGTGGTGGTGCACACCTTTAATCCCAGCACTTGGGAGACAGAGGCAGGCAGATTTCTGAGTTCGAGGCCAGCCTGGTCTACAGAGTGAGTTCCAGGACAGCCAAGGCTATACAAACCCTGCCTCAAAAAACCAGAAAACAAACAAACAAACAAAAAAGACATATGACCACACGTGTGACCTGGGAGAAAATGTTAAAATAGATAAAAACAGAGCAGAAATGAACAATAAATTTATAACAATTTTTTAAATGTGTTGCGTTATGCTAAGAATAAGAGACTGGTTATTCAGTCCAAACTGGAACATCTATATTAACCCACCACCACCAAGGCTTAGTCAATACCACAAAAGTCGAGGTAGGAAGAGTGTAACAGACAGATTGGGGGTAAGACTGGATATGGCTACCACAATTATGAGCTCATAGTCCTCGTGGTCACCTGTATGACTTACAAGCTGATCAAGATGGGTGGATGATTTCCAAGCCCCACAGCCTACTGAGGAACTCCTGGAAGTTGGTAGCTGAGGAGAAAGATCTGCCCCCCTGTTTGGGATGTGGCAACTGATAAGTTTCAGTGTCCCACACCTGCATATATATAGTCAAAACTAACTGTAATTGGTGGGTTGTCAAAAACAAAACAAAAAAACAAAACAAAAAAAAACATAGTTGTGAAAGCCACATTGAGAAGCTGGAAGGAATGAATGAAGAATGAATATGATCATATTTGATCTTATTTTACTGGGTTCCGAAATGATCAACAATAAGGAGAAGTTTGTAAAAAGAAACAAACAAAAAAAAAAAAGCAAATTTGGTGGTAATGATTATAAACTCCGGAAATAAAAATTAAACATTTTTTTTAAACTTTTCTTGACTCTCTGAAAATTGTGGGGTTTGATCCTATGTAGTCCCTTGAGTAATTATTATTACCCAGAATGCTACAGATATGGAAACATTATGATAAACAATAAAGAGGAACCACTTGACAACTCTAACAAAGCTCCTGCTCCCGTTTATCCCATGAACAAAACAGAGCAACTCTTTAAAAAAAAAACAAAAAACAATGTATCACTTTAGAACACTCTTGCACTTTGGATGGCAACACTGTATTCAGATACTTAAGGATTAGCTGCTTCTACTGTCTCAGATTTCACTGCAAGGTGTGATGGAACCTAACCAGAATAGTTAGTGAATGAACCCTGCACGTCTATCAACATCTATGCGATAATTTTCTCATCTGTGAAAGAAGACGCTTGTACCAACCTGTCTTGGGTCTATTGGGGCAAGTCTCTGTAAAACTCATCATCAAAGGATAAACTACAAAGGTCATTCATCATGCAGCTGTACACAGCGTAAATAACAAAAGGACTTTTAAAGGCATGTACATCTAGGTCAGATTTTAATCCTCCAAAGGAATTAGATGTATTAACTTAGCAGACATGTCTCTCTTGCCAATATCTCCCACCTATTGGAAAATATACTGAAAAAGCAGCAAGCAGATGATAAAGTTCTTAGGTAAGGGATTTTTTTTTAACATAAAAGAGATGTAATCACTTGCACTTCTGTAGGACTCTGAATTTGTAAAAGTGTTTTTATATGTTATGATTTGTGGGGCTGGAGACATGGTTCAGCATTTAAGAGCACTGACTGCTCTTCTAGAGGTCCTGAGTTCAATACCCAGCAACCACATGGTGGCTCACAATCATCTCTAATGGGATCCGATGCCCTCTTCTGGTGTGTCTGAAGGCACCTAAAGTGTACTCATATAAATAAAATAAATAAATCTTTTGAAGACAACTATGGTGTACTCATATAAATAATAAATAAATAAACCTTTCAAAAGGGGTCTCAGATTTGTGGTCTTCAAGACAAACTGGCTGAGTAGAAATTGTTTATGTCGTCTTACACCTGAGATCGGCAAGGCTTGTGAAAGTGACTTTTACAGAGTTGCCTACCAGTTCTGAGCAGGAGCTAGCATTTGAATCGGGGTTTCACATCCGAAGTTGCCCCCTTTCTATTAACCAAGACTGTTAAACAGGAAACAATATGTATTCTGGAAATCAAAGGGCCCAAGGGATCTGCTGGGTTGGATATAATCCAGAAGCAACTATCTGGTACTCTGACTCCCATTATGATGTTTTGTAATTTGAACCATCCATCCTCCAACACAGTCAAGCTACAACATATCTTCTGAATTTCTATTGCAGGCAGATGTTGTCTTTGTATTGTGAGGACACTGTTGGAAGGGTCTTATGCATAGTCCCTTTTTACCCACAATACCTTGCGTATAAAAACACATAATTATTCAAACACATTGAGTCTGTTCATTTATTTATGCAAGAAGTTTTCTTAAACCTCTGTGGTATGTCTTGTTTTAGTGCTAAACAGGGCAAAGAAAGAACTCCAATCAGCCAGCCTGAAATTTGTGAACTGTAAAAGAATACAGACACTCGGAAACCTCTAATCCTAGAGAGTGCATCTCTCAGAAGGCTGCGCTGTGTTATGCATATAAGAACACAGGAATCTAACCCAGCATGGGAGCAACGGGGGGGGGAACCTTCCTAAATGACAAACATTAATAGACATAAGCAATATATGAGAGAAAGGGAAGAGATGGTGAAGAAGGAAGAATGACCAAGTCAGAGAGCTCAGCACATGTGGTAAGGTGAAGAAACATCCCAATTGCACAGCCTAGATGTGTTTTAAGAACCACAGTTCTCTGAACAAATCTAATCATGATGAACATTTCCATCTCCCCGTGTAGCTAAATGACATGCTCTTAGATCTTTAGAATATATCTTTGGTAAGTGTATGTAGCCCTACTCTAAAATACAATTAATTTTTTGCTACATATCTAGAGATGCAATATCCCAATTGGTATCCAGCCTGATAAAGAAACTGGACTATTGTGAACCTGTTGGATAACCTAGCAAAGTTCTATTCAATCACAGCTCTTTTTACAACTATTAATTTTGTACTTAGTTGGGATTACTTCAGATGTAATTTAAGTCTTTATTCAGAGGAATATTGAGAGAGCTTGATACATATGGTGTCATAAGGTCATATCTGGTATCCTGTACAATAAATGATACCGCTTTACAAAAGGCACTTTATACAGGTCTTTATAAATGACTTTATAAATATATACAGGACTTTATAAAATGAGATGTTTTCATAGGCTATGGTTTTATGGCAAAACATATCTCAAAGTGTATATATAAATATATATACAGTATATTAATAAGTATATTAATAGAAACAGCCAGGAAGGCACACATTCTCAGTGTATGTAGACAGACGCTGGTCAGTTGATGGGGAACCTTAAAAAGACACTACTTAATGTTGAATTGTGTGCCTGCAGAATTCATATTTTGAAACCACAATCCCCAGGACCTAAGAATGTATCTGTCATTAAAAACGGGGCATTTGAAGAACTAATTAAACTTAAACAAGGTCATAAGGATAAGGTCCTAATCCAGTATAACTGGTGTCCTTACAAAAAGAGGAAGAGAGTGTGTGGGCAGAGGGAAGGTCATGTGAGGACAGGCGGAGGTGGCAGGGTGCAAGCCAAGGAGAGAGGCACCAGAAAAACCACAGTTGCCAAACAGACCACAGTCTTCCAGCCTCTGGTACCAGGACACGACTGGTTTATATAGTTATGCCAACTGATCTGTGGTGTTTTCTTAGAGCCAGGCTGTAAACTGGTGAATTTTTACCCCCCCCCCAAAAGAAAAATTCATGTATTGAACCTTAAGCATCCAAAATGATAATCGGAACAGGTACCTTATGGGGATAATTAAGATTAAATGAAGCCAGAACTGGAGAGAGAGCGAGTCGGAGATTAAGAACACTGACTGCCCTTCCAGAGGACCCCAGTTTAATTCCCATATCCCACATGGAGGCTCACAGCCATCTGCAGCTCCAGTTTCAGGTGATCTGATGTCTGCCTCTGACCGTGGGTACCAGGCATGCAATCAGTGAAGAGACGTATACTCAAAGTACCCACACACGTATAATAGTTAAAATATTAAACTAACACACTATGTACCATCATATGGGGCAGGGAGAGGGAAAAAGAGAGAGAGAGGAGAGAGAGAGAGAGAGAGAGAGAGAGAGAGAGAGAGAGAGAGAGAGAGAGAGGAGAGAGAGAGAGAGAGAGAGAGAGGAGAGAGAGGAGAGAGAGAGAGAGAGAGAGAGAGAGAGAGAGAGAGAGAGAGAGAGAGAAGCAATTAAAGAAAAGGAAGCTACGAGACAGAGCAAGGAGGGAGTGTATAGGAGGAGTTAGAGGGAGGAGTTGGAGAAGTTAGAGGGAGGAACAGAAAGGCAGGAAATGATGTCATTATTTTTAAATTTCAAAAAAATATTAATTTGAAATTTAAAAAAAAGGAACTCAATGATGTGCAAAAAAAAATGTTAAACTATTTTTAAAAAGATTACCTGAAGTCAGAAGGGTAGGCACCTAACCTGAAGGAACTGTTGTCCTTCTAAGAAAGAGAAGGATGAATGTATAGGCAGAGAAAATACTATATAAAGATGCCTTAGGTCTGAAGAGAAGCCTACACCAGAAACCAAGTTTTCTAGCATGCGAACCTTAAACGTTCAGCTTCCGGTAATGTGAGAAAATTAATTTTGTCATTTAAACCACTCAGGGTGTAGCATTTTCTTATGGAAGCTCTAGAACACACACTCTGCTGTCAGACACAAACACACACACACACACACAAGTGTGTGCCGACACAGGCTGGATCAACATATCTTCTGGCATCTATCTGCATTCCTATTTGAAAACAGAAGTCTTACATTGTGCCTTTGTAAATTGAAATTTTTTATTGGACCCAAAACAAGGGTGCCATATTTATATTTATGTAGCCAGGATGTCTCTGTCTGAATATTACTTAAGGATCAAAAATAACAGAATGGTTTTTTAGACGGTGGGGTCAATGGATGGGTGCCATCACATTTTTCAAAATGCTCTAGACATTTATAAGCAATCGTTCATCTTTCAGAGAGAATGATCCCGGCTTAAGTTACCCGCAGTTAGTGAAGAAGAAACTTGGACTCACCGTCCTCTTCCTGTTCCTACCTGAACTTTTCTTCATGCAGCTGCTACATTCCTGTCACTTGTCAAATCACAGTAGAAGCTTTTTGTGAGTTTAATTAAGCCTGACTAATTTTCCAGTACAAAGAAAGATGCAGAAGTCCTTAAATATTGAATCCATTTATGATTCAAGGTGTCATTTTTTTTGAATGTGACTGTTCAATTCTTAGAATTAATTATCCTCCGAATTCAAGCTGCTTTTTAAGACATATAGTCATACCTCATACAAAGCATAAGTTCAATATTTCAGCTCGTCTCTAAGAGACTATTCCAAGTGCTGCATCCAAATTCTAGCCACGAAATTAAATCATCTTTCCTGGTAAGCCGTGTGATAGTCAACTATGTCTTCATCTTGATCTCCATTCCTGGTTTTCCTCCTCCCTCTTTGTCCTGGTATTAATCAGTTAAAATCTAGCTTTCCTTTGTGCTAGAGACATAGCTAAGTGGGAAAACAGCTTCCCTGGTAAGCCTTAGGACCTGAGTTTGATCCCCAGGACACACATGAAAAAGGCTGAGTATGGATTTAAGACTTTGCAATCCTAATGTGATGGCTAATACTGACTGTCAACCTGACAGGGTCTAGAATGACCAAAGAGACACATTCTTTGTGCATGTCCATGAGGGAGTTTCCACACTGGCTTAATTGAGATAGAAAGACTCACCCTGACTCTGGGGTAACACCATACTGTGGGATAGGGTCCTAGACTTCACAAAAGGAAAGAAATGAACTGGTTCAAACCACTCACAGTTCTCTGCCTCCTGAATTTGACTGCATTATGGCCAGACACCTCTACCTTCTGATACCTTCCCTTCCCTTCTGTGACAGAATCTACCCTCCAAGGGTGAGTTTAAAAAAAAAATCAACCTTTTTCCTTTGAGTGGCTTTTGTCAGTCTATTTTGTCACCGCAATGAGACAAAGTAACTATTAGTGATACACCCAATAATGGTGAGAGATAGAGACAGGTAGAGGCCAGGATTTACTGTAGTGTAGCCTAATTGAGCAAATTCAGGCCAGTGAGAGACCCTGTCTTGGGGGGGAAAAAAGTGGATGATAATGGAGAAACAACATTTGAAGTTGTCCTCTGACTTCCACATATGCCCCTGTCCTGATCTGTTACTTTAGCTCATCACAAGCTTTATCCTCTTCTAGAAGCTTCTCCCTCCAGCATCCTTTTCCCTCAGTGTCACCGTGGAGACGTCTGAATGCGTCTGTAACTTGACGTCCATTGTTCGGTACCCATTCCCTCTCTGCCACTTCAGTGAAGGCTACCCCAAGACAAAAATTGATGCTCCGTCGATCAGATTTGCAACCCAAGGACTCAAGAGAACCATGCAGATAACCACATCGAGGATTATTTAACAATCCTGCCCCTCCAAGAAAATTCTGATCTAGATTCAAACACCTGAGAGACTGGATACACAAGGGGCCAGGACAGCACAAGGCTGTGCACCCACACACCAGCAACCACAAGATAAAGAAGTGTAGCAAATTCTGGGTGCTCGGGGATTTGTTGGAAGTCAACTACCCAACAACCACTTCCAGCATCCCATGAGACACAGGGGTTTCGAAGAAGCTCACTAGACTTCTTCAATGCCTTTTGATTGGAATTCCAATTTCCTCCATAACATGCACCAATAAAGGAGACACGGCAGCTGTTTTGACCTCGGATACAGAAGTCTCAGTTGAGGAAAGGTCATCACCTGGTCTCATCTGTCTAGCATTAGCTATATCAACAGCACCTGCAACACCTTCCCAGAGTGAGACATGGCATAGTCCTCCTTCACCCGGTACCTCCCACACGCCTTCGATGTAAAATGCAATCTTTACCTTGGAAATATAAAACACTAAATGGTATGTTAGAATTCTTGGTTTTGGTTGCTTCTAATTAAAAAGAAAATACTGTATATCACAAACACACCCACACATAGACCACCATCATCACCCCACCCCACCCCACCCAAAAAAAAAACTAAGAGCAGTTAAAATTAGAGAGAGATATACTAAGCCTCTGCTTGATAGACAAGAGCCAGCCTGAGCTACTGCAGCTAGGAAGCCCAGCATCTCCAGCTCAGGCATCCATTTCTCAGGCATCCGCAGCTCAGGCATCCATTTCTCTGGCATCCTCAGCTCAGGCATCCCCAGCTCAGGGACCTGTACTCACCGCCTTTCATCATGCCCACTTCATAGCACTTGCGCAGCCGGCAGGCCTGGCAGCTCTTCCTCCTGTTCTTGTCAATGGTGCATTGGTTGGTAGCTGGACACATGTAGTCATTATGCCCTAATGGAAGTAGGAGGGTCAAATTAGTATCATTTCAGGAAGTGGAAGAGGTCAGACTCTTACCCTTAATTTCGGCCTCAGACTATGGCTTTGGAGGTTGTTTGGTCAAAGCCCCTTCCCATCACGTGCCCCATGCTGGACAGCATCCAGCGGGTTTTGTTTTGTGGTGCAGGAGAGGGAGGCTGGGGATTCTCATGGGCTAGGTAAGCGCCCTGCCCCTGGACAGCATCCACCACCACCACCCCCGCCCCCTCTGCAGCGAAACCGCCATGAGGGCATCTTCCCAAGTCAGGGGTCCTCTCTGTGAGCTCTGATTTGCTTTGTTTTTTCATTTGGTTTGGTCTGAGTTTTATGGGATTTCTCAGGCTACTCACACCAAAACAACAAAAACAAAACAAAACAAAAAAAATACTGTAAAAAGAACTGTTGTAAATCAAACTTTTCAGAATTCTCAAGAGAAAAGGGGGACTCTTCAATTAATAACATATTGAGATAAAGTGCAGAATATCTAAATTCAAGTCAGAGAAGTAGGCTGGGTGGAAGTTAGTCTGTCAACTGCTAGCTAGGGGATGCTAGACATCCTCTGAGGCTCATTTTCCTCCTATCTATGCTAGAAAACATTATCACTACACACACACACACACATACACACACACATACATACATACATACATACACACACACACACACACACACACACACACATATATATATATATATATATATATATATATATATATATATATATCTTTATAATTATTGCACCACTGATCTAAGACTTCAGAAATGAGTCACTGTATGTCAAGGGATTGGTCCTGTCTTCTAATTATGATTCCTCTCTCCACTCTTGTCTGTTGGTTGTCTCCACCAAATGATTCTCATTGGCCTTGGATGTGGGCAAGCCCATCCCTCCATGTTAATTTCCACCCTATATCAATGGCCTTTTTACCCTTCTAGATTCCTCAGAAATGTCTACACTGGGTTACCTTTCCTTACCTCTCCTGAGTAGCTCAACACAGCCCTTGGTTTTACAGTTAGTTACCTCTCTCTAGCTGCTCCCATATGAAGTCTATATAATGCCAAACATTACACAGGAGAAGTCTTCAGTTTGGACTACAGACTAAGGGAAGGGTATGTTTTCCATTCTCAAAACAAAGCAAAAACATATTCCATGCACTAATTGAAATACATCCTACAGACCTCTACCCCCTGTTCTTAAAGGGCAAGATGCAAGACAGTGAAATGTTTGAACACAGGACTATTTGTTTCTTTGCAACATAAGAAGCAGCCCCAACTAGAACAGGTTAGGATGGGGATTTTAAAAGAAATGCAAGACTCTATTTTAGATGTATTTTATTAAAACCACCATGTAAACTAACATCTTCTCTCTGCATAAAGCCAGTAAGACTATGAATTTGAAACTGGTCAGAGACCTCACAATGCCTGAAAAATCCAGGCAGAGTATCATTATGCAGTCCAACCTGGCCTTGAACTCACAGAGATCTGCCTGGAGTAAAGGCTTGTTCCACTGTGCCCAAGCACAGTAGTTATTTTTAAATTCTCTTTATTAATAGGGAAGAATTGTTGAGGATAGCATAGAACAGGAAACAAGGTTGGTTTGGGTTTAAGTTAGCAAACTCTAGGAAAATAGTTCATTATTCTGACACCCTAAGGAAATCCTTAGTGGTTTACCTCTTCTGGTGTTTACGGAGAAGACATAGATACAATTTAACTCAAAAAAAAAACCTAAGTACACATTTAAGTCTCAGAAAAAAATATTAATAACTACTTAAACTAAATATTATGTTGACTCACTTTCTCTCCGATAGACAGGTATTTTGCAAGACAGAAGAGAGGAAAGAATTGCCATGAGTCAGATAACAATTGACTGCCTCTCCTGTTTGGATTGGCTATTCCCTGGAGATGTCTATCTTCATGAAAGCAGGTGAAATTCTTGAACTAACATGTCTAATCCATAAAGTGCGTCAGATCTGCGCAATTGACTCTATCCCTTAGCAAGGAAGAGAGCAGAGGCCATAATGCAGGGCTTTTGTGACAAACACTCAAAAGAAGTTAAGATGACTAATCCATAAACTGATTAGAAGAGAGATTCTAATAAGTGCATGTTTGCTATCGTCAGTCGAAACAAACCCTCCCTAACCAAACCCCAACAATGAGTGAGTTTAAGTCCTCAGTGATGTTAGATTAAAAGTGACAAAGCCAGCATTTCCCTTAATAAGTCTGTCGATGTCTGATGTTAAAGCAAGTGTCTTCCCCAGCTCCTTTGCAAGCTCTGTCTGATCTTTTGAAAATAATTTATGAGAAAACTGTACTGAAGTAGAAATAATTTTTGAGAACCAATACAATTATGCGAGTGAACCATCCAGTAGTTTTACCACAGAGAAAAGAAGCTATGGCCTTGTGATAACACGGGAAGAAGTATAAAAGTATACAACCAAGATGCAATAGTCAAGTGGAGGGCTGGAAAGCTATACACTATTTTCTTTCCCACCATGAATAAAAAGCTAGGCCTGGGGAGGTCATTCTGTGGTCTAGCAATTGCTTAGCATATATATATATATATATATATATATATATGAATATGATGGACCTTGGGCTCCATCATTAACATGAGCAAAAAAAAAGTGAATAAAAATCCTTTGGAAGTGAGGCGCTGGGCAGCGGTGGCACATGTCTTTAATCTCAGCACTTGAAAGGCAGAGGCAGGCGGGTTTCTGAGTTTGAGGCCAGCCTGGTCTACAGAGTACTAGGACAGTCAGGGCTACACAGAGAAACCCTATCTCAAAAAAAAAAAATCCTTTGGAGGACTATACAGCTTGATACAGATGGCACCTACAAGTCAGAATGCCAGGCAAGCCTGGTTCCTGAGAGCCATGGCTCCTGCCGCACGGGGACTACTCCTTCAGAATTCCTTTGTCTTGAATTTTTCCTTCTCGTCAATTCTCTACCACAGCAACTGTTTTGTTTTTATCATTATCACTCAGAAAGCCTAGATTTGTTTAGTTATAAAAACAAACAAGATCCATATCCAGACTGTCAGAAGGAAGACAAACCCAGAACTAATTAAAGCAAGAAGTAGCTTAAGAGAAATTTAATAGTGTGGACTTTTCTTTTTTGACGCCTTCCCCCTCAGGATATTTTGGCAGGTACCTCAGACCAGATCTCTTTTGGGGGCTTTAGGTCTGTCTGCGCACCCACCATCCATCCATCACTGACCCTTAGAAACCGGCATTACCAGTCAAACTGACTGCGTTGCCGTTTGACTCTCAAATGTCTCCCGCCAGCTTGTATTTTGAATGCGTGGTCTCCAGTTTGTGGCAGTTTCCAAGGTGGAGCCTGGCAGGGGAGAGCAGGCCACTGGGGGATTGGTCTTTGAAAGTTACACCCAAACGGGCTCTGTCTCACTCTGTTTCCCAGTCAGACACCAGGCCGTGCCTCAGACTCGTGCCACCACAAATGGAGCCTTCCTGCCATGGGCCCTTCCTGCAATGACGGACTAAAGTCCTTCAGACCCAGGAGCCAAAATAATCATTCCTTTCTGAAGTTATTTCTGTTGGGTAGTTTGTCTCAGCAACGGCATCTTAACTAATACAATAACCATCTTCACTCATCAGCTGTTTGTCTCTTGTCAACTACCCAACATGAAGCCACACATACAGCGTCGCAGTAGGTGACCTCCTTCACTGGACCCTTCCACCACACCCCCACCACATGGGCTCACCCACACAGACACCAAGAGACTGAGATCAAATCAACTATTGGATTATTTTTCGAAGCAAAGACAGTTGTTTCAAATAAATACAAATGTGCATGAGAGTGTCTGAGAAAGAGAGAGTGGGGTATGTGTGTGTACATGTATGTGTGTATGTGTGTACACATGTGTATGTGTGCATGCGTGTGTGTGTCTATATGTGTACATGTGTGTATGTATGTATCTGTGTATCTGTGTATGTTTATGTCTGTACATGTGTGTGCACATGTGTGTATGTGTGTGTATATATGTATATATATATACATATATATATGCAAAAGACAGAGGTAGATTTGGGGTGTCTTTTTTTCATTACTCTTTTACTCCATTACTCACAACACTTTTTTATTTTAAAACTTTATTTGTTAAAAGTTTTATGTGTAAGAGTACACATGGAGGGACCCATGGCTCCAGTCGCATATGTAGCAGAGGATGGCCTTGTTGGACATCAACGGGAAGTGAGGCCCTTGGTCCTGTGAAGGCTTGATGCCCCAGTGTCGGGGAATGCCAGGACAGGGAAGAGGTAACAGGTGGGTTGGTGAGCAGGGAGAGGGAGGGGATGGGGGTTTTTGGAGGAGAAACCAGGAAAGGGGATAACATTTGAAATGTAAACAAAGAAAATATCTAATAAAAAAAAGTTTCATGCGTATAAGATGTTCCGTGATCGAAGCCCCCCCCCATCCCTGAATGCATGTTATCCTCTCCCGTCCTTCCCCCTCCCATCAAATCCCTTCTTCTTTCCAGATCTTCCTGTTTTCTGTCCTTTCATCGTGCATTTAACTGAGGCCTCCTGCAAGCATATGGGTGAGGGTGGTTTACTTTACCCAGGGCTGTGTTCCTGGGAGGAGCATGGCTCAGGTTTCAAGTGCACCCCTCCAGGAACTGGCTCTTCTGCAATTCTGCCCTGCAAACCAAGCTCGCTTTGTATCTGGTGATCACAGTCCAGCATTGGCTTTTAATTGCTAGTCTGGATTCACAGATGGGCTTAGGCTCAGCAGCCAATGAACCACCACACTGGGCTCATCATCCCACTATGACCCCCCCCCATCCTAGGGCACAGAGCAGAACCCAGTGAGTACACCTCTACAGGAATCAAGCACAGACACTAAGCTCTGGCTATCCCTCCACTGGCCTGTCTGTGCAGTCCAGGTGCCAGGAGACGGAGACGGAGACGGAGACAGAGACGGAGAGGCAGAGTATATCATAACTGCATGTCGGTGAGGAGCATGACAGCAGACAGCTAGAGGAAGACGCTGAGAGAGCACATCTTTACCCACAAGCATAAAGCCAAGCAATGGAAGGGAAGTGGGGCAAGGCTACAAAGTCCCAAAACCCTCCCCCAGTGATGAACTTCCTCCAACAAGACTGCACCATCCCACAAATAGCGCCACCAACTGGTGACCAAGTGTTCAAGTCTCTGAGTCTATACCTGACGTTCTTCATTCAAACCACCACAAGCTCTCTGAACAGAATGGGCGACAGATACCTAGTGCTTGTTAACACAAATGAGCACTTAGCCGACTCATCATGCTTAAAGTCATGGAAGTCCAAGTGAACTCTCAAGGATCAATGAAATCTTAGGTGTTTAACACCCACACCTCAAATAAAAGCCAGTTGCAGCCAATCCTCTCTAGAGAACCCCAACGACACTTGTAAAAATATTTTGTTATTACTTTGTGTATACACACACACACACACACACACACACACACACACACACACTCACAGAGTGAACATATGTCTTGCGGGAGTGAATTCTTGCCTTCCAGCTTGTTGAGGCCGGATCTTTGACTAGGTGCCCTCCAGGCCGGGGGGGGAGGGGTTTTGGGGTGGGGGGGTAGGGGGGCCCACAAGCTTCTGGGTAATTATTTTGTCCTTGCCTCCCATCTCTCCATAGGAGTGCTGGGATTTCCAATGCCAGATGCCAGCGGCAGGATTTTGGCTGGATTTCTGTGGGCTGTGGGGCTTGAACTCAGGTCCTTGGCCTTAAGCAGTAAGTGCTTTAACTCACTGAACCATCTTCTCAGCCTAAATACCATGCCATTCTCATTTATTTCACATCATTTTGGGCTCTCTCATTTTTAACTTTTTAAGTTTGCTCATGTGTGTGAGTGCTTTGCCTGAATGCATGTACGTGCACCACATGCACGCCTGGTCCACGTGGAAGTCAAAAGAAGGGGTTAAGAGTGGCTGTAAACCACCATATGGGGGTATTGGGAATCGAACCCCATCCTCTGGAAGTGGAGTCAGGGCTCTTAACCACTGAGCTATCTCTCCAGCCCCTAAAGTGATTTATCTATTCTTATTTTATGTGCATTGGTCTTTTGCCTGAATGTCTGTCTGGATGAGGGTGTAAAATTCCCTAGAACTAAAGTTATAAACAGTTATGAGTTGCCATGTGGGAGCTAGGAATTGAACCTGGGTCCTCTGAAAGAACAGCCAATGCTCTTAACCACTAAACCATATATCTTACTGATACATTTATTAAGGTAACACCCATGTACTCCAGTTACGTTTACCTTCTCTTTATTAGAAACCCTTACCAAAATTTTCCAGAAAATTAACAAGAGTTCATTAGAATTTGAAACATCTGGGAGTTGTGCCTAAATAGTTTAAAAATGGCAAATAAAAACTAAAATCTGGATTTATTTCTTTAAGTATCAGCATATATTTGTAGAGTGTTAAATACAGCTTTAAATCCTCTGTGGGTTTACATTAGGCTTACGTTTAGATCCTGCCGACATCGAGGCAAGAGGAAACTGACATTTTAATTCATTAGCAAAGGGCTATGCAGACATCCTATGACATGGCAGACTTATATCGCAATAAACCTGTCACATGCTAAACATCACAACTTAAAACTGTGCTCAATACATCAGAGCTGTCAAGCACCTTAGTTCTATAACATTTATGTCCAACTTTAACCATTGTGGTTATCTGAAGTGGTGATCACTGCCATTGCCAGTCATCACAACCAGAGTCAAATTGTACATTTCTGGCTTGAAAAAAAATCAAAATTCATCATCATATGTGCATCTACTGAATACATAAGCTGTCTTATTGGATATTTTATTTATTTACATTACAAATGTTAGCTCCTTTCCTGGTTTCCCCTCTGGAGCCTCCTATCCCATCTTCCCTCCCCCTATTCCATCCCCCAACGCCCACCTCACCACCCTCACATTCCCCTACACTGAGGCCATCGAGCCTTCACAGGACCAAAGGCCTCTCCTCCCATTGATGTTCAACAAGGCAGATGCTAAGAAGTGCTTGCTGACAGGAGCCTGATATGGCTGTCTCTTGAGAGGTTCTGCCAGAGCCATACAAATACAGAGGTGGATGCTCATAGACAAGCATTGGACTTAGCAAGGAGTCCCCAAATGAGGAGTTAGAGAAAGAACTGAGGGAGCTGAAGGGGTTTGCAACCCAGAGGAAGAACAACAATATCAACCAACCAGACCCCCCTGAGCTTCCAGGGACTAACCACCAACCAAAGAGTACACATGGAGGGACCCGTGTCTCCAGCTGCATACATAAGCTTTTTCACGCCATTGTCAAACTTAATAAACATAGAGTCAACCCATCATGTGAGAGGGATCATCGTTGTTATTCTTCAGGCTGTAAGAGATGGAAAACATGTCAACACCTAGTTCTGGGAAATCATAGTTTGAGATTGTTTTGAGAAAATTCATACACGGGCTGATTTTCAAAGGTCTGCTATACAAACTAGGAGCCAGAGGTGAGTCGCAGCCTCACAGAAAGAGCGTGGTCTCCTTATGAGTTCTTCTCACTTGAGATCAACTAGTGGAATGTGGAGACCCTTTCACAAAGCTATTTTGATCATTTTCTCCATGATAACCAACTTCTTCCATTCTGAACATGATGTTCCAAGTGCTATATAACACATGGATTGTTTGATTCGATCCCCTGTTGACTTTATGAAAAAGGAATTAAATTAATCCACACCTTACAGTTGTAGGATTGTGATAACAGTTTTAAAGCGGCTCAAAGCCGCCCAGCAAAACAGATGGATTTTGAATCAAGGTCTCCCTCCCATTAGAGACTGAACCAATCCATCCCTGCAACCTTCATATACTGAAGGCTCATCTTGTCCAACAAACTCTTCATTCAAGAACAGTATCTATTTTCCTGCTGGCAATTAGGGTTCTCAGCAACTGTCTGACCAATGAGGGTTCTGAGATCAAGGATGCTTGTGCATAAAAAAGTACAACAGGGCATTAACGTAGACAAGCTGATGTCACTCACTACCTGTACTTTGAAAATATGCAAGATGTATCAAAACAAACTTACATTGGGATAAGAAAAAAAAACTTATATTATTTAGATGAGAGCCACAGGCCAGGTATCTAGATATGATTTACATAGAATCATAGATATTACCCTGCCTTACATCCTGAAGAAAATGGGGAATGCCTGAGTCTACTCCTGCCCATTAAGTGGAGTTTCATCCTGGGAGTTTCACACACATCAATCACTAGTACCAAAGGAAGAAAATGCTATAAGAGGTTCCAGGCAAAACTGAGAACCAGGTTCAAACACTGCTGCTGGGACCACCAACAGAAAAAATGGAAGACTGTCAAGGAATTTAAGAAGGTGGGGAGAGTTCAAAAGATTTTTAAGTGAATGTAGGAGTGTAGGAATGACTGACATTAAAAAAAATGAAGGATTATAAGTAGTCATAATTATGCCCTAGAAGAATTCATATCAAAATAGATATTAATCATCTTTAAGTAGTAAAGCACTTGAAGCTAAAAAGATGAAAAGGTTCAAACCGATTGCCAAATACCTGGGGCTGGAAGAGGAGGAGGGGGAGGAGAGAGAAGAGGGGAAGGAGGAGGAGGAGGAGGAGAGGGAGGAGGAAGTGAAAGGCTCCTGCTTTGCTCCAAGATGTCCTAAAAATTGCCCTTGCTGTTAATCAGGAAGAGGATCTGATTTATGAGGGAGGGTGGAAAGAGGGGGGGTGTAGAACAATTCTAAACATGTCGGGAGAGTTCAGTAAGACATCAACCAGCTGCCAAGCAGATAGTTGTAAATGAAGTACTGAAATCAAGACAATGAAATTAATACCCCTTATTAATTTCATTACAATGAAATTAATGCAATGCCCCTTTCAGGTACGCACTCAGTGAGTGGAGATTGAGGGATTGCCAAGATTAGGTTGGCCTGTGGGCACATCTGTGTGTTGGTGTGTGTGTGTGAGGGGGGGGTTGTTAATTGATATGAGAGCCCAGCCAACTGTGCTAAAACGTCCTGAGGAAGCTAGCTAAGCATAGGCCTTTCAGCAAGTCAGCAAGTAGCATTCCTCCATGGTTTCTGCTTCAAATTACTGCTTGAATCCCCGCCCTGACATCTCTCACTGATAAAATAAATTCTTTACTGCCCTCAGTTGATTTTGGCCAGTGTTTTATCACAGTGACAGAAATTAATCTAGAACAATGTCTTAGTCTCTATCATACATACACACACACACACACACACACACACACACACACTTATATACATAAGATTGAAAGCAGAAATTCAAACAGATATGTGTATGCATATGTGTATGTCCACAGTCAAAGCAATATTTTTCATAATAGCCAAAAGGCAGAGATAACTCAGGTTCTACAGACTTAAATAAACATACAAAGGTAGTATATAAACACAACAGAATTAACATTTAGCTTTTAAAAACATTGAAATTCCATTATAATATGACATGATTGAATCTGGAAAACATAATGCTAAGTGAGAGAAGTCAGACACAAAGGATAAAAGTGACTCTGGGTACATCAAGTACCTAAAATAGTCACACTCACAGAGGCACACCATGGTGACAGGATAGGGCTCTAAAGATCCACAGGAAAGTGGGGGAGTTTCTGCTTAAAAGGCACAATCGCCTTATGCATATTCTGCTCATACAACATAAATGAACCTAATTCTCCTGAACTTTCAGTGGCTGAACATCTCGTACATCTTTGTTGTGCATGGTTTTTATAAAGCAAACATGGAACTTGGAGCTGTTATAAGTATCCTTAAGAGAAAGCAGAAAAGTGAATCAAGGTTGAATTGATTGATCCAATTGTGATTTGATCCTATGTGATAATCTCTGTGGCCAAGGACTCACTGACTAGCAGCATACACCACCAAGGACTTCTCATAAACTAGGCAATGTGCTTGGTGGGTTCAGCTCTCTGTCTCATCTCACTATCACAAACAATGAATTGGGTTGCTCCAGTTACAGAGTCATAACTTGAGATGCCAGGGAACTGACTAACTTGTTCAAGGTCTCTTGGCCAGTAAATGGTAGAAGCATTATTAAAATGCAGATCTGTCTCATTCGTGGGTCTTTGTCTTTTTTTTTCTTTTTCTTTTTAGAATACTGCCATGATTGGCTAAAAAGAAATAACTCAATATTAACTCAGAATACTTAAGTACTGAATTATGCTCATAATAATAATGCAACAGCTAAATAAATCACTGTATCTTTGAAAAACATTTTAGAATCAGCAATGTAATCATCTCCAGACTGATTCCTAACACTGTCATTCCCACCAAACAGGAAAGATAAACCACGTGAAAGATTTCATTTATCTGTGCATCGGGACATGTATACTTTTTTTTTTTTAATTCTAGAAAAACCTCTTCAACATATTCTGGCACAAGCTCGGGATGGAAAGAAAAACTAGAAAGGAAATTTTTGAGGAAATTAAGTAAAAAAAAACTTTTCAAGTGCTTTGAAAGAATAACTGCAACCGTGTGTTGGTAAATAAATCTCCACTCAGATATTAAAATGAACACTTTCTGATTCACAGCCCAGTGCAGTGAGTCAAACCAAATGAAATAAAATTTGGCTGTCTCAGTGAACACATTCCTAAAAGTCCAGTGAGGACATTCAGTGGGCCCTGATTTGAACTATTTCACAACCACATCTGCATGTAGCAGCATGCACCAAAAAAAAAAAAAAAAGAAAGAAACAAAGAAACAAAGAAAGAAGAAAAGAAAAGAAAAAGGAAAAGAAAAGAAAAGAAAAAAAACAGGATGCATTCCAAATTCTATTTTCACACTAGTCATTTCTAATTAATTTTATGGGAAGCAACACCCACCTTCAAATTGGATTTTGCTTTTATTTTGTATGTGAACCAGAAAGTATTACTAATATCCAATTATATTCCCCAAAGATGTTTTGAAAGAAGGAATTCTAGGAAAGACAACAGTCCTGGAAAGTTTCCTTTTCTTCATAAAAATGAAGTCAGAAGAAATTCTCACTGTCCTCACAAGACCCCAGTTGACTGAAAATGTTGACGTGATACCTTTGGGTCCTGTCTCTGTAGTCCATCTGCAAAGCCACAGTTGTTTCAAGCACCTGGCACAGAATCAAGCCAACAGCTGCGACAAAGCATGATGGGATCAGTGACCACCACCTCACCACAGTACCCCAGAGACTATGAGTTGCTTTCAACAATGCCTCTCCCAGCTCCACACACAAGTAAATGCTGGTATGCAGCCCAGAACAGGACCTTCTGAAATTGCTCCTCCTACTCCTATAATAGCCTATGCAGAGCTTTGACCACTCTGAGAACATGGTGCCTTGTCCCAAGACCAGATTCTAGAAGGTCTGGAGGACTGGTTTGGGGGAACAAAGAAAAAGATGGGTAATAGATAAGAATCAAACAAGGGGGGGCAGTGTAACCATCGGGGTGACTAATTCAAAGGCAGGCAGCATTCTCCCTAACCTCCTGGTCTTTCTTCTTTGAACTCTGTGCTTCCAGAAAGTTCTCTGAGCTTTTCTTACCACACCAACTCCTTTAAAGATAAAACCCAGATGGCCAGAACTGGTAGAGAGAATTTCAAAGTGTTCTCATACTGAGAAACAAGGAAAAGAAAATGTTCTTGCAATCTGAGAGACAGGATAGAACCCAGAGACCCTGAGCAGGGTTCTGCTGAGTGGCCTGGTCCCTCACAGTCTAGGATACTCCTGCTCCAGCTCAGGGTCATTTTGATGCTTTAGGGGGAAAGGAAAAGATTGTTGACTGAGATCAGATTGGTGCAGTGTATGGCGATATGGAGGTCTTTCAAACTGCTGGGATCCCCCCCCCTTTTTTTTTAATGAATTCCTGATTCACTAAGTGCTAAGAATTTCACCTATCTTTGGGAGTCTCTCCCAAGTTCTATTATAGGCAAAACTCTGCCTAGACATTTTGACGTCACATATCATATATCTTAGTGATCAGAATTGTAAATACATTACAATAACAATAGCAGATTTACAGTTATGAATTTAATTTTATGGTTGAGGATCACCACAGCATGAGGAGCAATTATGGAGATAAAGTGTGGAGCAGAGACTGAAGGAAAGGCCATCCAGAGACTGTCCCACTTGGGGATTCACCCCATATACAGTTACCAAACTCCAACACTATCGTGGATGCCAAGAAATGCTTGCTGAAAGGAGCCTGATACGGCTGTCTCCTGAGAGGCCCTGCCAGAGCCTTACAAATACAGAGGCAGATGTTCACAGCCAACCATTGGACTGAGTGTGGGGTCCCCAATGGAAGAGTTAGAGAAAGGACTATAGGAGCTTAAGGGGTTTGCAACCTCATAGGAAAAACAACAATATCAACCAGCCAGACCCCCACCCAGAGCTCCCAGGGACAAAGCCATCAACCAAGGGGCACACAGGGCTCTGGCTGCACATGTAGCAGAGGGTGGCCTTGTCAGGCATCAATAGGAGGAGAGGTTCTTGGTCCTATGAAGGCTTGATAGATGCCCCAATGTAGGGGCATCGAGGGCGGGGAGGTGGGACTGGGGTGGGTGGAGGAACACCCTCATAGAAGTAGGGGAGGGAGGATGGGATAGGGGCTATGGGGGGTGGACTGGGAAAGGGTATAACATTTGAAATGTAAATAAAGAATATATTCAATTTAAAAAAAAACAGGGTAGTTGAGAACCACTGATCTAAAAGCTATTTCTCTTTCCCTTTATGGAACTCCTCTCAAGGAATGTGGTCCTACTGTGTGGCCTACACATGCTACTCACACACAGTGCCTTCACTCATCTGCAGAAGGACAGATATGAATGTGTCTATCACTAGAAGTACACCAGTGTTAAGCTCCAGCCCTATGGTCTTTTGTATGCTCCTGAGATCCATATGGCTTTGCTGCCTAACTCAATAGTGTTCTAAATGAGTGATATTTTTTACTGCTTCCAGAAAGTAGTGGTTGCTGCACCAAACTGCAGGAGTATGGGTGTATTTAGAGAATGTTACAATGTTAGGAGTAATAGACTTGGACCTGTGTCTCAGGCTGTGTGTGATTCTTGACAAACGTCACTAGGTGACTCCTCTGGGGTGTCTTAGTCTCTGCCAGTGACTGCCATATGACCAGAGAGACAGTATCTGTATATTTTATACCGTGAACCTCTATAAACCCATTAAAAAGAAATGAGAGAAAACCGTTCCAATATAAATATGTGTGTGTGTGTGTGTCTGTGTGTGTGGGTGCACGCAAATAAGAAAATCCACAGGAAAAATAATATGTAGAGCAATATGTCATTTGTATTGTCAAAGTATGTGTGTGTTTGCGTATGTGTAAAATATTTGCTAGAAACCCTAGAAAGGACTTACATATTAAGAGGGGTACAGTTGGGTTTGGTATGAGATAGACAAAAAGAAAACTTCATTCTTCATCAAATGCCATGTTGTATTGCTTAACCTTTCCCCTCCATATTTGTCTGATGCTTTCTTTCTTTTCTCTTTCTTTTTTTTTTTTAATGATCAACAAAGAGGCAGTGGACATTTCTCTTTCAGAGCAGTACTAAGCCAGCATCGCTAGCTTCCATCTCTTTTCTGGTTCTTCACCCTCATGCCTCTGCTCTTCCACCCATGGTCTAAGCCATGAACTTCACCGTCAGAACCGTGGAAAAAGGAAGCTGCTGTGTCTTCCCACAGAGCAGGAGAACGTGTGGGCTGTGCTTTTCTCTCTTCAGACACCAAAATTGGGCGGGGCTTCCAAGGTGCCAGGTCCAGCAGGGTCCCAAAGCCCTCCGCGTGCAACTGTAGATAGTTTTCACTTACTGCCTTTCCAAGCCTGCCAGCTTGCCTGCCGCTTTAAGATGACCCACCGTCTATCTCTCGGGGGATTGTATTTCCTCTCTGCAGAACATAGGGTATCCTTCACCTCCGTTCTACACTGGGCAAGATAGCAGAAGGCACATTGGAGCATCCTAGACTTAGCTCGTTGCCTGGTAACAACCCATTTCCCTTGAGCGATCAGAATAGTTATACAAACAACTCTGTGTCCTCTTATGCTGCCCATTAGCCTATGGAGACAAAGACTCAGCTCAAGCCTAGTGGTCCTCTTCACTTGTAATGTCCCTTTTAAAAGTAGCCTGTCCCTGTGGGAAGCAATAGGTCCCGACGCTAAGTTTCAGGTTCTACAGTCAAACTGATTGGTTTCTATATTGGCTTTCTTTCTCCTATACCTTAGTTTCCTCATCTGTAAAATAAGGATAAATTAGAGTGCTGATTTACCATAAATTTGGGGAGAGTTAAATGAGATAATGTATAACATACAGCCTTGGGCAGGACAAGTACTCATTAAATACTTGCTAAAATTATGATTATTAGGCACAAAATCTCCAGACCAGCACAGCTCAAATTTGTTAGAACATTGTTTTGAAGAAAATACCCTCAAACCAGTCTATTGTAAACTGTCATTTCTTAGTAATAACACAATGGTTTTGCCCTTAAGTAACTGTCTTTGAATCATATATCTTGTAAGGTTGTTGTATTTGTACAGTCAGGTATAAATTGTACAGAAACTTTTTTTGATGAAAAAAAAAAACTACCACAATTAGCCAATCAGATAACTGTTACTTTCAGAGCTGGAAATTCTACTAATGCCTAACAAACCCAGCCAGTCTCAAAATATTCACAGTCTATATCCAAACACCTTTTAAATAGCCAAGAAATATGGTGCACCTGTATTACCTGTCTGAGACATACAGCTGTCTCTCTCAAAACAACCTAACCTGAACTAATAGTTCACATCTGGACTTAGAATGAAAACAATTGTCTCCACTCCAAAAAAATAAAAAATAAATACCATAGGCAGTACCATCAGAAATACAGGTGTGGGAAAGGGCTTTCTGAACAGGACTCCATTTGCCTAAGAACTGAGGCTAACAATTGACAAAGGGGATGTCATAAAATGAAGTCTTTGGCATATCTAAATCTGAAAGAGGAGGCTCACAGGTGAGAGAGAGTTTTCAACATCTAGATTTCTAACAGAGGGTTAGTGTCCAGACTATATAAAGAACTCACAAAAAAGCATCAAGAAAATAAATTGCACACTTAAAAGTGAGTATGGATCTAAACAGAGAATTCTCAATAGAAAAAGAAGTAAAAAAAATAGCTATGAAGTACCTCAAAAATACTCATCGTCCTTAGAAATTAGAGAAATGCAGATGAGAACAACCTTGACATATGCTCTTAACCGCGTCAGAACGGCTAAAACCAGCCAAAGACAAACGCTACAGGAGGTGTGAGGAAAAGGGAATCCTCGTTCATTGTTACAAACTGGTTGCAGCCTCTCTGGAAGCCAGTACGTGCAACCTTCAAAACCCCAAACCTAAGTCTCCCACGTGATCTAGTTATACTACTCTCTGACAGTATGCCCAAAGGACTTAATATCCGTAGACTCGATATCCAGAGGACCCATACATAGCCTACCCCACAGGTACCTGCTCAGCCTTGTTCCTCTTCACTCCATTCACAATAACTAGGAAACTCCAAACAACCTAAATAGTTTCCAGCTGATGAATGGATAACAAAGATGTTATACATAAATGATATAGAAAACTATTCTTCTCTAAAGAAAAAAAAATGAATCTTGCAGGTAAGTGGATGGAAATAGACAATATTACACTGTGCTAGCACAGACACAGAAACACAAACATCACTTGTTCTTGTCCGTCTTCAGTTCTTATCATCAAGCGCCGAATCTTGAGATGGGAGTACGGAAGATGTGGTGACCACAGAAATCAAGAGTTGGTTCTCTCCTTTACAATCGAACTCAGATTGTCAGATTTGGCCACAAGCCTGGTTACCGACAGAGCTATCCTCTAATGTATCATAATTAAAATGCTTTAGGCATCAGCTTCAGGGTTCTTTTAGGCCTCCTGATTTGACAGCCATGAAATATCTCTAGCATATCATTAAACCTATGACTCCCAAAAATTTGATATGACTTCTGTTCCCTAGGCACTGTGTCCTTCCTTCAGACACACCAAGTTTATTTCTGCAAGAAGAAGGTCTGGACACACCACTCACACCACCTTCGTATCCCGTGACCCCTTTCTGGCCTCCCACAGTCCATCAGTTTTCTGTATCTCGCCTTGTTTATCTCAGTGATTTCTGCCCGTCCCCCCCCCCGCGCCCCCAACGCATTTCACCAGAGGCAAGGCAAACACAAGAGCAAAGAAAGTTGCTAGTAGAATTGCTATTACCATTATTATTTTTAAAGATCTCCTTTGAAAAGGTCTTAAACTGAAAGATGTTTAACAAAGCCTGCATGACCTCAGAAACTGCACTTAAGTGGAAGAGGCCTAGCACTGTGAGAATCATGTAGAAAATTGAATATCTCTAAAAGAAAGTCACAAAGACACTCCCAAAACTTGTGTTAGGCAAAACAAAAAAAAAAAAAAAACCAAACAAACAAAAAACAAAAACAAACAAAAAAAAGAGCTGGCCAATTTAAAGTCACATTATTGTAAAGAAGGTACCTTCTATATCTCTAGGTATGCTAGAGTGACCAAGAGTCACCAGAGCTGAGCTCAGATCGGCTGAGGGGGAACTGACCAAGAGAACCTTGAATATAACTAGATTTATTTTCAGTAGAGAAGGAGAAAGGGGAGGAGGAAAGGGAAGAGGAGGAAGAGGTGGCAGGAACTAGGAAGAGGAGAATGACCAGGAGGAGTAGGTTACAGAGGACTGTTGTTGAATCAACTGATCCATTAAAGTCCATATAGATAGCTCTAAAGTCCATATAGATAGCTCTAAAGTCCATATAGATAGCTCTAAAGTCCATATAGATAGCTCTAAAGTCCATATAGATAGCTCTAAAGTCCAAATAGATAGCTCTAAAGTCCATATAGATAGCTATTTGCTTTCCACTTTCACAAACCCTTTGACCAAAAAGTTATACTATTCCCAAATGAAGAAGTGAAGGTGGAAGGAGTCAGAGTTTATTCGTAAGTTGCTTTGGTAACACTGATAATGTGGAGTCAGAGCAAAGGGTGAGGAAGGGTGGTGAGGATCATGCACTGTCTCTGGGCCAACGAACACAAATATCTACCTCATGCACACCTTCTGATATGCGCAGACCTCAGGACAAGCGGGTATGTGACCGAAATCACACAGATAAGGGCCCAGCTCCCTTGCTGAGAGCTGCCTCTTCCTTACCAATTGAGAATGCATAGTTAGAATCAAAATCACGGTTTAGGTAATTGACTAAAATGACACGTGGTTGGCCAGCACTGCAGCTTTAACTACTGAGACTCCTGGGGGTGTTTATTAAGTCCTTCATCTCCTCCACTAGGATTTCTCAGTATCCCAGGGTAATAATAGTCTCTTGGAGCCATCTATACTAAATACATACAATACAACACATGTAACACTAATACTCAATACAAGTCCACATTGACTCACAACTAATGAAATGAAAGTTGCATTTTCCTGCAGCCTTATCATCTTGCAAACAAAATAAGAAACTTTCAAAGTAAAAAAAAGGAGACTTGTGGGATGCAAGGTGAGAAAACACCACTCAACCTGCTAGTGTTAAATCACCCGACCAGCTGCAGATCACATCTGAAAGCAATGTTTTTGTTTGTTTGCTTGCTTTTTTTTTGACAGTTTATAAACATTTGGAATTTTTTTTTTTTAAAAAATCACAACCATGAACATTGTTACAATTAGAGGCCCTCTTGGTTCTCCATAATGATACTGAGCATGCGCACAAGGGGGTTCCCATTGTTAAGTCTTAAAACAACCATCTTAAAAAGGAAAAACCAAACAAAAAAATCAGCACACTACTATTTAACTTGACTAGAGACCTGCAGATCTGCATTGACGACCAGATTTACTTTTTTTTTTAATTTTATTTTATTTTCTAAGTTTTTTTTATTTACAGATTTACTTTTTAAACCAGAAAATGCTTTAAATTTATTATTCCATATTTATAATGTTGGCGACAACATTATGATTATCCCTTGTCTGTACTTTAATATTTTCACCATTTATGAAGAAACATTAAAACAAGTTAGACAGTAGCTATGTTTTATTATGTGAGGAATAGATGCTAATGGAGAAGATAACAATGCCAGCAAATAAAAATCAAAGGTTATCCATGATCCTGTAATTTGTAAGTAGTTGTTAATTATATGTTAAAGGACACATTTCCAAATATCGCACATACTTTAGATAAATAGGTAGGTAGGTGTAGAGGGATACATAATGAATACATGCATAGATGATAGGTAGATAGATAGAGATCGACAGACAGACAGATAGGATTGATTGGTTGATAGATAGACAGACAGATAGATGATAGATAAATAGACAGACAGGTAGAATTGATTGACAGATAGACAGACAGACAGATAGATGATAGATAGATATGATAGAGAGAGAAAATGAGAGATAGGAGATTGATGGATGGTAGATAAATAGAGATTAATAGATAGCTTGATAGATAGGAGATTAGATAGATAGGTAGATAGATAGATAGATAGATAGATAGGTAGATAGATAGATAGATAGATAGATAGATATGGAGATAGAAAGATAGAAAGATGAGAGATAGAGATAGGAGATAGATGATAGATATAGATTAATAAATTGAGAGATGATAGATAGATAGATAGATAGATAGATAGATAGATAGATAGATAGAGATAGAAAATGTACATATATACAAATATATGATGCATATACAATAAATGCACTAGTATATACACATACACATAAAAGCAATTGGTTTATAAAAAATATTTGATACAAATCCTTTCTCTTGCATTCTGTTCAGAAAAAACAGCCACCCATACAGCATTTCATCAGCAACAGCTGTCTTGTAGAGCCCTTGACAGCACTTTTATTCCTCAGAAAAATGGAGTTCAAACCAAAGCAGGTGACTATGGTGTCCTGATTTGATTTGATAAAGAGATATGGGAGTGAAAGTAGGATAAAAAGAGAAGGGCTGCCTGGTCGCCAAAGATTTCCTAGCATCCATCTCATTGTCTCTGCTCCTCCCTGGATTTATCATCAGGAGGCACACAGTTAACATAAGTCAAAGGAGCCTATTGGTAGGGCCTAGATTCACATGTTTCTTCTGACTCTTATGTGTACAGCATCTTATTAGAAGTGCCTACCATAACGGAAGTATTTGAAAGAACATAAGGAGAAAGAAGAGGAACCTTTTAAATACTCTATAATACAATTGATGAAAAATTGTCAATTTTCTACCTTCTCTGAAACCTGTTATTACTGCCATGATTTTATGAATTAAATGAAGTATCTACATTTACCATCTTCTGATGGCTCATGTTGCATGGAAGTATAACATCAACTCTTAGAAATAAAGTCTCTAGCAAATGTTCAAAACACTACTGGAGATGGAGATATGGCTCCGTGGTTAAGAGCATGTACTGCTCATGTAGAAAATCCAAGTTTGAGTCCCAGCACCCACATTGAGTGGCTCACAATCATTCCAGTTCCAAGAAATCCAATGCCTTCTGGTGGCCTCTGTGGGTATCTGCACTAACATGCACACAATTAGAACACACACACACACACACACACATACAACCCAGACATATACACAAACACACATACAAACAGACACACATTCACCAAGACACACACACACACACACACACACACATAATTTTAAGACAAACACCCTCCATAAATAGCTAAGGAAAAGGTCAAGAATATCATAAACATAAAAGTCACAGAATCTAAGTTATAATGACCCAAACAACTCTTTACTTGGAACCAACTGCTTTTCTCTACATTATAATAAAACATAGTACGTTTATTTCCACTATCAAACATTATCTATTACTACAGTGGAAGGAGTATCTTAATATTTTATTAATGTTATTCCCATGTTAAGTTTTAAAACTAAGTTGAAATAGTATATCATACACACAGCCGAGAAAGACAGCACCAGCCAAATTCTGAATCTGTCATAAGAGACTTCTTGCTCATGACAAGGAGAGAGTGGTAGGACTGGAATGTGTTAGAATTATGTAACTAGCAGTTTTAAATCATGCAGGGTTCTAATATACTATCTAATATTGTACTACTACACAGACCATGCAGGACTAGACAAATAATGACTAAAAACAAATTCCAGGATATTAGCAATGAAAGAGATGCCTTTAATTTGCTTTGGACAGAAGCTAGTTGAGATACTATCACTTCCATAGTGTTGTCTAGTTTATTCTAGAGCAGTGTTCTCACCCTGACTCTGAACTTCTAACCTTCTCCATCCCCAAGGTCGTGGGGTGTCTCTTCTAGTGCTGAGTTTAAATCATAGTCTTCCATAGGTGCCCAACGGAATCCTTCATTAGATTGCATATAATGTATACTTAAATTTCTCATGCTGCTGCTATGAAATGCCAGACAATAAATATCTGTTGCATGAAAGCAACAGGAAAATATAAATTCCTTAACTCAACAAGTTAGTCCTCTCTGGGAAAGAGGCTTTGAGGAACATGAGCAGGAAAGTGCCTGTGGGTATAAATGCTGAGAAGGAAGAAGGAAGGAGAGTGGGGAATTGGAACAGAGACAGTGGGGGTTCAGCGAATCTACAGCAGCTCAGAGAGTATAAACAGTGTTGCAGGTGCTGGAAATCAGAAGAAACCCATCTCCACGGTGATTTTATTGCACCACACAGCACTGGTTAATAGGAACATCCAGGCATAATTATTTTCAAATGTATTCCCTTATTGCTACCTCCAAGGTGTCAAAGGAACAAATAATTACAAATTCGGATCACCTTATGAACTATAATTTATCTCCCACAAAATATAAGGAGAATATTTTGTGCATTGCTTAGTAAAATACCATAGAGAGGGCTGACCACATTTAAGATGATTACATTTACATTTTAACCACACAGATCATATTTATAAATGTAACCCAGTCACTCATCCATACATTCTTAAATAATTGGATTCCGTTCAATCTCATTCATTCTTTACCTCCTGGTACATGATTTGAAACTGCCAAGTACATCAGACAAGGATAATGTGCATTTGGATAAAATTTAAAATCCATTTACTCCTTCTCAAAGCAAATAGAGAAAATGAGTGCCTATTACGGGAAGAGGCTGTAATTTAATAATTAAATTGTGTTTCCCAGTTCCTTTTTTCTTAGCAAATGAAGACTAAAATCTTTTTATTTCATCTAAGGGAAGGTAGACATGTGGGGGAAAACAGTAATCCTTCCTTCCCTGTATGTCTTTCTTCAGGTCATGGACATCTTCTGCTTTGAATGAATCAGATCTGCTCGCTAACTCACACATGCTTCAGGCTTAACATGGAAGAAAAAAGGAGGTTCTACAGCCTGGACATCAGATTCATGAAACTGATTTTCCTTGTGTATTATATTTTTTCCACACAAAAACATTGAGGCAAGTAACAGTTTCATCTGCATGTTTGGTGCAGCAATAACATAGGATGTGGCCCAGAAATGATCTTCCTATTCTTCAAAGTATATTTTCCTCTGAATGGGTGGGTGTCTGAGAACAAGCCCTACATTTTTAAAAGGATATAAAGGTGTCAACAGTCATTTTCTACAAAGAACAGAGAATTTAGGGAGGATTAAGGCTGTAGACCATCACCGTAAGGCTTGTAAGGACAATGTAGCCAATAATTTTGAGGACTAGTTAATACCCTTTGAATATGTGCCCATTAAAGGCTGTCTATAATTTTTGTGGAAAATTATTGCCATTCACAAATGGGGCTTTTTAATGGATTGTTGATGAGCTTAACCACTATACATCGGCACAAGCTACCACTTTAATGGAAATAGTCAGTGCCATGACCAGAAAAGAACCACTTAGTAGGGAAATTGGAAATTTAATTTCAATCAGATGAACAAAAAAAAGTGAAGAAGAATACTCCAAGTGGTAGCATTTAAAAAAAGAGAAAGAGAAAGAGAAAACCACCAGCGATTAAAACCATTTGGAACCTTTGATTACCCTTCGAAGGCATTTGTTGCCATGGTTTTTAAAGGCTCCTGAAAGCTTCAGCTATGTCCACAAATGCTGCCAAGAAACAGGAATCTATACTGATTTCATTTGTCAGAGGCATTTTATCTTAATTATCTCCAAGATAAAGATTACTTGGCCAAAAGGAAGAAAGAAAGGGAACAAAAAAATGGGCCGGAAGCACCATCATCTCACAGGCAGAAGTAGTGTGACTCCTCTTCCTACAGATTCCTCTAGATCCACAGATGGATGCATATGTATATGCATGAGTCTAATCTAATCTATCTACCAGAGTGCAGAGCTACAAGCATTTGAAACCAATAATGTGGTTAGATGTGGAATCACGTTTGTCATCCAGCTCTCGGGAGGTGGAGGCAGGAGGATCATGGGTTTGCATGACAGGCAGCAAGATTCTCTCTAATGCGAATCAAGAGTCAAACATCTAGAAAATTTATCAGTGCCTGAGGCTAATACCTATCTTTGAGGAAGGTTCATTGTAAGGTTTTTCCCTTGAAAGTTACATAACAGTTCCTCTGTGAGCAGATTTACACTGTCTGCCTTTGGCCTACATAGTCTTGATTCTTTATGGCACAAGTATGCATGTTGTCACAAGATGAACAATTAAGACAAAATTCTGATAAATCAAGGATTAGGCAAACTCTGAGCCTCAAGACGGGCCAATGAACTCCCACAAACTAACCCAACTTCAGAAACCACCAGCCTTAATCCCTTCATCAGTATCATTTAAATGCTCGTACTTCTTCCTGTGCTCCACTGTTTGTACAGTTTAATGTTTTGGTACCAGGATAGTCTTTTTTTTTTTTAACTTTAACATTCTGAAGTGCATTGCATGGTCTTGCTAACAAATTCATGATTTTCCTGTCCAGCAGGTTCTTGGGAACACACTTTTGGTAAGGAAGATGATATTTTCACAAGGTTTCAGGAAGATTTGGAGATCTCTTTTAGCATGTTATGCTGAGGATCCAAAGGAAGATTTTGGAGTTTCTGCTATGATTTGGGTAAGTGTCTCCTACAGGCACATGTGGAAAAGGTTTGGCCCCAAGCTCATGGCACTATTGAGAGGTCTTGGAGCACTTACAAAATAGAGGCTAGTGGGAAATCTTCCAGTCACTCATTTAGGGTGTGTTCTTTCTCTCTGTCCCAGCTGTGAGTTAATAGGCCTCCTCGGCCATATCTGTTCCTGCTGTAACACACTGCTTTCTATATCCCCAAAAGCGACATATCCAGTTGACCCCACACTGGAAGCCAAGGCAAACCCTTCCTCTCTTTAAGCTCACAATCTCGGTAGTTTCTGAGCAGTGGTAAGCCTGGTTGGTTGACAGTTAGCTTTTCCATCATTTAAAGCATGCCGTGTTCGCAAGGAAGTCATTCTTCTCAGCAAGTTCCTTTAAAAGTAACTGAGAAAATGACTCCAATCCCCATTCCCAGACTAGAGCAGAATGTCATTTCTATTCTGTGACAAATGCTGGCTCTCTGTGTACCGAGCTATCATCTATCTCCAACTTGGCATGTCTAGCATTGAGCTTCCTTTGTGTCTCAGTTCATTGGCCTGGCTCTTAATGTTCCCTGTTCATTCATTCCCCTTTGAACATCATTGATTCTTTCCACTATTATGAAATAAGTTTATTCACCTTAATACAGTATGCATTATTTCATCAGACCTTCCACTGTATCTCCTTTTGTCCCATTTTACAAACACCACGTATCTTTGAACACTTGGGTGAGCTGACTACCACC
Organism: Tokudaia tokunoshimensis; assembly: GCA_036184795.1. Lineage (NCBI taxonomy): Eukaryota > Metazoa > Chordata > Mammalia > Rodentia > Muridae > Tokudaia > Tokudaia tokunoshimensis. The sequence continues at coordinate 74,263,082 of BTHU01000006.1, read as the reverse complement.
CTGATCATCTCGATTCTTCCATTTTCTCCCATTCTCTTCCCCCTTTTCATCTCTCGTGCATGCTGCTGACAGTCTACACTTGATCAGAGACTATTGTACCATACTGATGATAACTTACAGGTAAAACTGATGACTTTGTGTTACCTAAACCAACCCAAGTGGAGGGTTACTCCATCTGTGCTTCCACCTGTTCATTGAGACGAATTCTTAATTTGGTACCAACCTCTGAGGATCTCACAGCCAGAAGGAGAAGAATGGATGTACGCAAATGCATGGAGCCCAATGAAACAGTGTCTTGTGGGGGGTGCCAGAAGACAGAGAACTTAGGAACCAGTGTGTGAGTATTTTTTTTATGATAGTCATGTTTAATGAGTTTAAGAATCCTGACAGGTTAAGACTGGACAGGACAACCAATAACTGGCCCAACTTGAGACCACCCCCCCCCCATGGGCAAAAAGCAATCCTTGACACAATCAACGATACTTAGTTATGCGTGCAGACAGGAGCTTAGCATAACTGTCCTCTGAAAGGCTCTACCTAGCAGCTGACTGAAACAGATGCATAGATCCATAGCCAAACATTGGACAGAGCTTGGGGAGTCTTATGGAAGAGTTAGGGGAAGGACTGGGGGACCTGGAAGGGATAAGAACTCCGTAGGAAGACCAACAAAGTCAACTAACCTGAACCCCTTGGTGAGCTCAGAGTCTGAACCATCAATAAAAAAGTATACATAAGATGGACCTAGACCCCCTATGTGGTGAAGGGCAGCTAGGTCTTCATACAGGTCCCCCAACAACTGGAGCAAGGGCTGTCTGTACATCTACTGCCTGTCCATGGAATCCACTCACCTAACTGGGCTACCTTGTCTGGCCTCAGTGGGAGAGAATGCAGCTAGACCTGGAGAGACTTTACGTGCCATAGTGGGGGAACACCCAGGGGACACCTCCATACTCTCAGAGGAGAAGGGAATGAAGATGGGTAAAAGGAATGTGTAAGAGGGGCTGTGGGGACAGTGATCAGGATGTAAGGTTAATTAATTAATGAGGAAAAAGACTGAGCAGGAATCCTGACCAATAAGCTGGTGAGCCATCTATCCTGTGTCATGTCAGCCACATACAAGTACAGATAGTGACTTTAGAACATCACAAAACAAAAGCCAGAACAAGATATGGATAGGTGACTCCTCGCACTGTTGTCTAAGGATTATTCTTTGAGCAGTACAACTCATTCAGGGATTGTGTACAAAGGATTGACAAGATTGGTGGTTTCCTTTGAGAGTATTAATAGAAAGACAGTGTGCAGAATGGCTCACTGGAAAAGAAAAGCAAAACAAACAAATGGTGTAGGAGAGACAGACAGACTGACATGCTGTGATTATCTTGGTCGAAGGAGCCAAGTCTGAATAATGGGAATCGGGTGGGTATGTGTTTAAACAATAAACTCTAGAGAAACATCCAAGATTTCTGCTGGAACCATTAGAGACGGGGGCTGTCTGAGACAGTAGTGAAGGAACGGGCATGCCTCCTAGCCAGCAGCTGCTAGTGGTATAAGGAATCACCCAGGGTAACTGACAAGTCAGGATGAGGCAGGGGTCGAGTTAGGAGATATTACCTAATCATGAAACAGTGGGCTTTAAGTATAAAATTGGTATCCTATGTCTGCCATAAGAAAGCAACACAAATGAGTGCCTTAAAATTACACAAATACATTGTCTCCTGGGGATACAATATGAAATTCTGAAATAAAGATGTGGGCACAGCGGAGTTTGTTCTGTGTGTCTCTGCCTGCCTCTGGGGTCAGCCAATGAGCCTTTTTGTTCTTTGCTTTGTAGATATATCACTCCAATCTCTTTCCACCATCTCACTTGGCTGTCTCCACACACACCCCCTCTTGTCACAAGGCTATCAGGGACATTAAGTTAAAAGCTCCTGTGCTTCAGAATGACTTCATTGATAAGTCATGTTTCCCACAACCTTATTTTCCAGATGTGTCACGTTCTAGGGTACGAGAGGTTAAGGGTATCTAGAGCTTTTTCTGTGGGGACACTGTGAAATCCATATTGGATGTGAACAAAATCCTGGAAAACTTGGGAGAAGAGAGAAGGAAGGGAAGGCAGAAGCAGATATGGGGATAGGACCTACTTACAGATCTAAAAGTGGAGGAAATGGGCCAAAGGCGATAAGCTCAGTCCCAGGTTGCTCCCAGTGAGCTTACACAATGTCTCCATCTCTCCTGCTTCACACACCTAGAATTCTGTTTCAAAATCTTTTTTAATTTTTGTTTTATGTGGATAAATGTTTTGCCTACACATATGTATGTTCACAGCATTCATCCCTGGTGCCTGCACAGGCCAGAGGAGGGCTTCAGGTCCCCTAGACCTAGAATAAACTGACAGTGTGAGCCACCATTATCAACCCTGAGAGCTGAACCTAGGTCCTCTGCAAGAACAGAAAGTGCTCTTAACCACTGAACCACCTCTCCAGCCCTTCTGCCAAAATGTTTCCTGCTTGTAAGATATCTTTAGTTTCTTTCCAAACCTGTCAAACATCACACTTTCACTAATACCTTCCTTGCTAAACTAACACAAGTGAAACAGCCAGCCTATAATCCCGGCACACGGAAGACAGAGACAGGGAATCCACCGTAGGAACTGGCCAGCTAGAGTAGCCAAAACAGAGAGCTCCAGGGTCAGCAAGAGACCCTGACTCACAAAAAAGTGTGAAGAGTGATACACACACACACACACACACACACGCACACATGTACACATGCACACATGCATATGCACAAACACATACACACATGCACACACGCACACACATACACACATGCACACATGCGCATGCATACATATTCACACACACGCGCGCACATACTTATTCACACGTACTCACACCCATATGAATATATGCTTGCACACCTCATACATATACAAAGGAAGGAGCTGGTCAAGAAAATAGCTAGATGATCCAAGCAAAGGAACTGAGAGAACCATATCCACTCAGGTCCTGAAGAATCGTTGTGTTGAGGACAGAAAGGAGAGAAAAGAAGAGAAGAGAAGAGAAGAGAAGAGAAGAGAAGAGAAGAGAAGAGAAGAGAAGAGAAGAGAGAGAAGAGAAGAAGAAAAGAGAAAAGACCAATGCAGCTAAATTACAGTGAATAGGAAGACATCAGCAGGAGTTGAAATAGGTAGGAATCATCAAATCATATGAAAGGTTTTTAAAGTCTCTCTCCTTCTTGTGTGTGTGTGTGTGTTTGTGTGTGTGTGTGTGTGTGTGTGTGTAACATAAATGTAGATATCCACAGAGGTCAGAAGAGGGTGTTAAGATCCCTCAAAGCTGGAATTACAGGTAGTTGTGAACTGCCTAATGTGGGTTCTGAGAATCAAACTGTCTCTCCTGAAAGAGCAGTAAGCACTCTTGATCACTGAACCATCTCTTCAGCCCCAATAAAGGAAGTTTTAATCTAAGGACATTGGGAATTTTAAGCTCAAAAGTCATGTTATTCAATTAATCAAAAAGATCTCACCTGCTGTTACTTGGGAGCCAGATCAGAGAGGGTTGTGAGTGGAAATGTTGAGAACAAAGATTTAATATTTACTGGGAGTGGACAGGATTTCAGACACATCTCTAAAAAGATCTCAAAAATAAATTAATCCTGTAAAGAAATGCCTCTCTACTTCTAATGCTCCTCCTCACCTTCACATGGCCACTCAGAGAAAGAAAAGTAATTTGAAAAGGAGTGTGAGCTAAGCCCCTCTTGAGTGGACAGAGGTGAATCCCCAAGTTTAAAGAAAACAGATCTCTACGAGTACACAGAGCCTACTAAGTGATCCTGAAGTTCTTAAACTATTTATTTACTTTTATGTGCACTGGTGTTTTGCCTACATCTATGTCTGTATGAGGATGTCGGATCCTCTTGAACTGGAGCTTACAGACAGTTGTTAACTTCTATGTGGTTGCTAGGAATTGAACCAGAGTCCTCTGGAAGAGCAAACAGTGCTCTTAACCACTGAGCCATCTCTCCAGCCCCAAGCCTAAACTTCTTGAGAAAAGTAAATCTGTTTCCCCATAACCAATGTTGCAGGAGCTATCCAGGGTGCTGGATGCTTTGATCCTGAAGCTTTCTAAAACCCAGGTCCAGCTCTCTCTACATTGTCCTCCTAGGATTCAAGGTCCCCATTATATTAACCTTAACCAGACATCGTCTTTAAACCATTTCTCTCTTATCCCAGATACCTTGTAAGCTAATGCATGCCTTCATCATGTGCGTCTGATTCAATAATGAGCAACTTCTTCACCCAACTCTTAAGGTGTGAAGTGATTGTATAGTTCAATGGTGTATAGATAGGCTAGGTCTCCATAATGCCCTGTTGCCTTCTGTGATTACAATGAGAGAGGAGGTGACCTTATAAAATCCTTCCTCCCTTTGTTGGGATTCTGTCTGGACTCCACCCCCACAGTTGCTTGGCAGTGGCCCGGTGTGCTCCTCCCCAACATTGCCTGGCAACAGCCTGGTGGGCCTGGCCCACTGTGGGAGGAGCTGCTTACCCCCTCCTCTTGCTCTTACTTTCTTACTCTTGTCCTCTTGCTCTCTTCCCTTCCCCCTCCCCTTCCCCCTTTCTCCATGTGGTCATGGCCGGCCTCTACTTTTCTACTCTCTCCCTCTCTCTGCCTTTCTCTGCCTCTACTACCCTCTTAACTCCCCTCCCCGTGCCCTAAATAAACTCTATTCTATACTATACTGTTGTGTGGCTGGTCCCTCAAGAGGAAGGGATGTCTCAGCATGGGTCCACTGAGGCACCCCCTTCCCCCACACCTCACTACACACCCCATAGAACATATATTAATACTCTTTAGCTCTTTATGATCACAACATTGGTGCTGAGACCAGACTGCAGAATCTCACAAGCACACACCTTAGATAAAACATATTCTTATATTTCCTTATCTTTTTATGATCACAACACCCTTCAAAAGAAACCCAAGAGAATACCTAGTAGCTAAAGCTATAATCTGATCAGGTTACTCAGTCTACAGTCACTGTGTAAAGACACAATTCTAAGCCTGCAAGGATTAATAAAGACAATATTCAGTTTCATCCCTCTAGCTTAAATTGGGGCCTTTATTTTGCTTTAAAAAATACATTCAACTGAAGCCATTACTCAATTCCTTAAGTAATCAAGTTTGCCCGCTAAGTAAGGGATGAAAATGTGTATGCTTTCAACACTTTGCCTCTTCAACCAAAACACTTAGAAAAAGAGAATAATCTGATGTATACTCCTTCCTGGCTCTCTTCTTAAGTGACAAGGAAAATAGGCAAAGCCTCAACATCTTCAGGACTTTCCACCCACGAGTCAAACCCTTCACTGTCCTTAAATGTGTTCGAGGGTCACTGTGATTTATAAACAGTCTCAGGAGTTCAGGAAAACTTTCTGTTCCTAGTTATCAAGACTCAGACAAGAAAACAGGTCTGGAAACCTTTTTTTGCACTTACCCAGTATATTCTTTTGTGGAGTTGGAAACAGATAAAATATATGGAAACACTATCAAGATGGAAAAGAAATCAAGCATTGCTCCTTGACACAGTCTCAGATTAAACACACAGTCTCAGGAACATCATTATTTAAAATGATGGTAAGTTAACATTGTTAGCTATTATTCGGGAAACCTCTGTCATCTCTCTTGGTGTCAATCATGTTCGCCCAGATAACCAGACACCTGCCCTTGCCTCCCTCTACTTCACTCTCCTGAGTTGTTCTTCAGATTAAATTTGAATCAGTAAAAATTCTCGGAGAGTCTTACTCACTGTTCCAGGGACTGAATGAAGTTTAGATTCCTGATAGTCCCCATCCAGCCCCACCTTCTCATCTGTCACGGTGCAATTTAATTGCTGGTTTGTTTATTCATTTCTGACTCTGGTATATAAGCTCAGTGCAAATAGGGATCAGTTCTTTCCCTGTCTTCACATCTCCAGGTCTACGTACTGCACTTTGATGGAACGAGTGTCCAATAAATACATGTCAAAAAACACAGAGACCTTAACCATGTTTAGGTCTCACAGTGTCTCTAAAATTCAGACTTTGTTTCTAGGCTTCTTTCAGAGTTCTGTTCTCTATAGTTACCGTGCCTCAGAAACCTTTTACAGGGACACACCAAAATTAATAAGAAGTTTCTGAAACCAGGTAAAAATTGCTCATTCCTATGGTACAATTGTGCTGGAGTCATATTTAGTCTCTAACATAAAATAGGTATAATAGAGATAATAGGTATATGTTGTGACTCTCAAAAAAAAAGAAGTGAAATTTTAAAAATATGTTTGAACTTGAGATAATGCTATACTAGTAAGATGTTTATTAGTTAAGCTTATATTTTCTTATATTTCTTAAATTTTTAAGATAGGTGGTTTTTAAACCCAAATTTTTGATTATTCCTATTTTAATAGTCACTTAGTCTGTATTTGTATGGATGATCTGAGGGGAAGTTAAAAACATGAGAGATGCATTTAACAATCTCTGTTGTTTTGGCAAGTGTGGTTTTCTTTCTCTTTTATTGTTTGTGGCTCTGGCAGCCTTGAGGCTTAAAGTCAGTACTGGGTTTGGGGGACTTTATTTAGGGGGCTCGCAATACTATGCAAACACAAAGGAAACCATTTGAATACACTGTACTTTAGGGTCACAGGAACAGTTTTTTCAGTTTCTCTCATTTGCTTTCTTCCTCTTTGCCCAGGTAGCACTCTGCCTACACGCCCACTGCACCCAGGAAAACAGGTTCTCTCTTCTTTTCCAAATGAACTCTAAACTTTTTGAGATTGTTAAATGCGACTCTCATGTTCTTAACTTCCCCTCAGAACATCCAGATGAATACAGACTAAGTGACTATTAAAATATGAATAATCAAAAATTTAGGTTTAAAAACCACCTATCTTAAAAATCTCATTTCATAAATAATGATACTTAGATTATAGATATGCAAATAGGAATTAAATCATGGACCACAATAAGGCCACAGGCCAGATCTGGTCAGTTACCTGTACTTATTAGTTATCTGGCTATGCAACCACGCCCACTTATTTACATAGTCTGCGCCATGACCACTCCCACTTATTTGCATATTGCCCCACATAGCTACTCCTCATTAGTCCCATTTTTCTGCCTATAGTACTAGATCCAAATGACTGCAGTAGTGACAGTATGGCAAGAGCTAAAATGATGACTATTTTGACTCTTTAAATAAAAATCTTTCTGACCAGTGCTCTAAATAATGTTTGTTGCTGAAAAAAAAACCCAGTCCCACTAAATGACTTATCTAATTGCATATCCACTAATCATATCTTGTGTGTGTGTGTGTGTGTGTGTGTGTGTGTGTGTGTGTGTGTGCTTACATGGTAGTGGGACATGTGTGTCGAGAACTAAAGTGGATAGCAAGTATCTTCATCACCAGCCTGGCTTTTTACATGGATTCTAAGAATCCAAACTCTAACCTCCACACTTGTGTGTCAAGTGCTTTATTCACTGAAAAATTTCCCTAGAGTCCAAATTCCTGTTTTTAAAGGGCTACATTTTCTCCATTGATTTGCGTGTGTGTGTGTGTGTGTGTGTGTGTGTGTGTGGTGTGTATGTGTGTGTGTGTGTGTGTGTGTGTGTGTGTGTGTGTGTGTGTGTGGAGTGTGTGTGTAAGCATATGATTGGTGAAAATCATGATACTTTAGATTGTATGAAATGAAAGAAAAAGTAAATCCACAAATTGAGACATTTGCCAAAAGCCTGATAAAGTTTATGCTAACCTAAGGCCAGATTTAAATTTTATTTTTCTGAATTAAAATGATATCAGGTAATAAAATTAATAGTTCACGTGTGATACACTCAAACAGAGGGATATATACAAAGAGTTGCTATAAAGAATATCATTAATTTTTTTAGGAACACAGACAAAAGAGTTCAAGTCTCGCAGCAGAATTCTCAAAGATGTTGAAAGCAATAAGTGTCAAGGAAAATGCTTTTAAAATGGACCACATTGACCTCACAGGCTACTCTATTAAGATATGAACAGCTTTTTAAAATGTTCTTCCAGCTGTAGAGGAGAGATAAATAGTGCGCACCATCCCCCGGTCGTTAGCCCATATCAGAGCAGTGGAGAGCCGAGGCGGAAAGTTCCTGAGAATATCTTCTTGGGTCAGTGTCTATTAATGTGGCAGATTCTGGTTTTCAACAAGTTCCTTAAGTCGGCATTTCTGTAGAAGGCACTGCAGCAGAAGTATCCTTCATATCTCTACACTAAGCTTTACTTAAGCTCTAAAGGTAAAGAAGAGAGAAGAAAGAAAAAGACTCCACTGCTAGGGACAAAAAAAACCATGAATTCAAGAAGTCAAAAGTACCATCCGGCCTCTGTCCCTGTCAGGACGGGCTTTAGCACATACACCTTAGGGGGTAAAAATGACTGACATTTTCCAGTGGAATTCTGTATAATGTGACAGTACTGGTCTTTCTAAAAGAGCAACAGCATATATCTGATGGCTTATCAGAAAAGCTGCACTTATAAACTATATACAAAAAGGGACCAAGGGAGGCAGGAGAATGAGATGGTACAGTTGTTTCTTTAGAACTACCCAGCACCGATGGTGTGACCCTCATAAGGCACCAGACATCGAGTCAACTCATGTTAGCAAAAGGTCATGTCATCCATTGAGTCAAGAAAGAGATGGAAGGCAGGAAAAGAACAGAGTCAGTCTGGAGTAAAGATCAGAACAGAATATTTGCCTAGACAAGGCCAAGGTAGAGAGAGTATTATGTGCAGACAGTAACACACCACAATACACAAGCTTAGTTGTGAAAGGATAAGAAAGTATGCCTGCCATTCCTGCATTAAGCCAGAGACGTTTCTCTGTACACTAGAGACCCAGCTACCAATTCTTCGAGGGGAGTTGCTCAAAGCTGTCTTTATCTTGCCAGGAGGAAGCAGGAATTCTTAGCCACAGCATCCCTAGCGTTACCACTTCTCCTGGGAGTCTGTGTCTTTTCCGACTGCCCACCAAGGAGGACAGAGAGACTTACGAGATATTCGTGTTTTGTGCAAATAGCTCGGTACAAAGACCTTGTCTTCCTTTCTGTTCTCTGCTGCTTTTAGTGGCATGAATAGAGCAGTTTTTAGACAACACACTATTACCTTGAATGCTTCTCTTAAAGAAAGCCTTGCAGCCTTCACAGGACCAGACCCCATAATGGTAGCCAGAGGCATAGTCATTGCACACAGCACAGTAGCGAGTCTCCTTGGCTGACTCCATGATCATGTTTCCTTTCTCATTGTTGCTGGACAGTCTCTCACGGCCATTCTGGCGTCGATTGTCAGAATTGGACCTGGGGGTGGGATGGGAGAAAAACAACGAATCTATTAGCATTTGAGAAGCAAGCCTTCCCTTCCCCTCTCAAGAGTGTGAGACCTGGGGGATGCAGCAGACCTACTTTATTCTGACATTTTGAAATAATGATTCACAATATGCACACATCTTCCGTTGTCTCTTTCTGACACAAGCCGCAAAAGGTGTTTGCCTGTTATGTTAACCTTGAAGAAAAATTGATTTTTTTTTTTTTGCAAACTTGTTTAAGAGATGGACTGCATACCCCAGAACAGATTATCCATAAAACAACAAAATGTCACCAGGTTTCTAACAAACTTCATTTTCCCCCCAGAGGTTCATAATTAATTCAGAACTAAGAGAGACAAGTCTCATTCCCATTCTACACCATACGCGAAGGGTCTTCAGGAACGAGAGACAAAGCCTACAGCAGCTGGCGGGTTCGGAACACAGACTAAACGGTGACCCAGGGAGGCTACACATAAGAAACAATAACAATTCAAATCCTTTCGTTATTGTTATTGGGTAACCCTGGGTGACCGGTTTTTTTTTTTACAACTTGACACTGCAATTTGAAGATGTTTCAACATCGTCAAAGGCTCCGCTATTCAAGCACGTGGAACGGGAAGGGGCCCAGAACACAGATGGTTATCCCAACCTTTCAAGCCTTCGTGGAAGGAGCCAATCCCAGGAATGAAACTGAATGGGCATAGAGAGAAAGCTGAGCTCAAGAGGAACCAAGAAAATGGGGGAGTAAAAAGCTTTAAGAACACTTTACAGAAGGAGTTGGCTTTCAATATGTCGATTGGGACAGAGAAATCCAACAAGAGAACTCCTCCTGTGATTTTGGGCGTGAGCAAAGGACTTTCAAGAGGGGGAGTGGAGTCTCCCACCCCTACCGAAACCTCATGGTCGGAGAATGGGCGGGGTGAGAGGGTGTGGGTAAAGCGGGGCCATTTTGTGTGTGTGTGTGTGTGTGTGTGTGTGTGTGTGTGTGAACTTATATGAAGATTGGGATAGAGAAGATGAAAGAGTGGTTAAATAAATAAAAAAAATCTAAGAAGACTCCCAAATGGGTCTTTGGAATGAAACGGATTGGCAAAGGCCCCATGCAGACTTAACGTGTCCAGACAAATAAAGATGACTTAAAAGAATTGGATATGCATAGCCAAAGCCCAGCATAGTGCCTCGTATGGCGTTTTCATTCACTAATATAGAGTTTTATTAATTGCATGAGAATGTCAATATATATATATATATATATATATATATATATATATATATATATATATATATAATTGGATAGTTCATTTATTTACATTTCAAATGTTAACCCCTTTCCCAGTTTCCCCTCCAGAAACCCCCATCCCATCCTTCCCCCCCCAACCCCTGCTGCTTCTATGAAGGTGTTCCCCCACCACACAACCACTCCTGCCTTCCCTCCCTGGCATTCCCCTACACTGGGACATTAATCTTTCATATATTTTAAGATATATTTTATTTTCATGTGTCTGCGTGTGGTCCATAGATGTGCATGTACACCTGGAGGGCAGAAGGCATTGGGTTCTCTGGAGGTAGAGCTACAGGTGCTTCTGAGCTTTCTGGTGCAGATGCTGGGTTCTCTGAAAGAACAGCCAGCAGCGTTAACCACTGAGCCAGCTCTCCAGCTCCCCAGGCAATGTATTCTGGTCGTATTTACTCACTGTCTACCATCTCTTCCCAGAGCATATCAAGGCCACCTTTCCTATCTACTTAACTTGTCTATGTTTTTTTTTAAATTTTTGTATTAAGCCCATCAAATACAATTTGTACTACTCATGAACTCTTGGATGTGTGGCCATCCTTCTAAGTGTGGGCAGTCATCTTAATTGCCTATGACTGTGAAGGGACACTATGATTTTACAAACGAAAACATTTATTGGGGCTCATGATTTTAGAAAGTTAGTATCCGTGACCATCCTGGTATGGAGTCAGCAAGCACAGTGCTGGAGCAGTCGCTGAGAGCTTATGTCTGATGCACAAGCAGGAGGCAGACAGAGAGAGGGGGGAGGGAGAGGGGGAGGGAGAAAGGGAAGAAAGGGGAGAGAGAAAACGAAGTAGAATGGTGTGGGCTTTTAAAACCTCAAAGTCCACCCAGTGGAACACCTCCCCAACAAGACTACAACCCTTCCAACAAGGCCAGACCTCTTAATCCTTCCCAAACAGTTCTACAGACTGGGAACTAAGCATTCAAACATATGAGTCTATAGGGGCCATTTTCATTCAAACTACCACAGCCACCTACCAGGGGCCATCCCCTTAATGGTAACTGACTCTCCCCTTTCCTTTTTAAATTGCCAAGACCTCTTTAGCTAGGGGTAGAACTTCATACCCTCCTACCATCCCATGCTTGGATTTTTGTCTAGCTTGAGTTTGTGCATGCTTTCCCAACCATTATGAGTTCTTATGTGCCACCTGTTGCCTTTGGCTTTTAACAATCTTCAAGCCCCTTTTCCAAAATAACCCAAGAGTCTTATGAGAGGAGATATGATACCAGTGTCTCAGTTAGAGCTAAGAATTATAGTCTCTTATTCTCTGAATACTGACCAATTGTGAGTTTCTGTATTGATTTCCAATAACCATAGACAGAAGCTTCTCTGATAAAGGTTGAAAGATACACTAATCTATCACAGTAAGCCTTAAGGACTGAATTTAGTACTTTGTCCCAAGGTTTAGAGCTGGGTAAGACTGGTGACTATTTTTCTACTCCAGTAGCTTGCATAGCAACTTCCAGCACTAAGAAAGATAGCCAGTAGGGATGGAGATCCTAAGTCAGTACCAGTTTGGTTTTCCCATATTCTATGCCTCAAGGACTCACGCATGTGGTGTGACCAGTGATAGGGTTTAATGTCAACTTCTGGCCACTGGAGAATGCCAATAGCAGGTACTATGTGAGTATCTATAAGACCTCATGCCCAACACCTCCAAAAGAAGGAACTGGTTCACGATACTGGGCTTTGTAATAATATATTTAAATGAATAAAAACAATTTTCAGAGATGGCTGTGAAAGAGGTTGACAGATATGGATGTTTCAGAGGTGGAAACGTTCATGTGAGACTTTCAAAGCCAACTAAGTTCCCAGAACTTCTTGGTTAAGGAAGCTCCTGTTTCCCGCTTCATTTCCCCACCATGTCCCAAAGAGCAAAGCCACATGAACTCACTGGTCCTCCCCTTCAAGCCCTAGCTTTCCTTTTGGCTCCGATTTCATAGCCCTTCCCTGCTCTTCCCCCTCATTAATATTGTATACAATATTTTAAAGGCTCATAAACGACATCGGCCATAAAACTCACGAAACATTGGCTCCTTGGTTTGAGTCCATCCGAGTTGGCCAACTCTTTCCACTCTATGTAACTTAGCTCTGAGGCTGGCAGCCTCAACTAGGATTGCTTCACTTTTTAGTGATCCTTAGAGAGCATTGCTCAGAGCTCCCAGTTCTTGCTCCTATTCTGTTATCCATCGCTTTCCATTTCACCATCACATTGTTGAGCTCCCCTATCAACCACAGATCTTTTTACTGTTCGTTTATTAATGTCTTACAGATGAGTCAAGCCAGTAGGAAGCAGCTGCGATTATTTAAATTTAGACACTCATGCCTTGGGTGATGGGAGTAGATAGTGAGCAAGTATGAGGTGGACAAACATATTGTCTTTTACAGAATACATTTATTTTTATTGTTAATTGTGTGTTTGTGTGTGTGTGTGTGTGTGTGTGTGTGTACATGTACGTGCACACACATGGATAAAGGTACCTATGGAAGCCACAGTCATCATATTCCCCCGGAACTGGAGTTACGGATTTTTGTGAGCTGCCTACTGTGAGTGCTGGGTACCAAACTCCAGTCCTCTGCAAGATCAGTATATGATTTTAACTGAGTCTCACACCATATGAATTGTTAAAGACAGTAGGCATTCAATACAAGTTTGTTGAATGAACAACCAAATGAATGGTATACACAGGAAAGAGATCTAATGTATCAAATACTCTCCCAACTATCTATATATAGTAAAACAGAGGTGGAATATATAGTAAAATAGTGTTTGGAATATACAGTTTTTGTTTTCCCTTGTTTTGTTTTGTTTACAAGTAGCTGGAAAAGAAACCCAGAGCCCGGGACTATAGGGGAAATTGAGAAAAAGTTAACATGTCGCAAATTCATAAAAATATAGAGACAATCATTTATTCCATCATTAGCTACAATAAGATATACAAAACTCTCATAGAAAATCAAACTGTATCAAAAGTAAAACACTGAACTGAAGACCATGCATGGCTCCATCTGAAGCTGAGAGACATGGAAACAAGAGCGGTGGCATCGCATCGATCCTCAGCTGGAGAAAACTAACTGGCTCGACTTTAAACCGTGGTCCCTCCTATTGTGGTTGCTTTTGAGTTTGGGCTGAATGTTAAAAACAAAAGACAGAAAAAAAAATCACACAGTTCCTTCCTCCATTAAATTGTCATGCAGTAAAAAGAAATTTCTCCAGAGTGATTATCTTTTCGCTATCTATGATGTAAGTGATGTGCACACCATGATGCTGGGCTGCCTGCATTATCAGGGAGGTTTCCTGTTGAAGGCAGACACTCGGCACTTGGGTCACTTTAAGGAGGCCAGGGGTTGTACAGGGAGTTTCATGGTAGTGAGACCAGAGTAATGCTCATAGGCTCAGAGGCTGAGTGGATCCAGATCTGTGGCTGTCACATACCTCCAGACCACCATGACCATGAGTGAACCACACCACAACAGCACAACCATCACCATGGACATAGGACCAGGAAGAGCCAAGGCCATCAAAACCAAGGTTTGGGTTCTACCAAAGTAGTTCAGTGAACAGGTATGGGTGGTGAGACCAAAGTATGAAGAGTCTTGAGGATTCCTACCCAGCAGTAAAAGAGAAGCAACGATTGCTCCAGGGGGACACGGATCAGTCAAACTGAGGAAAGGGGGGATGTTCAGAGTGAGGAGGTACCTGCAAACTGCCTAGACCTGCGGACAAGACCCAAGGTTGCAGTTTTGGGGAGTCTCGCCCATTTGGGGGTGGGCTTTCTGATAATGCAGCTGCTATTGAGTTACCCCAGCTCCTGTTTGTTGTACCAATTTAACAAAAAAAACAAGAACTCATTGGTTCACCAAATTAGACAGTGATGTAATCGTAACTTAGGTCTGTTGGTGGCTTTCTCGCTGGGGTGACTAGACCTATTTGAGTGTTACCTCTCCTCAGGAAGTCTGTCACACAGCAGTTCATCAACAGGAAGGACACGAAGGAGAATGTTTTGGACACCAGATTGCTAGAAGGGCCAGCCAGGTTCAGGAAGTATCATGAGGGGCAGAGACTGGAATTTGCACCATAGAAGGAGAAAGGGGCATGACGTAGTAAGTCGCTAGGCTTGGTGGAGTTCCAATTCAGGAAGTAACAATGGAGTCAGTCGCAACCATTACAGACACCATTCATCCCTGCCTCAGGTGAGCTGATTGCAATTACCAAGGGAATGGTCAGAAAACAAGGACAGGAAAAAGATGAGAGAGAGGTTCAGAGAACTAGTCCAACAATGTCCACCCTACCATAGACCAAGGCGCCCACCCTCCCACAGGTAGAGACATCACAGAACCGGGACAGTGTTTCAAACCCTCTTGATGGAAGAGAATGATGGATACTTAAGCCTAGGGTAGCCCAGTAAGATGATGTGTACAGAGCTACAGCCTGTGGTTTTGTGGAGGCTCTTCTCACTGACCAAAGGCAGTCTAGAGATGGGATGTAAAACTCAGGATGGGACAGAAGGGCAGTAGCACTCTCTCATCGTGGTACCACTGAGTCACCCGGAAACCAAGAGGATGAATTGACAAAAGGAGGCTTCTCAATGGCTGAGAATCCATCCCACCTGAGGCTGCATGGGACAGGGAGGAGCACAGATCCTCCACCAACCATCTCTGCCAACATCCATTCACCTTGGGCCAGCAAGAAGGAATGTGGAAGCAATTCCAATCCCAGTGACAGGCAAAAGACCAAAGACAACAGCCAATGACCTATGGGCTTGCTTTGAGCCTGTTAGTCATATAACAACCGTCTGCATCATCTATGCGGCACATAGCCTGCATTATTTTCATGTAGAGACATGTCTTTGGGATGATAACAAACACACTCATTTCTTAAACCTAGTCTTTCTCCAGTTCTAAATTGTTCATAACTTGGTCCAGTTGATTCTTCTAAGAACTTCATTTTTTGATGTGAAATAAGAGTTCACAACACGGTTTCTTTCTTCATTTTTCAAAACAAAGTCAGCAAACCTCAAGCACTTGTTAATGAAGGTCTTAAATGTTTAGGGAAGAGAGAGAAAAACAAAAAACAATGACAGGTGGCCTGGGGAACTTAGGAAGGGGCTCTGCCTCCATATAGTCCAAAGAACAACTGCCTTGCATTTTTATTTTTGTTTTTATGATTTGAAGGGCTTCAATTAAATACATACAAGAAAATTTATGGCATTAAGTAACTCCAGTGTTAAGTCTATTCGTGTTGGTGCACAGTCTTTAGAATTGTTTCATCTCATAGAACTGAGCCATGTGCATTGAATAATAATTCCCTACTTGTCCTTCCCCACCCACACTCAGGTTCAGTGGACGCAGTGACTCTGGCAGCTGTGTCAAATGCATGATACAGTATCTGACTTGTTTCATCTGGCATAGTGCCCTTCAGATCCATTCATGAGGATATGTGTGGTAGCATGTGTTAAATTTTTTCTTCCTTTTTTTGTTTTTCTCAAAACAGGATCTCATTATGTAGCTCTGGATGTCCTGGAATTTACTATGTAGACCAGGCTGGCCTCAAACTCACAGAGGTCCACCTGTCTCTCCCTGGGATTAAAGGCATGAGCCACTACTCCTGGCTACCATTTTTTTTTCGTTGTTGTTTGTTTTGGGGCTAGGCTCTAGATGTCTATCCCAGAATGACCTTGAACTCACTATGTAGCCCAAGCTGTCCTCAAACACATGGTCCTACATCCTCAACCTATGGCTTACAGGTATGCACCACTGTGCTAGGCTAGAATTACCTTCCCTTTTCAGACTTAACAATATACCACAGCATATACTTATCATATTTTGTTTAAACACATACATATGTTAATATATTTATATATATATTATAAACATTTATACATGTATAATATATTTATATATGTATTATGTGTGTCATTTCTACCTTTGAGTTATTGTGAATAATGTTGTATGAACATGGCTATACAAATATTTCTTCAAAACCCACATTTTAATTCTTTCAGATATTCATAAACAAAATTCCTAGAACATAAGACAATTTTAATTATATGTTAGTGCATAGTTGTGGGTGTAGGTGTAAGTGCACATGTATGCATATGCATGTGTGGGAGTCAAAGGTCAGTCTTGGGAACTGTCCCTCAGGAATCACCTACCTTGCCTTTTGAGACATAGTCACTCACTGAGACATGAGACTTGCCCATTAGGATAGGTTGAGTGGCAGGAAAGTCCCAGGGACCTACCTGCCTGTACCCCCTCAGTACTGGGATGACAAACACAGGACACCATGCTGGGGTTCACATGAGTGGCAAGTACTTTGCTCTTTCCCTAGTCCTATATTTATGGCATATTAAGTATCTGTCATGAGTTTTCCCATAATAACTCCACTATCTTACATTTCCACCCAGCACAAACATTTTCCACTCGTTGTCTCAAGCTGACTCCTTTTGGTGGTGGTTTTCTTGTCACTCTTGTTGTTAGCAGTCATCCCAGTGGCTGTGACAAATCCCTCTCCTGCAGCCTTAGTGTTCGGAGCCTTGAAATAGCTTCTTCTTGTTCTAAACATCAGAGGTTTGCCTGGACTTGGCGTCTTCTGCTAAGAGCTACATTATTCTTTCCGTTGGATGCATTCCACCTCTTTTGCAGTGCCTCAGCTCAAATACTGACTCAGTGAACACTGATAGTAGGAAGGTGGATCAATAAGTGACCCGTAGCACAACCATTTTCACCATATAAATGGAATATGCAACATCTGTGTCTAAGGTATCAGTATCAGAATAAACACGAAAATTTTGGAGCGCTACAACAAATACGTGCTCTCAGCAATATGTTTCTCATTAGACGTAACATTGAGATGACTCCAGAATACCAAAAACTCAACTGTGAACATGGCTCCAAAAGCAGAAGGCATGCCGAAGAAGGGGGTGGGGGGAGGGGGGATGTTTGCTCTCCATTATGTAATGTGTCACCCAAGGTGGAGATCATGTAAATAACATTAGCAATCATACTAATGGGTTTCCCATGGGTTGCAAATCCCTATGGCATCTTGAAGTGGTATTCAAGTTATTCAAGTAAGGCACAATGGTCTACATAGAGCTGTGTCCCCAGGGTGCAGAATTTGGCTTGGTCATCTGTAATGTAAAGCAGCAGAATGAAATCTATATCTGGGATCAGAACTGATCACAATGCTGGATCATTAAGAGGCATCTTCATGTTCAGGAGATCTTTAGTTTCTATCTTTCTGGATAGAAGCCTCACCAATTCTACCCAGGTCCTTGACCCTTTATTGCAATTAAAAGATAAATCAATTGTTTAGAAAAATTGCTTTTAAAACCTTTTTTCTTATAATAGCCTTTCTCACTGAATAATACAGAAATCTTTAAGGTATTGTTTTTATAAAGTGCACATCAAGGAGAGAAGATAATGGTGGTAGTGAAAGGTGGACAGAAGCAAGACATAGGTCAAAGAAGAGGAAGAAAAAGATGAAGAAGAAGAAGAGGAAGAAGGGGAAGAGAAGGAGGAAAAACAACATCATTCACCTACAGAAACTGGAAACCCCGGCTGCCTCGATTTGGTTGTGCTTGTATTACATCAATTGATTTCTCAAGAGGTCATCCCACTGACAATATGATATAGTCAACATACTAAAAAAAATCTAGAAGCATTTATATAAAGTCCAGAAAACAGACTCTTTGAATCAAGAAAAGTATTGCATAATAAAAAATGTTAATTGATAAAACTTTCATTAATCCAAAGAAAAGTTTGAAGCTCGGTGTAATCAAACACCACTATTTTTCCAACTATAAATTATAGTACCAACTATTCAAAATCATTATTACTACTCTGCTAACCTAGCCTTTTTATTATTTTATTTAATGCAGAAAGTCTTAGACTCTAGAAGAGATTTTCTTTTACAAGAGAACCAGCAAGTGTCCACTTCTTTGAAAACAATTTAATTGAATGTTATTAAAATCGTATTCTCAAACTTTCAAACTAAAATAACTTTCATATTATCAAAGCCATTAGCCCATGCTACGTACACTCAGAATTCCCTCCACTTTCTCGGCATGGTGTTCATCACAGTTTCCAGTCCTACAGGTAGACGACAACTGTAATATACAGTAGTGTAGTAATAAATGTAAATATACATTCCTCTCATAATCAGTAAACTCCAATATGACACACATAATGTCTTATTTCATTTATTTTAAGTGACACAGCAGGTTCTCAATAAATGCTTACTAAATACCCCTCCTGTATTTAAGCCCCCTGTCATATTTAATAACTCTTTTTTCAAGATACTCTGACCTTCCTCTTTCTTGTTTTTGTTCATGTCTCAGCATTCAGTAATAAAGTTAGAATTGTAATTAATGACCATTTACTTCCTAAATTCTCCCTGCCAGCTACTTCACACTGAATTGTTGCAATCATTTCCTGTACCATAAAGGTATGGATTGCTACTTTTAAGGATGCCATGGACCAGCTTTAGAATAAATAAAATTCTAAGTGTCTGGAACATGCATATACAAAAAAACTCTCACATTTCTGCCTATGTTCTTAGGACTGTTAGAAACCAAGGAAAGGCAAGTTTAAAAAAAAATCATTAAAATCATTAGCAGAATTCATCCCAATGCCTGATTTTTCTGCTCTAGCCAGCGCTGTTCTCCTTTGTTCTTAATATTTTTATCACATCCACCTGTGACCTAGATCACCTTAAGTCGCATGCATTTATCTCATCTTCCCCCAGAAAACTAAGCTTCAGTGTCACATCATCCATGAGACCTGTCCTAAGCACTCAAGGTCACACTGTCTCCTCAACTGAATTCGCATATTACTGACTGCCCTCACCAGGGCTCTTCACACCTACTTTGAGAGCTTCCCCATCCTCAACCAACCCACCTCTACACGCTTGGTGATTTGTTATTCCCTTTTAAATGGCAGGACCCAGGGCTGGTCCTTCAAGGCTTTGCCATTCTCAGTCAACATACGATCTTCATAGGAACTAAGATGTGTGTGGTCTTAAAAAATTGCCCTCAGGTGCCTTCTTCTAGGCTTCAAACCCATGGGATAATTGTCTACTCTTCATTATGCCTTGAATGACCCAAAGATCTCTAGCATAATAACAAAGCAGAACCCTGGGGCTTCTTCACAGAGTCAGCTTCTCCTCCTGCCGTCCATGTGGTCCTACAATCTGCTACGGATCTGAAACCTATTCTTTCCTCTACCTGGACCACCTCTCTCCTGGGTAATCCTGAGGTATACCATTCTTTCTGGGTTCAAGTTTGTTTCCCTTCAAAGAGCTCAAGACCCATTGGCCCCTTTTTCACAGACCTTAAGACTTCCTCTATATCTCAGAACTTTACCCTTCCTTATTCAGACATTCAGTGGGTTCCTCCCACCAGACCGTAAGAGATCTTTTCAAGATGTGAAAGTACTGGTGCAATCTGTCCCCTGCCTACCACTGACAGCACCCCCACCCCACCCCACCCCACCCCACCCCACCCCACCCCACCCCACTCCACCCCAATCACCCAGCTTCAGATGCTAGCACACTGATGCAGCTAGACCACCAATTCTGATTTCACATGCCCACACACTACTCTACAACCTATTCCCTGCTTTATGTGTCAGCACCCACCCCCTTCCCACAGACACTTTCCTGGCCCCTCTACACTCCCTCTTACCTTCTTTGCTTTTACTGGTTTGTCTTCTTGACAGAATGTTCAACTTCCCCACATCAAATCTGCTCTAAGCATGTTTATTTTATCATCTGTTTTTCCCCTTGAAATGTGAACATCATGTCTCTTGGTACTTCGGGAAGAGACTTACCCAGAGAAACAAGTGTTGAACAACCAAATGTGTAAATAGGTCATGACTTTGAAGAGCCCTTCCTTGGTGGGGTTTGATGGCATAGCCATTATCTTCATCGTGACAGATACCATGGTTACTTTACTTGATGTAGAATGACAGCTTAGCTTTAGTTCATGACACACAGCTGGATGACTAATAAAGATTTGCAACTTGAATGAAGGCGGCTCACAGTGATTATCCTATCATGCCTTCCCAATTCCACATCTACTGCGGTCCTATCTCACATATCCGTCTTGCACAATATGGCAAGAGTGAAATTTCTACCATGGGAAACACACCCCAATCCATCTTCATTCCTGTGCCCTTGTCAACTAGTGCCTTGTCAACTAGGACTTCTTAAACTCGTGGGTAAGTAGATCCCAGGAAATTACTCTTCTGTACAGGTACAAATTTTTCCTATGATCTTGGTTGTTCACATTCCTCCTGAAGTCCATGAGGAAGACAATATTATTCTCACCACAGCTGCTTCTGAAGTAAGGTAACCCAGTCACAGAGATGGGACCCCCAATGCAAGTCATGCAGTCAGTGAACTCTGGAGTTAAGGACCAAGGCAGTGTGAACCAAGAGGCCCAGGATCCTCCACAAACCACCATTCTTGAGAGGCACACCCAAAAGCATCGAAAGCCAAAGGCAAAGATTGCACATCTGGAAACAAGGTCATTGCCTCGGAGCTCATCCACAGACTCATAAATCCCATCAGTAATTGCCTGTAATTATTTGTTACAAGGCCAATAATACGTTCTGAGAGGAAAATGTTAATTTAATTTCTAGAGCAAAGGTTGAAAACTCTATTGAGTTCCATGAAAACAGATTCTAGGGCCTGAGATGCATTTATGCATGTCTCAATGTTTCCTAAAATGGGATTTTTAGAATTATACCATATTACTTCATGGTTTTGAGACATGGGTTTTTCAGTGTAATCCTGGATCGCCTGGTACTTGGTATGTAGCCAAGGCTGGTCTTAAATTCGTGGCCATCCTCCTGCCTCAGCCTCCTATATGTTCAAATAACATGTATACCCCACTACACCCAGTTTGGAAAATAGCTATTTTAACTCACAAGCACATAGAAAATGGTGTGTCATTAATGCTCACAGGTAAGAGTTTGAAAAGTCTTTATGCACAAGGCAAATTAGCATTCTCCATTCAAAAGTAAGGCTCTTTATGAAATGTCAAGAGGTTTTTTTCCACTCACTTAAGAAAAATGTCTTCACCCCAAAATACAAGCAAGTGTTGATTTTCCACACTAATGGGAAACAAGAGTCTCCTGGTCTCAAGTTCCCTGAAAAATCCCATTTGCTCAATATCTTTTTATCTTTTGTCACTTATTAATGTGTAACCAAATGACCCAATTTGAGTTTCATCACCTGCCCTTTCTCGCTCACACCAATCTGTTACAAGCGCTAATGAATGGTAAGGTCTGGAAGCCCAAAGAGGCAAGAGTCAGACTATGCAGAGGACACAAAGGAGATAAAGTAATAGAGAGAGCCTGGCAGTTTGACTCTGCGCCTTCCTTTTCAAATAGTAAAAGGTCTGATTTCCAGTCTCATTTCCACGGGTAATGTGATATACGTTAGAGGAATAAATTTGCGTGTGTGCTGAATTATTAAGAAATCCTCTCACCTATTGACAGCACAGAGGGAAAAGCTGTAGATGACCAGCCAGGATTAGACAGATACAGAAAGTAAAGGGAAAGGTGGAGGGGACAGGAAAGGTAGAGACTATGAAAGAGAGAGCGAGCCGCATCTTCCTTGGGAAGCAGCTCACGGAATCCTGAAGGCCTGGGTTCCTGGGTTAATGCAAACACAGGCAGAGTCCTCGAGCATCTGTACTTAGACACACACCACCCATAACCCAAAACAGCCCCTTTTAATCACTGGCCTCCTGCCTGCTTTTGAGGGTGAACTATAAATCATTTTATTTAAAATCCCATCGAGGAGAGAGAATCAATATGTCATCACATAAAAGTTCACACAAGCATGTCCAGAATTGCAAATGGGAATTTTTGCTTTAAAAGAAAAAAAGAAATCATTTGGGGAACCTGATGTCATCAGAGAGCCCGTGGCTGCAAGTGTGACCAACTTCAGGATGGTCATTCAGTGGACTGGAATGACCAAGTTCTAGTCAGAGCTGTCAAGGTCTAGACAGAAACCTATCCAATAACAGCTGTACAACATAAGTGAACCTCCCTAAACCTTATTTTATCTTTAAAATGAGAGGTTACAACTGTGTTTCCTAAATGTCTTCTGGCACGGCCTGTGTGTGACTGAGGGAGCGTCTCTCCCATGGCTCCGACCAGCAGGAACAGCTACAGCCAGCTAGAATTTATTGAATGAGCCCCAGGAGGGTACAGCCCATTTCTCAGAATTCTTTCCTAAGAGTAACAAAGTGCATAAGAGAGGTTTTGGAGGAGAGGAGAATGTCACAGTCACGTCTTCTCGTGACTCCTCCAACCGAAATGGCACCGCCACACAGGTGACTGTCAGGAAGAACCATTCCATTAGCAAATGATAAGACTGTCTCTGACACGGGTCACTTTAGCAATTGGAGGCCAGAAAAGGAAACTAAACCTAAAGGGAAGGATGACATGAAGAGGGAAGGACCAGATCCAGGTCACATGGTTAGTACCTTCTTCTGAAGACTCAGACAGAGTGGTTGAGAAAGCCCTGCTAAATAGTGACCTACCAAGATCTGTTTTTATATAGTTGTCTCTTGCATATAGGGATTTTGGGAAGACCAAGGGACCCTTGTGAGGTCACATTTACTATCTAACCTCTCAAGATACCTTGTATTATTTAAAGGACTATAACAGAGCATGCACTATGACTGAGTGGAATCCCAATGGAATACATTCAACAGACTGACTGGCTATCTCCCATTTAGGATCCCATAGTGCATCACCAGGCAATGGGAGTGAGTATGAGGTAAAGCTACAGAGGAGAACCATCGAGTCTGAAAGGCTGACTGACGTGCGCTCTGGGCTCACAGGCCCTGGGAAAGGACGTTCCTGGCAGAAAGCAACAAGAGGTCAGGCATGCAGTGTGAGAAACGGTAGTTAATTGCAGCACGACTGTGACATGTGCAACCAGAAGGCAAAAGGGACACGGGGGACATGAACTTGGGGAAAAGGTTGAGACGTCCTTTAAAAACATGTTGTCTTTCCTAAGTTGTAGAGATAATAATCACAAGTCCACACACCAACCCAACCTTCACGCACTATGACATCTATAGAATATGTCGTGTGTGCGCCTGTGTCTGCAGGTGACACTATCTGTCTGTGTAAACAGTTCCTGGTTACACTGGAGTGCCTCACTACATCTTCTGAGAATCAAGAATGACTGTTATTGTTATTGTTGTGCCAACAGGGAAACATTATTATTTTCCCCCCCACACACACACTTTGAACTTGATTTTGGTAGAGATGGTAGGAAAAAATCAAGGAAGCATAACTTTGAATGTTTAGTCTCGACTTCCACATCTAAGAGAACCCTTTGTGCCTACCTCCAGGGGCCAGAGTACCTGGTCTGTGATTATGTAAAGACTGGGCCTTGTCACAGTAAGATATCTGAGCTATGGAGGAATCTCTTGGTCATTCTGTGTCATACCTGATCCATAATTTTCTCCACAACCCTGTGTGTGTGTGTGTGTGTGTGTGTGTGTGTGTGTGTGTGTGTGTATGTGTGTGTGTGTATTGGTCCCTGAGTTACACTTATTGTGGTTTGCTACCTCAGGTCTTCTTTTCTTCAAATCTCCACCCTTCGTCATTGTTGACAGAGTCCAGGAAACTAAGACTATTCCAGACCTACAAAAACCTTCCCTTTTTTTCTTTGCTTCATCAGGTTACCCTTCTGGTTTTCTTTAGCTTTTCTCTTTGTAGGACCTAGAACAGTGCCTAGCATACAGTACCTAGTCAATCAATACATGCTGAATGCACTGTGGGAGTAAATACACAGAGTTAGCCACCCATTGTAACTAGCTGGAGACTTGGCTATGTCAAGTGGGTGTAGTGGGGGCATGTCAAACAGGCT
The DNA here is from genome assembly GCA_036184795.1 of Tokudaia tokunoshimensis. Taxonomy (NCBI): domain Eukaryota; kingdom Metazoa; phylum Chordata; class Mammalia; order Rodentia; family Muridae; genus Tokudaia; species Tokudaia tokunoshimensis. The sequence goes on along the minus strand of BTHU01000006.1, from coordinate 74,238,524 downwards.
CTGTTGGTCACTGTAAACCAGCCTGCTAACAGTTACTTCGATTGCTCTCCAACAAGTAAGAGGAAGGACCCTGTGGGATGTCCAGGGAGTCAACAAATTTAATAAAACAGGGAAATTTTTTTATCTTGAGGAACAGCAGCATATAAAGCTAGCCTACTACTTTGGAAACATCAATGCTGATGACTACCACCCCACCTCCAGCACAGATTGTCGCAGCCTAACCAGTCTCTGTGTCTAAAACAAACACCACCTTTCTGGACAGCATCTTCTGATGGGCTTGTCCACATGATGGTATCAGAAGCATCATGAAGTCTCCTAGTGTAAGAGCATAGTTCCTACTTTCCACATCTATTCTGTCCAGCCTTGCTCAGAGGACAATCAACATTAACACTTTGTGTTCTTCTTTCTCTTACACATGACAATCATTACACACTTTTTACTAGGTCAGAAATTCTCTTGATTGTCCAATAAGTTCATTCTGCAAGCTGTAAAATGTTACAAAGCTGAGAGACAAGCCCAAGGAGAGATCTAGGATTTCATCTTCTCCCTCCCCGTATTTTCTTTGGATTTCATAATCTTCCCCAATTCCAGTGTTTTCTTCAAATGCAACTCACACTTGGGGCCAATTATTCACCTGTGAGCCACTGGGCTGGGCAGCTATGGGCTGAGGCCACATGTTTTCTGAGCACCTGGAAACCACAGTAGCACACCTCCAGTCTTGTGCCAACTCTATTTCCCAGAAATGTCTTGGAATGTGTTTCTGGGAACCCTTTAACATCCTTGCATCAGAGCAGAGTAAAAGAAGCTATCTCGGAGTTCCTTCTCTCTGTGTTTTTATCAAACAGATTTCAGAGAACCGACCATAGAAAGCCACACAAGGATAGTTACTGGGTCTGTACCCCAGTGATTGGTACTTTGGGCTGTGGCCATGATTTGCCTGTTAACCCCACTGTGCATGGGCGTTCTCCCTCTCGTCCATGCCTGTTCACCCACAGGCAGCTTTTCAAACAGCCCTCTCAAGCCACAGATAAGCTCATGTTCTTCATCCACAGGCCAACCAACCCAAAGTGTCAGACCGGACAGACAGGTGGGGGCTGGGAGTACCAGACTCATCAGTGCCTCATGGAGAGGAATGTGTGTGCTCCTTTCCTGTGAGCATTTGGTATTTAGGGGAGAAAAAGTTAGAGATTTGCTTTCTGAGATGTTATTTTATGAAATCTAATAACTGTGCAAAAAAAAAAAATAAGAGAACTGCCCTGTGACGACTGAAAGAAATGTTTCTATAGTTCTCAGTGACATTCACAGTTCTTTCACCAAATATTGTAACATTTTCCTTATACTTTACTTACCTTTATAACTATCAAGATAACATACTTATCAAGATTTATCATTACCTGAAGACCGAAAAAGCCCATGCTTGATATGGGTCAATAAGAACAAAAATGAGTGGGAAATTCTGTGTCAATATGCCTTGAAAAATGTCCCGCATAGACTCAGGTAGAAGGAAATAGAAAGTGCTGTCTAACACAGAAGATGTGTGTGCGCGCGCACACACACACACACACACACACACACAAACCAGGTTTCAAAGCCCAAACACAAAAAATAGGCCATTTGAGAAAGGCTGTCAGATTACCTTCATATAATAATAAGTAAAATACAAGAAAATAGTCAGATTTGAATTTCAGATTTAAAAAAAAATGATTTTTCCATAAACTGTCACATGACGCATAGTTTGCAAGTTCCTCATTTCTTATCTGAAATTACAACTCGCATTTCATCTGGAAACCCAGAGTATGACAGTTTTAAGGAAGGCAATAAAGATGGGCGGATCCTGCTGCGATTGCTTACTTGAGCTCTCAACAGTAGAAAATGTTAATGATCACACACTTACTCATTATGTTCTCCGACCAAATCCCATCTGAGTGATGAGCACACACCTGGACCAGTGGTTTGTGACATTAAATCAATGGTCACCTGTTTACTGCACTTGTCTCTGTGGTCTACCTAGGTGAAGTTACTGTATTAACCATGTTACTGTTGTTAACACACACACACACACACACACACACACACCATGGAAGAAAGAGTTTGTTTTCATCTACAGTTTCAGAAGTTTAAGAGCCCTTTGTGACAGGGAGACATCACTCCAAGCATCAGCAACAGCTGCAGGAGTGGCAAGCCAAGAGATCTCATCTTCAACCACAACACAGTGCAGAGGCAGAGAACTACTATGAACCCTCAAAACCTGATGTCTGCCAGGGACATACTTTCGCTTACGAGGCTGCTGAACCACCTCCCCAGAGAGTGCTGCCAACTGGGATCCAAATGTTTAAGTATCTGAGTCTTTGGGGGACGTTTTCCATTAAAAAAAAAAACAAAAATAACACCACAGTTGCCAAAATGAAGATTTTTTTTTCACTAGTGGGATTCCATGGGATACTTGGATTTCATTTCCTTTCTCACTTTCTGTTTTTCTGCTTATATCATCCTTTAGTAGAAACCATTGGAAAGCTTTAGCCTAGCCGCCGGAAGTGCAGCTCAACTGCTAGAATGCTGGCCTGGCACACAAGAGGTGTGATCCTCAGCACTGCCGAAAATAAACGTGGTGGCAACTGCCTGTAATCCCAACACTGGCAAGGTAGAGGCATGAGAACCAAGGAGTTCAAGGTCATGGTTGACGATATAGTAAGTTCAAAGCTACTCTGCGCTATATGAGCAAGACCTTTTCAGGAAGAAGAGGGAGAAGAGAGGAGAGAGGAGAGAGAAGAGGAGGGGAGGGGAGGGGAGGGGAGGGGAGGGGAGGAGAGGAGAGGAGAGGTGAGGTGAAGGAGACAGACAGACAGACAGACAGACAGACATTGACTTCAACATTAAAGTAATCATCTTCCATGAAGGACTGACTTATAACTTGTCACTGACCTGACTGACATTCTTACACATAGTATCACTTGTGGCCAAGGAACCCGTAGACTGCGGGGCATTGGGCAAGCACCTCTCAGAATATCCCAGGAATAGGATTGCCCCCCTAGTGGAAGTCACATTGCTGCAAAGATAATGAGAGTAGTTTTTCCAAACAAGAGGAAATGCTTGTTGATCTACAATTGTTCACAAAAGAAGAAAGAGTCGTGCAGATCAACCTTTAGAAAGCCATATAATGTCCTCCTCCTTCAAGTAATCTTGCTTTTACACGGAGATGACATAAAATGATAATCAGAGCATATTTAATTCCTACTTGCTCTCCTTAGAGTGTTATGAAATATAAAATGATTGCCGAAGCCTTTTCAAATACTTTAATTGACAGTTCTAATAATTCCTTAACTCATTAAAAATGCTAAAGTGGGGAAAAAATGTTGTTCACTTCCTTAATTCTAGAGCCTGTCTTGGTAAATATAAATTTCCGCAGAGCAAGCTGTCATGTTGTTGTGCAGTTATAAACCACCAGCCATAATAAATGTGTTAAACATTTATCAGGAACATTAATTATACACCTAACATGTGTCCCCAGCTATTGTTGTTCTTATTAAACTTACATTTCATTTTCTGGGACAATATTCAACCACAGAGGAGAAAAAATTTAATAGTAAACAGTACAAAATCGGTGCTAGGCTTAGTAATTAGTCTCTGAGAAGACACGTGATTTTTCAACAAAGACAACTTGGCTTTCTTCAGATTCACCATTGCTAAAACAAACTGATGGAGGTTTCATTTTTGCAGTGGTAAGAGCAGAGCTAAAATCACATCCAACTGCTTTTGAAATCTGAAGAGAGTCAGGATGATGCTCTAGAGAAACCTGGCAAGGGAACCCCTACCATTAAGCTTTGGAAACAACAACAAAAAAAAAAGATAAGAAAAACAAGAAAGGGAATATTTAATCAAAACTAAACAAGATACAGTAATTAAGACCGAGAGAAGATAATCTAAAGTTAAGTACGGGAGACGAGTCTCCGCTATGGAGTGAAAACTGACCTCCAAACAGAGGTTAGTGATTTCTGCATGGACCGTGTATCAATTAAACAGATGGACAGTCTGGGCAGGTGCAGCCAGAGCCTTAGCCATCATGTTAATCTCTTAGCAACAAGAATCAAGCGTCCCCTCATTCCACTTTGTTGTTGTTGAGTTTCCGCTACAAATGCCTGAACTACAACAATTAGCTGGACATGGTGTCCCCTGGGTAAATGGGGATTGACTGTGCTTCCGTGTATTGAATGTGTGATGGGGTGGTCAGGAGTCATTCCACCCAGCCCTGACTCCATTCTCCCTGCTAGAGAACCTGGAGAAAGTCATTTTGGCTCTCTGGACTTCAGAAAGCCTAGAGAAATCATGTCTAAGGTCTCTCTTTGGGTTAAAATGCTGAGAATCTGCAGTCTCAGCTCTACAAAAGCAAAAAAGGAAAAAAATACAGTACGTCTAGCCTCTTTTCTAGATTAAAATCACTGCACTTTTATAATCCTATAAACCTATAAACATGGACAGAGGGCTGGATCAAATGAGCACTGTAATTCCAAACCAATTTTAAATTCTAAGATTGGGTTCATATGCAAAGAAATTAATAAGGTCCCTATCAGCAAACGGTTGATAGGATAGCATTTAATAGCTCTTTCTAAGATTAGAAGAGAAAACATGCCCCTACTTAATGGCAAATTGTTTAAACACACATTTAGTAAACATCATAAAAACAGCCATTTCCCATAAAACAGGAAGCGGCAGCCCCGGGACATAGTCAAAGATGAAAGTTTTGTCACAACCCAGAGATATAAAGAATTGCCACAACCCAACAGGCCACCTGGCCGGTGACTTGACCAGTGTCAGGAGACATAGTGTCACTTTTTCCACAAAGCATTCTGCTTGTTTAAGGTTTCAGCTCCATTTTCTAGAGTTTGAATCCCTGGTCCACGAGCTCTGGCCCTGCATTCTCAACCTCCCCTCTCTGAAGTTCAGTTTCTTTATCCATAAATGAGTATAATAGTCGCACTGGCTATTAGATCTGGCACAAAAACTAAACAAGATCATCCTTATAAAGTTATCAGCAAGGTGCCCAGGACACTGTGCTCAAAGCTACCCAAGCACGCAAGTCATTGGTATTTTTGTTTATCTCTTTGATTCTTAATAATTTACCTCAATTTTTTAGGGCAACAATTTTTTGGCTCTCTGAGTATTTGCATGTGCACAGTATGGGGTTGCAAGAATGCACCGCCTGAGCAAGCCAAGCTCGGCGTCTGCTGGCGACCTTGCCCAGCTCCTGCATGTGGCTGCATCGCGTTCTTCTTTTTTTTTCATTAGATATATTCTTTATTTACATTTCAAATGATTTCCCCTTTCCTGGATTCTCCCTCCCCAAAAGTCTCATAAGCCCTTTCCCTTCCCCCTGTTCCCCAGTCAACCCCCTTCCTCTTCTCTGTCCTGGTATTCCCCTACACTGCTGCATCGAGTCTTTCCAGGACTAGGGGCCTCTCCTTCCTTCTTCTTGGGCATCATTTGATATGTGAATTGTGTCTTGGGTATTCCGAGATTCTGGGCTAATATCCACTTATCAGCGAGTGCATACCATGTGTGTTCTTTTGTGATTGGGTTACCTCACTCAGGATGATATTTTCCAGTCCCACCCATTTGCCTAAGAAATTCATGAATTCATTGTTTTTAATAGCTGAGTTGTATTCCATTGTGTAAATATACCACATTTTCTGTATCCATCCCTCAACATCTGAGTTCTTTCCAGCTTCTGGCTATTATAAATAGAGCTGCTATGAACATAGTGGAGCATGTGTCCTTATCACATGCTGGGGAATCCTCTGGGTATATGCCCAGGAGTGGTATAACAGGTCCTCCGGTAGTATCATGCCCAGTTTTCAAAACTCCCAAGAGAGCATCCCTCACTCAGTCAAAACCTCATGTTACCTCTGTCTCAGTCAACTAGGACTGGCTACTTTGTCAAATGTTCTCCATAGCACCTCTAGTGGCTGCTTCCTGAACACAACTCCTGGTCCACAGTCATTTCTTCATAGACTCTCATTTGTCTAGCTGCCTATAAACTCCTTGAAAAGAATGTGTCAGATCTTTGTATCTGCTATAGGATCCAGGACTTGACCAAAATCTGGTGGAGCTCGTTGAATGAATAAATTGGTGAGTTACTCAACAAAATCTATGAAATTACTTCTATCAATAAGACAAACTGACCAATAGCTTTACAGCCAAAGAAACCTAATGGTGTCCATAACAAAAAGGCCAAATGCATACAACAGACACTATAAAACATGCCAGACAGCGGCAGCATTTGAGCTGAGCCTTGACTTCCCAGTGGCGTGGTCCTAACAAAGGAGAGGTAAGGTGTGCATGGCTCTGAACAAGAGTTTCTTGGAGTGATGGCAGGAGACTGACTGGAAGGTACACACAAGAGTTTGAATTCAGTCTATGGCCACTGAGAAAGCACCAGAGGCCATTAGGCCAGGGAAGGAGCAGCGCAGATAGGCAAGCCTGGAATTAGGTATTCTGGCAGTAAACTAAAAGATTATTCAATCAAATCTGAACTGGAGAGAGCAGAATCCCCAACTGAGGTAAAGGAGGACCGGCCATGGACAAAGAAAGCAGATGGTGACACAAGAGACATCGGAGACGAACTGTCATGTTTGTGTGTTTAAAGGCATAAAATAAAGTGACAGGCATCACCCTTACGTCAATCACAGTCAGTCAGTATAAAATCCCATGAGGCTGGATTTTCTGTAAGTCCCTGGGTCCCTGGGTGACTTTGCTAGCCATCTCCTATCAAGCACAGACTTCTTAGAAGAAGGTTGATTTTGGTAAATTGGGTGGGGGGATAAATTTCATCAAGCCCATTTCCTAAGCACCAGAAACAATAACCAAGGGGTCTTAGGCTGGAGATCAGGTAACAACTGCTCATTATTTGAGGTCTAGATCCTGATAACCAAGAAATAAAGTCATTATCCACCTGCGAGCCCCCTGAGGTACAATAACAACATGATATAAATAGCAGGATATGCCCATAGGTGTAATAGGGACACAAATGTTATGAAGATAACCACCTGCTTTCTGGTTGTATCTAAGGCCCACTCCACAAACACGCCTGGTACTTTACCCATGGTCAGGGAGCATTTGGCTCTAGGGGTGAACCTACTATCATTCTGCTAAATGGACATAGCGGCATACTGCCCTCTAAATTCCTAGCTCTCTACCCATACATCAGCTGCTCTTAGACCGCATCAGAGACATTTCTTTGTGCAGTAGATAATGCTTAGCACAGAAACACACCACTGACCAAAAGTACAGAAAATACATGTCCAGAGAATGCTTATGAATCCCTCTCTCCAAGGCTCAGTGACCATCATAGAAGAGGCACCAGAAAGATTTTAAGAGCTAACAAACAGTCTAGGAGGAGTAGACCAAAACATATCTTCATGGTACAACAGGACTATGGCACTGATGAGCTCACAGCAGTCATGATTACTGATATAAGACCTGCATGGGATTAAGACGGTCAACACCCCAGCATGGAGGAGGAAGGAACTCCCAAGCCCTTGCCCCTAGCTATTAACAGCTGATAAGTCCTGGGAGGGGAAGTGTCGCAGGATTTTCCCTGTCCAATTACATTAGTGCAAAGGAGGTCTGTGATTGGACAGGGAAAAGGGGAGTGGGACTAAGAGTTGCTGAGACAGGGAGCAAGTCAGAGGGTAAAGAGGAAGAACCATGGCCCTGTGAACCCATGTGACTATTACCAGCCACAAGTAGCTAAGTTTTCACAAGGTTACAAATGTTGGGATAAAGCTTTTATCATTATCAATTGGCTCTAAAATTATTGTATTGACATCTTGTAAATTGTGATATTATTGATACATAAATCTGATTGGTTAATTAAGCATTAAGAGTCTTGATTCTACAGAGTAATTAGGTGCTGCGGTGGCAGATCCTGGGGTGTGTGGAAGTGAGAGGTATATGGGACCCCCGCTGATGAGATGGCCCAGAGGGGACAGGAGACCTGGCAGGTCAATTTTTAATATTTCCCACAACAGGGAAGAGTTGAATTTCTTTAAGGATACAGTTCCTGGTAGGTAGGTAGGTAGGTAGGTAGGTAGGTCAACCACATTCCTATAGACGGACCTACACCCATGAGTACATGGGTGGTACAAATTGGGGCTGGAGCGCTATTTAAGAAAAACAAGAATGTGAAGTTGGGAGGGGTTATGAGTGGCAGGTGGGTCTGAGAGGAGCTGGTGTAAGGTAAGTATGATCAAAATACACTGGATGAATTTCTCAAAAATTAATTTAAAACCTTTTTAAAAGAAATACTGAATACCGCATAGTGAAAAAAAGAAATGTGGACAGTGGAGAAGACACCCAAGGAGATGCATGTATACATGTCTCTTGCTTCCTGACATCATGGCTGAGAAGGGAACAGGCTTGAGGATTGAGTAATACAGAAGGAAGCCTCAGGAGACAGCTGAGGGCTGAAGTGCCAAGATACAGGTCGTTAGCGTCCCTTCCCTTTGGACAAATTTGCCATTTAAAACAAAGCAAAATTAGAAGGGGAGAGACAGCAAGAATATCATACAGTCCAAGTGCATTGCTAATTTTTCAAATATTTCATGACAGAAGGACGAAAGGGAGTCCTCTGTTGTCTTAAAGACTTGTAAGTGTGGGTACTTTACAACATTGAAGTGGGAGACCAAGCAGGGACAATATCAGGTGCCAAGGAAGGACAGAATGTAGGTAAAAGGACTTGTGAAGGGAGATATGAAGCTAATTATTTTTCTAGTTTTAACTGATTCAGAATTTTTTTTCCTTTGTTGCAAACAAGTACATAAAAATGTCATTGGTAGTGAAAGTGTAAAACCCTAATTGGAGCTCCGTGGCACATTCCACTGTGTAGGAATTCATGGAGATGGGTAGAGTTTGGGAGCAGCAAAGTGGATGCTTGGGAAACAACCATAATCTAGCTGTGTGATCATTTTATCTGTGAGTTCATTACAAGGAAGTGATTTTTATTTAAAAAACAACAACAACAACAATAACAAAAGGGCTTGTTCAAGGCTTTGAAATCAGGAGTTTTCCAGATGTGCAACTCGATTTCGCCATGCAGCCAACCACTTGCACCAATATGAATTTGGTTGCAGGTCCTAGAGCAGCGGTTTTCAACCTTCCTAATGCTGAGACTCTCATATTGTGGTGACTCCCGCCCATAAAATTTATTTTGTTGATACTTCATAACTGTAATTTTGCTACCATTAGGAATTGCAATGTATATATCTGATACGCACGATATCTGATACGCAACCCCTGTGAAATGATCATTCATCTCCAAAGGGTCCTGACCCTCAGGTTGAGAATGGCTGTTCTAGCAGTTATACCTGCTGCTAATAGCCTGATGCTGTAGTAACTCTCTGAAAGAGCTAAATGAAAGAGAACTCTACCAGCTCTCCAGTAGATACAAGACCCTACATCACCTTAACCTATGTAAGCACGGAGCAAAATTCAGATCATGCAAAATAATTAACATGCGTGTGGGCTTGCATCTGTGACTTTAGGTTGGTTCCTAATTTCATCTCATATCCTATGGTGAAAGTCCACATCTTCCTGTTCTTCCTTGTGTCTATATCAACTGCAACTGCCCACCTCCATTTCATTCTGCAAAGAAGAGAAATAAAAAGGAATGCCGCAGTCATTTTTGTCCTCTGTTCCCTCTTGACTCTGCTTTGGGCATCCACACCTGATGAGGGTGTGGACCACTAGAGAATCAGTCATGAGTTCAATTCAGAATTTCAAACGTAACAAAACCTTGGAGGCCACCAGGGACCATCCTACCACCTCCATGTCTCCATATGTAAAACGGTTCTAGAAAGTTCATGCATATGAAATGACCAGAAAGTGGGTGGGGCAGTCACAGAGACATCCAAGGAAACTTCAAAGCAGTGGACTCCCCGGCAGAAAAGCCCTAAAGAGCAGTTTCATGCTTTCTTGAATTGCCTTTAGCATCAGAGAAATGGCTAGAACCTCTGAGGCCCAGATCTGAGTCAGTTCTTAACAATATAGACGGTTCTGCAACCGTTCTACCTGCTCCGAGGCCACCAGCAGTGGAAAGCCACCCCTGTAGATGCTTACACATGTCCCTATGCCCCAAGTCACAGAAGACTGTCCTCCCTGCCTTGCATGTGACAAGTGGCTCAGCTCAGTCTCAGCCTCACCCTCCATCTCTAAGATTGCTTCACTGCACCAGATTTAATGCTCGCCCTGGTCCTTATCGACTGAGTGGCTCTCACTTATTTGGAGGTTGCAACTTGTTTTGTTCTTTGCCAGGGTAGTACCTGGCATCTCCTAAGCATTTCAAGAAACACTAGCTTCCTGCTTCCTTCTGGTTGGAAAACTTTAACTCCTGGTCACAATAGGGTATGAAAATTGGTTCCTTGTAGGCAAATTAATCAGAAGGGCAAAGACTCTGGACACAGAACAAGAGCCCCTCTCCTCATGGTTGGTGGATGGCTCTCAACTTCCTCTTAAAGGAGGAATAGATGTTGCTAGAGTTGGTGATTCCAGAATTCAGGGGGGCCCATAAACTCAAGGACAGCCTTGGTTATATAGTAAGAGTTTGTTGAGAAGATAAAAGAAAGAAAGAAAAATGGGGTCTGGGGAAGAGAAAGAGTAGGAGAAGAAGGGGAAAGAAATAAACAAAAGGCTGGCACAAAATCATTGGCATGTTGCAAGAGCGTGTCCTGAGCACTAGATATCGACAAATTCATTTAATCCTCACAAGATCTAAAATATGTAGTTCCTATTCTGATTGGCATCTTATGCGTGAATATACCCTGGCACACAATTAAGTGACTTGCCAAAGGTCCTAGTGAGACAAGGGTCAAGGCATACTAGAGACACAGGCTGCCTGACTCCCAAACACATGTTTTCACCATGCCCTTAATTATTCCTGGTAGTTACTTTCTATGAAATCACTGTGAATGCATAGTTAATGGGTACTAAATCATTGCTCCTGGAGAGGAAAACAGGGTGGGTCCCTGGAAGACTCTGGTCATGGTTTACCAATGGATCAATACAAAACCTTATTTTATGTGTGTTTCTGTTCAAAGCACTTCATTTACTGTAAATTGTTGACTCGTTAACATTGAACTCACTCAAACAGATTATAGCTTATCCCTAAACACAGCTCATCTCTGGCAGCCCTTTGCACTGAGGAAAAACTAGATAGCACTTCAGTACGGTGCCTAGGGGCATTGCACACAGTAAAAAAAAAAAAATCACAAACAAAATGGATAAAAATGCCAACATTCTGCCACTAATAGACCCCCAAACGGATGCATTTATAGCATGAAGCAAAAAGAAAGTATGTCATGTTTGACCTTAGAAAAGAAAATACTTATTAGATGATTTCAAGTCTTTGTAACTCTGCACATGTCACCAAAACAGCAGGAAAGCATCAGCTCTATTGGCTTTGGGGACTTTGGATCAATTTCAGTGAGTGAATGAGCGGACGAGTGAGTTTTCAAGTACTGAATCTGTGACGGATGATGAGGGCTGACTATGTGTAGAATGGGCTGACTGTGCGTGGAATGCCCTCTGGATCCTTCTTGATGTACTCATCCTCCAAGGAGGGAGAGACTTTCCACGTTCTTCCAAAAACATCCCGAAAGCCCTTCCTACATGGAATTTCCCAGAAAGCATTGTAGCTTAGGCTTTCTCGCCCCTCACAGCCCACATCCTCCCAACAGTTTCTCACACACTCATAACCACAGCCTTGCTGAGGGTAGAGGGAAGTGGACATGAATTACATGGGGTGTCTATTTGGAGCCTTCAGTGCTCAAAGATCCTGCTTACTAGAACCCAATGAGACTTCCGAGGGCCCCAAAATTCCTTTCCTGTAACTAAAGAAAACACCTTCTGAATGTAACTCCCTTGTGTCTTGTCGTCATATTAGGAAATGTATCCTCCTACTCCCCATTGTTGGAAATATCCTGGCACAAATATTCTAAAGTCTACCCCCCCCCGAAAACAAAAATTTGTCTCCCTAAAAGATCATTAAAATCAATTATATTCTCGACAACAAAGCATTAAGGAAGTTTTACAGCCTCTCCACAAAGCACCATTTCATGACATAAGTAAAATGAATCATAGGTACTCTCAAACTGTTTTTAAAATGAGTGGGTTTTTTTTTCCGTTGACGGTGTAGGAAATTAGCATAAACGCCTTGCACAAATTCACAGGGTTCTAGAATTCTTCAGAACAATGGCCCTCACTGCATATTTAGTTATCTCTATGCTATGTACAGTGCCCCCACCAATGGGGGAAAGAAAACTGAATTTGAAACGTCTGTCAGTAAGATTCCCCAGATGTTATAGGCAATGCCATTGTATGACTGGCTAGAAACGCAAAAGTGTATTTTCTTGTGAAATATGGCCTCCATGTTCTTCTTAGATCGGAACAGGGGAGCCAAATGGAGGGATAAGGGAACGAGCCAAGACATTCTGCTAAGTGGAAATTGCTCCCTTATTTTCCTTCAAACTTCTACCCATAAAACCGAGGCGGGAGATCCTTTTTGGGACTCTCTATCTAGTTAATGGCCTCCTGAGCTACGAAGGCATAGCCTCGCACTATCGGATTTCCTACAGTAGAGAGGAGTCTCAAGGCCTGTTCCAAATATTGTTAAAATAACAGATGAACTAGGTCTATAAAGAAATAAGCCAGAAAAGGTAGAATGAAAAGTAGGAGTATAACCAGACGGAACCAAGACAGAAAAGAAAAGAAAAAAGGTTGATAGGGAAGAGCCAGAGTTTGCAAAGGAGTTTTCACTTATTTATTTGAAGATAGAACAAAGGAAACAAGAAAATATGAGAAAGAATTGGAAATTAAAAAAAAAAAGATCATGGGGTAAAGAAGTGGGCAGAGCACAGACGCCTGCTTTTAACCTAATGCTTGAGATGATTAGTTCTAAGAAACTAATCGGTAATAATTGCCTTTTGCTTTTATGGCCTTAGTATACGTTTTTTCAAAATAAACAAAAAAAAAAAGCTGTAAGAGAGGTGAAGAACAGCAACTAAGGTGTCTGCTGAAGAGTGCAGGACACCCCAGTCCACTGCCGGGACCCCGAAACATACTGACACTTGGGAATCAGGGACGAAGGAAGACCAAAGGCTAAAGAGGGGACTAGAATGTCCGCAAAGAGAAAGTCAAGGGCGGACAGCAATGCGAATTCCAAAGGAGAGGAAAAGAACCCCAGAGCCCCTCTCCACGCTCCAGATCGACAATAAATCTGAGAACTTTAAGGGCTCGCATTAACAGGCCTCTTCCTGAACATTATTTTTACTAGTGCCAAGTGAACTTCCACAGCTTTTCTAAGTGTAATGCATAAGGACTCCAAAATATACAAAATTATGGGGGTGGAGGACCTCGGGGAGAAATGCCCATACAACCATACTGAGTCCAGGGGGAGAAAGTTTGGGAAACAAACTATAACAACATGTATCCCTCTAAAAGTTTTAAAGGATGGGAACCCTACGTTTGTTTGTGGTTTGAGTAAGTTTGATATTTCCACATAGCAGTAATCCGTGTTTAGGAGAATTACAATATATTAATTTGATTGATAATATCACTGGAATTTTCTGATCCTTAAATCACAGCCAAATAAAATGAATCAAGTACATTAGAAGCCTTTGATGTCTGTGTAGGATAAACATCTAGATGCTACATGGTATCCAGAAAAACACCATGCCCAGACAGAGACTAGTATTCTATAACTATCTTCATCACTATCGTCAGCATCATCGACTTCATCTCTCACCATCATCACCACCATCTTCCACACTATCATCACAGGTCACCACCGCCCTTAACCATATCACTTATAAATGATGGCGGCAACCCTACTGTTGAAACCAACTCACTTGAAATTGCTTCATCAAACTACATAAAATTCTGTCAGCTGGGAATCAAACACATATCTTCCTAATTGTCACGTTTTAATCAAATATAGATATAGATAAGTATGCATCGCTTTGAACACAGCAACTATTTTTGTCCCCTATCCTGAGACCAAGCATATCATAAAGGTGTCTCCCTTAACCTCAAGTTGAACACTCGGGACTAAGATGGCAGGATAAAGAGAGAGAGCTTTGAAAAACAAAACTATCCATCAATTCACTGCAAGAGCTAGATGGGTAAAAATAAGACTCCTTACTAACTTTAATGAATCACCACCTCATCTTGGTGAAACCTCAGATGCCAGCTCTGGTCGGTAAACAGCAGCACATTTGGATTTATCTAGAATCTCCCTGGGAGTATGCATTTTGTTTCTAAACAAGAGAAGCCATTCTGTATCTTCCTTTCCTAAATAAGTGAATTGAGACTCAACATTCTAAAGAAAAGTTAATTTGTTTCTTTCTCCCCATTCACGGTCTCCTGGGGCGGGGTGGGGGGCAGCACTCCATACACACTGCTCTCTCAACCTGGACCTTCTAAAATTACACTAAAAAGAACGCTGGCATCAAAGGGAAGATATAAGAGGGTCCATCTTGTGTACAACATGGAATTGGTAAAAACACGATTCAAATCTGAGAATTTCCTCATTTATAACTTTTCACATCATCAGTTGGACTTTGGATGTTCTAACACACATGTTCATTACGATGACCAGTAGATCTGGTTTGCAGGAAAAACTTTCTGCACACAAATGTACGAACAGCTATTCAAATGTGGGTAAAGTAATTTAAAAGCATGTGATTTTCGTGTAGCTTACATACTGCCTTCCCATGCACAGTCTCATGTGGAAAGAAAGCCCTATGTTCTTGCCATCCTCGGAAGGCTGAGATTGTTCACCGTTCTCTCTGCTATCCACTGCCCCTGCCTTCTATGTTTTAAAGTATAAGAAACCAAAAGTGCTCACACCAAATTCCCTCAAATTATGAACTTCACAACTTTATAAATATATATATATATATGCATTAAAAAATAACAAACAACTGGGGACTGGGTTCCAAGTTGACAGAGCACGACATAAGATAGGGGTAAGTGGCTATCACCCCTGAGAGTTCTCTCTCCCCATGGCGGTCCGAGCCACATGGGGCTGGCGACAAAAGAGAAGGGACGCAGAGATGTGATTCCATTCACATCCAAGCGATGTGTTCCTCCTTACTCTACTCTTAGACCAATTTGGCAGGGCAGGTGGTCAGCAGCAATTTAAATGATTAAGACATGTAAGGACCAAAAGAAAAGGGATAGTCAGATCATTCAAGTGCATGGGAGTAATCACCACGGGACATCAGTCCCTCAACTCTCTCCCTAGACCTCCTCAAAGCTGAAAGGTAGCCTTCAGTGATCACCGCAGACATAGTTCTCCAGACTACACAGACATCAGTGTACAAATTATCAGGGGATTGGCTGATGTGGACAGTTCATTTCTTAAGTTTGGTTTGGTTTGGTCTGGTTTGAAAAGTAGCACCTAGACATGCTGACTAAATTTAAAAATACTCAGGCAGCATTAAACACCTATGTTGAATTTTTTTTAAAGCCGAAGTGAACATAAGTGTCTCGCCTTTAACTTTCTTTGAAATCCTCAAGGTTGTCCGAAACCCTAACAATTCTGAATAAAATGACTTCCCTGAAAGTCTCAGGAAGACCCAACCTATAAAACTACAGCTTGTCGATTACCAACAGATCATGTCTCTGTAACAAGTTATCTCGACAAGTGACCATGTTTCTCACTTAATTACATGCCCCAAGCTATCTTACCTGCTACATCTCCTCATACCTAAATATGGCTGCATATTTTGGCCAATGGAAAAAGTAGCCACAGCATGTAGATGCTGAGTAAATCAAGCTTCACCCACATTCCTGGAGCATCCCTGTGGCCCACTTGGACATGTATGGGGGAAGAACTCACAAAGCAGCCCCATTCCACAGTCAGAAATAATAAATCTTGGTCTTATTGGCCCACAGACACCAAGGTAACGTATATGGAAAAAAATTAAAATGAAGATGAACAAGTTAGCTTTTTTGTTTATGTAAACAAAACTACAGCGACTGACCTAAACATTTTGGTTTTCTCCTAAATATGTTTTAGGCCTGTATCTTTCAAACTTCTTTGACCCCGACCCACAGTAAGACAGAGTTTCACCAGCCTAGCACCCATAGACTCCGAAAGCTAAAACATGCCCTGACTGCGGCGTAATCATGCACTCTAAGACATTATTCTTTTAGGGTTTGTTCCATTTTTAAGACTTAGACTTGGTAAAGTGACTTCACCATTTACTGGATGGTGAGAAGCAATTTTGAAAAACACAGTTTTCAGCCCCCAAACTATTGAGAAGTACTTAGTAAGAGTAAAGTTGTTGGCTTATTTTTTTTTAAGAACCTGTTCAATTATTTACTTTTAAAAAAAAATCCAGGGTTATTCAAAAAAGAGAAAGAAAGAGGAAAAAAACACCATAAAACATCCATTTGAAACACTAGAGTAGATTTCCCTTTTGCCTTGAGTAAGAAGCCAAATAAGAAAATCATTCTAAAACTAAATTTCCACCCAGAATTCCACCTGTGTGTAATTTTTACTTTAGGAATCCCTTTTTGTTGTTGGGGATTTTTTTGGGGGGGGAGAAGTATTTGACTATCATCTGGAATAAAAGTTTAAGATGGGGTATATTCTGGTGAGATTCTTTGACAAGGAGATGCTAAGCGGTGTTGAATAAAATGTGATCTCTTTTTATTTTCCCATGTTCACTTTGTAATTATTAGCAAGGCAGTAAATAACCCGCCAAGGAGCAGCCTCATTAGTCCCCATTGAAATGCACTGGCATTAATTTGAAAAAAAAAAAAAAGAACTGAAAATTAAATGGAAAAGAAAATACTTTAGGAACTCCATCATAAGGTTATGGAATTCACATTCTACCAATACCATCCTTAACAGCAAGAAAATTTTAAAGTATGAATTAGTCTTAATCGCTATATTTTGTTCCTTCAGTTTTCAAGGGGGGGGGGAGGCAGGCGCTGGAGATCGAGTGAATAATTATTTGCCTCTTCTGTCTTAACCTTGAAATAAAGCAAGTGAGATTAATTTAAACCCAAAAAAATTCTTTTTAAAATTTCGTTCACTGCTGATCCTGAATGTGAAATCTGGGCCTGGATCCACGTTGCTGCCGGATGCTTTCGTTTCCTGGGTGGGCTAAAGGTGAGCTGGGACACACCATGATTTCAGTGTCTTCTGGGGCCAAGCTGCACCTTAGTCCTATTTCTTCTACTATAAATATATCTGGAAAGAGAACACTGAGCCAGTGGCCAAAGCCAGCCTACAGTGGGCTAGTTTTGATTCAGCAGCCCACGAGCACCCAAAGATTCTCTGTACCTGGCCTGTGTATTACTGTCCCCTGGGAATTTCTAACAGGGGTTTATCAGACCCACCCACTTAAGCCTTCTGTAGGTCCTTAGGGAAAATAATTGGAAGTAAGAGGAAAGGGAAGTCAAAAAAAATCTCTCTTAGGAGAAACAAAAACTGAGGACACAAAACAATTGTCACTTAGGTCACGAAGAGTCTCTGTGTCCTGGATTCCCCTATGTACTGGATTGCCCTGGCTTCTTGCACAGTGCCTGGGGGGCGGCAGGACGGAGCTAACCCGTGTGCCACTCCAGAGCGTTCGCTGCCTGCTGTAGGGGAATTACTGAGCTGGTGCCTCAATGTGGTATGTTGTAAACACATGTGACACCTATAAATCTCCAGCTGCCAGAAGTCATATGCCAGCAATCTGCTCGAACTCGAACTCAACCAGAAATCAAAACTTGTTGAGACCCATTCAGCTCCCAATACCAGCATTTCTGAGCAACTGGAACTCAATCCAGAACCCAGGAATGGGGAAGAGAGAGAAAGAGATTCATAGGCACCTCTGCCTAAAACCATATCTTCTCCTGTATACCTTGAGTGTTTCCAGTCCAAAACTCTAGTTAAAAGAACATTGAACCCGACACAATGAAACAATTAAAAAAAAAAAGACTAATAAATAAATTTCCTCAGAGCTCCCCTGGCCCCAAACACTTCCAGCTTTAAATAATAAAAGGTTTCCTAGCTAGTGGCACAGACCACCACCGGGACCTAGGGTTTACTAGCTTTGAGTTGCTCATCCCATAAATAACTTCTTTGGACTATTTTCCAATTCTTGTGTAGTTAGAAAACAGGGGATCGTTTGGATCTGCCTCTCCCACAAGACAGCTACGGGCGGAGAATGTTGTTGTTTGTATTGTTGTTATTGTTGTTTTCAAGCTGCCAATAAAGAGAAGGCAGGCTCCGCAAAGAACCCTTCCTGACTTCCCCGAGGGGTGGGAGGGGGCGATCTGCGACCCGCGGTGACTCCCCGCGCCCCCCTCCCCCTGGGCCAGGCCGAACACAGCGGGCCACCCCTACGTGGCGCGGGTACCTGTAGTAGGCGGGAGGGCCAGAGTCGCGCACGGCGTAGGCGCTGGGCTCATTCTCCAGGTAGTAGGGCACCTGCTGGCCGTGCGGGTGCAGGAAAGGCGACAGCTGCGGCGGAGGGTGCAGCAGCATCAGTGGGCTGGGCGACACGCTGTTGATCTGGGGAAAAGCCCCTAGGCTGTTGGCACCGAAGGCTGCCGCCTCGGACCCGGGGCCGTAGGCGATGCCCGTCTGGCCGTAGACCGGTGCCGAGGAGGCGGCAGCGGCGGCGGCGTTGAACTCGTAGGCGGCGCCCTCGGGGTAGTTGAACACCGCGGGCTTGCTGTTGTCCACGTACACTTCGCCCAGGGTCCTCTCCATGGGCATCTTGAGCTGCGGGCGGTTGAGGGGCTCCAGCTCGTTCCCTTGGATCTGGTGCAGCAGGGCCATTCCCGAGGCTTTGGTGTGAAGGGTCATGGTCATGGTCAGTGGCAGCCGGCGAGGTACAGTCTGGCTCCCCGAGCACGCAGAGGGCTCAGCGGCGGATAGGTCACCTGCAAAAAAAGAGTAGAGCCGGCGATTAGAGGAGGCGCAGCGCAGGTCCCCTTGGCACGAGTGCTGGCCCTGGCCCTGGCCCTGGCTCTGTCGCTACCCCTGCCCCTGCCGAGGGGCAGAGCTATCCTTCAGAAACCAGGTGGCCCAACTCCAGCGCGCGCACCCAGCCACTCCCGGGTTCTCCAACTTTACATACTGGTGTCCCCTGCTCTTAGACGTCGTCGCAAACCTGCTGGAAGCCACTGGCCAGCGACTGCAGCTTCCAGGCACTACTGGGCACGTCACACCGCGCGCGCACCCAAAGAACCGCTAGCTTCCCTGAACTTAACTTTCTTGGTCTTCACTGCTGGATTTCGCTGCAGGAGGTGAAGGCAGCAGAGGGATCTCCAGCTGCCGCGCCCCCTACCCCCACCCCCACCCCAAGGAAAATTAGGTTTGCAACAAATGCAGACTAAGCCACAGGCCCTTTTCCTTCCTTCCTTCCTTCCTTCCTTTCTTTCTTTCTTTCTTTCTTTCTTTCTTTCTTTCTTTCTTTCTTTCTTTCTTTCTTTCTTTCTTTCTTTCTTTCTTTCTTTCTTTCCTTTTTCCTGATGCCTATGTGCCTGTGCCAGGCTCCAATCTATCTCTGTTTTGTCTCCCTTTCTGTTTGATTCAGTCTTCTTGTTGGCTGGAAGTACGTAGTGTGTGCATAGAATGACCCTGGGGGTTGGGGGGGGGGGGGACCGTAACTGTATCTGTAGCTGAGATATGGCAAATAGGATGGGGTGCGTGCTTGCATATGCGCCCAGTCACCGACAGCTATATTTAGCATCAGCAAACACAGATAGGAGGCATCTAGGGCCAGACGAGCGGAGACGGACTATGTATAGGAAGAGCTGCACTTGGAGTCAAGAGAAAACTGCCAGCCTTCAGCTTCCTTGTCTGGAAAAAAGAAAAAAATCCAACCGCTCCCTAGGGGTCCCTTCCAGCACAGCCATGGCAGACTCGCCCAGCCTGGCTTTTCTGTTTTTGTTGGACCCTGGTGCCAAATTTGCTTCCTTTAGAAATTCTCATGTGGGTCTGATTCAGAAAAACCTTCAGTTAGGCACACTTGGGTGTCCCTGCCTTCCACAGGTTATGCAACCAAAACTTGAGAAAACCAAACATGGAATAAGACTTTTTTCCCCCATAAAAATATCATCTGGGGTTGTTAACTAAGTCTCTGGCAATCAGGGAACTGTGTCTGTCTAACCAGAAACTTTTGAAAGGCTCTCCTACCTGTCAGCTCTTGAATTCTACAAATGGACCCTCTGAGGTTAACTTGGCTCAGGGAACGCAGAATCTAAGATTTGCATGACGGAGAGGTTAAAAGAAGTTTTTAATTCAGTATTGAATTGAATTCTGATTGCTTGAATATGCACCTGTTATTGCAAATAAAGAAAAGGTACAAGCTTGGATAGCTTATACTTTCTTGATAAACTGCTTATGCCCCAACCTGATATCCCCTAAAATAATCATCAACATATGACTTTAATAGCTAGCCCATATACCCAGGAAGAGTACCTGACACATGCAACTGTCAAGTTTGCTGTTACTAATAGTAACACTTTAAAAATACTTTCTACTAAGCACACTGTTTATCTAATTCTTAGAGAAACAGATAATTTTGGATAAACCACAGCTAAGCTGGCTTAAACCTAAAGACAAAGTTGAGTTTAGCACCCATAAGTATCTGTGACAGCAAAGGAAGGGTTAAAAATACATTAGGTGAATCGCAGATATTTCTCTTTATGGCCGGCAACCATTACTTTCTAGAGCAATCTTTTCGCAGATGATTTAGTTCCCGTAAATCACACTTTCAATTTTCAAATGCCTTTTTTTAAAACACATGCAAAAGCAAGCACTTCAGATGAGACTCTTTAAAAAATCTGAGCCTGCCAAATTATATATAAATGGCACAGAGAATCCTACAAGTCCAGAAAGCAGGAAAAAAAAAAGCAGCACAGATTTCCCCCCATAGAAAAACAGCACAGCCTCCTTCTCCGGCTAGAAGACAGACACTAGGCAGAAAGGTAAGTTGCTTTCTCAAACCGCTCAAGCTACAGAGAGAGAGAGAAATCAGAAACCGATCCTACCCTGCTGGTTCAAGAGCGAGCGTCTTTCCAGAAATGTTCCATGGGTTTGTAGAAGTCAAGGGCTGAGACAGTAAGAAGGAAGGAAGGAATGTGCTCGAATGATCGAGTGACGCGGTGTGTGATCAAGGCAGAGCGTGTGTGGATGTGTTTGTGTGTGGAGTGGCAGGGACTCTCGGGAAGCAGCCAGTAGGCAGGGCACTTGGCAGCCCCTCCCGGCAGACACCGCAGCTGGGCTTCTGCACGACGCTGGATGAATGGCAGAGGCGGCGGGAGTCCAGGAGACTTGCTGTCTGCCGAAGGGACAGCAGTAGCCCAGCTAGAATCAGCATTCCTAGAAGAAACTCCAGCCCCCTTTGCTCCCCACCTGTGGAGCCCGAAACATCCTGTGCTTTCAGCTACTACGGGAGAGGGAAACCGAGATGGCTGTAAACCACAGGCTCACAGATAAACTAGAATGCCAGTCGAAGTGTGCGGAGATCAAGTTTACAAACTATACCAGGGGAGCTTCTTCCTAAACAATAGAATTGAACAAGAAAAGCCTTCTGGGATACGTATGGGTCAAGCGCCCTAGCCCCCACTTCCCCTTTGAATGAGATGCTCGGTGGCCATGCTACCTGTGGCATACGGAAGTCAGACTTCGCAATAAATATTTTTGGCATTCCAGGGATATGTTTCCAACTGAAATGCAAGACTCCCTCACTTCATTAGTCAAACCCGCCAGCCTCTCTACCAATAGCCCACTGAGTAATGTCTGTAAACACATCCCAAAGGAGGCATTATTTTAATCTTAAAGTTAGGACCATAAAATAGCTTTGCTTTAAAGCGATCACACGTTCCCAGATGAACCGGCGTTGGCAGAGGTCTTGTACTTCCGGTGATGGGCCATGGATGCGCCTGGTTCTCAGTGCTTCTCTCCACCACAGTACAACACAGAGTAATGAGGTGCCCTGACTGTGCCCTCGCCCTGGGTCCCAGGACACAGGAGGCCTAAAGAAGCCTTTGTTGCCAAACATTAGTAACTTCCTTAGGCATTAAGTGACTCTAATCGCAATGCCACAAGTGGCCAGTCTCCAGTCCTAGGACCCTAGGCAGTTACCAGGAGATTTATGAGTGGCACTTGAGCCGGTACAAAGAAACAGAAAGAAAATACTAATGATGTCATGCTACAACTATACGTTTTTGTGCTAGGAAAGATTCAAGGTCATGATATTAGGACTTAGACAAGTTCCCTCAACAATCGGCAATGACCATAAATATCAAATATAAATAAATATTGAGAATTGTGGTATGAGTAATAAAGCATTTGCCTAGTATATGGGGAGTCATGGGTTTGAGATCTAGCACTGCACAGATGAACAAATAAATACAATTTGAAGGAAAAAAAAAGAGATCATTAACCCTTTGTTGGTGATAGTGCTGAATCCTGATGACAGCAGCACCTCCTGTAGGTCAGCGATGATGTCACATTCATCAAGTCAGTTCAACTAAACGGTGCAACAAAAGAAGGAAAGACGGTAGATGAGAAGCGAGTCAACGGAAATTGGTGTCAAAAAGAGAGAGAGAGAGAGAGAGAAAGGCATCTGGAGACCTGCATGGGAAGGGTACAAGAAGGCAGGCTATCATCTCAGGGACTTTGGCTGTGGAGAAATTTACAATCCCAGTTAGCCTAAGCTATCTCAAGAAAGACATTTCCAGGAATAGCTTTCAGACTCCTCTTAGTAAACTCTGTGTCCCAGGGACAGGGGTTGTGGCGGGAAGCAAGGTCCGCCATGTTGGGTCCCCCCTACCCCCCACCCCTGCTGCCCTAGCCACCTGTTTTCTCTTGGAGTCTCATCCCTCCCCTCTCCTCTCTGAGTCCTAGGTTGAGCACACTGCACTGCTTGCCCGGGTGAGGGGGAGAACATGGGCTTCTCTGTTCTCCTGCCTAGTGCAGCCTCCGGATCAAGCACCCATCTTCATTCTCTCCCCGACCCCAATATTTCTCTTCGGACACACTCGTCTGGCACTCCTTTGCCTTCTGTAGCTCTCAGACACGCAATTCCCAAACCCGTAGTTTGCCCGCTCCCTTCCCATACGTTCTCCGTCCCTTCCTGCTGCCTCTTACCTCACCTGCCTCAGTTTCACCCTTATCCCAAATCCCAGCTTCTCTGAGAAGACAGTCCCTTCCTCTCTCCAAGACCGGTCTGTTCTAGTCTATCACCCCCAACACATAGCCTATGCCCCAGCCGGATGAATGAAAGTTTATTGTTCCAAAAACCCCAAAGCTTTGCTTTTCTTGATTTTTTTTTCTGCTTAGAATATCCACTTTTCCGGCTTGGCAGAAAGCATCTGCTTTCTTGACGTTCGGACAAAGCACCAGCATATCCTCATGATCATCCTCCACCGCCTCTCTCTCCGAAGTCCCAGTTGTCGTTCTCAGCCATTTATCCTCTTCCTCCCTGAATTCAAGTTATTTTTGTTGCCTTATCCCACCGAGGAGCAACTCAAAGGCCTGACTCTGAGGATCTGAGTACGTCGCATCTTGTCTGCTCATTGTTAACTCACCAAATATGGACTCATTTCCCATCTAGATACTTCAAAGGACAAAACAGCGCCCCAATCTGTGTGAACGACTCTTTCTGAAAACTAACTTTTCACATGACCGGCACTTTGCAAACTGTGTTTTGCTAGGATGTTATCTTCCTATCTTCACGGCAACAGAAGCCATGAAATCAAACTTCAAATCCATCTAATCTTGAGGCAGAAGCCAACAGCGCTTCAAGGCATGGTTCACCACAAAGCTTTCCATCCTAGTTCTCAACTAGACAGTTCTAGGGCCAGGCAGAGCCTCCTCTCCAGACTCACTGAAGATTTTTTATGTTTACAGAAGCATTATCTCTCTACGGAAACATGAAAGAGAAAATGGACTGTCTGTGCATGATAGCCCATGCTGCTAACATGCTCCCTGCGCTGAGATGGGAAAAGTTTAGCTCTGTATAGTTTGAACATTACTGTGATTATAAATGGTGTGTGTGTGTGTGTGTGTTTGAGTGCCTGTTTATATGTGTGCATATATGTGTGTATGTGCATATATGAGTGTATGTTTGTGTATGTGCATATATGAGTGTATATGTGTATGGGTGTGTATATGTGTGTATGTGTATGCATACATGTATGTGTGTTCATATATGTGTATGTATGTGTATATGTGTATGCACACGTGTGTATGTGTATGTATGTATATGTGCACATATATGTGTGTCCATATATGTCTATGTGTGTGTATGTATGTGTGTTCATATATGTGTATATGTATGTGTGTGTATATGTTTGTGCATGTGTATATATGTATGTGGTCTCTCTTCCCATTTTGTTCTTTCTTTTCTTCTTTTCTTCTTCCTTTTTAAGATAAAGGATCAACCTGAAACCCAAGCTGTGCTGGAACTCACTATGTAGCCCAGGATGACTCTAAGCTCAAGATGAGTTGGCAGAGTGCTGTTACCTCAAGAATCAGTGAATAGGTCCACGAAGAACCTGCCCCTGAGTCCTGATTTAATACTATTTTCCTCCACAGCAGAAGCACGTTGAGTTTCCCCTCTAAAGGGATTTTCATTTTAAAAATAGTTTGAACACTGATTTTTTTTTCTTTACTTGTCTCCTAGTCTTTGACCTTAGAGCATTGCTTTTCGAAGCAAAACTAACAACATACAATGGAATGCACATATATTAAGTATACAACCTGACAAACATGGACTGATTTCACTGTTAATAACCATGTCAAACAAAGTATAGAACATTTGACTGTTTCAATCATCCCAGAAAGTCCCTTTCTAATCAATCCCCCACCTTTACAGGCTGATGTGTTACCATAGAGTTTTTTTCTACCTGTCCCAGGCGCTCACTGACACATTGGAGCACATAAACTCATTAGAAAGCCCATCCAGGCACTGGGCTCCCAGCATCTGTTTCCCTTGGCATCAGGGTGCAGAGTTGCAATTGCCTTATTCAGAGCCTACTGCCTGGGGAGGGGGAGCCCTGGAAGTCCCTGAATTTTACTAACATTCTTTCATTTGTAGACCTTTGAAGAAAGTAGACTTTTCACTTTAATTTGGTGATGGCAACCTGAGCTGACTAAAACAGTACCTGACCCATCAGAGTTGCTCTTGGTAGACATAGTAATCAATATTAGCAAATATAGTAATCAAAATATAGTAACAATACAAGCTTAACATGTTGAAATGTTAAGCTTGGAAGACCGCCGGGATACACAGTAACCGGAAGCCAATGGGAAGCCTTACCATTTCACCCCATTGCCAATACAAAGAAAGAATATTTGTAAACCGATAACTCATCCAAAGTCCTTTTACCAACCCCGTGACCTCAGATCTCTGTCTCCCTGATGATGGCTGGAAGATAATTCCAATCCTCGGTTGCCAGGCATAACGGCTACTCTTTATTACAGATCAATGAGTGGTTCAGAGATAATGCTCAGCTTAATAGAATTTAACCACTTTCATCTTATCTTTTCTTGAAAATTTTTATTTTATTTTTCAAATACGTTGCAAACTTTTTGTACTATTTACCTGCCTCGCATGGGGTAGGAGATAATTCAGAAAGGGCTTTCGTGGCAAGTTCTGTGAGTATCACAGGAGCTGCAATTATCCCAATTATTGTCACACAGTGTCCCTTTCCTGCCTTCTTCTATTGTTTACCTGAAGAATCTCATTGTCAGCTTAAGGGTGTTATTCCTTTGTGGAGAGCAATAACCAATGGCTAAATACATTTAAATTCAGGAAAGGTTCATCCAATGTTAGATTTTACACATACAGGGATGGACAGATTCGTGCACATGCATGCACACACGCAGACAGGCGAGTGCGCACACACACACAATCTATGAAGAATTGTCTCCAGTTTCAAAGTCAAGCCCATCAAATACTAAAAGGAAAAGCCAACAGATAACAGAGTGCTGGAGTTTTGAGCCTTTGCCTAAGCTTTTCCTAGCATTGTAGTCACAGTCATGGCTGACGCCCACTCTCCCTAAGGATCCAGGACCCTCAGGCTGCCTAGCAGATGCCCCTCCTCTCTCCTGCCCCCTGAGTGGCAATCACACAGCTCTGAGGGAGTAGTGCCTCTGTAATCATGCCAATGAGTGACTCATTCATTCACTTCCCTGAAACAATATTGATTACTATATTTACCAAGAGCAACTTGGAAGGGTCAGGTACTGTCTTAGTCAGCTCAGATTGCCATCACCAAATGTCACAGGCAGGGAACTCAGAACAGCATGCATTTCCTTTCTTGCTTAGGAAAGCTGCCATCTGAGAGCAGGATCCTCTTCCTAACCTGCAGGGAGCCAGTCTCTCAATGCCATTAACTCTTCATGAGTGAGGGCAGGAGGAAAGGGAAGATGAAGGGTTGACGCTCCCTTCTGATAAGGCTTAATAAGACATATGGCGTCACTCCCTCAACCTTTACAGCCTCCTAAGGTTCTTATATAGAGATACTCCCAAGGGGAGGCTAGGAATTAGTGGAGACACGATTCAGTCAGTGTGAGTACCCTGAAACAAACCAAGCAAGTTCCTGCCCTCCAAGCTAACAAAAGCTTAGGGGTTTTGTCTATCATTTTCTTCCAGTAGTATTCTTTTTCTGTGTATTCGTTTATATTGTGTATACGTGGATGTTATTTGATAAGTATGTACTACTGTGAGTGAGGCTCACGGAAGCAGAGGCCAGAGGTAGACTTCAAATATCTTCCTATATCGCTCTCTATCTTATTTTTTGAGACAGGGTCTCTTACTGAACCTAGAACTTCCAATGAGAGCAGGTTGGCTGTCCACCATGCCCCACAGATACCTGAGTCTCTACCTTCTCAAACATCGCACTGGTGTCACTTTTACATGGGTACTAGGAATCAAACCCCAAGCTTGTACGGAAAGTTCTTTTCTAACTGGACCATTTCCCCAGGCATCTCTTACCTTTCCCTATCTTACTCTCCCTTTGTGCTGAGACCCTCCTGAGACCATTTCTTGTACTGAGAGGTTGGTATTGCTGGAATTCAGTGCCCGAACCTTCCTCTCCCCTTGTATCTTTCCCTTGAATCACCACAGCTACTCTCATGAGTTACATTTCATCTGTGCCTCAAAGACCTCAGAGAAGAAAGCCACCCAAGATCTCCATCTTAGAGAAAGATCTCTTCCCAGATGGAACATTTTTACCCATGTGTTGCTCACTCTATGAATATTTTTGAGCACCTGCTGTATACTCACCATTTAACACTCAACTTCTTCATAATTAATTTATTTCTTCCCCAGACCTGTTCTTCCTCTCCATTTCCTGTCTTGGCAAGTGGTACTTCATATACATCACTGCACAAGCTCAAAGAACTCGGCCCTCTGCGCCCTGGCTCTCTCTTCCTCAGTCTTGGACCCGATCCATCAAAAGCTTTTATTTCTAGTCGCTCAATCTCTTTTGAGTCCTTCTATTCTCTAACTCACTATGATTTCCAGGCCACCTTCATCCCTTTGCTCGAATTCCCCACCCCCTGCACTGGAGAAAGAACAGTCTGTCTACCAGCAAAGGAACTTGAACTGTATTCCTTGACTCTCAGAAGTTGCCCCCCCCCACTCCATTTCCTCTCTCCCATGAGCCTTGTATACTTCCAGGTGGACCAATTCCATAGTGTACAAATACTTACTCCAGACTTTCTCTCTATATAAGAGCGTTCCCATAGGCAGGTGACTTTAAACAGAATCTTTTCACCTTCCTTTGCCATCTGTCTCCTGTGTAGTCTTCCTTAAGACAGTACAGCCACCAGGAAGCCTGCCTTGATTTCCTCTTGGATGCTTTTACAACTGCCCACATCTCCCTGATCTTTGTCTGTCCCTGCTGCTTTTGGAGAACACCACA
The DNA here is from genome assembly GCA_036184795.1 of Tokudaia tokunoshimensis. Lineage (NCBI taxonomy): Eukaryota > Metazoa > Chordata > Mammalia > Rodentia > Muridae > Tokudaia > Tokudaia tokunoshimensis. The sequence continues at coordinate 74,210,585 of BTHU01000006.1, read as the reverse complement.
GACCATGTAATAAAATAAGAATTAATTCTGTTGTGATTCTGTAGGCTGGAACTCTGTGATGGATAGGCATCATCTGGGTAGGACCATGAAAAAAACTTGTGAGTGAGACAGAGTATCAAGCTAACCTGCTCTTTTTCTGCAACTGGCTTCCCCAAGAATGGCCTTGGTCATCTCTCAAAGTTCTGCACCTCTTAAGATAGTTGCAGTGGTTCATAAATTCCAACATTAGTTCTGGAGATGGTACTCAAACCACAGTACCCATCACCACTTCTGCCCCAGTCCTTGAGACTCTATTAGATTTCCTGTTCACTATTCTCTGCTCCACCACAGGCCATGAACGCAGAACAGGTTCATGGGTATTTTTTAAAGTCTCAGTGCATAATCCCTGGTGTATAGTTAGCCCCCAGTGAATCTCATTTGAATAATAAGAATAGAAAGCTGACTCAAACTTATTTGCCTTGCTAACTAGAATCCTTCATGGCTTAACTCAGGAGTGATCACTCAGGCCCAGAGTTTGGAGGACATTTTGGAAACAGATTAGAATTTTCTAGAACAGCTCATGCTTATCATAGCAAGGATCATTGCAACTGATGTGCTCTTATGTCCAGACTTCTGGACTTGCTTTTGAAGGACTGAGGTTCAGAAAGGCATGGGCAAAGCACTGGGCGTAATTAATGCCACCTGAAGCACAGAACTCAGGGTGTGCCTTTCTTTCCACGTCATCCTCAGGTCTGTGGATACCATGCCCTCCTTTCAGTAGGTCCCATGGTCATCACAAATTGAATCAAGGCATCAACTCGGTGGTTCCGTGTTCTATTTTTAGAGCCTTAAAAGTCCCCATCTTTTTTGGAAAACATAGGACGACTGCCTTCCCATATTCCCAAATCACCACTGAAGAGATAAGAATTGTGTTTGAGAACACCATGTTTTCCACAAACATCGGAGCAACTGTGCTCCAGGACATAGCTTCTCTTAGTAGAACATGAAGACATGTGTTCCATCCATTGCCCCTCAGACGACAGCTCACTGAGGTCTCTTTTTTTTTTTTAATTTTATCTCTGCATAATTTGAATTGAACTTTCTTGCTACTGAACACATTTAAATCCTTCCTGCAGTTGCTAAATTGTAGAAATTTGCAAATGTGACACCTCTAACGAAATTAAAAACAAACAAACAAAAAATACCCAGAACAAAACTAAATGCTTGACTTGATGTGATATATTTCCATTTCCAGGGGATTCGAATTTAACAGACGCTCAGGCTCCCGTCAGAGTTGCTATCACAGTGATGAAGGCAGTTGCTTTAGGATCACAGAGTGCTGGCCTTCCTGAAAGTCATTAGCCCATTAAAGGAACTGAAAAGCTGTTTGGGACGTACACAAGCTCATTCAGGAGAACTCCATGACAGACTCCCAGTAAACATCAGCATAAAGATACCACCTTATTGACACTTGCCAGTAGTTTTGTGGCCATAAATCCAGAGGGGGAAATAGTTATCTCCAGAAACTTTTATACAAACACTAGTAAATAGCTGTGTTGTGCCAACCATATAATCCCCACCCTACCCCTGTCCTTCTAGGTTTCCTGATCCTCCCACGGACCATTTTCTTTAATCGTGTGGTCAAGCCTGTCTGTTCCCTGAGGTCTTTCCAGACAGACCGTGTCCACTCTATTCATCCCATCAGGTTCTGATTCTGACCAGATCATGCAGCCAAAGAAAGTGTCTGATGGACTGGGGTACCCTGTGTGATAATGAAGTGCTCAATACCCCTCCTTGACCCCCCACCTTTCCACAGGTCCAGGCAATAATACCCCTTCTCAAATACAGTCTTCTCTGCCCTTCCTTCTAGTTTAGAAGCAACATCCAAGCTGTATGACTTTCCAGCCTTTGAGTCCCATCCCATGAGCGCTTCAGCTTTCTCAGGCCCTCAGTTCAGCCAGCAATATAGGAGTACTTTTCTAACAACTGATTTCCAGGCTACCTTTCATGCAAGAATTTGACTCTAACAGAGAGAACTCTTATTAAATGAAGGCCGCTCTAACTTATTAGAACTGAAAGAATGTAGAACGGAAAGCATAGGTCTTGGAGGAAGCATTTCTGTGAAAAGCATAGTCCTCGCTTCTCTCTGTCTCTCTGTCTCTCTGTCTCTCTCATTCTCTCTCTCTCTCTCTCTCTCTCTCTCTCTCTCTCTCTCTCTCTCTCTCTCTCTCTCTCTCTCTCCATAAAATATCACAAGAATAAGATGTGTTTACCCCTGCCAGCAAGATATCCAGAAAGATTGTTGAGAGTCAGAATCTGGGGAGGAATGCCAGGAAGTGCTGTATACTGGACACAACATGGCCATTTGCACTCAAGAGCTCACTATAGCTCTGGTCACCTTTGCAAAGCCAAGCCAAGAAGGTCAGTCCACATTCCAGCAGGCACCACCACTTGGACTCAGTGGATACCACCACTGTAATAGTCCCAGAGGAAAGCAACTTAGCTGATACACGAGACAGGCACTTTGAAATAGTAATTATAAATATGATTAAGGAGCTTAAAGAGGATAAGAATAAATGCCTGGATGAAGACCTCCCCCTCAAAAAAAAAACACAGTTGAATGGGAATAATAAAAACATTTCAAAAATACGAAAGAATAAGTTAATAAAGAGAGAGAACCCCTGAAGAAATGCCAAAGAAAAATATGTAGAAATGAAAGAATTTCAGAATATAGAGCAAAAGGCTCAGGGGAGATTCTTACTGACAGGTTAGGTCAAGGGAAAGAGAGAATAGCATGTCTCAAAGACAAAGTAGAAGAAATAGGACACACACACACACCAACGAGTTTTAAGGGAGTGATGTATTGGAGCGTGATCAGAGGAAGAAGAAGTTGAGGTGGATCTAAACAAAATATTTATGTATTTTGATACATAAAGAATAAATAGAGGTATTCAAAAAAGAGGAGGGGGCAGCAGCCAAGTTAAACCATTCTATGGTTGTCCAAGACAGCTGTTCTTTGCGTTTCAGTAAGGATGTGTTGTCTACCTTCATAGGGGTAGTCGAACACTACCTGTGGCCATGCTAGAAGACAACTCACCATCAACTTAGGGAGATTGATGATTCAACCAATGGAAAAATGAGCACATTCCTAACACTGAAAATGCACTCTTTGGCTGCAGGCTACACATACAGAAGCATTCGTAGCAATCAAGTCCTCTTTAAGCACTTATATAAAATGCCCTAGAGTTTAAGCTGAATGGTCCCACCTGCACTCAGCTCTCTTTCAAAGGCGATCTTCGACTTCTGAAACAATAACTCAGCTTTTTCAGAATGGATACAGGATTGACTAAATCAAATAGAGTTCTTGCTCAGTGAGCCTGGGTGGGCTGGTTCTTGTATATAAATGTGAATTCGTTCCAGTGAGGGTTTCCCAACCAGCAGCCATTCACCTTCACTCAGTCCTAAACTTGCCCCTTGGCCCATCACCACCACTGCCCACTGGTGTCAGCAGACACTTTCTGGGCAGTCAACAATATTTAAGGTTTCATTAATTTTTTTTTCATTTTGTTAAAGGGGAGCTTACTCCAAAGCCTTCTCAAGTCTTCTACCTAGATGCCTTATGGACCTTGCTGCAGGTTTTGTTTTCATTCCAATCTGGAGGCTGAGCGAAAGGAAGTTGGTAAAGGCAAGTAGATTGGAGTAATTTCTTTGTGTGCAGGGTAATGGTGAGGGCTATTGCTTTACCCTGATAACTACAGGGAGGACCTGGTACTATGACACGGTGTTAAAAGAGTCCTAATGGCTTATTGCTGTACCCAGAAGATAAGTGTGCACCTCTCAACCTTCATCAGAGAAGCCCCTGCTTGCAGTAGATGATGATTAACACTGAAGTGGAAACGTAAAGGTTCTTTGGAGAGTCAGTTGTGTTGGATAGTATTTTGCTGGGGCAAACACATAAAGGAATAAAGTTTTCCTGAAGTGGACACAGGTGAAAGACGAGGGCAGACCCGTGAAGGAATGTTTCACTGAAGCAGACCCAGGAGAGAGAATGTTCTGCTAATACAAGCACGTGAAAGGACATGTGATGGATTCTTTGCTAACAAAATGCATGTATTGGTCCACCTTACACTGCATAGTTGAGGACTCTGTCAGGACTCTGTGGACTCAGGCTGATTGGAAGCATGTGCTGAGACAAGACCCATACTAAGGAAGGTCCTAAAGCAAGGCACATGGAGGACCCATGAGGTTTGGAGGGTATAAATAAGATTCGATGGAGTGACGGAGGCAGAGCTTGGCTTGCTAGTATAGCTAACTGTGCAATGCTGGTAGGTCTCGAGTCTCCACTGATCTTCGCTTCCCTGGGAAAGGCACAACTGAGAACATCTCCTGGTGTCCTACAGGTCCCTCTTGCCTGGCTGTCTCTGCTAGATAGTGCCACCATTGCTGATTCGTGTCTGCTATCCCAACTCGACCAAACTGGACTGCTGATGCATTCATGAACTCTTTGCAAGTGGATCAAGATGTCACTGCTAACCTGTGAACTGAACTGCTGATTTCCAGGCAGCACAGACAGGAGTTGCTCCAAAAAGCCTTTCTAAACAAGTCCACTTCCCACCTATCCTTTCGTTCCCACTACCTATGATGGGTGGTGGGCTAAAAGGGAGGTTAAAGCGTTTAAGAGCCATCATTAAAAATAGGATTTGAAAACAATTAAAATTTACATAACACAGAGCCCGTCAACTGGTCAACGTTGAGGGAATAAGACTGCAGAGTCCTCAGCCCTAAATGGGACTTAATATCACGGTGCTCCTGCTCCCCCTCAAGGGCCAGGGATCTTAGCAGAAAAGCAGGGGGAAGATTATAAGAGCCAAAGGAAATGGATAACATCAAGGCATCAGTGTTTTGCAGACACAATAAGGCGCAAACAAAGTCATAGCCACTGTGACTGCAGGCACAAGTCCTCGGCACACTCTAGCCAAACTCCTAGAATATAGCTTATGGAGGAGGTGGGTATAAAATCCCATCGCTATCAGTAGTTGGTAGGTGCTGAAAGAAGAGCCACCTTTGTTTAACTTTGTGACCTTTGGTAGGTCAGCCTCACACCCAAGAGTAGTAATGGAGGAAAGGAAGGAAACTCAAAGTTGGGTGGGTAAGGAGATGAGGGTGGAGGGAGAAGATGTACAGGTATATGAAGGAAAACATGATCAAAATACATTGCATAAAATTCTCTAAGAATTAATTACAATATATTTTTAAGTTTTAAATACTGCAATAGGAATCTATTATTCAAGACTTGTTCATGACACTTCCAGAAGGACTGTTTGCTTAACATGATGTCCTTCTGATACAGTGTAAACCAGGATACATTCTCTGGGGGATAAAAGATCACCATGCATAATGGCATCTGAAGGCAAGTACATGGAGTTGAAAAGCAGAAACTCACTCACTACTCCTGCGTGGCTACAGAAACGAATTGTTGTCGTGTCACTTCTTACTATTAAACAGTGTCTACAGAGCCACTGAAAATCACCTTCCATCATCCCTACAGGGATATTTTACAGCATGAGCAAACGCTCATCACAAATTTTTTTATATATCCGCAACTAGGTGATAGATTGTGGACAAAATCATCTGACATGTTGAGAAAAAGATTATGGCTGACACAAAGGGGAAGGAAATGTTTTGAAGTCACCTGTTAGTTTTAAGAGGAGATGTTTTTCTACACAGCTAAGGTTCTCGGAACAGGAATGATGAAAGTATCTAATGTCACTGAGAATTCCTTTATGTACAGAATTATCAGTGAGGGAAAATCACACTTCATCCAATATTTCTTAAGCATATTTTTTGTCTTTCCATTCATGGAATCAATGAACAACTAGAACTTAAAGATTTAGAAGCCAATAAGAAAAACATGATCATGACCTGTGTTTAGTAGAAAGAAGAGATTATATATTTGTGACTGATTTCCATCTTTTCAAAAGAGCCCAAATAGTTTTTTCATATTAAGGCAAAACCCACCTGTTGTGCATTTATGATTTTTGTCCATATCAAGACATGAAGGCGGGGGGGGGGGTTATACAATGACAGTTCTTCACAGTTGCATACACTCTATCCCAAATTTCCAGGACTTAACGATGAGGAAATTATCAAGAATATCATCATACTCCCCTGGTATTTTTAATTTATTTTTATATTGCAAGTATATGGTTCTCAAAACCAACCAAGTAAATTTAATTTGTCTACAGGGAAGTAGTTTGGTAACCTGCTCTGCACGGGCCTCTTCTCTTTGAATTACATATACTTCATGTTGCGTCCTTTCCTCCCTCACTAGATGTTGAGGTCCCTTGAAGACAGTACCATATAAACTAGCATATATTTATTGTCAGCAAATATGGTGGAAGCAAATGAATGAGTGAATACAGGCATCAAATTTGCTTTTTAGCTTCATATAGAGGGTTTTTTTTAATGTTGTGCCCATTCCTCAGGATCACAAAGCATTTATCAAACATCTGTTGCTGTCTGAAATATAGAATGGCATGGACTTGCAAGGACCTACAGGGAAAAATGAAAAGCAATAAGCAACAGATGTCGGAGTTAAGTGTCTCCCAGCCCTGTCCTGCACTTGTGAGTCAACATGGGCTTTCCGGTGGTTGTCCTGAGTCTCCTAGGAGATTTCTGAGTCTAAGATCATCCCACAGCGTTGATCTTGCATCTTAATCACTTAAAGAATTTCATAACAATCAGACTCACCACATTGCTGATAAAGATAGAATAAATCTAAGCCATGCCCCCCCCAATATCTTACATGCAAGATGGCTTTCAGGTTCTTCCTGTCTCTGGACCTGACCAGGTTAATTTGGCTCAGTGACCAACTCTTCAAGAGCCTTCACAGTATTTCTTGCTTAGATTTGATGCTTCTGGGGAAATGTGATATCCCGCTTTCTGTCTTTCCCCAGGTCCTGAAAGTTCAGTTTTAGAACAATCTATCAAATGCAATCACAAAACTCCTTGAAGGTGGAGACTTAGCCCGGAAATCCACTCAGATCTGTGCACTGCAGAGTGGTGTGTATTAGGAAGACTTGCTTTCATCTTATTCTTTCAATTAACTGAGCTAAGTAATTTGATTGTCAATAGATTACAAAAGCTGAACCACGTATGTTAGAACAAATGCATATTTATATGCAAAGTGTAATAATGGGGCCATTTATACCTACTGCTGTGCTTAAACTCCTCAACATTCGATGGCATATTCAAAGTGAATTTTAAGGACACTGTTGGATTCTAAGAAAGAAAGAAAGAAAGAAAGAAAGAAAGAAAGAAAGAAAGAAAGAAAGAAAGAAAGAAAGAAAGAAAGAAAGAAAGTGTGGGGGTGTCATTACTCTGTCTTGTAATTTGAGGCCATTATGAAAGCATCAGGAACTAGGAAATGAGAAGAATTTTAAAGCCTTTACTTCTAACAAATCTCTTGCACTTTAGATGAGAAAAGTAGACCAAACCCATCTCCCCAAAGCCCAGAAAAAAAGGACTTAGTTCAACCCCCAGATGAAAAATTCACAGACATCAGGTATCTGACTCACTGACAAATCACAAGGACAAAGGAATTCTGGCCCCTATTGTGAGGGCAAGTGAGACAGGCTCATATCAGGATTGGACACTTCTCAAAGTTTATGGAGGCCAAAGATAGAGCTGTTCCAGATGATGTGCAAAGGGGAGTAAGTATGCCTTTAAGAGGAGAATACCTGATAGGATTCAGAGGTAAAATGATGAATCAGAAGATGTCCCTGTGTTACAGAGTGGGTAGAAAGAGTCACCCTAAACAATAAAATCTATTGTGAAGAATGGACAAGAATCAGAAATCGCAATGTGAATGTTAAGACAACTTTAAAAGTGTGGAGAAGTGGAAGCGCTGTCCAACTAAAGGGAGCCAATACCAAGCTGCTGTAGCTGTGCCACTCCTCGGCAGGGGGAGGGGCAGATGCCTCATCTGTACAGGCTCATAGCTAGCAGACTGCCTTGGGTCTCAGAAGACTCGCTGGACTTGGGACTTTTGAACAGTCTTGGAACCGTTAAGACTACAGGGAATCTTGAACTTGGACTGAACATCGTTTTCACCAGGGGATGGCCATGAGCCTATGGCAGCCAGGGGTTATGATGGTTTAGATATAAAATGTCACCCACGGGCTCATGTGTGTGAACATCTGGTCCCCAGCTGGCGGTGCTGTTTGAGAAAGCTGAGGAATAGCTGGGACATGAGGACTAGCTGACAGTCATGGGGCTGTAGGATTGAGGTCAGAGGACAATAACCCCAGTTCAGCATGGATTTCCTAACTGCCATACGCTCCTTTCACCAAGCCATGACTTCCCTACCATGACGGACTATATCCCCTGAGCCATGAGTCATAATAAATATTCCCTCTCTTTAAAAGATTTTTGAGGCTATTTTTTTTTGTTTGAGTGTTGGTTTGTTTGTCTGTTTGTTTACCAAAAATCAGGGTCACAGCATTAGGAAGGTTGAGAACCATTAGTAAAGCCTAAACTGGAGTTGAGTTTGCTAAGCAAAGAAATTCAGCACATGGCCTACTGCAATTATTTCAATAGAAGACTTGATGCCCATCAGAAAAACAATGAGGCAATAATCCTTCATATGTAAAACTATAGACTTTTAAAATTAGTCAACAAATAATACCCCAGAGTTTCTTTTATTTTACCCTTGTATAAAGCCAAATGTCTTCTTTAACAACATTTGTGTGCATAAGTGGTCATCTGTTGATGTTTAAGAAACACTAAATTGGGAGAAAATTGTGTTCTTTCCTGGCTACTCTCTAAATCAAGTGTAGCCAGATGGGATAAAGAAAGTATGTATTCAGTTAAGAGAAGCCCAGACTACCCCTGGATCAATCACTCTTTGGAAATGCAAGGTTCCTGTCTGCAGCTCACCTGAGCCCCGAGTTGGAACTAGAAAGGGATACCTCGTGCTGGGGGGTGGAGAGAGGGCCTCAGCCTTTTCAAGGCTGCAACTATGGTCTAGAGTACTATGATCTTCATGTTAAAATCAAAGCAAAGTGAGAAGCATCGTGAACACCTCGCAACAAGTTTCTAGAAGACACCGGGGCTGAGGTGACAACAGAGGGCCCCATGGTTGAACAGATCCCATCCTAACTCATATGAAGGGCAAGGCCTTTAAGAGTTTGTTGTGCTCCTAGCTGTAGAGGCGAAGAGGGCACAAACAGAAGCATAAACTGCCTCTCCACACATGACACGAATTCCTCATGTATAGCAAGATCTTAGATCATGCCTCCTGAGAGGTCTCTTCACCCAAGTGTGTCATCAAAATACATTTTAGAATTAGTTATTCGTTTCCACCTCTTTGAGCCAATGGGGAAACGGAGGCTCTAATGAGTTCATTGCCTTTCCCAGAGTGACAAGCCGGAATTAGGGTCTTGTCCCACTAAAATAGCTCATCTCTGTGTTCAGTGTCAGCTCTGACTGTGCCTCCTCTTCCCACACGGCAGCACCTTCTTGCTACTTTCCTTTGTTGACTGAGCCTTTCCCATAAAGCTGCAGCCCCCAGAGCCTTTGGAGGGAAAAGAGATAACCCTGAGAGGCCAACGGGCTCTCTTAGTCACCGTTCCATCGCTGTGGAGAGACAGCATGACCACGGCAATTCTTACACCAGAAAGTATTGAATCGGGGTTTCCTTACAGGTTCAGAGGGTCAGACCATTATTATCATGGTAGGGAGCATGGTTGCCAGCCTGGCATTGGAGCAGTAGATGAGAGATACATTCTGATCCATAAGCAGAGAGAGGCTCTGGGCCTGGAGTGAGCTTTTGAAACCTCAAAGCCCCACACTCAGTGACACACTTCCTCCAACAAGGCCATGCCTCCTATACCTTCTAATCCTTTCAAATAGTGGCACTCCCTGGTGACTAAACCTATGGGGGCCAGTCTTGTTCAAACCACCACACAGATCTTCTGAAAATTACATTATTGTACAATGAAACAAGTATAGAAATAATCAGTGCTTCTTCAGCTATTTCCCTGGAGCCAATGCATCAAAGTTATCAGGTAATTGTAGAAATGCCGTACCTTGGGATAACTATCGATTCTATTTTCAAGAATTTTGTGTCTTAACTCAAACATCAACTCTTTCAGCCACTCTCCCTGTGGTCCACCTGTGCCCCACCCTATCCTTCATCCCAGTCTCTTTCTCATGTTTCTATTCCTGAATCTGTCTTGTAACATTTTTTTTATCTTGGTCACTACGATAGTCATACTCAGTATTAGGTTTCCACTTGGTTAGGCTTGGTGTTACTGCGAAGGAACCCTGTAGATATGGCTACTGTTTACAATCATTTCCTTCAGGTTTTCCTCTGGGACCTGGGTGGACTTTATCCAGTCAGTTCAAATGGAAGTTTTTCAATGCTGCATTGCATTTGAACTTACACACATTGAACTTTCCATCTCCTAAAGTGGCATGAGCCAAAGTCCAAACACTACAGACATATAGACAAAAATGTAGAGTTGGGGGCACACATAGGATATTTCAAAATAGGGAGCTCATAGATGTAATCAGTCGAGTGGTGGGAAAGATATGCTAAAAGAATTCAAATGAATGGCATCAATCAGAACTCAAGGAGGGAGATCAGGAAGGTCAAAGTGAGAACTCCCTGTGGCCCAAGGACAGCTATGGCGAGAGATTTGTCGTTGTCCTAGGATAGATGACCACCACAGAGATTTAGAATGAGGAATGGGAAGGCAAGGCTGTAACATTGAGTAGCATGTTGCTTGACCCAGCATAAAGAATGTATCTCAGGATTTTCTTTCCTTTTTTTTTCCTCTTTCTGATCTTAACATATTAAAACAGACATGCTAATTCTTAAGTTATAGTCAACAGAAATCTGTTCAATGGGTAAATGATATAAATGATACCCACTGAGGCAAACAGAATGTTAGCTGACTTCATTTTTTGGTTCTGTGTGTGTGTGTTTGTATGTGTGTGTATTTGTGTGTGTATGTGTGAATGTGTGTGTATTTGTGTATGTGTGTATGTGTGTGTGTGTGTGTGTTTCCAAAGCCTGAACAATCTGAGTAACAAAATAGCATAGTATTCTATAGTGTTGTATTGTATTATAAAATGTATAAGATAAATATTCATGGATCTATCCTGACATAAATGATTGAATAAATAGGTGAGTGTGGCCAAGTAGACAAATCTCCCAGGCAGAATCCTGAATGACTCCCATAGGTGCTCTATTCTCATGGAGAAGTGAAACAACTCTTCTTTCTTTCAGTAAGGACTGCACACAATGACTTCTAAGGAGACAGGGTATAGAGGGGCACTGCCCAACCTGAAGTTACAATCAGTGTCACGGTCCTAAGGCACACTGATGGTGTGTTCACTTGATGTGGTGTGATGAGAATAACGTGTTTCAACATTGTAGTCTCCCTCTAAAAGAATCCTGTAGTCCCACTCTACTGAGAAAACCATCTGACAAGTCCCAGCAAAGGGTACAGTCCATGGAATGCTTCCTTGATGCTCACTAAAACTGTCCTGACCATCTGAAACAGGAAGAGCCTGAAAAAATGTCATTGCCCGGAGAGATGTTTTGGATATGGCTTTCTAGCTGAGATCTTGGAATAGCAAAGAATCCTCAGGTTGAAATTAAGAAAACTGGAATGATAATCTTTCGTTACTAATAATACGTCAATATTTGTTGATTAAATGTGGCATACCATCCTACTGTAGGATGCTATTAGAGAAAGCAGTGTGGGCTACACATGGAATCTCAATGTCTGTCTGCTTTCCCTGCAATTCTAAAATTGTTCTTAAAATTTGTATTCAAATACGCATGTATGTTGTGGTAATTTAGAATATGTTTGGCCCAGGAAGTGGCACTATTTGGAGGTGTGGCCTGGAGGAAGTGTGTCACTGTGGGCATGCGCTTTGAGACCCTCCTCCTAGCCACATGGGACCTAGTGACCTTTAGATGAAGCTGTAGAACTCTCAGGTCCTCCTGCACCATGCCTGCCTGGATGCTGCCATGTTCATACCTTGATAACAATGGACTGAACCTCTCAACCTGTAAGTCAGCCCCAGTTAAATGTTGTCCTTATAAGAGTTGCCTTGGTCATGGTGTCTGTTCACAGCAGTAAAACCCTAACTAAGAAATATGTCTTCTGCGAATAGTGAAACATAAAATTATTCTCCAAAAAGAAGCACAGAGATGTTAACACTTACTGCCTACAAAACTCTGAAACTGGACCATTTCAGCTTTGCTTACCCCAGAAGTACAAGGTTTCTATAGCCCTAGAAGTCCCTTCCTCTACCCTTCTTTTAGCACAGGCCAATGGCACATAACAAGTTGCCATCTCCAGTCATCAGAATAGTTGCATCTAAAAGGTAAAGTAGACACTATGGGGCAGCTAGTGACCCTTTGGCATCTTGATGATATGGCATGAAGAGGTCTTCTCCCAGCACCACAGTCCCCAAACAACAGTATTTTGGTTTGTAGAGCAGATCTGATGGGAACCAAGCAGTGTGTGGTCACAGTGCATGTGTGTTACACAGGATGGCACGCAGGCTGGCCGCTACTGGTGCCACACGAAGGCAGCGCTGCTGGAGGAAGGGGCTGAGTCTGTGGTATTGTAAATTTTCCTAAACAAACCCAAGTCAAACGTTCCTAGAACCATAATAAATATAGCTGATTTCAGCAATGGGAGCGTGGTATTTGAAAAAGAGATGAGGGGCTGGAGAGATGGCTCAGCAGTTAAGAGCACTGACTGCACTTCCAAAGGTCCTGAGTTCAAATCCCAGCAACCACATGGTGGCTCACAACCATCCAAAAACAAGATCTGATGCCCTCTTCTGGAGTGTTTGAAAAAAACAACTACAGTGTACTCACATAACAATAAATAAATCTTTAAAAAAAAAAAAAAAGAAAAAGAGATGAATTTCATATCGATTTGGATTTGCACTTAACCTCATTGATTCTCAGTGAGAACAGGCCTTGTGTTCCACACACTCACTTCCTGTTTCCAAATGATTAGATTTCTAACAGATAGACATAATCTTAGGGTAACTTGATTTCCACATGACAAAGAGTGCTAAGATAACATCTGTGTCAGTGTTGTGGTTATCCAAAAGGATAGCGTGGACAGAGTGGTTTGCAAACAGCAGAAACTTACTTCCATACAATTATAGAGGCATAGAAATCCAAGGCAGCAAGGCTTCCTCCTGAGCCTCTCAGGGTGAATGGCTGAAGTGTGCATATTGCCTTTCCCTTCCCCCACGCCCTCCTACCCAGGAAGCCTGAATGCCCAGTCTCCCAATGGTGTTACACTCTCCAACTGCACAATGACAAACCACAGAGAGAGGCAAAATCCAAACCTTAGCAGTGGATACCTCCACAAAGATGCAGTGGGCTGAAGGCATGTAACAAGGGTGCAGCCACTCACATACACTCACATACACAAGGGCAGCACTAACTGGACATGGTGGGTGGGTTACTTAATTTTTTTGAGAATCTAAAATTTGAGAAAAGGTGTTTTTGAAGGTATCTGTGAAGAGCTGAAGTGGGAATTTGGGGTGCATATGATTGCAATTCATTGTATACACTATGAAATTCTTAAGGAATAAATAAAAAACAGGTAACTTGAGATCCTGCTAAATTAATCATATATATGTGACTATATATATAATCACATATATACATATACATTATACATTGTATATATACATATACATCATATACATATACATCATATACATATACATCATATACATCTACATCTACATCTACATATACATATACATGAGATACTTCTTAGGAACTCCTCCACTAAACCCTTAAAAATAAACATCAAACTACAACAAAGTATGTTAACAGAGAAACAGCTAGAGAAAATCATTAGCCATGACACTGAATCATAATACCATTTTAAAAAAAACGATTTATTCCAAAAGGGATTCTCCCTCTGATCTATAATAATAATAATAATAACTGAACTGGTGACTGCCTTATGTTCTTTAATGTTTTCTCTGTTTGCACAAAAACATAAGCTAGTGTCATGAATTTAAAAAAGAAAACTTATAAAAAATTCTCCTTTGGAAAAAAACACAGCCTCAATAAAAGAGATGGGAAAATAGTTGTTTCAGCTCTAAGAGGTTGGGGCGACATCTCAGGCTTCCAATCCTACAGGGAAGGGAAAGTTCCCTCTCTATGTACTCTATCTCTCTTTATTATTGTTGTTGTTATCATTATTATTTATTATTATTAATTATCATCATCATCATCATCACTTAGATCTGGTCTTACTGTGTAACTCCAACTTTTCCTGGAATGCACTGTACACAGTGCAGCTTACAGACCAGGCCGGCCTCAAACTCAAGAGTTTGCCTCTGCCTCCCAAGTGCTCAGATTAAAATCGGCCGGTGCCACCATGCTTGGCCCCCAAACTTTACAATTTCTGATTTCTGCTTCTTCTGTACTATTGATACAGCCATTGCACAGAAAGGCAAGGTAGAAAATGAGTTACCCCAGGTGCACATAAAAGCTCGATGTTGCAACCTAAAAACAGTGTGAGAAACTAGCCTCGGTTAAAACTTACCTTGGGCACAACTCCTTTCCAGACAAATATTTGTCACTGTTCATCAGGAGCGTGTTCTACTCCATTTGACAAAAATATTTGTATCACTCTGGCCTCCCTGGTGTGAAGTTTTGAATGTGTCGCAGTTAGCAAAGGCATACCAAAATAAATGAAGAAATAAAGGTAAGTATAGACACAAGGAAAAGATGGGAGGAAAGAGAAAGAACCTCAAGGTTTGATCTCCAACTGTCGGTTTTTAAAGACTTGTATAAACTTTGATAACATTTAGTAAATCAGTCTCAAGTCCCTGCTTCCCATATACAGCATTAAAGGGTTTCATTAAAATAACCTTCAAGGACACGCGCTTATAAAACTCCACTTAATAAAATATGACCTTAAAAGAAAAATTGAAACTGTTTCATCAGCCATTTGTGTTCTACATAAAAGAACCAAAATCCAATCATTTAAAAACCATTTCTATTTAATAGCTCCACCACACTTTTATTTTTTAAAAAGAAAACTAAATTTAAAAAAAATGAAACAACTTCTAGTTCGAAATTCCTACAACACTCAAATTATTTAAAAAAAATACTGAAAACACTCTTTGACTGTAAAGGGCTAGCAGTTGTATGTCAGAGTGTTGATTCCAAATGTTTTCTTGGGATGTGTTGAATGGACAGAGCTTCAAAAACCAATGGCATTAAGTAGAAGCCTTGAATTCTGCCCTTAGAACGTTTGAAAGCCTAGCAGTTTCCAACCCTGTCTATGCCGTTAAGGTCATGACCAAAGGTTTTAAAATTATATGCATGCCTGGCTCCGTCCCATACCAATAAAATGAGAAACGAGGGAGAGTCAGCCACAGGTATTTTTTTAAAACTCCTCTAAGTGATCGCAAAATTCCACCAAGAAAGGACCAAGAGGTTGGAGCAGTGGGATGGCTCAGCTGTCAAAAGCTTGAAATGCTATTCCAGAGGACCAGACTGGAGTTCCCAGCACCCACGTCAGGTGGCTTATCACTGCCTGTAAGTTAGGTGCCAGTGAATCCAATGCTTCTTGTATGACATCCTGGTTTCCTGTAATCAACCTATTGTACACGTAAGAACCACAGTCACCCCTCTCTTCTGAGTTCATTCTGAGCTCTTCCCCACTGTGATTTCTACACACACACACATTCACACCACCTCTCACATTCACACCCTTCTAGCCTTCCTCATCCTCACAATCCCCATTCAAACCTTTCTAGCCACACACACTCTGCCCTGTTCTTTTGAGCATCAGCCCTCAACGTATGTGTCCAGGAAAATTCTCAGTTCATCTCTTCTTTCCAATCTCCGAAGCCATAATCCTAACCAGTGCTCACATTTGAAACTTGTAAAGGAAGAAAGAAAAACAAAACAAATTAAAAAAAAAACCAAAACAGCAAAGCAGCATAGCTGGCCGGCATACCACTTGGTTTCTCAAACTCAGAGCTAGCCTCCACAGAAAGCTGAATTTAAACCTTTCTCGGAAGCCATGTATACCCAAATACCTTTTTGGATTTTACGAAGGTTGCATGGAACTTAAATATCCATCAACTAATGCGTCAACTTTTCTCCTGTGTGAAAAATCTCTTCTCCAACCAAACCACATTTTTATCTCTGCATCCGTGTTCATAAAAACCCCCTCACTGCTCCTGCAGGACAAGAATCCTCTTTGCGGGTCAAGCAATCCTGCCAGTCTTTGTCTTCCCTCAGGGAAGAGAGGGCGTCTGCTGCTCTACCATCTGTCTACATAACACACCTCAGACGCCATTGCTGTTGTCTAAAATCCTCTCCACACTGAACTGATGTCTGAGGCCCGGCTGCCTCTCAGTCCCGTGGTTTCTGATTGTTTATGTTTCATCCCAGACATCCCAGCGTATTATCTGTTCCTCTATTGTGTGTTCTGAATATGTGACAAAGGCTTCTGGCTCCTTTTGTTGGGTCCCTTCTTGCTTTGAACTTCTTGTCTCTATTCTCTTAACTCTCCCCAGTCCTGACCCTTCCTCATACTGGCAATCAAAATGGCCCAGCCGCCCTGTCTCCCTTCTGGAATTTAAAGTGTTCTCACACCCACTCATATTTAACTGGCTTCCTGACCACACCACTGCCTATCCAGACCATACAAATCCAGAATATCTCCCAGCCAGACCAGACTTCTCTGGGCCTGACCTTTTGGGAGGTCATCTGAGTCCTGGCATGATCAGGTTTTCTGTACCATCTCAGCCCGTCATTTTGTTCTCTACCCACTGCTCTAGATGGCAACTTGTAACTTGTAAGTCTCAACGTTCCTCACCTCAACCAACCATGCAGTTACGTCTTGATAAAGCCACCCCAAGCTGAATATATCTGTTCTAATTAGAATTTATAAAGTGTCCTCCATGGAATCATCTTTTGAATACTCTCCTACCAAGCTGTCGGCATTGTTTAAGAAGACTTGGGAAATTTTAGAAAGTGGAACCTGATAGAAGGAAGTCAGTCAAGGTGGGCCAGAAGGGGTAGCTTTTCCCAAGACCCTCCCCACTCCCTTCTTTTTACATCATGACTCTCTGCCGTGGGTTCCCACTGCCATGATATTCTACCCAAGCTTGCTGCCTTGATGCAGGATCATCCATTCTGTGCACTGGTAGCACAGGAAAAGACCGACATTCACAAGTGGGAGGAAAGCTTCTCTCATATGGAACATGTTATTTCTGACATTGGAAAGCAGAAACAACATAGACTGTATCAAAATAGTAAGGCAAGCCATCCATATTTCTCGTGTTGTATGTCCATATGCTTGCTGTTGTCTGGTGCACATCTCTTCCCTGAGATAGACCCTTTCTTTTGTATCCACCTTTTGTTTTCCCGAGTCCCCTGTAAAGACCTCTTCTGAAACTGTAACCTTTAACCTCTCTATTAGTTATTATTGTGAACCGTGACAACACCTCACAGAAACTGTAGTGGGTTGGCCTGATGCTGCTTGTATTCTAAGTTTCCTCAAGACCTGGTTGCACCAGAGACAAGAGAGTCCACAAGTAGACCCAAGTGACACCATGTGACCTTGCCTCAAGTTATTTTTGATTGGTGAATAAAGGTACCAACTCCTAATAGTTGGGTAGAAAAGACATATGTGGGTTTTAGGGTTCCCAGGCCTGGGGGATATGGGTTGAAGGAGAACCATGAGAGAGGAAGAAAAAGGGGAAGAGGAGAAAGGAGTTGCCATGGGTTAGATGAGTCATGAAAACATGGCCCTGAAAGCTGGTCAACTGGAGTTAAGAGCAGTCCAGATGAAAGAGTAAATAATACCTTGGGGTTATCGATAGGAAAGTAGATTCTAATAGCATAAAGGATAGATATCTGCCCAGATGTAGTGCTGATTAAGGCTGATTGTAAACATAAAAGTTGTGTGTGTGTGTGTGTGTGTGTGTGTGTGTGTGTGTGTGTTTTCCAGGAACTGAATGCTCAAAGTGGGGCAGAATCCCCAGTTAGGGATTTAAATTTTCTACAAGAAGTTAGCAGCCTGTAAGAGTGTCTTATCTTGGCTCCCATTCTTAGGGAATTTTGACCAATGGTAAAGTCACAGTGGAAAATAGTTCATGGCGGTAGTAGAGGCTGCTCATGATGTGGCGGACCAGGACACAGAAAGTAGGATTGGAACTATGGTCGGACTAGAACTATCAAAGGTACTTCTAATGACCCACTTAAGACTCTATCTACCTCCTAAAGTTTCCACAGTGTCCCCAAACAGCAACACCAGCTGAAGGAAGACCATTTCAAACATGAGACTGTGCGGGACATTTAAGTTTCAAAGCACAGCCTCCACTGACATAATTTTCTGCCTAGACAGTTGTCAGTGGTGACTCTATCTGCTCCCACACTTAATCAGCTACTTCTATTAATATACCAGTAGAGATCTAGCAAGATCTGGTTCCTTCAGTTTTACCTGTAAATGTTCCACTGCGTAAAGAAGGCTTTTCCTAAATATAGACAGTCTGACTCATGTGTGTAAGCAATGTGCTGCTCATCAAAGCCTTCTACAGATACAAGCTGGCTCAAAGGAGAAGTACCACTTCCCCAGTACGTGTGCAAAAAGAATCCCTTCTAGCTTCCTTCACTTTCCGATAATACAGAAAGACCTCATACAGACCGACTACCCATCCAAGACGAATGAGTCTCCAGTGATCCAGAAACCCTTACTAGTTCTTGGCATATGATGCCTTGGTTGGAGACAGGAAAGTTCAAACAACATGACTTCAAACAAAATGTCAGTTATTCATTATCGCAAAACAAGCACTTATCCCTCACCTACCACCACCGAATCCATTGTGTTCTGAGATACATTCCCAAATGGCACCATTTCAAAGCATGTGTTTGGCAGTAAGTCCACAAGAGAAATGAGAGACATTCTCTACAACCGGCTGAGTAAATCAAACCAGTTGCCTCCAAATTCATTGCAGCCTGAGTCAAACAGAGCAGGCTGTTCCTGAAGGCTTCCTTCTGCACAGCAACAAAGATCCTTATACTATCCCTGTTTGATCAACATTTTTCCAGCTCTACAGGTATTTATCATATATCTACTTCACACAAAACATCATGTCCCAACCCACTCACCATCTTGCTAAAAGCAAACAAACAAACAAACAAACAAAATCCTCTTGACCGGGGATGTGCCAAAATTGTTGTACATATCACTTTTCCAACTGGAACCCCCACAGCCTCGTCATCAGCCAGTAGCTAAGAGGTGACTTTTTTTTAAGATAATTGAGCTCTATATGAATGGTCTACAAGAATTAGCATTGTCCTCCACATCCCATAAACAAGTAGAAAAGATGCTTCAGTTTCTACTTGCACAGTACTTGCATGGAGTGAGGACACAACCCCAGTTCCCTGAATCATTGGTTTGCTTGCCAAGAAGGCAATCCAACTCCACCCGGGGCCCTTCTTTCAACTGGATCAAGGGTAAAGGCCTCCACTTGCCTCCATGAAGTTGCCTTCAGATTTAC
Source organism: Tokudaia tokunoshimensis (assembly GCA_036184795.1). Taxonomy (NCBI): domain Eukaryota; kingdom Metazoa; phylum Chordata; class Mammalia; order Rodentia; family Muridae; genus Tokudaia; species Tokudaia tokunoshimensis. Next base: position 74,191,016 of record BTHU01000006.1, on the reverse strand, counting down.
AGTTGTGCAAAAATATTCATCACTAGACTCTCTGTTTCTAGGAAAGAATGTGTAAGGCTTGCTCTGAAACAGTGGAACGAACAAGAGAAGATATTCACTTCCTACAGCTGCGCAAAAGAACAGCACAAATGTATTTTCCCACAGTCCCAGAAGCTGATGTCCCAAGTCGAGGCAGTAGGATGACTGGATCTTTCTGGGGCTGTGACGAAAAGCTCTCTCCATGCCTTTCTGTGGATCCTGGGTCTTCGCTGAGAGTCTTTGGCTTGTGGAACCATCTTTCTGTCTCCCGCTTTCATCTTCCGGTGGCTTGCTTCCGGTGGCTTGCTTCCGGTGCCTGCCTGTGTCCCAGATTTCCCTTTCTCATCGACTTAGGCCAGACCTTAATGCCTTACATTTTATCCCCATCACTTCTGTGAAGATTTCTTCTCTTCCCCCACCCCATATACGATTTTTATTAACATGTTCTTTTATACGTGATAATTAGCTACATTGTGACATTTTCAACATGTTTTTAATGTACTTTGTCGCATTAACTCTCCACCCTCACCTCCTCTCATCTCCCTCCAAGTCCCAATTTAGCTCCTTCCCTCTTCCCAGCTAGAACACTTTCCACGTTCACAGATTGTTTCATTTTCCTCTTCTTTTTCTTGTGCCAGTGAGTTCAGTTAAGACTTGCTTTCGAGAACATAGATGGAGAGTCCCTCACAGGAATGTGAACAACTTTCCAGTGGCTACACCACTGAAGAACCCATTTCCCAGTAAGTAACAATAACTATCTATAGATCTTCAGGGAGGAATGAAGCCCTGGGGAGACCTTATTGCTAAGTCAGGCTACATCCTGTGACCCTGGGATATTCAGAGCTTTAATGTGTCTTTTTACTCTTCTTCAGAGAGACATGATTCCATATAAGATGGAAATATCCTAACGTCATGGAGGAAAGAAATGGGGGGTCAGGGAAGAGTTGGATGCCTGGAGTGAATATGATCAAAATATGTTGTATAGAACTCGCAAAGAAATAATGAGAAATAAAATAAAGTTCATGGTGCAGTTGATTTAGAGCACAGGGAAAAGACAATGAGGATTGTTTTAGGCGCCAAAGAGAAACAGAATAAGTCTGAACAAAACACGTGAAATGTGTCTATTGACAACCACCCAGGGCTTTTATCCTTGGAGCCTCCCCGTTGAAGAGACTTTTAGCACTTACAAATATGTTTTTAAGGTGGAACATCTGAAAAGAATTTCAAGTTTGATAATTGGTGTGTTAATCCTCATTTTCCCATGCCATTCTGAATTGCCTGCTGATATGTAGCATCATGGGACAACCATTATCCCCGTCTCTTTCGTCTTTCTGTACCAAATGGCCATCAAGTTCCCCCTAAAAATGCCCCCCTAGTATAACTCCACCTTAACCTAAGTAATGTTTTTGATTTTTTTTTATAGTTTTTGATAAGTACCTAAAGAACCCATTGCTTATATTTTCTTTCAAAACAAAATCAAGAGTATCTGAGCGTACACCCCCTCCCTTTGGGCATGAACCTATGGTCAAACAAGTGAAATTCACTCTTTGTAATACGTTGCAAAAGTCATTATGAAGATTATTGGAGAAAATTCAGAGAAGTTCTAGTTGGAGCTCATGCTACTCTCCTTCATGACATCTGGGGTGCCATGTCACGGTGCCCAGTACAACTGAGACCCCTCCTGGTACCTCATGCCTCTTGTCCCTAGCGTCCCTACCTGCTTCAGTTTGGTAAGTCGGTGTTTATAAACGCATGATTTCCATTGAGCTTGCCTGTTAAACACCCACAGTCCTCCATTTGCCATTAAGACTGCTATGCAACATTTGTCGCTAACAAAACCAACCTGAGGCATTTGGGCAGGAGGTGGGAGGGCTGAGTTGTTCATTTCATCAGAAACGTTTACCTTCCCCATTGCAAAGCAACCTCCTGAGAAAGGCAGGGGAGTTTTAATTTAGCAAAAGAAAATAATAGCCAAACAGCATATCGACAAATCAATTATTTAAACATTTTCCACTCCAAGTAATTTCTTACTCCCTGTCATTATTTGTCAGTTGATTTTTTTTTAATTACAAAATAACACTTGTTCATTTTAAAACTTTAGACAATACAGAGGGGATAAAGGATAATGTGCAAGGGAAAAACCTCAGTTCCTTTTTACAAACTTAACTCCAAGGGGGTAATCACTGTTCTCCATTGAATGCGGTAACATACGTATTTAAATGTGGCAATCACCCCTCCTTATTCAATAAGGAGGCTCTATTTGCCACCTGCACTGTAAATTTCTTTAGTGCCTCTGTAAGATGCTGAGAATCTGTTTCCTACCATTCCATGATGCTTTGGATGTATTTGGTTTGGTTTATTTTATTTATTTATTTATTTTTATTTTGGTTTGGGGCTTTGGTTTGTTTGGTTTGGTTTTGCTTTGCTTTTTTTTGTTGTTTTTTGTTTTGTTTGTTTGTTTGTTTTTGCTTTTTGTTTTTTATGGCTGGTAAAGTAGCAAACTATATCTCTCTGAGCCTGGACACCAGGCCTGCAGCAAGACATTCCAGAGTGTCTGGTGCTGGGCTCCATTTTCAACAGGTTGTCCTGGGAAAATGGAAACTTTAGAACAAAGCTGACAGAACAGTATTTTCTGTGCCTTTGACAACGGTGGGGGCTTTCATTATGTCCAAGTGCCCAATTTTTCTACTAAGAGAAGATAAACGCTTTCAATTATGTGAATTCCCGTCAGCAGGACAACAATAGGCATGGACACAATTCTACAGCTCTTGAGCGATACAAAGTATATCCCAGGATGGAAGGAGGGACAAAGTGCAAAGTGAGAGTCGTTTATGGGCAAAATGCTGTGAAAGTGCATTAACAGAAAAATTTAAGCAAATAACTTGTACACTATTTCCCAGTGATTTTTTCCGTACTTCCAAGGACAGCTCTGGTGAATTCATACATATCTGGGGATTCTTACTAGCTGAGGATTTTCCTTATGTTTTTGGCTGGTACTGTTTTTCTCTTCCCTCCCTTTCTTTTTTTCTCTTCTTCAAACTTTTTTTTTCTTTCCACTCTGGATATTCACATTTTTTTTTGTGGTTTCCTTTTGCCTCAAACTAACCATCTCCAAGTACAATTTGTAGCGAAGACAGATCACTGCCTGTCATCTGTCCAGGACCTATTATGATAGAATCTTTGATAAACATCCGACTGCACTAGAATTGCAATAACAAAATTAAACATGGTCATTTATGCAAAATTAGTTATTTCAAAGGTATTTTTTGCTTAAGAGTTTTAACATTGGAGGCTGGAGAGATGATTCAATAGATAAATCACTTCTCACATGAAGCTGGTGACCTAAGTTTAATCCTCTATCTTCTTCACCATTTAATAATCTTTTTTTCCAGTTTTATATTTAGTGATAGTTAGATTAAAAGTATTAGTTACAGTTACATATCAATTATGTGCAATAACCAGAGTGTTGTTAAAAAAAAGTTAAAATTATGCCTGGCTTCATTCATGTAGCCATATTTATAATAATACATAATAAAAATTTCAAGAGCGCTTTACTCTAATTTAATAAATACTTAGAATAAAATTTCTCCCCAAAAGATCATTTTCCAATTTTGATTTCATTAGCGTTCTAAGTTCAGCTGTGAGAAATATGGCAAGTGTTCCAGGATGTCATCTCATTTATAAATGAAAAATTAAGAGCGTATTCGTATCCACTAGACTACTGTGAAAAATCATCTAACCTCATCACAGAAGCAAAGACTTTCTTGACCGAACCATATGCCTCTGCCTAGCTCTCTTCTGCCTAGACAACATAACCTGAGTTCTCCCCAGAAATCTTATTTCAAATTCCTCTCTAAGAAATATCTTATCCCTGCTCGCGGGACCCCAGATCTTGTTTTCTTGGAAGCACACTAACTGACAGGAATGTGGTCATGGAAATGCAGCTCCCATTTGGACATTCTCATGGGGACATTTTATAGCATCCTAAACTTAGCACCGCCCCTGACTGAAAACTCTTCAAAGAGGGACTCTTATATATCCAGACCATTATTTGGTCCAGGGATGAGAACTTAGCTTTCGTTGAGTTCATCAGACCGAATGAGACTACTAACATCCCATGCTTTTAGCAATTTAATCATGTCCTCTCTTGAACGTGAACCAAAACCATGTTTCTAGAGACTGCTGCGGACATCCTATGACAGTGTGGTGTCCCCACCTGGGATACAGGAAAAACAGCAGAGTAGAAGTCGGAACGAAACCCAGAGCTTTGATAACATTAAGTCAATGATTCAATCAGCCAGAGATCTAGCCTGCCGCACCCCACATCTGGGATTTCTGCTTTGTGAACTGAATTTCTAATTGTCAAAAACAATTCAGCTGTTTTGTGTGTATGCTAGAATGCATTCTAACTGATCATTTTCTTATGAACAGTAGGCTATTGAGAAAGGGGGTGGTACAGACTTTTGGGAGAACACTGAGTATACTAACCAGTCTTTAAGGTTACCAAGAAGAAGGATTTCCCATTTGCAGATAAGCTTATTCATGCCGAGAAAATTCTTCTGTGAAAATCATGGGGTGTAAGAGTGAAAGACTGTGCATTTATTCAGTTTTCTTATTCTACAAATGTTCCTCAGCTGGGCTGGTCCTTAAGAAGGCTATGCAAATTGAATAGGGTCATTGGTTCTCTGAGAGCCAAGACTACACCATGAAACTGTAACTTCAAAACATAAGCTGCCTCTTCTATCTTCCATATGTAGGCTTGGAAAAATCCAAATCTAATACGTAAAGCTGGAGTGGCAGTGTTTAAAATGGTGGGGATTAGTGTGTGGGGATCACCACAACCTGGTGAAGACATCATAGAAATAAGACATTGTAATAACACACATACAAGCGTCTATCCCATTGCATCTACCCATGGCATACTGATGGTATGTATAGTTTTAGACACAGGAATCTTAGCTCTAGAAATTTCCTAAAAGCAAAATGCATGCAGAATCTTTACAGAGAAAGTGAAGACCTTACCTATGTGTTATTTAAAAAAAAATAATAAAGAAAATGCCAAGTTCTATCTTAAAAATGAATGACTTGAATAAGTTCCAGCACAAATTTTAATAGTCAGCTATCACGTGTATACTGTATGTAATTGCACTGAATTAATGCTGAGTAGATACACTTAAAAGGATGTATAAGGTAATCAAAGGTTGAGAAATGTAACTCAGGGTTGACAATATGGCTGCTTGGTGACCAAAGATACCTGCTGCCAGGTCTGATGATCCAAGTTCAATGCCCCAAAGTTGCCACCTGGTAGAATGAGAGAGCCAACCCTTGCAAGTTGCCTTCTGACGCATGCCATGCATGAGCACACATAATATCAATAAGTGAAAAATGTAATGTTTTTAAAAGCATAATGAATGATACACCATATTGAAGGCTATAAAACAACTCCATATAAACAAAGCAGACAGAACCCACATCAAAAGTCTTCAATAGATAACTCTGAAGGGGATAGGATTTGAGTTTAATTTTTCCTCACTCCTTTTTACAACTAAAGTTCTTGTGTTTCTATCAGATAGAATGAGGGTGGGTAGTCTCAACTAGAGTTCATTTGTAGCTTTCTCTAATTTATCAGAGTCCTTTGGTTTGGGGGCATTTTTTTTTCTTCTTGTTTATAATGTTTGATTTCTAAGAAAGTTGACAGTTCCAATAAATTTAACATCCTAGGCCATTAATTAAAATATTTGTGAAAACAGTACCATCTGTTTTCCTCTCTCGCTCTCTCTTTCTCTCTCTCTCTCCATTTATATATATATATATATATATATATATATATATAACGAGATAAACATATATATCAAATTATAATATAAAAGTTCTAGAAATATCTATTTAACTTTAGCCTCCTCCGTTACTGTCTTGCTAGTATGTGTTGGGAGAGTGTATGTGATTCAGAGTCAAGACTAGCTATATTAAAGATCTGAATTAAGGTTAATACTAAACCAATATTTTTTCTGAGGTAGGATCTCACTATGTATCCCAAGCCGAACCCCAAATTTGTAATCCTCCTGCCTCAATTTTCTGAATGCCAGCATAACATGTGTGTAGCACTATACTCACCTCTTACTTAATTGTTCTAACAGTAGAAACAGACCTCTAGATACTTAGCTGTTCATTTATCAGACAAATAAATAAAGATATAAAGATGAATGTTCCTAAGACTGTCATTTAATGTGATAATACTAACGGCTCTTTTCTGAGATGTTTGGGACCAGATAGATTTGGGTTTGGTTTTTTTTTTTTTTTTCAAAATTTAGAATGCTTTTATATATCCTTGTGTGCTTGTATTTGACCATATCCCATCCCAGAAGGTTGGGTGTGGAATTTTCCACACAGGACAATTATGTTAGTGTTTCCAAACATTTCAGAGTTTCAGGCAAGTTTGATTGTTGACTTTCAACTTAGAAATGCCTCAATAGATCTTTGTTACTAAGGGAGTTTAATGAGACCTTTTCTACTACGGTCCCAGAATTGATGTTTTCAAAAATTGCCTTGGAGAAGCAGGCTCCCCAGTCCAGATATCCCAGTGAAGTTTTGACAAAGCCCACTGGGTGGTCCCAGCATTTGAGTTTATCTATAATACAGAAGATGGTGTCATGGCAACGCTTCAGAATGTGTGGGCTCTCTGTAACTACCAGGCGCTATCCATTCACTAAAGCATAGATTGACTATTACCACAAAAACAGACCAAAGCATGAAGCACTGCGTCCTTCATGTGGTCCAGGAATGCATGGACTTACTTCTCTGATGCTAACTAGGATACCAACAGGAATCTGATTGTTTCTAGCAGTCTTGCTAGAAAGAGAAACCATGAGCACAGGAAAGTTTCCATCGACCTGCTTGTTTTTAAGAGTCAGGCTTAATTATCTTCAATGCCACACGCAAAAGAAGCAAAAGCAAAACAAAATGTCCCAATATATACTTCACCTGGGTTCCTCTAACAGCATCTTTTTTTATTATATATATATTTTTTATTTTTTATATTTTTATTTATATTCAAAATCATTTCCCCTTTCCCGTTTCCTCCCTCCCTGAAAGTCCCATAAGCCCCCTTCCCTTCCTCTGTTCCCCATTAAATCCCCTCTCACTTCTCTGTCCTGGCATTCCCCTACATCCAGTCTTCCCAGGACCAGGGGTCTCTCCTTCCATCTTCTTGTAAATCTGTTGATATGCGAATTGTGTCTGGGGTATTCCGAGATTCTGGGTTAATATACCCTTATCAGTGACTGCATACTATGTGTGTTCTTTTGTGATTGGGTTACCTCACTAAGGATGATATTTTCCTATTCTGACCATTTGCCTAGGAATTTCATGAATTCATTGTTTTTAATTGCAGAGTAGTATTCCATTGTGTAAATATACCACATCTTCTGAATCCATTCCTCCGTTGAGGGACATCTGGGTTCTTTCCAGCTTCTGGCTATTATAAATAAGGCTGCTATGAACATAGTGGAGCATGTGTCCTTATTGCATGCAGGTAAAGCCTCTGGGTATATGCCCAGGAGTGGTATAGCCAGATCCTCCGGGAGTGTCATGCCCAGTTTTCTGAGGAACCGCCAGACTGCTTTCCAGAGTGGTTGTACCAGCTTGCAATACTTTCTTATCATATCGTCTACATTTTTTCTGAGATATTTGGAAGCAAACTGCATATATTGGTATGTATATCCAAAAATAAGGGCATTTTTTTTTCTTACCTGAGTACAGTACCCTCAATCAAGCAACTCGCCAGGATACACCACTGTTTTCAAATCTATAGATTGGATCCAAATTCTCCCACTGCCTTATGAAGACCTGTTTTTTGTTCCAACATTCAATCCAGGATCATGCCCGAATTTGGTCAACACATCTCTCTTTCCTCTTGATCTGGAATAGTTTGTGATCTGCACAGTTTTGAAAGTTGTCATCATTTCCCTGCAACATGTCCCACAATTTGTGGATTTTTTTTTTCCAATGTCTTTTTCAAGTTGCAGATTCAGGAGGGACACTACAGGAATAGGAAGTATATTCTGCCCTTCTGGGCTTGGATGAGGTGGGTAGCCATCCGATTTCTTCCTCCTGTCCCTGAGATTTTTGATGATTCTTAATTTCAGTCTGTTTGCCTTTGCTAACTTCAGCATCTGCAGAAGCTTTTTCCTTCAAACAAGTTCTTCTCCATAGTCCCAGAGGCTATGCCTTCTCCTAGATACATGGATGAAATAGAGTTTCCAATCCTCTCAAATCAAGGGGCAAGGAGAGACTTAGTCCATTGAACTCTGACTGTAAATGATCAACCATAAAAGTCTACCATTGTCCCGCATGGCTTTCCTTGTCATTTGAATCCCTGCATAAGATTTAGTAGAAACCTCTGTAAGAAAGCTTTAGTTACTGTATAAACAATAACTGGACTTTTGGGCTTGTACAATTCAGGAAGTCTCATAAACTCTGGATTAGAAAAAAAGTCTGTCTTTATGTTTTACTAAGTTTTAACTGGGATTTGGCCTAGCTTTCATCAATGAACATATGCAATAACTACAATAATGTGTCCAGAAGCGATTCCTCCCTTGCTTGTCTTTCAAATCATGCATACTTTATGATCCTTCCTTGAAATATATTTACTGATCACTACTTTGAAATTGACATTAAATTTGAGTTATGTTCATGTATCCTGGTCTTCTTCAGTTAGGACCACCATTCTGGGAGGACGTTCACAGGCTTCTCATGACTGTCCAAATAGTCCAAGACACAAAATAGGTCCCGATGAAGGGTGTAGCCCCCTAAGTCACCCAGTATAAAGAGTCACTTGAGAAAGCAGGTGGGGAATATTTGCACTAGAATTTCTGTAACAGCAGAATAAACTCAATCTTAAGCTGATGTTGATAGCATTCTTTATTCTGTCGTTGTCCTACCCTGATGAATGGAGGGCACAAAGTTGTAAGATTGAACACTTGTATGTATGGGAAGGTGAATATGATTATTAAGAAATTATAAAGAGAAGAATGAAAGCACAGTTATAAATTTTGAGCGATTGCACCATTTTTTTGGAGAGGAACACAGGTAAGAAAGCAAATGGACGAGCGGCCCCATTCGAATGAAGCTTGGGAGATTATGGAAATGTGACGCCACCGTATTTTCTGTTCTCCAGTGTCTTCATATACAATGAGTCCTTGTAAGGAATGGGCGCTGAAAGCAGGAGCCATAAAAGAGCTTCAGCAGATCTTTCTCTGCTGGGTCTGTCATTTACAAGACGTCAAGGAGAGCTTCGCTCTTAGTCCAGTCTCTTCATTTTAGAAAATGCTCTGTGGTTTATAAAAGCTAATATAAGCAAATATATGATAACGGACATGATAGAGTGCCTGGCATGTGCAAGGTTGGATAGCCAGCTCCCCCTTTCCTATCTTTTCTCTCTGCTGTAAGCCATTAACAATCCCTCTCACATGCTCAAGTTTAAAAGAATTAAAGAATATATTAAGAAAACATTGAATTTTTTTTCTTGAGTCAAAAGCATGGCACTTTAAACTCATTATACCAGGTACAGTACAATGTTGCCATGAAGCTAAACTAAGAAAAATTATGATTAAAATTCAAATAGAGCATTGAGGCTGTGCTGGGGGAACAGAATGGGGAAAAATTACAGAAAGGAGAGCCTGTAATTTTAAACTGTCAGTCAAAGGGAATTAAGACATCCGCACACAGTTTGCTGAGTTCCATACAGGACTCGTGTAGTAAGCTCGGATGTGTGCCAGTCCTAGGGAAACCCAACTGAATTTCTCCATCTCTTTCCTTGGTGCTTCGTTCCTTACATAATGGTCTCTTAATCTTATCGCCAATGTGATGTGAAAGAGAGGGGAAGGGTATTTCTAGATGTAAAGAAGCTAATTTTTAAAATATTATATTAGGTCCCCATAGTGACCGATGTGGAATATATATAGGCAATACCAGGGAAAACTCTAAAAAACCTGGTTACAAAACAGAGTGGAAAGTGAAAAGATAGGATAATATTGTCACTGCATGGGAAACAGAAACTTCCTCTTGTCCATTCTGATCACTGCGGGAGGGGTTGCCCTGGGGAGCTCACAGGAATGCTAAGGGGGTTGAGGTTGAAGCCCTGACTTCTCTTCCTGCCTCGCTCTACACCCAGCGAGCAGGCAGTGAGCACCTCTCCAGGGAGGAGACAAACGGATTGTTTCCTGAAGCAGTGGGCAGAACAACAATAGAACTGAAAATATTCCGACTTTCACTTCCAAGGAATTTTCTAGAGAATTATAATTCTTTCTATGAAAACTGCAGGAATCTAAGAGGAAAGTACCCATAGCTCCAAGAAGAAAGTGCTGCCACCTACAGGGAGGAGAGCAAAACTAAGGGCTGCAGGGAAGGATGGGAGGTGGGGAGGACAGGGAGAGGAGGTGGCAAACCTCAGAAGGAACTAAAACCGCTTTCAAAATCTTAAGCCTAATGTATCCTATGTCCTTGCTGTCCCATTCCGCATACGCCAACCACCTGTAGCGGGCAAGTGCCTAAAATATGGGTTGTCTGGCCAAGACTCTGTTATTCTCATGCCTAACAGTTTAGTGGGTTAGCCCACTTTCCAACCCGATGATAATGCCACCATAGAATTTTTATTTGTTTAGTAAATCAAAACCATGATCAAGAGAATATGTTGACCTTTTCTGAGCAAAGGCCGTTTTCCTGTGATAAAAATTTAGCTTGGAATTGCTGTTCAACGGTTAAAGGAGGTCAGCTAGTGTGTTCAGGTTCTGAAGGTATAAAGCAGTACTACTGTGAGATCTATTGCTATGTCTTGCACTGATACTCAAGGTACAAAACTGCTTATCAATATAGCAGAATTTGTAAGATTTTATCCAATTCTGTATCTGCTAATTGCCATAGCAAATACTTCAGATATAAATAACACTTGATCTCACATATATATATATATTCTAATATATCTGATGTGTATTTACTTAATCAGATATATATATGTGTGTGTATACATATTACATATGTATGTACATTATATGTACATATATACATATTTATTCATATATGCATATACATTTATGAAGAGACACCTGCTGTGTTCTTCTTTCCATTAAACACTAATTACAAGGCTTATCATACTTGGGTACCTAGTTTTCTTCTGTGCCAACACTTGAATAAGCCACTATAAGTTTCTATACATAACTTTTTAGGTTCTGCTATTAAAGTAAATTTGGGATTTCAAGCTGTCATGCAAGACAATACTTTAAAATATGTTTCTAATAATTCCAATACATCAATTCACTTTTTCAAATTTCCTAGCTTTAAACATCTCCATTGACGTTAAACATCTCTCATAAACACTTTGCATTTGACTTGGGAGGCATGGAATTACTGACAGTACAAAGAAAAAAACAAGTAATACATCTCAATCATTTTATGGTGACTACAAGTTAAAATTGTGGTGCTTCAACTGTATCCTTTTGAGTAAAATACATTATTAAGATCAATTTTATTAGTTTCTCTCTCTTCTTTTTACTTTTATAAATGACATATTTATGTAGCTGACATATTTCTATTGCACAGTGCTAGTCTAATTGATTTGAAATCAGAGAAAGACATAGGTAAGGTTTGTCATGCTAACACAGTCACCTGAAGTGCTGTGTCTATAAACAGCCTTTTGCTCTTGGAATTAATCTTGCCTTTATTTTATTTCATTTTAGGGGCAGAGCCTCATCTTGTAATCCAGTCAAGGGTGAAACTCATGGTCCTCTAGCCTCTGAGTGCTAGAATGATAAGCATCTGCCACTATACACTGGAAGATTAATTGTTTTCTTTTAAGACAGAATTTCACCTAGTCCAGGCTTACTTCCAACTTACTAAGTAGCTAAAGCTAACCTTGAACTTTTAACACTCCTGACTCCACCCCCAAATGCTGAGCTGTCAAGTTTGTGCAATCATTCCCTAGAAAGAAGATTAATTTTTAAAACATTTAGCAAGAAGTAAGGTTTGAATAGGTTAATACAACACAATTTTTAGAGGAAATAACCTAATTCCATCTTCAGCGATTATCACTGTGGCTAATGAATATCTTTAAATGGTAGGAAATTTAATTTTAATGAATTCAATCACATGACCATCTCTATCAGAATTAATGAACTGCTGACACCTTTTTATAGAAATTCGATTAAAGTTGTTTCCTTTTCCATTTCTTCCATAAATTTCCAACATTATTGCCCCAGATTGACACCTTCTATAGATTATATCTATATCAAACATGAAGGTGATAGATAAATGATAGATACACAGATAGACACATAGATATAGATGGATATATAGATGGAAGGATGGATAGATAGATAGATAGATAGATAGATAGATAGATAGATAGATGATAGATATGACAGATAAATGATAAATCAATAGATAGATAGATGATATATAATAGGCAATAGATAGATGATAGATAGATAGATAGATAGATAGATAGATAGATAGATAGATAGAGATAGTGGGTGGGTGGATGGATGGATAGATAGACAAATGATAGATGATAGATAGATAGATAGATAGATAGATAGATAGATAGATAGATAGATAGACAAATGATAGATAAACAGACAAATGATAAATGGATAGATAGATAGATAGATAGATAGATAGATAGATAGATAGATAGATAGATAGTCGGTGGGTGGATGGATACATAGATAGGATAGAAAGAAGATAGAATTTAGAAGACAGATGATAGATGTGTGTGTGTGTGTGTGTGAGAGAGAGAGAGAGAGAGAGAGAGAGAGACAATCTCTCACTGGTTTTATACTCAGGAGCCTGCTGTATGTTCTCTCCTGTATGTTCTCTCCTGGGTCCTTTCCTGGCCCTCAGTGTCTGAAGCCCTTTTCCACAATATGAACACTTCTGTTACCTAATATGTCATTTTTCAGTCTATAAATGCCACATCTCCCTTTCCTTCTTTCTCATATTCAATTGTTAACATGTTTTTCTGTTACCCAACAGGAAAATAAAACAAAACCAAGCAGACAGACCCTTGATTCCGCTGGCAGATCCCCACATAAAGATACCCTGTCTAACCATCTGGATCTGTTTGCCCAAGACAGTCCTTGTGTGAGTAACTGAAAGTCTTACCCTTCAGGAACCTCCTCAGCCTGACACACAGCAAGACTGTTGGAAGCCCTTCCTGAGTCACCCAGTCCTGAACACAGAATAGGACCTTGGATTCCTTCCTTGCCAGCCAGGAGAGCAAATCAAGAGGGCATTGGGTGTTGCAACAACCACCGAGCAGTCTGTGTGCTGTCCTGCTGTCCTCGTCCTCTGTCCTCTCACCCACATGGCTACCCTTTTCTCGGCTGCCAAAATTCTAGTAATGTTCCAGGCCTTGGTGTCTCTCCAAGACCACGCTGGTTCCCTGAGGTTAAGCTAAATTGTACTTAGCACAGTGTATTTTGATCTTCTGTCTGATCCCCAAGCCTCCCACTTTGATGTCTGGCTAGTCTTCGGGGCTTTTTTTTTTTTTTTTTTTTTTGCTATATATATATCCTGAATTTGTGAATGAATGAAGGTTGTGTGTCTTCAAAAGCCACTTTTTAACTTCCTTGGCTTGGCTTTCTGCCAACTAGTAAACTAGTGTGAAAACCAACAACCCGCAACATCGAGACTGCATGTCTGTACATTTTTGCAACATAGGGGAGCCTTGGTCTGTTCTTAACCTGTCTAATGCAATGGGTAACACGACTACTGAGTCAGTCAGTAAACTAACATCTGTCAGGGCACAGAGACACATGTGATATAAACACACAAAACACAACAGCAACAATAACATCCAGAAAAGCAGAACAAAATACTCTCACTTTCCTTTTGTAGGTAGGCGGTGGTTTCTACCTGAGCTATATCCTAGGAACCCATGTGGAAGGAGAGAACAAATTCTACAAAGTTGTCCTCTGACTGCCACACAGGCACTGTGGCACAGACACGGGACCACACGCACGTTCACACACATGATCATAAGTCTTTTAAAGAAACACAATGCCAACATAGGAGCTGCACCATTCTGTTTCATGCAACGGAAATGTCTCGGGAATACTTTATGTTTGGTTTTCTAACCCTCATCGTATATGTTGATGAGTTTGTCATTATTGTCATTCTGGTGGCTGCTATTGCTCCCAGGTTTGTGGTAATTTTCATTTTCACTCTCTCTAGCTACAAGAACGCTCACAGGAGATTAGGAAACGCAGCTTCAAATGTTTAATCCTGCCAGAACATCAGTGTGGGAACTTGGGTGAGTCACCGCCTCTCTTCACCCCACTTTCCCCTTCTGGAGGGGAAGTGATTAGCATTCTCCAACATCCTCTGGAGCTCAAACATGCTACAATTTTCTGATTCTAAGCAAGTCGTTGCTTCTCTTGAATCACGATAGAGCAAATTATAAAGAACAAATCGGTGGAAGGCTCTTAAATAAATGCATAAAAAGGGACAGAGGTGGCAGGCATATTTTATAAGTAGACCTGATAGAGAGGCCTTGCAAGGCCTGGGACATAATAAAGCAGTTTGCACTTTAGTTTGCCAGCTCTATTTAGGAAAACCAAACCAGCCAGCCCATGCCTAACAAAAGTGCACAGAAATCTCTACTAAGTTTCTAACATGCATTTGTCTCTAGCGAATGCTAAATGGTCAAGACACAAGATGATGAAGAGTTTAGATGCCACGAACATGCAATATTCTGGGGGACTCAGGAGAGTACAAAACTCGGCAGTTCTGAGGTCCACAACGGATGACATAAATGTTTATAGACTGCCTCAATAGGGTATGCAGCTGAGGGCAAATGCTACCCAGCATGGAGCCCTCAAAACAACCTCTGTGTTTAAAAGCACACTTAAACCTTCCTCAAGGTCAGCCCTCTCGCCTCGGTACCGGAAATGGGTGACGTCAGTCTTGGCATGTCAGGTTTTCTGGAAAGCTACCTGCCATCCAGTTCTCCACCCCGCACCCAGAGGCATCTCCTGGGCAGTGCATGTTCTCAGAATCAAGACCTTCATCTTAGCCTAGCTCTAGCTGGATGTGAGGAAAGAGATCTGGGAAAATACAAAGGAACAAAGGGCCACATGAGACAGCTGGGCAGGACAGCAGCTGGGGGCTCGGCGATGACAATCACACATGTGCTGCCTCCTGCACAGGGCAGTCATTTGGGCAGTGACTCTGAGGTCAGGACCTGAGGACTGAGGCTAGCCCTGGCCCAGCCTGGTCTAATACATTTCCTCCAGACTCACAGGGTCTTGCTTTGCACCCTTTGAAACCCAAGAAAGGAAGATGAGAAGAGAAGTAAGAGACGAACGAGATGGAAACTTTTTTAATACATGCTTTGAAAACCTCTTTATAGAGATGAGTAATAAAATGACCAAGGCCAGCAAACACAGTCAACCTTTCCACATTTTCTCTCAACAGCTATAAAACGGAGAGTCTTGTAAGGTCAGAGTTAAAGAAGTACAGTCTTGTTTTGTAATTTTAAATGGTTTTTGACAGAGTGATAAAACAGCCTCTGTACTAGAAAAAGGTGCGCTCAGGAAGGCAGACTTGATTGAGAAGGGGTGATGGAGCCCGCTCTGGTGATCAGGAAGAACTGAGTTCAACCTGGAGGTGAGGTAAGGCTTCTGCAAGCCATGAACTCCCTCTCCCCTGCACACACCCACACATCCCTTCCTTCTCCTCAGGTCAAATGATAATGAATTATGACATTTAATTTATGGTAAGGATCCCCTGCATGAACACACACACACACACACACACACACACACACACACACACACACACATCCCTTCCTTCTCCTTGGGTCAAGTGATAATGAATTATGACATTTAATTTATGGTAAGGAAGTATCTCGTAGTGTTCTCATAATATTCAGAAAATGAAACATAAATTGAATGCCTACTATGCGCCAGCATCTAAATGTTAGCAACACAGAATTGGAAAAAACAGAATTCTGCCCTTATAGATGATGTTCCATTCTACTTTAGGGTAATGGATAAGTTTTTTATTTAAAAAAAACTGTAATTTAGGTGACAAAAATATAAATAAATAAATAAATAAATAAATAAATAAATAAATAAATGGAACAGAGTGAATTATAAAGTGAGTATGGGAGAATACAGAAAGTTTCCACTTTGAATAAAATAATCAAGGTAAAACTGGAATCATTACCTTGTGGAGAAAGAGAGAGAAACAAGGGATGTGTTTGAGGAGACACCAAATGAAAAAGTTCTGGATCAGAGGTACATCCATTTCATTCAACCAGCAACCAGAGAAACCAGTACCCTGAAGCAGAGAGAGCATAAATCAGTAAGAAATCCAAGGGAAGCTGAATGTAGTGGCACACAACTGGGACCCCTGCGTGTTTGAGGCTAGCCTGAGCTATAGAGAAAGACCCTGTTGGAAGGAAGAAAAGAAGGAAGGAGAAGGAAGACAGAAAGAAAGACAGGAAAGAAGGAAGGAAGGAAGGGAAGGAGGGAGAATGGGAGGAGGAGGAGGAGGAGAGGGGGAGGGAGAGGGAGAAGGAAGAGGAGGAGAAGGAGGAAGAGGAGGAGGAGGAGAGGGGGAGGGAGAGGGAGAAGGAGAAGAAGAAGAAGAAGAAGAAGAAGAAGAAGAAGAAGAAGAAGAAGAAGAAGAAGAAGAAGAAGAAGAGGAAGAAGAGGAGGAGGAGGAGGAGGAGGAGGAGGAGGAGGAGGAGGAAAGTAGGTAGGGGGGAAGAAAGAAGGAAGATAGGATAAAGGAAATGGAGCAGCCCACAGCATGCGGATGAGATGGAGGTAGTTTGCTTTGAGTGAACTCAGAGGTAACCTGGAAATGCCACCCGATACCACCTGGCTTCTCTTTGCACATGGCAGAGATGACTGCTTTCTAACAGGAAAGAAAGGTAAAGGAGGCAGTTTCAAGGCGGCACAATGCTCCAAGCAGGGAACAATGAAATCTGGAATAAGATTGGGGGATGCCTGCCATTCTTATAAGGCCAGCATGATTCTCTGCTCTCTGGGTAAGCAGTGTGGATCAGAGGAGCTGAGAATTATCCCCACAAGTTTGGCTGTGCTTGGAAGGAAGGATCTTCTACAGATCACGGTGAGATCCATTACGTGACAAGGGCCTTCCAAGAGAGACTAGGGATTTGTTTTATACACATATTACGTAAGCTTTAGAGAAGTAGCGAAAGATGTCAAGAGGATAGTTTTATGGGCAGGTCTAGTATCCAAGACAAAAGTGAACCATGGTGATTACTTTAAACCAGGTGTAAAAGATACAAGGAGAGAAGAGAAAGGACTGGGGTTCAGGAAGACCCATGCTTAAAGGCCCCTGCTTTGGAGACTCAGGTTTGGGGCTAGGGATAGGGATAGGGATAAGGTTAATGTATAACTAAGAAGAACGGAAGTAAGAAAAGTCTCTTGATGGCAAAAGTGGCTAATTTAGATTAAGTAAGGAAAAGACTTCATCAGGCTTAGCACCTATCACAATTAACATCAAAGAAACCCAACATCATACATGGCAACCAACTTTCAAGAAATAAATCAAACAATTCCAGCTAAATAATCATAGATTATAGAGGAAAGATTATTATCTCCAATTACTCTTCGTCTCGTAAATCTTACCCTCTCAATCCAAAAGTTTGATAGAAGCATCATTTTCTTTTGAACTCTTACCAAAGGGAAAAACTAATAAAAGATGAATACATAGAAATTTTCACATTCTTTTCAATGAGTGACTTAATACCAAATCTCTTAGCTAACAGTGGGGAGTTTTACATATGAGGTACAGCAATATTTTTTTCCTATAATCTGAAAGTTACAGGTGGCTTTATTTTTTATTTAGTATTGATAAATTTAACTTTCTTTTCCAGATTGTAAGTTTGAGGCCCAAATTTATTTTTATGTACTTTCCTGATGTTAAATTTTCTTCTCAAATTGCTTGCAAGTCCCTGAAGATTATCAATGAGTATGTGAATGTTTTCAGTTCCCCAACTCTGACTCTCCTCACATCTGTGTTCTGCGCCGTCCTGAACAATTTGATCTAGGTTAGAACATTTAGCTCATTCCACAGAGCAGATCTATGTCATGGAGGGGCCATATTGAATTCTGACAGCATGCCAGAGAGAGGGAAGGTGGGCAGGTACGAACACTAATAAGAAGAGATGAGAGAAGATGCCATTTGGAAACTTAACCTCGGCTTCCATAATTTTACACATAAGCCAGGAATCGTACAATCTAGAAATCTCATACAGACA
Source organism: Tokudaia tokunoshimensis (assembly GCA_036184795.1). NCBI lineage: Eukaryota > Metazoa > Chordata > Mammalia > Rodentia > Muridae > Tokudaia > Tokudaia tokunoshimensis. The sequence continues at coordinate 74,172,709 of BTHU01000006.1, read as the reverse complement.
GTCTTGCCAGACTTTCATCTCACCTAAATAATTTCATGCTTAGTCAACAAGTACTATTGGCAACATCTATGCACCCAAATTGGTGGAAGCTGACCCATTAGAAATCAGACAGAGAACCAATTTTGAGAAAAGCGTGCGATCTGCATAATTTTCCCAAACTGTTTTTTTTTTTTAGATTAAAAAGAATTATCTGGTTCTCAGTGGTTAGCAGTACAAACCAACGTGGTTTGGATCTTTTCAATGGGAGGTCATAATCTGAGAGTCCCAGCCTGTCAACAGCTGAAGAAACCACACCCCGAATATGACATTAGTGGACTGAGCGCGTTAAAAACTTGAGACTGTAATATCTCGTGAGAGGGAATCCCAGAGTGTGATGAGCAAATGGTGAAGGTTCTACATTAGAGTTGATTGATTACTCCAGTGGTTTTGGCTTTTTAAAAGGAAAGAATTCTGACCAAGAATAAAGGAACAAGATGCACTCCAGTTGTAGTAAGAACTTGTCTATCAGTCTTCTTAAAACCTAGTAGTCCCAGAAAATATTGTCTCAACAGATACTATTCTGGGGTTTTTTTCTAAGTCCTTCTTAAAACAGAGGCCAAAAGGGAGCTGGAGAGATGGTGCAGTGGTGAAGGGTAATATTGCTCCTGCTCTTTAAGAGGACCTGAGCTCCATTCCCAGCACCCACACAGAGACTCACAGCTGCTCCAGTTCCAGGGGATCCGATGCCCTCTTAAGGTTTCCACAGGGTCCTGCCTGAGCGTGGTGCACATACATACACTCACTAACATGTGCACACATTAAATAAATAAATAAATAATATTTTTCTTAAAAGAAAGAAAACTACAAGAAAGCCATCATACTACCCCAAAACATTCAGGAACATTTTTTTTGTTGTAAATAAACATAGAAAGGGGGTATCAAATGTCTAAAGAGAAAAATACTGGAAACAGTTTTTAAAAGTATTATGTGTTGACAGTAGCATGTTTGATGAAGGATGCAGGGTGGGGAGAGGGGGTAGGCAGGCACTGTGGGCACGTGGAGACATAAAGGGCATTTATGGAATCATTTCTCTCCTTTGCATCTACTCTGTTTCTGGGCATCAAACTCCTGTCATTTGGCTTAGCAGCAAGTGCCCTTTATCTGCTGAGCCATCTCACCAGCCTGACAGAGGCACTTCATGGCACTTCGATAGTACGTTGCAGTTCTTTCCATTGTATTGATTTGACACCTTGAAAGAGGGACTTGAAAAGAATACTCTTTTGCTACATATTTGCAGTTCAGGGCTATCATTTTTTATCATCCCTGTGACAAGTCTGGCAGCAAACGCACACACACTGGAAGCCTGAGGCACTGTTATCATTTCTAAGGAGACAACTACAATATCATTATGATCATAGTCAAAACCAGGAAGTGATCGAAGGGGAAAAACAACATTTCCAAATTCTGCCGTTGGAAAGAATCTTTCACTAAGCATGCCCCCACCTTCTAAATCAGCATCAATAATCAATCTGAGAATGTTCCCATGCGCCCTTACTAAGTTTTCTTTTTAACGCCCAGATAATGAGGAAGTTTTTTTTTTCATTATTTAAAGTAAAAATAGATTACATTAAAAAATCAGCCTTAAAAGGGACGGAATTCTGAGTAACACCAGGTGCTGGCTCTCACTGCTAATTGGAGCGACTGCTTTTAGCAAACCCTGAGCCGCTAAAAGCTTCTGTTGCTACGTGGCTCCTTCCCCAGCACCAAGGGTACAGTGCTATTGGTTGTCTTCTCCCAGAGCCACATCTACAAAATTTGCCAACCAAAATAGGGAGCCAAACTCCATCGCTTAAACATATAGGGATTTCTCCCTTAAGGATGTCACTGGAAGAAAATGCTTAAATATTTCAGTCTGAATGGCTTGGGTAAAGTAGCAGACCCTTATAGGATGCTGCTTACAAAATTAAAAACCATTAGCCCATTCTTGGTTACCTGCTTGCCAGTGCACCAACTGGATGGTGCACTGCAGTTTTGAAAAAATACTTTGAACCTCATGTCAACATTTGTGTTTCTGAAGGATGTTTGTTCTGAGAAGGGTAAAGTTTTACTTTAAATTGGATTGAATTTTATCAGTGAAGTCTCCTGGCTTGAATATCATCTCTCTCTGTTGGGGTTGTTTTTGTCTTGGTGTTCCTAAATTTACAGCTTCATTCACATAGGCTGACTTTAAAAAAAAAAAAAAAACTACATTTGAAAGATACTCCTCAGAAATGATTTCATGAAACATTCAGGGTCCGACATTCCTTTCCCAAGATTCTTAGCTACCTGTCTTAGGAGTGTTGGGTGATAGCTGATCTATTAGAAAGAAGTTACTGAGAACAAGCAAGGAGGGGAAAATCCAAAACTGGCATCACTAGAATGATCCCACTTTTCACCCAAACAATGTCTTTCCCTTCCCCAGAATTAAGGACCAGAGATATGTAAATATTATGCAAATGAGCATATATTCACTCTTTCCGGGCTGTGACTTATCATAGCCCGCAGGAACCCTAACAGCTAACCTTTCCCTAAATAAATCTACACCACAAATTTTAGGCACACTTGTCTAAATTCATATGGTGAAGCTGAGTTTAGCCATAGCTTAGTCCACTCAGGCTGAACTTGAATACATCTCCTAAAATGCCTAAGTTGCCTCCCAAATGCCAGTCTGAGTGGCTGGGGATGAGTACTGAAACCAGTAAAGCATCAGGTCTCTTTGTCGCTGTTTACACTGTAGCCCACACGAAAGCAGTTCGTTGGGTTTTTGTTTGTTCTGGTTTGGGTTTTGTATTCTTTTCCTTACTTGGGTTAGTTTTGCCAGTTTCTCCTCAAATCAACCCCCAGCTCTTAGCGCAAACATTTACCCCCAGCTCTGAGAACAAACGTTTACCGAGGCATGGAGAATGCCCTGCACCCAGACCTTTGTTTCCCTCATTGAGAAAATGTGTTGTTGTTTTTGTTTTCCTCTTTTCTTTTAATCACAGCCACAAAATTAGGCCTGATTTCCAGAACAAAGCCAACCTGATTGGCACAGACTTCTCAAATCTTGTCTCTTGGGAAATTACACATTTAGAGCAAAACAAAATCTGCCTGAAAAGGTCTTATTTTAGGGTCAGCATTAGAAAGAGGCCTCAACTTCAGGAAAATCAGAGGATTGTTTCTCACCTTGAAGGCAAACCACTTCTGAAAGCCTGGGAAAATTATACCTAGTCATTTTAAATTGTCATTGAAAAGCTAGGAAATGATTTCACTCCAATATGTCTCTCTGGTGTTTCTGAAAGAAAACCATAGGAGTTTCTTTAAAATCTCTAAAGAAGGGCTGACAAGATGGCTCAGCAGGTAAAGAAGCTTGCTGCCAAGTCAGCCATCCAGAGTTCAGTCCTCAGGACCCTACTATTATTATTCTGCTAAATGGACATCATGTTAAACCAGCTCCTAATGACTTATCATTACACCCATAGATTAGGGCCTACCCTCACTAGAGAAGCTTCTATTTGCAGTAGATGGCAATTAACACGGGTTGGTCAAGGTGCAGAGAATAAGAGACTATGGAATGTTCAACCTTAAACAGGATGCCTACATCACATCCTGTCCTCCCAAGGCTCAGAAATCATTGAGGAAGATGAAGGTATAAAACTCATAAGAACCAGAGACAGTGGGTAACTACAGGACGCAGCGGGTTTTCCAGACACAGCAGTACAGTTGCACATCTGAACTGGCAGTGGTTGTACTTACAGTGTGCACCAGACCTGCACAAACTGGAGCCCATACTCAGCATGGGACCTGGGATGTGGGCACAAAGTCCCACCCCCCACTGAGGAGCTGCTCACAATTGATAGTTGCTGAGAGAGGGAGAGTTCAAGAGTGTCCAATGTGAGTGGGCAACACAAATTGGACTTGGACTTGATGGTTCAGAGAGAGAGAACAGGAAGTTGTGCAGATACAGAAAGGCATGTAGATTTGGGAAAAGATGGGACAGGGAAGTGACTACGGGTCAAAACCCATTGTACAAAACTCTCCAAGAACGCATTAACAAAGGAAAATGCAGCATCCATTTATACATTAGATCTCACTTGATAATTAAAAAAAAAAAGGCTAGCCTGTGCTGACGCATAAAGGACACTTGGAAACATCATGATATGAAAAACATGACAGACTAAAAGGGCATGGAGTGTATTGTTCTGTGTCACAGAAAATTTCAAACCAAGACTCCATAGAAACAGAAGGAATCTAGTGGTGGCTCCGCAGCTCTGTACATTTTGCACGTTCCATGTGTGGATCTTAAGTCACTTGTAATGTGTCTTGACAAACCTGAACAATAACATTTAGAAGTCTTTTTCACCGTGACTGCACACCCTCTTCACACTCATCCCTTGAAAACACAAAGATGTGACAAGCGAGTGGTTGAACAGAAAAAGAAGTAACAGCGGCTACTTTTAAATTCACAAATATCTACCATTCGGAATGAAACGGTGGTCTGAGCATTTATCTTTCTGAGACAACACTGTAGTAAGGGAAAGGATGTATCTGGGACTTGCCTCCCACAGCTCATTTGCATACTCAGTGGTTCATTCATTAAATACCCTTGCTGCCTCCTAGAACCTATCTGTTGTGTGCCCATGTGTGCATGCGTGTGCACACACGTGCACACTGACTCTCCTGGGTTTCCCTAGGCACTCACCATCTAGAACGTTCAGGATATAGAACACTTGCCTGTCACTCTTTCCATCCATTGACCACTAAAAGACCGAAAGACAAACCCCTTTGATTTGCTCACATTGAAAAGCGAAGCATTCAGTAAAGAAAAGACGAATGTAGATAACTAGAGTAATGTAAAAATGGTACAACCAGTCTAAGATGCCCTGGCTGGTCCTAGAAAATAAATGGCAAAACCTCTCTTTAGCCCCCTTCTCAGTATTTGCCATTGCTGTGGCAAGTTATGTGTATTCCTTTAAATTCGGTATTGATTGCCAACCTGATTACATCTGGAATCAATTAAGAACCTCTGGATGGGTCCATAAAGACATCTCCATGAAGGAATAGCTGAGGGGAGAAGCCCCTCTCCAGTGTGGGCAGCACCTACAGTACCCCAGATCTAAAGAGATGTGCGGGCAAGGTAGGGCTGTTTTTGCCTACTCTAATTTGACTCCTTGCTGATGAGTACACCTACACTGACTGCTGCCACCACCACCGCCACCACCATGCTTTTCGAGGCCCAGCTTCCCTCAGCCTTCCAACACAAACTAAAGATCAGTCAGTCTTCAGGAATCCTCCAGGCCTTCAGGACCAAATTTGGTACTGTAGAGGCATCCAGTTTTGTGGACTGGGAAGTTCATAGCGGATCCCTAGCCTCTCTGGAATGCAGAAAACTTCTGGTACAGTAGCCAGCACTTCCTCCATAAGCCAATCTAGTAAACCTCTTTCCCTAATTCTATTCGTTCTCTAGACTCTGTGCACACTGACCACCTTGACTACAGAGCACCCGATATTAGCTGTGTTTTGCAGGTAAGACCTCAGAATCTACTGACAACAACAACAACAACAACAACAACAACAACAACAGCAACAAACAACCTTGTCCAGAGCTACCCAGCCAGTAAGAACAGAGTCAAGATTGACATCAAAACCTTGAGTCCAGAGTCTAGAATTTGTGCTCTTAAGCCCACTCTCCCTTCCCTGACCTTAGTCCCAGTTTTTAAAGTGGTAATTACAACACATTGTTTTCTCTCATAATATCGTTTAAGATTCTCTTTCTCTCTCTCTCTCTCTCTCTCTCTGTGTGTGTGTGTGTGTGTGTGTGTGTGTGTGTGTGTGTGTGTGTGTGCCGTGTGATAGGGTGCAAAAAGTGTCAGATCCCTGAAACGTTACAGGTGGTTGTGAGCTGGCCAATATGGGTGCTAGGAACCAAACATGGTTCCTTGGGAAGAGCTGAATCTGTTCTTAATCATGTCTCCCTGATATTTTTTTAGCCCAAGTTAAAATGAAGTTCATGCAGACACCTACTGTGTACCTTTCTTCACTGAAGACTCGTGAACAGACTCAGTAAGAACGACCTGCCTGCTGTGTACGCACATCCGTTTCTTCACCACATCAGATAAAATCACAATCACTACAGCACGGAGGTCTGTACCCTGTGCTTTCATATAAAATAGCCCCGAGGAATTAAAAACCGACCTTTGCACTAAAATACATAAACTGCTACAAACACAGAATATAAACGAATCTTTAGAGAAAATTATTGACACTCCATACAGGAACAATTCGATTATTGTCACAGGGACAAGTTAATCATTCCTTTGATTAACTACATCTAAAACTAGAAGCAAAACACAAGTCTAAAAATAAAATATTTGTTAATCCAATGTTTGTTTGATTTAAATGTTTCTTTTCTTTTTAAATATCAAAAAATAAGGGAAGGGATGTGTGTGTCTGTCTGTCTGTCTGTCTGTGTGTCTGTCTGTCTGTATGTGTGTCTGTCTGTCTGTCTGTCTCTCTGTGTGTCTGTCTGTCTGTCTGTCTGTCTGTCTCTGGTCTCTGTGTTACTCATGTTTGAAGCCAGGGCTTCATGAACACCAGGCAAGTCCTGAGATCCACCCCCAGGCCCATTGCTTCCTGGTAACAGGTCTGATACATTTTCCCCTGAATTGAACAATATTTTCCTGGAGCAGTATAAAATTATTCAATAACACAACGGCTATTGATCCCCTTGTATTTTTAGGTCTGCAACTTTCACTAACAACAGCACTCTGTTTAAGGGAGAGTGGAGGCTGGTAGAATTCATGCAGGGTTCTGTCTGAGGTTACTACAAGAAGGATGTCTGGAAAAAATGCAAAGTATCAAGTTAGAAAGGGTCAGCAAACAGTGAAAACCGTAAATTAGCAAGTAGAAGCCATCGGCTAATAATTCCCTTATTATTTAGTGAACTGAGGAAAATTCTCTCAGTTAATCTAGAAAGAAAGAAGAAGAAGAAAGGAAGGAAGGAAGGAATAAGGAAGGGAGGGAGAGAGAGGGAGGAAGAGAGACAAAGGGAGGGAGAGTGAGAGAGGTTCATTTTGACTAGCCACAGGCATGCTACAGACCTTCTGCTTAAAGACATGGCCCATCTCTTCTTCCTCTAACACTCCCTACCATGTTTTTAATTTGTGTGTGAGATGCATGTATACATGTTCATGTGTGTAGTGTGTGAAGGTCAGGGGTGGAAGTTGGGCATCTTCCTCAATCACTTTCCACATGATTGGTTTCGAAACAGCGTTACTTTCACTGCTATGATAAAATACCATAGCTCAAAGCAGCCTATAGACGAGAATGTTTATTTTGGCTTACGCTTTCTGGGAGTTAGAACCCATGAGACACGGCATCATGTGAGTAGAGCTGGAAGCAGAGAGATACCGTCTCCACCCACAAGCAGGAAACAGAGAGAGGACAGGAAATGAGACTGTGAACTCTCAAAGGCCACACCCTGTTATGGGTTTCCTCCATATTCTAAAGGTTCCATAACCTCCCCCAAACAGTACCATCCACAGGCACATCTCTCATTCAAGCCGCTAGAAACTCTCTCACTGAACCTGGAGTGCCCCCGCACTGTAAGACTGGCTGTCCAGAACATTCTACGAATCCAAGCGTCTCCATCTTTCCGGCACGGGGTTTACTGACTTGCACCACTGTGCGTGCCTAGCTTTTCGCACGGGTGCTGGAGCTCCATGCTCAAGCTCTCCTGCCAGCTCTTTACTGACAGAACCATTTCTGCAGCACCTTAAAGCAGATTTTAATTAGCATCTTATCTTTGTCTTCTGTTCCCAGTGAGATCTGAAGACAGAAATCACACATTTCTTTGTATCTTCGAGATCTAACGCTGTCGTTCTTTCACTCATTCACTCATTCATTCACTCATTCCTTCACTCATTCATTCACTCACTCATTCATTCATTCATTGACATGATATAATTGGACACCTCTATACGCAGTGTTCTGTTCCAGGAGCAACTACCATTAGTGAACAAAACATATGTTTACGCTATAAGTAACTGGCTATCCTGACTGTGATTTTAATATGCTGAATTCAGTGTGTATGCCAAATGTTGCTGAAGCCTCATAATTATGACCCCCATGCTATAAAGGAAAAAAAAACTGGGGCAGAGAGAGTTGATGCAACTTTTTAAAGACCACACAGTTAAGAAACAGAAGGGACAAGACACGATCGTGAGCAGACCAGCTCCTGAGATAGTGTGTTCATACCCACTTTTCTGTGTGCGCTGTCATACGCACACTCCTGAGCTTGCCCATATGGATAGCTACCTGCCTGGTATCAAAAGGTGAGACGGGAGTGATGGCAAAGATGCGGACGTCAGAAAATTCTCTATACTCTTCGTAGGCATGATGGTTGGTACAGCACAAGAAAACCCACATAGGAGTCTCTCACATCATTAAAAATGAGACTCAGAGACTGGGGAGATGACTCAGTTCATAAAGTACTTGATGCACAGTCATAAGGGCCTGCGCTTGGGATCGGCAGCACCCAGACAGAAAGCAAGAAGTGTGAGCCTAGCCTTGTTATCCCAGCCGCAAGAAGGCAGAGAAAGAAAGCATCGTTCAGTCTCCGAACATCATCACACAGGTTATTAGTTGCAAAATACCTAACATGACACCTTTTTACATTTTTGTGATTATAGTAGATAGTAGTGCAAAATATAAAATGTATACTTGCAAGAAAGAAAGGAAGGAAGGAAGGAAGGAAGGAAGGAAGGAAGAAAGAAAGAAAGAAAGAAAGAAAGAAAGAAAGAAAGAAAGAAAGAAAGAAAGAAAGAAAGAAATCAGAAACGGAATGATCCCCGAAGCTTCCTGGCCAGCTAGTCTAGCTGAATTCATTGTGAACTCCTCATACAGTACTAGACCTTACCCCTGAAATAATAAGGTGGGGATCTACAAAGACACCGGATGTCAATTTCTGGTATATATATATATATATATATGTATGTATGTATATCACTCAAAAACACACACACACCCACACACACAAACACAAAAAAATGGTTTAAAACGAAAGTCAGTTTTAGTGGCACATGGCTATAATCTATGCACCTGGAAAGTGGAGGCAGGAGGGGTGAGGAATTGGAAGACAGCCTCAGTTACATGTCAAATTTGCGGGAAGCTTTGGCATAATAATAATAACACTATCATTTCCCATGCTAAAAATTTTAATAATACCAAGCCGTTCGCCTGTATAAGGTCACAGGCAGTGAGAGAGCTATAAAACAAACAAGACATACTATGCCAAAAAGATAAGCAAAGGAGTGCAGAAAGGGATTTGATTAGTTCTATTTTTAAATGCGAAAGCCGTAGGATGAGAAACTTCTATGCCTTGTAAAGGAGATGGAGTGGAAAGGGGGAAAGAGGGAAGAAGACAGGAGGAAGACTAGGCAGATAGGGAGATGGTGAGAACTGGGGTGCGAGGAAGATGGTGTAGGCAGAGGATGCAAGCGGACCATGTTGTGGATCACCAGGAAACTGCCAAGATTGAGCACGCGCAGATCAGAAGCGGAGTCAGCCCCATCCACCCCACCCGGCAAAAAGGATCCTGCTGGCTGGGAGGTTGACTTGTTGGCCACCAGCTGCAGTCCTATCTACGCTGACAGCTGTCACAGGTCGCCGCAGACAATAGTGCTATGAAAGGCTGCCTCTAAAGCACGGGTGGTCTTCAAACAGGGCAACAGCCTTGGCATTGTTTTGTAATAAAAGCCTGGAGGTCAAAGGGACTAGTTCAAATGCTAAAAATGTATCTCTCTAAGTAGAAATGTTATATTTTTCTGTGAATTAAACAGAAAATGGAGCATTGTGGTTAGCACAAACATGCACACATGGACAAAGGCATGTGAGAAACACGTCCTCATCAATCGCTTAGTTTTTAAAAATATTACAGAAAATAGAGTTGTCAAAAATAACTGAGGAAAGGCTAAGAAGATGCCTCCATCAGTAAAATGTCTTTTACACAAGCGTGAAGTCCTGAGTTCAGATTGCCAGCACTCTGGTACCTCTCAGTAACCAGCACAGAGGGGCGAGGAGAGACAGCTAGATCTCAGGAGCTAGCCAATGTAGCCAATCGGTGAGATCCTGCCTCAGCGAGACACCTTGTCTCGAAAATAAAGTGGAGAGTGATAGAGGAAGCAACCAATAGAAGTCTCTGTTCTCCACGTATAAACACACACACATTCACACACTCATACACACACGCACACACTCATACACACATATACTCATGCACACACACTTGCACACATTCAAACATGCAAAATTCAAATAGTGATAGAATAAAAGAAGACTCGCAGACAGACATGAGGAGATTCCAGTGAGACTCTGAGGTAAACCCTGAAAGGAACAGACAGAGGATGGGCGTAGATATAAACCAGCAGGTAGCTGAACTGAAGACAGAATACAAAGGAGATTCACACTGCTCTTAGAGGCCAACGCTGTGGAGAGGTGACTAAACATGTGGAAGACAAGGAATAGTTTGAATGGATTAAGTAACTTACGAGCTAGTCAGGGAAGGGGACAAAGCCATGGCCTAGGCATTTAATAATAAATAAAGAGGCCAGGAGGAAAGAACGGATTTTTTTTAAAATTAGACTTAGAATCTCTTTGAGTTGATAGAAGGGAGAAGGGAGGGAGGGAGGGGAGGGGTGGAGGAAGGGAGGGAGGGAGGGAGGGAGGGAGGGAGGGAGGGAAGGAGGAACATCTACACAGAAGAGGAACAAAACACACCCAGTACCCAGTACTAGTAAAAGCCCCCTGGGAAGGAACCCACAGCAGAACTTCTCACTTTGATCCAGGGCATCTGGAATAATAAGACAAATCTGATTGGCCTCAACAGCAACCACAAGATGCTACCCTCATCACTGGCCGGTGCAGTTGTTTGGTGCTTCCCTGAAAAGGCCACTTCTGTTCGCTCCCCTTTGTTCTTCAAAGCTCGATGAGGTAGGCGCCTGGGTTATTATCTCTCTCGGTGACACCTCAGTTTCAAATATTAGAAATCATTTTACCATCATTAAATCTGAGACAGTCTCCTAAGTGGATACAATCTGCTGTGTGGATTCAATCCTTACTACCCTCTCTTGTCTCCTCCCTCTCCTTCCGACCCTTTCTTCTTCCCCAGTGTCCTGTCTACTTTCACTCTGTTTGCTTATTTATTTTGGTTTGTTTTGTGGAGCTATTTTGTGTTCAGACCTGCACTGGACAGAGGGTATCCAGAAATCACTAATACTCAGCACTCCTCCTGATCCTCAAGTTCTAACCAGCTTTCGGGTCCCCTCTTGCACAAAGTTCCCTGACCTTGGAGGGGGTGATAGAAACAGTTGTTCCGATTATTATGTTCGACCCTCAATGGTCACTTCTCAACAACTATGAAGGTATTTGCCCTTGATCTCCGAGCTCTCGGGCTAGTAAAATCTGCTCCATGAAGCTCTTTCTCATGATCACAAGTGTCCCATTGCCTTCAGAGGCCAGAAATTACACACCGGGTGCTAAACGTAGAGCTCATTTTTAAGTCAGTAGGAAAAGAGGTAAACAAAGTTTCTATAATTCCTTCTTTACCCAACGTTTAGCCACCAACAACACCCAAGTCAATATAAAGCCAATCGGACATTTCATCTTAATCAGCTCCAATTCACAAGCCACCTACGTGGACTACAGGCATTGAACTGCTGCTCACATCCATTAGAAATTAGTTCATAAATAAAGCATATGCAAAATGGAACTGATTAATACACAGCAAATCTCCCAAAGCCAAGTCTTCACAGCCTCATACATTTTGTGACATCCTTCTGGGATATATGAAGCACAGTAGGTATTACTGTTTTAAATTATGATCAAAATGTTACATTTACAGTAACTTATTTTTACATCCAATAGAATGTCCTGTCCTCAAAAAAAGAAAGAAAGAAAAGAGAATATTGAGCTGGTGAGATGACTTAGTAGGCAAAGGCATTTGTCACCAGGTCTAAAGACCTGAGTTCAATTCTTAGGGTCCCCGTGGTAGAAGGAGGGACCCAGATCCTTCAGATTGTCCTCAGACCTCCATTTGTGTGACCTGGCACACACTTCCAGCTGATACTTCAACACACAGAATAAGTAAGCCTAGGTAATAAAGTATAGAAAATCTCAGGTTTTAGTGGAGGTGTGGAAAGGAGGTGTGTTCTATCATGTTGATCAGTTTTTTAAGGTGGTAAAATTTCTACGTAAAACAGTAGAGTGAGCCCTCAAAAAATGAAATGTGGGTGACCCAAAAAAACTCCACCAGAGAATTCCTACAGCTGATAAACAACTTCAGCAAAGTGGTTGGATATAAAATTAACTGAAACAAATCAGTAGCCTTCCTCTATTCAAAGGATAAACAGGCTAAGAAACAAATTAGGGAAATGACACACTTCAAAATAGTCACAAATAATATATAATATCTTGGTATGACTCTAACCAAACAAATGAAAGATCTGTATGACAAGAACTTCAAGTCTCTGAAGAAAGAAATTGAAGAAGACCTCAGAAGATAGAAAGATCTCCCATGCTTGTGGATTGGCAGGATTAATATAGTAAAAATGACCATCTTGCCAAAAGCATTATACAGATTCAATGCAATTCCCATCAAAATCCCAACTCAATTCTTCATAGAGTTAGAAAGAGCAATTCTCAAATTCATCTGGAATAACAAAAAACCCAGAATAGCGAAAACTATTCTCAACAGTAAAAGAACTTCTGGGAGAATCATTATCCTGGACCTCAAGCAGTACCACAGAGCAATAGTGTTAAAAACTGCATGGTCTTGGTGCAGTGGCAGGCACGTAGATCAATGGAATAGAATTGAAGACCCAGAAATCAACCCACATACCTATGGTCACTTGATCTTTGACAAAGGAGATAAAACCATCCAGTGGAACAAAGATAGCATTTTCAACAAATGGTGCTGGCTCAACTGGAGGTCAACATGCAGAAGAATGCAAATTGACCCATTCTTATCTCCTTGCACTAAGCTCAATTCCAAGTGCATCAAGGACTGCCACATAAAACCAGACACACTGAAACTAATAGAAAAGAAACTGGGAAAGAGTCTTGAACATATGGGCACTGGGGAAAATTTCCTGAACAGAACACCAATAGCTTATGCTCTAAGATCAAGAATCGACAAATGGGATCTTGTAAAATTACAAAGTTTCTGTAAGTCAAAGGACACTGTCAATCGGGCAAAACAGCAACCAACAAATTGGGAAAACATCTTTACCAATCCTACATCCAAAAGAGGGCTAATATCCAATATATACAAAGAACTTAAGAAGTTAGACTCCAGAGAACCAAATAACCCTATTAAAAAATGGGATACAGAGTTAAACAAAGAATTCTCAACTGAGGAAACTTGAAGGTCTGAGAATCACCTAAAGAAATGTTCAACATCCTTAGTCATCAGGGAAATGCAAATCAAAACAACCCTGAGATTTCACCTCACACCAGTCAGAATGGCTAAGATTAAAAAAAAAAAAACCTCAGGAGACAGCATGTGCTGGCGAGGATGTGAAGAAAAGAAAGAGGAGGAACACTCCTCCACTGCTGGTGGGATTGCAAGCTGGTACAACCACTCTGGAAATCAGTTTGGCTGTTCTTCAGAAAATTGGGCATAATACTACCGGAGGACCCTGCTACACCACTCTTGGGCATATACCCAGAGGATTATCCAGCATGTAATAAGGACACATGCTCCACTATGTTCATAGCATCCCTATTTATAATAGCCCGAAGCTGGAAAAAAAACCCAGATGTCCCTCAACGGAGGAATGGATACAGAAAATATGGTGTATATGTACACGATGGAGTACTATTCAGCCATTAAAAACGATGAATTCATGAAATTCTTAGACAAATGGATGGAACTGGAAAATATCATCCTGAATGAGGTAACCCAATCACAAAAGAACACATATGGTATGCACTCACGGATAAGTGGATATTAGCTCAGAAGCGTGGAATAGCCAAGACACATTTCACATATCAAAGGATGCCCAAAAAGGAGGAAGAACAAAGTATAGATACTTGGGTCCTTTGTAGAAAGGGGAACAAAATACCCACAGAAGGAGATACAGAGACAAAGGGTGGAGCAGAGTCTGAGGGAAAGATCATCTAAAGACTACCCCACCCAGGGATCCATCCTATATACAGTTACAAAACCCAGACACTATTGTGGATGCCCACAAGTGCTGGTTGACCAGAGCCAGATATAGCTGTCACCTGGGAGGCTCTGCTAGTGCATGACAAATACAGAGGGGGACACTCTCAGTCAGTCATTGAACTGAGCACAGGGTCACCAATGGAGGAGCTAGAGAAAGGACCCAAGGAGTTGAAGGGGTTTGCAGCGCCACAGGGGGAGGAACAATGAGTCACACAGTACTCCCAGAGCTCCCAGGGACAAAACCATCAACCAAAGAGTACACATGGAGGGACCCATGGCTCCAGATGCATAAGAAACAGAGGATGCCTTGTCTGAGGAGAGGAGAGGCCCTTGGTCCTGGAAAGACTTGATGCTGTAGTGTAGAGAAATACCAGGACAAGGAAGCGGGGGAGGGTTGATTGGGGAAGGGGAGATGGCTTATGGGATTTTCAGGGGAGGGGGAAACCAGGAAAGGGGACAACATTTGAAATGTAAATAAAGATTATATTCCAAAAAAAGAAAAAAGAAAAAAGAAATTGTCATCATTTAACCCAATTGGCTTTGTCATTTTTATAGCAAAGATCAATAATCGTCACAAATAACAACTAACTAAAGCCACAATGCAGAAAGAAAGAAAGAAAGAAAGAAAGAAAGAAAGAAAGAGAGAGAGAGAGAGAGAGAGAGAGAAAGGAAGGAAGGAAGGAAGAATGAGAGAAAGAAAAAGAAAGAAAGAAAACCAAGGAAAACTAATAGACAGTTCTAAAGAAAGAAATGCCCACAGCCAATAAACATGTGACTATCTCTAGCAGCCATTACTTTACAATACAATTTTGTGCCAGTATTATTTTTTTCTTATAAAGGACAACATTTACTTGGGTCTGGCTTACAGGTTCAGAGGTTTAGTCCATTATCATCAGGGAGGGAGCATGGCAGCATCCAGGCAGGCATGGTGCAGGAGGAGATGAGAGTTCTATATCTTCATCTGAAGACTGCTAGCAGAATACTACTTATGCCAGTATTAAAATAAGAAGAAAATTCATTGGGTGCAAGCCTAGAACAGTCACTAGGATGTACTACTGGTAATCAGAGAGCACAGGGCAAAACAAAGCTTAGTTTGTTTTCAGGTTGTGTTATTAGAAGTACTGAGATTCCCCACAGGTGAAGTATCTGTATCACACCTGCAGGGAAGCTCGGCTGTAAGAGCCCGAAGTCGGAAGAGACAACGTGAGAGAAGGAAGATATGGGAGGAATTGGGTAAACATGTTCGAAACACATTATATTAAATTCCCAAAGAATTAATAAAGACATTTTCTTTTTTTTTATTTTCTAAGTTTTTTTATTTACATTCCAAATCATTTCCCCTTTCCCATTTCCTCCCTCCCTGAAAGTCCCATAAGCCCCCTTCCCTCCCTCTTTTCCCCATTCAACCCCTTCTTGCTTCTCTGTCCTGGCAAGACATTTTCTTAAAAGATCGAAAATAAGTGGTCAAGAGTACCAGCCATTAACACTTTATGTCACACATGTAACCGTCGCCCGGGGACCACCGCGGAAGAGGATGTGGAAAAGATACAAGAGCTAGGGGATGGGCAGCATGCCCTGAGATGCTGTCTTCTGCACTGGCCCTGCTGCTGCACACGCATAAGCCCATAACAGATAGCTGTGGCCTCCTGCTCAAGATGGAGCGGGCCAAACATTCCAACATGGGTGGGGGGAGGGCTCGAGATGCCTCACCTGTAGTGGAGGAGGTATTGGCAGTTGATGGCTGCTAAGGATAGAACAGTCACTTCTCTTTAGGCAGAGTGGCTATTGCTAAGTTGCCCACATCCCAAGAGAGGATCTCACACCACATGCAAATCTGTTGGACTCAGTGGGTTATTTAAAAAAAAAAACTATGAGGAAGATGTACTGAAGGTGTCCAGGAGAAGTTGGAGGGAGAGAGGAAGAGGTAGATATAATCAAGATACATTGCAGATATGTATGACAATTTCAAAAACTGAAAAGCTACACATGTATTTTTCATGGGAATGCACACATATACGTGTCTTTGTGTCTACATACCCACTTATGGAAGCTACTGAAGAAAATGCCAATAGAGGTTGCCCCTGAAAGGGTACGGATGGGTGTAATGATTGTTCTTTTCACATTTTGACTTATGTACATATATGTCTAGTCAAGAGATAATTAAATTTTGGACTTGTAAATCAAGAAATTGCACATAAAATTTTTTTCTTTCTTCTTCTTTTTTTTAATAAATAGGGCAGGAAGAATAATGACCCCTAAGGCACCCAGTATCCAGGAACATGAGCGCCTTTGTTAACTACTGTTGTTAAAGAAAATTGAGACAGTCTTTTCTGGAGGGCACCTGACAAGGTCAAGAGAAACCTAAAACGAGCATATCCTTTGCCTGACCTCCATCACCCATACAGCACTCTGAGAACCTACCATAACAAAATAAGCAAGCATACACCTCAAAACAAGATGCAGTCATTTCCTGAAGACTTGCCAATACCATGAGTATCTTTTAATCAGAATCTGATGATGGTGCAACGGAACACTGAGCGAATGAGATGCAGGAAGAGGGAGAGCCTTGGACCTGGAAAGCACCAAACACTATGCGGAGAAATGGCTGGCCTCTTTTACGTTGGCACATACATGACACTTGGAAAGTACATTGGTGAGGTTTGGTCTGTTGCCATATATTGTAATGCTAAATGCTGGCCCCCAAGATCCTTAGCATGGAAGAGATCCTTATGTAATCTTGTATCACCTTTCGTCTTATTTAAAACTATTGGTTGAATAAAGATGCCCGCAGTGTGTAGCTGGGGAGAAGAGAGGTAGGTGTGTCTTCAGTTCCCAGACTCGGGGGGTCTGAGGCAGAGACCCAGGAGGAGAGGAGAGAGGAGAAGGAAGAAGGTGCCAAGGAGTAGGTGGACCATGAGAGTATTACCATGGGGGCTGGTCAGCTGACGTGGGAGAGGCAAGTTTTAGGGATTATATTGACAGGGACGTAGACAAAATAGCATAGAGGGTGGATATCTGCCCAGCTCTGGTACTTTTAAGGCTTATTATAAATATAAAGGTTCTGAGTCTTTTAATTGGGAACTGAATGATCTAAGGTGGGGTAGAACCCCCCCCATTAATGTTTACTATAACAATACAGATAGCAATATAGCAGAAGTGTCAGCTGTTGCCTTTTAACAAATATCTTTGAGTGATATAAAGATTCAAGTTACTTCCCCTCATTTTTTTTATGCCCTTGATATTGAACAAATAAAAAGTACAATTTGAGGTGAATGGAACCAGAAGTCAGTTTGCCAGGGACCAAATGCCTGCGCTGCTACTTGTGACAATGGGATGTGTCACACCGCCTCTCCCAGGACCTACCACTGTGCCTCCTTCCTACCCATAAGAAAGGGACAATAACTGTTACTACCCCCAGAATGTTAAAGTGAGTTCAGTGGACTGACAGAGACACAGCCCTCAGAACAGGCCCTAGAATGTAAGATTGTTGTTGCGCATGCGGAAGACACACACACACACAAAACTCTATCTTTTTTTAAGAATTAAAAAAAAAGCAAATATGTAAGATTTAGGAGACAGTGAATGAAAATAAATGCAGCAGAGACCACTTAAGACAAAACTAGTCAAAATGTAGAAAGTGGGGTACCTGCCCCCCAGTTGATACATTCATAACAACCCATAGGCCTAAAGTTCAGGGACTATCACATGGAAGGGAGCAAGAATAGAAGGATTGCAAGAGCCAAAGGAGCATCTGCTGTGAGATTGCATCATCTGTATATGATGGGGAAGCTGGACCATGAGATATCAGTAATATGGTTTCCTAGACAAGACCTGAGAACTGACAACAAGAGAAACCACAGACAATGACTGCTGAGAGAGAGAAAGACACTCAGTCTTCCTGGGTATGTTTCCACTAACTGGGGGCTAATGTGTGGTCAGCCCTACACATATACACACAAAGAACATTAAACAGAATCAGAAAATCATAGTGGGTGTTCATTTTTAATATACACATCCATATATGTAACGAGAACATTAAGAGAGAGAAAGACAAGCAGAGAGAGAGAGAGACCATGAATTTGACAGGGGACAAATCACAAGACAGTCTGGAAGGAGGGGGAAGTGCTATAAACACATTATACATTTATAAAAAAAATCATTTCATTACAAATATATACAATTAGCAGATTCTGATAATGCAATTGGCTATAAATGATTTCATCTTTTCATATCGATAGCTTAACGTAAAATCAACAATACAAAGAAAAGCGTAGAAAAAACAGATACAGGACCTCCCCACAGAGAAGAGACTTTGAATCTTACCTTCCGGAAGGGAGACATTCTGTTTGGACATCTGATTTCAAATTCAAAAATCAAGGCACATCTTTCTTACTAAATTGGGGAAGAAAAAAAAAACAGATGCTACAAAAAAAAAATCTCTAGAGATATTCTGTGGTTGACAAGAGCAAAACTTTTACCAAGCCGTGGGAGACTGGTGATCAGGCCCGTCCCTCTGAAATGAGAGATCTGTTGCTAGGATTCCAGTGCCTCCAAAATCTGCAGGACAACGGGCAACTGATGAGACAGGCTTGGCAAGAGAGAATCGCAGACCCGGAGGACCACAGCAATGATTTATGCTGAGAAACCTGGTCCAGAACTGTGACAAAAAAAGAACCTGTTGGTGTTAGATCGTTCCTATTAGCCATCCGTTATCCCCAATTAACAAAGCCATGAAGACAGACTCTTGTTCAAATGAAAAGAATAGCCAAATCGTATATGCTCACAGTTGGCTATAAAATAATTTTAGTTTAAAAAATTTTTTTTGTTAAATCATCTAATAACCCATTAGGTCCTAGATTGCCTTTTGTCTGATAACTTTTCTTAGTTGTTTTGAAGCTTGTGTTTGCATAGATATAAATACAGATACAGATACAGATACAGATATATGGAAAAGCAAGCTGCCAAAAAAAATTGCACTAAGTGACCTCTAACCTTCCCACTGGGTGGCAGCGATCCTCTTTCCCTGCAAGGCAGGGCAAAAAAGCGGGTCCCCCTCCAGAATAGCTGCAAGTGGGATCTTGTCAATTAGGAGATAGCCAGGCCCTTTGTAAGCTATCTTAAACTAGTCTTGGTAGAATAGCTGAGGCAACAGAACCTCCAAAGACAACTCAAGAAAATGCGTCTCTGTGGCCCTCAGCTCCCAGCCGCCAGCCGGCCTTGGCACATGCATAGCAAAGATGGTGGGACGTGAGATTGGACTGTCCCCATTCCTTTCTCTGCACCTCTCTCTTACTGAGAACTACTACTCCTTTTCTCACAAGCCAGTGACTGTCCGAGGACACTCAGGGAGAAACTTCATTATTTAAACACCATTTTATCTATCTTAAAGTAACCCTATACCCCCAAATAAGCTCTCAATCATCTGGCAAATTAAAACCCTCCCTGCTGAGGTCAGTTTCTCAGGGATAGAACACGTACACAGCATAGGTTATGCCCTAGGTTCGATGCCCAGCCCTAGAGGGTAAATCAACACTTCCATTCTGTACTGACATGAGCTGAGGTGTTACAAGCAAACAGATCTGCTTCAGGAGCTGCATAGGAAGCTGGAAATGGACTGAACTGTCCCATAGTTTTAAAGGGAGGGAAGGCACAGTCCAATTATCCCAAATGAGTACGTAATCAATGGAAGCCATGGAAAGAAGTCACGGAGTCAGGAGCAGGAGCATTGGTGAAGGGCGGGAGTCACGTGGCCCTTCAGAGTGAGTTCTGTGAGTGATCTGAGCACCTGAGTCCAGCAAGAAGAAGAGGGGATCCTGATGCCCAGAACACAGGGTTCATCTCAGTGTCCCTCTGTTTGTTTCCGGTCCCTTCTTGTCTTTTCAATGCTGAGGTAGAACCCAGAGCCTTGCCCAAGCTAGGTAAGTGATTTACTACTGAGATATATCCCTGGTTCTCGTCTTAGTTTTTTCCCTTAATAAAGTGAGCATGGGATGGTTTACGGTGCTAGAGATGAAGGATTCAGGGACCAAAGAAAGAGGAGTCAGTCCCAATCTACCACTCCTGTGTGAGGGTCTGTAACTTGAGAACAATATCAATCTAATAAGAATGCCGAGAGAATTGAATCTAATATGAGCGACGCTCTTTTTTTTTAAGATTTATTTATTATTATATGTAAGTATACTATAGCTGTCTTCAGATACCAGAAGAGGGTGTCAGATCTCTTTATGGATGGTTGTGAGCCACCATGTGGTTGCTGGGATTTGAACTCAGGACCTTCAGAAGAGCAGTCAGTTCTCTTAACCGCTGGGCCATGACGCTCTTAACACATAAATGTGCCTAGCATGTAGAAGCTGGTGACAAAGACAACAATGATTAACAGGTAGGGGCTACACATGTGTAGTCTCAAGTGATACTCACCATGTCTGTCTCTCATCAAAGTGACAACCTAAGCAGAGACACAGAGAACTATGGTACCGGCCACAGTGTGCTGGCTAATAATGTGGAGTTTGAGGTTCTACTGCCTAAAATTCAAATCCTGGCTTCCATACCCGCTAACTGGTCAGAGTTGGACAAGTTGTTTAACCCTTAGCACCACAGTTTACTCAACTCCAAAGCCAGGTATAAGTAGAACCCACAACATTGGGTTGATTAAAATTATACATGTACATGAAGTCTACCAGGTATAGAGAGTACACAGCGAGTGTCAAATAATTGATCTCATCTGTTAATGTTGTCTGAGATTTCCATGGGTCTAGGAAATGAGAATTCCAGGTTGAAGGAAAAAGGCACTTGTGGGAGGGGGAGGGGACAAGGTATGTGGCCTGGCCACCCAAGGAGAGGTGCCAGGATTTTAGACTCCCAAAGCCAAAATTGTTAGGTCACCTTTTGTTCAGAAGATAGCCATCCTCTCAATTCAGTACCGTGGCTTGAACTGCCTGCCCTTCATGGGTCATGGTGACAGCAGTCATAGCTACCAAACAGCTGGACAAAATCTTCTGCTCCAAAGTGCATCCCCGGGAGCCTCTGTCAGAATCCAAATGGCTTTGTGCTGTTGGAGTTAATTCTTGGCTAATACATCACACCCAGTGATTTTTCCATCTTTACGATCCATTTTTATGTCACAGATGCATGGTTGCAGATGTCCATGAAGGACAGAAGCATCTGGAGTTAGAGTAGTAACTCTGCCTAGCATGGGTGCTGAGGACTGAACCTGGGTCCTTTTAAAGAGCAGCATGTTCTTTTAACCACGGACCTATCTCACCAGACCCAAATTTTACCTTAAAATGCAATTGATGAACTGACAAACACTATTAAAATGAATTATCATAGAAACATTAAGAGTAAAAGCATGAGATAGATAAACCTCATTTAAACACACACACACACCAGCCGGGCGGTGGTGGCGCACGCCTTTAATCCCAGCACTTGGGAGGCAGAGGCAGGCGGATTTCTGAGTTCGAGGCCAGCCTGGTCTACAAAGTGAGTTCCAGGACAGCCAGGGCCACACAGAGAGAGGCCAGCCTGGTCTACAAAGTGAGTTCCAGGACAGCCAGGGCTACACAGAGAAACCCTGTCTCAAAAAACCAAAAAAAAACAAAACAAAACAAACACACACACAAACACACACACACACAAACACACACACACACAAACACACACACACACACACACACACACACACACACACACACGGAAAACCTGTTTACCAAAACACAAATCCTGAGAGAAAAAAAATCCTTTCTTTCTTTAATCACAGACAGTGTTTCTTACTCATAAACAAAATAACTCTAATTAGCAAATAAAGCTAAGTCTATAATAACCCTTCAGAATTACACAGAGGAGGTCGCAAAATCACTCTCTGTCTTCCTAAGTGCATCACAGGCAGTATGCAACAAGCTGTCGCTTACTTTTTTATTTCGGTTAAATGACTCATACATTTTTTTGTGATGTAAATTAACTGCCTGATGAGACTAATGCCCTATGAACTCAGCCGACTATTTATAGTGGCCGTTTTGTAATTGAAATCAAACTGTTATCCTAGAAAAAAAAAGACAGAAGCATGGCTTTCAAAAACTATTATAAAAAGTCACTGGCTGTAACTTGAAGAAACTTACCTTTCCAAGGTTTTATTTCTCAAGGGGGTTGGGAGTGGGGTATGGATTATAGGAAGACTTTCAGAGTAAACCAGGCAGTTAATGAAGGTGATCTGAGGGACAGGCTAACAAGGCTGATTCTAGCATTTTCTGACTTGACACACAATTCCACACACCCAGTCTGTTCCTACCTTCCACTTACAGAGCATCCATTTCAGGATGGCTAGTGATTTCTCTCTGTGACTGAGAGGATAATGGTGTTTTTGCCTGCTCCGGGATCTTGACACACGCTATCAAGAGTGAGTGTGGATGAGCAAGTGGACTTTCACTTGCATAACACAAGCGGAAATGGTAGCAACCAAAGATGGCGCGACTCAAATCTCACCAGGATCACGTGGCTGTTATTCTGTGCCACTCAGGTTAAACCCGATCTGTCATTTATCATGGATAAGCTATGGCTGAGGCACTAGGTTAGTGTAATCTTTCTGAGGATTTAAAGGAGTCATCTCCAAGTCTGGAATTGGCCTAGCATGAAGCAGCGAGCTTCAGCACTTCCTCTCGTCTCTTCGCAACTATGTGGCCTCGAAACAGTCGCTCCATTACCACGCGGCTCTCACTGCCCAGCCAGTCGAGTCCAATCCTTTCTAAACTTAATAACAAAACAGGGAGAAAGAAACCTCTATACCTACATTTCTATGTGCTAATCGAATTCCCCGGAGCAAAACAGTAAGGGTGCGAAGAATAAGAGAGCCTCTCACCCTTGGGTGACAAGGGCAATTCCAGAGAAAAGAGACAAGTAAAATGGCTTCATTATGATGAATTTTATACAAAGACCCTGCTAACTGCAGCTTGGCTAGACAGAGAAAATTGGGCCTATTTAATTTAATGATCTATTAAAACTTGCATGAAAGTGGCCTCAGAGATAAGAGAAAAAAATTACGGTGAAAATGTCACCGGGGAGAGACGACCAGGAACATCTCCAGTCCTGGGCTTGAATCTGACGCCCTCAGCACATCATAGAATCAAGTCTAGGGTGCGCAGTTCCTCGTAGCGATGTGAAGACATTCGTTATCTACTGGACTAAACTCAAGCGCGCAAACTAGAAGGAATCCGTTGCTAAAACACAGGCTGATCTGCTAGTGTTTCCTGCATCAGAGCCAACATTAGTCTGACCGTAGAGAAAATGGCAAAAGGGATCAAGTGGTAAAGTTACATGGGGCCAGCAAGGGCACCGGTTGGCTTTGGCCGTGGGGCTGCTGGGTCTGGACCGGCTACTTTGAGAAAGAGTAGAGCCCTGGGGGGCGGGGGGGGAGGACCAACTGTGAGGGAGGGGGGGCTGGAGCAGACCTGATGTTCAGGGAGCACAAGAACAAAGCATGAAACAACAGAGTCGGGGAGTTAACGAGAGTAATGGGCAAGTGGGGTTCGAGGGGAAGGATGGGGAATCAGGCAGACTGCAGACACAGAACAAGATGACAGCATCAGGGTCGAAGGACACGGAAAGAGACCAGAGCCCAAAGACGGAGACCAAGAGGCCTGCACAGCTGTCTGGCCTTAGAAGGAAAACAATGTCAAGCAGGGACTGGATCCTGGAACTTCAGACACTCGGAATTGGTTTCCCTAATAGGAACAAAACCCTAGGAACCGGATCCAATGCAGCGACAGAGTCTTACAATAGTAACCAAGAAGAAAAGAGTTACCAGACCCTAGTAGGTGCAATTCCAAGTAGGTGGGTCATAGCTAGACTAACGCAATGCTGTTACAGGTGGAATGACCCCCTAGTCCTCTGCATTTTCAGACTAAAAGCAGACCTTTACCACCTCCAACCTCACCACCAAGACTTTTATAATCTTGGGTAAATTATTTGACCTCTCTCAGCCTCAGTTTCCTCCCTGCAAATAGACTCTTGGGACCTTCTTCGCAGGTTTGCTGAGTGGTTTAAATGAGATATGTGTAGCATGTGGTGAGGTACAACATACATCACATCTTTCCCGTTGTTCTCTATCCCCCTCAGTGCCCTCCCCACACTCTGTTGGTTAAGGGTGTTTCTGAGTGTTATTTAATGAGCCCACATCGCCCATCCGGTTCTTGCCACAGTGGCAGGGACACACAGGCCTGTCTCCTCGATGACAGACTGAACTGGCTTACTTTGTGCAGGATGTTCTAACAAATCACCAACCTGCTGGCTTATAAACCCCAATGCATTCCCTACACTTCTAGATGCAGGCTGAGAGACCCAGACAGAGGAAGAGCGTGCTTTTTGGTTCATAGATAGGGTCTTCTCATTGTGTCTTCACATACTGGAAAGTGTGACTCTCTGCAGTCCCCACCAACAGAGCACTAATATTGCTCACAAAGGACTAACTCTCTCATCCTATCACATCTCCAAACTTCATCTTCCCATAACAGATCTTCACAGTCAGGATTTCAGTTATGTAAATTTGAGAAGGAATGAAAACATCCATCTTTTGTGAATGAACAGCAAAAGCTTCCTTCAGCTATGAGGGACACAACACACCCATGTGCTGGGTATATCTGCATCCTCCAGCTATACAGGATATAACACAGCTGTGTGCTGGGTATATCTATATCCTCTAGCTATGCAGGATACGCCACATGCATGTTCTGGGTATATCTGCATCCTCTATCTATGCAGGATACACCACACCCATATGCTGAGTTGATCTGCATCCTCCAGCTATGTGGGATACACCACACCCATATGCTGGGTTTATCTGCATCCGCCAGCTATGCAGGATACACCACATCCATGTGCTGGGCATATCTGTATCCTTCAGCTATGTAGGATACAATACACCCATGTGCTAGGTGTATCTGCATCCTCCAGCTATGCGGGATACACCACACCCGTGTGCTGTGCATATCTGCATCCTCCAGCTATGCGGAATACGCCACACCCATGTGCTGTATTGAACAGTTCAGTTATCAAAAATGACTTTCGAAAACTATTCAAGGTTTTGAATCAAAGCAAAACATCAAACAACTTGGTGAAAACTTTCTACGAGTAAAAACTTTTATGATGAATAAATTAATTTTTTTTTTTTGCTATCCAGTGAACTTTTGCTTTATGGGGTGAACTTTCTATTCTTTCCGCATCCATTAATAGCAGCAAAGCAACGGTGAAAGTTATCACTTTCTATAATCTTGTAGATTGTGCTAAATCTTTAATTTTAGGATAAGCCTGAGGTAGTCACAGCATTGTCCTCAACTAAATAGAACACTGTACTGACTTATTACTACTTAGCATTATTATTATTATTATTATTATTAATTGTTTATGTTTGTTTTGTCTTGTTATTATCAAATACCTGAGAGAAACCATGTAAAGTTCAAAAGATGTGTCTCGGCCCATGGTTCCAGAGGTGTCAGTCTGTGCTTACTTGACTTTATGGCAAGAATCCTCACAGATGTGTTATTCACAGCATGGCAGCCAGGAAACAGAAATAGCTATAAGGGACCAGGGCAAAGACACTCATGACACACTTCCTCCATAAAGGCCTCAGCATCCCCAATACCTCCCAATCAGCCATGAGGATTTCCAATCGATCAATAGAGTAAAGCATCGCTTAGGACAGAGCCTGATCTGCTGGGGAAACATGCTCACAGACGGTCCCGGAGATACACTGTACTAATCGTCCAGATTTTTCTCGATTCCACCAACTTGACAATCAAGATCAAGCCCCAGGGATACTTAGAGCTAACGTCACACTCCAAGTAAGATCAAGAAGTGTTGGAAATGAATGGGTCCAAATCTGGAAGTCCATGCTTTTAACAAGTTATGCTGTCTCCCCTCAGGGACACCATACTGGTTCAACTGGGGGAGAGGCTCTCCTCCCCTCCTGGACACTCACTGTAGGTTCTCTGCTTTCCCCTCCCATGACTAACATCTTGGCCTGTTTTCCTGAGTATGATTTGCTAGCTTCTTCCCTGACAAAAGCTATTATATCACAAGCAAATTGCCTTTAGGTTGGAGATGAAAGATGTATTTGAAAACCAATCATTGTAATTCATCATACTTAATAAGAGATAATATTCATTGCATCATCTCAATAGATACATTAAAGTTGTACCTTTATGCTAACATGAGTAATAATATGTTAAATAATTTATTTTATATTAATTCATTATTGAAAACAAATCTTAACCAACCAGTTAGGATAAACTCCCATAGTCTGATACAAAGTCACTTCAAAAGGCTACAAAGCTAGGCATGATGGCACATGTCTGGAATGCCAGAATTTGAAAGGTAGAGGCAAGAAAATCATATTTAAGCCAAGATATTAATCCTTGGCGATATAGTGAGTTTGAGGCCAGCTTAGGTGTCATAAGACCCTGTCTCATAACAGCAAGTCAGATATGGTGGCATACACATACAGAATTTGGGAGGCAAAGGCAGAGCCATTCAGATCTCTGTGAGTTCAAGGCTAACCTGATATACAGAGTAAACGTCAGGCCAGCTAAGATTACACACTGAGACCCTCATTTTTAAAACAAACAAATATTATTTCTTTGATTTTGAAAGCAGTTGCTTGCAAGATAGAAGCTTCTTCTATCCTGCAGATCAGAAATTTATTTTATTAGATGCCAGTAAATAGAACCAGGTAACAAAGCAAAGACTCTATCCCAAAGAGGAAGAGTGGAAGTGGATCTGAAATCACAGAAGGAGTGATAGGACAGCTAGCTGCAAACTGTGCACAACAAGAAAGGCAACAACACACAACTGGAGCCTTGGCTACCCATGCTGGGGCAGGGACACAAAAGAAGCCTCATCTATGAGGTACATCAGGCTGCCTAGCAAAAAGTGACTGGTATTCTCACCCTCTTCACAAACCATGATTCTCATGAGCCTCGAATACAGTAGAAAATGTTGGTGAAACAGTGATACACATGAAAATAATAGATTTTTAAAAATCAAGAGTGTTCTCAAATAAATAACTTAATGATGTGCCTCAAGTTCTTAGAAAAATAAGAACACTCCAAACCCAAAAACAGCTGATAGGAAGAAATAATAAAGACAACAAGAGCTAGGAAACAAATAACCTAAGTGTCCATAAACTGATAAATGGATAAAATATGATCTATATATACTACAGAATACTATTTCACTGTAAAGAAAAGTGACATCATAAACCTTGAAGGTGACTGGATGGAACTAGAAAAGATCATATTGAGGGAGATGACCCAGATGTGGAGAGACAAAGGTCACATGTTCCCTTTCATCAGAAGTTCTCTGCTCCAACTGTTCAGATGTGAGTAAACATTCCGGAGTAACTACAGAAACCTAAAAAGAGAAAGGGGACCATTACTTGGGTGTGAGGGTGGGGAACAATAAAAGATGTTTGAAAATAATATTAACTATCTACCTAAAAAAAATCTATAATATATGAGTCTCTATATATGGGCTGACAATGCTTCCTCTAAGAGCCAAAATTTTTGACTTGTTGGACTAGGTTGTCTAAGAGTTTCCCAAAATATTATAGACTATAGCTACTTCCCTTGGTTCCCCACAACACCAAAAATGGAAAGTAAGTTTCTGTTGCTGCAGACATCATAGACTTCAGAAACAGGGTTCAGAGGCTCCTGAGATGCAACTTGACTGACTGTCTCCTCCCCAAGGACTAATTTTCATGGTACCAGAAAGGAGACAACTAACAAACAGTCCTACCTAGCTATGACACCTAGGAAATACATCAATGACCGTCCAACATAGCACAATAATCCTAAAGGTACAGTGGTGGCATGCATACCTTGGCAGTAACTACCAGCTCTCAAGTTGGACTTAAGACCTGCTCAACAAGGAGGAAACCATGTCTAATACTGGAAATATAACCAACTACCTGGAGCTAGTGAGGTCATGGATCTTGTAGGAGAACCTACAACTACTACTTTTACATTCTTCATGATTATCTAAAGGAACAGACCTGATTGAATGAATGTGTGGTGTGGTGTGGTGTGGTGTGTGTATGTGTGTGTGTGTGTGTGTGTGTGTATGTGTGTGTGTGTGTGTATGTGTGTGTGTGTGTGTGTGTGTGTGTGTGTGTGTGTGTTCTTGAGGATATGCTGGAATCCCAAAGAAGTAGGATCTAATAATACCAGTGAAGGAATATACTTGCCAGTGAGAGCAAGTTTCCTCTTCCATGCTCATTATATAGGCTGCCAGCAGAAGCTGTGACCCAGATTAAAGATGGATCTTCTCACCCAGAAGGATTCGGGTTAGCAGTGGGTCTTCCCACTAGAAAAAAAATATCTCGCAGGTGTACCCCGCCACTTGGGTTTTAGTTCATTCCAGATGTAGTCAAGTTGAAAACCAAGAATAGCCACCACAAATAACATTTCTAACTACATTCTAAATATTTGTTGGCGCTGAAGAGATGATTCAGCAGTTCAAACCACCAGCTACTCTTCCAGAGGTCCTGAGTTAAATTTCCAGAAACCACGTGGCAGCTCATAATCATCTACAAGGTGATCCAATGCCCTTTTCTGGCATACAGACAGACAAACAGACAGACAGACAGGGCACATATCTATATTAATTATATCAAACGATAAATAAATCTTTGGTATATACACACAGGTAAGTGTAGTTCACACCTTTCATTGAAGAACTGTCTCTTTGCAACAGATGGAGACCATTACAGAAAACCACAGTCAATCAAAATGCAGAGTTGTGGAGCCCAAACCAATGAATGCATCTACAAAACAACTTCAGCAACTAAGACTTGGAGCCATAGCAGAAGAGATAGAAAGATCTTAAGACCCAAAGGACCAGGGAGTTTGCTGTGAGATTCTCCCTAGAAATGCTTCCAGTGTCACCTTTGATTTCAAGATTGATTTCTTTCCATCTGCGCAAACCTACTCATCCAACAAGGTTCTCTGCTGGTTTTCTATCTGTCTGTTTGTCCGTCTGTTTGTCTGTGTGTTTGGGGATCTTGTGTTGATTTCTTTTGTGTTGTCGTTGTTGTTGCTTTATCGTTTGTCTCTTTGTTTGGCTTCTGTTTTTATACCTTCACCTTATGTGGCTCAGTTTAAATTCACTTCTCTTGACCTGAATCCTGTAATAATGTTTGGCTTCTAACTAATCTCAACATCTGTGCTCTTATAGAACATCTGCATTAAGTTCTTGATATTTCACCTTTCATAGTTCATCTCTTCTGCGAGAATATTCTCTCTAAGGGGACAAGATTCAGAATACAGATCTTTCTTTGAGCTCTGCAGAATTCCTTTTCTGTAGGAAAAAAAAATCAAGTTCACATTTACAAACATTACTTGGGACTTGCTTAGGAAGTGCGTTGCCACAGTCGCCGGATAAGGATTGGTGTGTTCCCAAGCCAAGTGTGAGTACAGACTAAGACCTTAGAGGTTCATTTGGCTTTTTCCTTATTAATTAGAAGAACATGGTCAAACAGCAATCTTGGGAGTTTTACAATTCCCAAAGAATCAGAGGCCTTTCCCACAAACTCTCTAGTCCCAAATCAAAGAATTTAGCTTTAAACAAACAAACAAAACCCAACCAAAAAAACCACGAGATTCTTTTAAGTGAATTTTATGTTCTTGGAGTTTGACAATGCCAGTTAATTAACTTACCACCCCTACACAGGTTCAGAACCCTCCAACTGTGGTTCGGCAAACACAAGAGCTAAGCTCTGATCAACAAAATGACGAGTAGGCCAGCTGCCCTGAGGGAGAGAGATGGATTTAATGGGTTGTCATGGAAAAGTCTGCAATTCCTTAATCAGAGACCAGAGGTGGGAAAAGCTTTAAAAGTCTGTAGTAGAAGACCTTTCACAGGATCACACACAAAACAAGAGGTTTTGGATACTCCAAATTTGAAAGACAGCTTCAAATACACAGACTGACAGCAAGTGTATTCCCTAATTTGTTTGTCGAGAATCTGGAATAAAGTACTTGACATTCAGAAACTCGGTTCTTCAAATGACAAGTAGTAGCATATTTATTTCATGGGCTTTCCGAGGTTCCTGAAAGATGAGTCTTGGAAACAACGCCACAGCTTTGCAATAGGTATTCACCTGTAATAATCATAGGCTTCTGTCTGAAAATGACTCACAGCAGGGATCAAGACCATGCTAAACTCCACAGGCAAACACTAAGCAGATTTCTCTATCTTTCTGTCTTCTGGGTGGAGTTGGCTTGGTCAAGAATACACGCAAGCATTCCTTTTGGCAAACAGTAGCTGAGGAAAGATACAAGATGTTTTTCATCCTGTTTAGCCCTGCAGTTTCTCCAACAGAACTGAATGATAAGGATTGAAAGGTGTCTGTCTTTCTTATTAGCAGCATCGCATGGTGATTCGTGATAATCACATGATGAATCATGATTCATGGTTGTCCAATCAGTTTCCTGTGTCCATCTCCAGGATGAGAGGCTATGACCCTTCCTTCAATGTTGGACTCAGAAGGTCCTTCTTTTATAGTGATTATCATCCTCAGAAATGCTCCTCAAAGCCCCTGTCTAGGCGTGTAGCCCAAGCTTAGTTGACAGTGTCGAGTCCTGAGGTAGAAGAGGTTGTGCAGGACGTGCTCTGCACATCTGCAATGATGCCTTCATTTACTACATCTGTTTTCTGGAAGGCATCTACCGCTCTGCACTAAATTGAGGGTTGCCTGGGAATTGGACCGGCGCCTCACCTCTTAGAAAGGCAATCACACTTGACTAATTCACATGCCTGAGAACTCACTCCGAAGACAAACAGAAAACAATAAACAAGGATTCCCCTTGGCTTGTATACTGGACTTCTTGAGAACAAGCTGTGACTGTCAGTCCATATGCATTTACTTAATTATTAAGTAAATTAAGTATTTATTAAGCCTTAGTAAATACTTGTTAGATGCATGAATTGTGTTTGAAAATATATATATCCTGCATATCAGATATTTACATTACAATTCGTAACAGTAACAAAATTGCAGTTACAAAGTAGTAATGAAAACAATTTTATGGCGGGGGGGAGTGGTCTACAACATGAGGAACTGTATGAAAGGATGGCAGAGTTAGGAAGGTTGAGAACCACTGCTTTAGATGGTTCTATCAAATGCTCATGATGGTACATATAAGAGTCAGCTACACTGAATTTCAGCAAAAGAAAGCCTGGACCTTTTCAACAGCCCACACAGTCTTAATTCCCAAACCCAGGTGCCCTACCTTAAGGCCCAAAACTCTATGCATAGGAGCCAGGCAAATGATTCTGCTCCAAAGATTTCTAAAGACTTAGCAGGTCTCTCCTAAACATAAGCAGTCACAGGAGGAAATATGGAGACAAAGTGTGGAGCAGAGTCTGAAGGAAAGACCATCCAGAGACTGCCGTACCTTGGGATCCATCCCATATACAGTCACCAAACCCAGACGCTATTGTGTATGCCAAGAAGTGCTTGCTGACCAAAGCCTGATATGGCTATCTAATGAGAGACTCTGCCAGAGCCTGACAAATACAGAGGCAGATGCTTGCAGCCAACCATTGGACTGAGCACAGGGTCCCTGGTGGAGGAGTTGGAGAAGGGACTCAAGGAGCTGAGGGGGGGTTGCAACTCCATGGGGGAAGCAACAGGGTCAACAGGCCAGGCCCCCCTCCCAGAGCTCCCAGGGACTAGACCACCAACCAAAGCGTGGAGGGACCCAGGGCTCCGGTCGCATATGTGGCAGAGGATGGACTTGTTGGACATCAGTGGGAGGAACGGACCTTGGGCTTGAGGGTGTTCAATGCCCCAGTGTAGGGGAATGCCAGGGCAGGAAGATGGGAATGGGTGGGTGGGTGGGGGAGAAGCAACATAGAGGCAGGGGGAGGGGAGATGGGATAGGGAGTTTCCGAAGGGAGAGCTGGAAAGGGGAAAACAATTGAAATGTAAATAAAGAAAATATCCAATAGAATGAATGAATGATCAGATGCACTCAATGCAATGCCCCTTCTATCTCCTCTTGCATCATCCATGATCCATCAAGTTCTGCCTTTCAACCAAGGTGCCCTTTCTAAACATATCTGACTTGCGTTATTTTGGTCTTGGTAGCCTGCCGAGTCTGACCAAGGCCCTGAGTGTCTGCTTACGTATGCCCAACCCCTCTATGAAACCCTGCCTTCCAGCCTTCTGGATCACCGCAAGGGCCCAACTGTGTAAAATCCTAGCCTGTTACCTGGACACAGTTCCTGTGGTCTCCTCCTTTATCACTTACCTCCAGTACATTGCCCTGGTCCTCCCTTAAGAATAATAAATATCTGCCTCTCCTTTAAAGATCTATCTCAAACAGCCTCTCCCCTTAGACATCCTCTCCACTTGGGAGCGGCTCTGCCGCAGAGCTAAGCTCCTGTAACCTGGTTTCAAAGCACCTAATGATGTCACAAACGTTGTGCTTATTTCAATCTTATACATTGTTTCTTATTGTCTCTTATATCGTGAGCCCATTTAAATAGGGTGTGTGTGTGTGTGTGTGTGTGTGTGTGGTGTTTATACATTATCTTCATATTGTCAGCACCCAATGCAATGTATGACAATTGACAATTCAAATAAGTAAATACTTTCTCTTTTTTAAAAAATAAATTATTGGTTTTATGTATATGAGTATACTGTAGCTGTCTTCAGACACACCAGAAAAGGGCATCGGATCCCATTACAGATGATTGTAAGCTACCATGTCTTTGCTGGGATTTGAACTCAGAACCTCAGAAAAAGCAGTCAGTGCTCTTAACCACTGAACCATCTCTCCAGCCCTCAAACAAATACTTTCTCTAAAGCGACATAAAATTCAAAAGGAAATGAAAAGAAATAAACTCTATGTATCCCTGAAAACACAAAGGTCCTTATTAACCTGTGTCAGACCACCGAAAATTAAAAGCAATGTCCTTTTCCAAAATACTGCCATGCTCAAGAATTTCCAATGATGCCTTTTCACAGAACACTTTCCCAAGTATTTCCCAAAGAATATTTAAAAGCTATTATATTACCTTTTTTAGAGTTGCATGATAAAAAAAAATGTTTGGGAAAGTTGGAATAAATAAGTTAATTTTATTTTCTTGCTATAAATCCCCCCAAAGGCCTTCATATGTTAACTGGCATTGTAAAATCTTTCAATGAAAAACATGGAATTTACAATAATTTTTTAATCATATATTAGCCACTTTAATACTAAATGTGAATGAAATTCAATCACTACAGTTTCAAAGAAAACAATGACTTCCAACTTCAAATTATGAAATCTGGAACTAGTATGGTATTTTTAAGCCAAATATTTAATTTCAGTCTGGATCTATACTTTTTTTTATAACTAAACTAAAACCTACTACAGGAGAACATAAATAAAAAAAACTAGTAAGATTCACAAACCCAAATCACAAACATATAATCACTGAGGTAAGGGACATGACCGAGAAGCACCTAGAGCCCTCACATGAGTATGGAAGAAATCCTGCCTTCTGAGGACAGAGGAGAAATGTCTTAACACTTCTGCTGCATGAAATTTGCAGAATATTTCTAAATTCACATAAACCAGACACTGGGAGTGGAGCTTCTGTGGAGTTCATCTGAAAAAAATGCCACTTTCTAAAATGCCTTTTAAAAAAACAGGGTAGAGTTGGGTTAATAAAGATATTTTGTGAGTAGGGCATAAGCCGCTCAAAAGAAAAGGTCACAAGTAAAATTAAAATTAAAAAAAAAAAGTCAGACATCATTGACTTCACAATAGACATATATGGGACTGGGGGAGGTGTTAAGGCCTCATCTTTAAGGAGTGAGCAAGAAGACAAGTGAAATCACTGGGTTCTTTCTGAGGGTGAGGGTGGGGGTGGGGGACTCCTTGACAGGGTTACTCCCAGTAAGATCAAGTCTGGCTCACAGGGATTCAGAAAGGTGTTCCTGTTGGAGGGGACTGGGGTTCTCTTTGGTGGGCTCTGCGTCCCATTGAAAAAAGTAATTTTAAAAATGGATTCAGAGGGAAACTTGAAGTCACTGTTGTTAGAGTTTGAGATAAAAATGAGAGAGCAGGCAAGCTAAGAGTGGGTACTGGCAGCTGGAAGGGCAGGGTGTAGAGAAGACAACCACCTTTTAAGTTTAAGCATGGAGGCCCACATGCAGCTGGATGGAGACAGAAAAAGCAAGAAAAAAAAAATCCCATGTCAGGGAAAGCATGCTCAGTCTGTGGGCTGATGTCCAAGGGAGAGATAGGGAGGGAGGAGAGGAAGCTATATTTTTTTTAATTAGAACTCAGCAAAGCAGCGGCCTCAACAGTGAAGAGTCACAAGCATTTTCAAAGACACACACCGCTTTTCAAAGATAAATCTCTCAGCCTGCAATGAGACTTAATTAGGGCATTCGGTAAGTGCACAGTGAAAGAGAAGATATTGAACTGCTTTTGCCAAGTCAATTCGTGATCCTAAACTTCAGAATTTATCTTCCTGAAACTCGCTTTCCTTTCCTTACAAAAATGGTGCCAACTCGAGAAGGTTGCTCCGTATCCGTGCAATGTGGGAGGAAAACCACTCAGAATATTGCCAGGAATAAGATGAGGCAAAGATACACAGAAAGAATACGGGTATTAGCCACATCGGTTACCTAGGCCCCTGTATGCTGACCTAAAACTAAGTGAATAAATACATGCCAACAGATTGCCCAAATAATAACATTTTGAAACCTCTGCCCTTTTCTTTGCTATCTTCAGCCTCGAGTTTTGACCTTGCATTCTCTCTGAGCACTTTTTAATCATATAACTCGCAGACTCTCCTTTCTAAACAATCCTGTTGCTCTGGGTTGAGCACTTTTCAACATTAAAGAGAAACATAACCAAGGCAGTAACTGAAATGCCTTTCTGCCTCAGTAGCGAGGGGGAGAGATAATTTCTGTGGCTCCTTTGTAACTCTTTCTCTGTTGGTGAATGAAAGAGAAGATACTTATGAACAAAATTTCCCTAGAGTCCCTAGAGCTGTCTGCTTGCCAACCAAGTTTTTACATGAAAGTGATTAAGTAGAAGATATCGAAAATATAATAAAGCCGCCATTTACAGTTACCCATACGATTACTCTTTAATTAATGTTTTTTTTAAAGGCACTTCATAGCTTTCCTAACCTTTTTCATAGCTTTGCAATCATTTCTCCCAGACTGGGCTCCAAGCACACTATCCTCTTATGACTCTCCTGCCTTACCCAAATGCCCCGCCTCTTAGAGACTTAGCACTATTTCTTCCTTTACCTGGAAACTTCTTCTGTTCACTCCCTCTTTTCTGTCTCTCTTCACAGGGAGGCTTACCTTGACCCTCTGTCCCCTCCCTCCACACCTCACCGAAAGGGGGGAGGGGGGAAACCTGCCTAACATTGGTCTTCTCTCTCTCTCTCTCTCTCTCTCTCTCTCTCTCTCTCTCTCTCTCTCTCTCTCTCTCTCTCTCTCTCCCTCCTTCCCTCCCCCATCACTGAGCACCTTCTGCCATCCCCAACTGCCTGTTAAGTGTGTTGTTGATGCTCCGTCTGCTTCTTCCCTCTCCCCCCCCCCCTCACCTCCAGGGAGACCTGTTTCTGCACCGTTCACCCAAGGAGCTCAGCTACCAGCAGGAACTCCCATTTTGTACACAGAAAACCATCAATTGACTCCTATCTAGGACTGGAGGTGAAGTAGACCTTGATGAACAGGAAGAGACTGAGGTAGGAAAGAGGACAGAGCTAGAAGGGGGCGCTGTGCTCCCCGCCCACCTCCCCCCCACCCCCGCCCCATTCATTGCCGATTCAAGCTGTTTCTCTGACCCTAAACCTTGCAAAGAAAAAGAAAAGCTTTAGTATGAGAGGGAAGCAAAATAAGATGGGAAGGAAAAGAGGAAAACCCATGAAGGGCATATATCTGGCAGAAGGAGAATAAAGTTTTAACCTTCCAACCAGGGCCTTTCACATCCCCAGAACCCTTCTTTTTCCATTGCGGAAAGTGAAACTAACTGGGGTCTACTTGTCAGGCCCAATAAAAACCGCATGATTTAAACAGATTACTAATTGTCAGCAAGCAACCAGGACTCACTGGGGCACCATAACCTGTGTCTCAGTCATATGCGTAGTAAAACCACCTCATCGCCTCTGCTTCCAGACCATTGGCAGCGACAGATGAAGTTTTTCCCTCAGCCCTTGCACAATTTTTCTCACTAATGCAAGCATGTTCACAGTAGGTAAAAAGGCAGGGATTTCATCCAGGCTTCTGGAACAAGACACCAAAGGCTTTGGTCTTCTTCCAGAATGGATCCACTACCAACTAATTCACAGTCGTCTTCAAGGGCTTCTTACTTTTGTTTCTAAGCTAGCTCCTCAACTACTATGACAATCTGAGATGGCTCTTGAATATAACAGAGCACATTAGCTCTCGTCCTCTGTGTCCAAAGGCAAATTTCACACTCTGTCTCCAGGTAGAATTTGCTGCAGAGAACTGACTTCTTCAGAATCATTTACCATTACCTAGTCATGGAAGAGAAGGAATATATTTCTTGTATAACCTCAACATCATAGAAGATATGATCATTACATTTTATTTTCCCATTTGTCGTTGCAAAAAGAAATGGTTTGTTTTCCAGATGCACAATTTAAAATGTTTTGTTATATGTTTTGACACTCATCCATCAGTTCATTCATTTATTCGAGTATTCACTGAGCGCTATTAGATGCCAACTAGGAAGGAAAATTAGAGGGAAATGCTGACATGATGCATCCATTTTACTGGATGGTTTTGTGTCACCTGAGAGGAGGGAAACTCAATTAAGAAAATGCCTCCATAACATCAGGCTATGTGCAAACCTATAGGGTATTTTTTAAATTGATTGATGAGGGAAGGTCCAGCCCACTGTGGGTGGAGCCATCCCTAGGCAGCCGGTCTTGGGTACTATAAGAAAGCAAGCTGAGCAAGCCAGTAAGAAGCACTCCTCTATGGCCTCAACATCAGTTCCTGCCTCTGGGTTCCTGCCCTGTTTGAGTTCCTGCCCTGACTTCTTTCAATGGAGAACAGTGACTTGGGAAAGTATACCAAACAAACCCTTTTCTTTCCCAAGTTACTTTGGTCATGGCGTTTCATCACAGCAATGATAACCCTGACTAGGACACCCAAGGTGGACTCCTCCCCACTCTCAGCACCTGACGGTTACTGACCTAGTGAGAACAGTGAAATATTTTGTAATACTATTGTATTAGTTCTTTTCCTGTCACTGTGACAAAAATACAAGAGCAACTTAAGGGACAAGGGAGCTTATTCCGGCTCATAGTACAAGGGCGGGCACAGTCTGTCATGCTGGGGAGATAAAGGCAATGGGAGCTTAGAACAGCTGCTCACATCACACCTACAGTCAGAAAGCATAATGAGAACCATGCAGAGCTCTTCTCACTTTTATTCAGTCCAAGGTCCCAGCCAGGGAACAGTGTAGTCTACAGTAGGTGGGTCTTCTCATCTCAATTAACATAATCAAGATAACCCCCCAAAGGCATGGATGGCCAGAGGCATGCCTTCCAGATGATTCCAGATTCTGTCAAGTCGATAAACACACTAACCATCACAACTACTGTGCATGTGATTTCCCAAGACCTAATTGCTCCCACCCATTTAAAAAGACCAGGGTTAGTGATTTCTTACAAAAAGAGTATATGATCGACATTAAATGCCCAGAAGTGTCAAGATACAAAAGAAGTGAAAATTCAAAACCAACATCTCCAATGCCAGTTCATGTTCATGTCCTCTCAGTGTAAACCTTCCTACTGGCATATTATTACACTAAACATAAACAGCATAAAAGATACAAGACCAATAATGTTAATTGTAGAGAATAACCTAAAAACCTAAACAGCATAAAGACAGACTAAGTCTTGGATAAGAGGATCATACAACACAAAGCCACCAAATCATTGGAAGTCGGGACAAATATTTATGCTTATTACAGTCATAAATCAAGTAGTCTGAATCAAAAGTATCAATAGTTATCACAAATGTTGGTATCAGGTTTAATAGATGTGGCTAGATAGGAAGATGGTTTAGTTAAGTGATAGTGTGCTTTCTTGCTGTTCTTAAGGTCCTGGATTCAATGTCCCTATGCAAAATAAAAAGCAAAACATTAATAGCCATTAAAAGTCCTTATAAGAAAAGCAATATATTCCAAGTCTGACAAGACAAAAAATAGATAAATAACTAGAGAAAAGAATTTGAAAACAAATGCCTATGCATGTTAATTCTTCAGAGTAAAGGTGGCATGTTTTGTATGTGATGTTTAAATACATTATTCATATAGAGGGGGGAAAGGTTGAATCTTCCAGATTTAAATAGAATTTAAACCCTTGTGTAAAAATATACTAAAATGTTATGAATTAGGAAAAGAGAAAAATATTCTAAAAAGTTCAGAATAGGAAAAGAGAAAGTACAAACTTTAAGGATTATTTTTTTAATGAAAATAGGATTTCTCAAACTAGGACAAGACAAGGAATCCACAGATACAAAGACAGATTTCACTTCATAAATGAGATTTATAGCAGTGAGGTTATCGGTCAGTGTTACAGCACTTCTCTGACATCCATGTGGCTCTGGGTCCATTTCCCAAAATAAAAAATACCATAACATTAAAAATAATAAAATTTCTTTTTACTGTATAAAATTATAATAAGAAGGCAAAATATAAATTATTGATATAGAAAGATAAATAGCAACTAATGTGAAAACATCTACAGAAAAAAAATTGTTTTAGCACATTCCCAGCAAGGAAGTGGAAATAAAATCTTCATGAAATAATCATGGCTCATACTTCTCAGAATATCTCTTATCAGAAAGAAAACACACAAAGTGTTGAACTCTGATACTAAGAATATAATAAGGATAACTCTTAATAGAAAACAATGGAAAGTTGCCCCAAAATTAAAGGTAGAATTACAATTAAACAACTGGGTATTCAAAAAAGAAAATCAAGCCAACATGTCAAAGAAATATTTGCACCCCTTTGTTTATTGAGGCATTCCCACACACACAGATCCCATCTTTTCAAAAGTCTACCAATAGATGAGTGGATAGAGGAAATTTCATTTATGCATCCAATAGAATACTAGAAAGCAACCTTGCCATTTGTAACAATGAAGATGAGCCTAGATGTCTAAGGGAAATAAGCCAAACGTAGACAACATATGGAATCTAAAAGTGTGGACACTCTAAAAGTGTGGACCTCGGAGATAAAGAGAACCAATCATCAGAAATTATCACCAGGCGAGGAAGGGAAAGGGTGAGGAGGTATACGGAGGGAGTGCTGAGAAAGAATGCAAAATTTCACTTAGGGAAAACAAGTTCAGGAGAACCCACCTCACAGAACAGGGACTGTAGCTACTAACATTAGTCTTGAACCAGGAAGAGGAATACAACTCTGTGGGAGACAAGGGGTCAATGATGCACATCAGTAACTGACAGTTACAGAATCCAGAAGAACTATAGTGTGCAAAGATATCAGCTCCATTGATCAAACAAGAAATATAAAAATGTGTGCTAATAATACCCGTTAGACTATCAAAAAATTATAGTGAAAAAAGAAAAATTCTAGGGTTTGGTTGGGGTTGTTTTTGTTGTTTGTTTGTTTGTTTAGGTGAGGGAAGTGCTAGTGGAAATGGAGAGAGAGAGAGAGAGAGAGAGAGAGAGAGAGAGAGAGAGAGAGAAACCTGATACTCTCAAAGATTCCTAGTGGATTTACTATAATATTTTTAGAAAATAAAATGGAAAAAAATTAAATTAGTAGTTCAACATCTGGGAATTTACCATGAAACTAAACCACAATAGCTAAGAAGTGTCTGGGGATGTTTGAAGTGGCAACATTATTTTTAAAGAGAAAGGAAAAACACAAGACCAAGCAAACTTCCTTCTACACATTTATTTTCACGCCCATAGATTGGAGAGGTTTCTTTAGCCGTGGGCAGCAGTCACTGCGGAGACTCGTAATTGCCGGAAATGCCGAGAGAAAATATAACTGTGGGCACTCAGCGCTGATGGGATAGGATCAGGGAGCTGGGGCAAAGAGGTGTGTATAAAAGCCGAAACATGGCTTTTACATTGTTTTACATTGTTGTGGAATGTTGTCTTCAGGGTAGGGCTTAGCCACAGCGCTTGTAAGCTCGCAATGGCTGTGGTTGGTTACCTTCATAAAACCTGCGCCACTAAAAGTAGAGGGAGGTTGCCGCTTTGTCTTTTTGACAGTGTCTTTTGCCTTGCAAAAACTTTGTAATTTAATGAGGTCCCATTTGTCTATTCTTGATCTTAGAGTATAAGCTATTGGAGTTCTGTTCAGGAAATTCTCCCCTGTGCCCATATGTTCAAGGTTCTTCCCTAGTTTCCCTTCTATTAGTTTCAGTGTGTCTGGTTTTATGTGGAGATCTTTGATCCACTTAGAATTGAGCTTAGTGCAAGGAGATAAGGATGGGTCAATTTGCATTCTTCTGCATGTTGACCTCCAGCTGAGCCAGCACCATTTGTTGAAAAGGCTATCTTTTTTCCACTGGATGGTTTTAGCTCCTTTGTCAAAGATCAAGTGACCATAGGAGTGTGGATTCATTTCTGGGTCTTCAATTCTGTTCCATTGATCTACATGTCTGTTACTGTACCAATACCATGCAGTTTTTAACACTATTGCTCTGTAGTACAGCTTGAGGTCCGGGATACTGATTCCCCCAGAGGTTCTTTTACTCTTGAGAATAGTTTTAGCTATTCTGGGTTTTCTGTTATTCCAGATGAATTTTTGAATTGCTCTTTCTAACTCTATGAAGAATTGAGTTGGGATTTTGATGGGGATTGCATTGAATCTGTGTATTACTTTTGGTAAGATGCTCATTTTTACTATATTAATCCTGCCAATCCATGAGCATGGCAGATTTTTCCATCTTCCGAGGTCTTCTTCAATTTCTTTCTTCAGAGACTTGAAGTTCTTGTCATACAGATCTTTCACTTGTTTGGTTA
This sequence comes from Tokudaia tokunoshimensis, assembly GCA_036184795.1. Lineage (NCBI taxonomy): Eukaryota > Metazoa > Chordata > Mammalia > Rodentia > Muridae > Tokudaia > Tokudaia tokunoshimensis. The sequence continues at coordinate 74,131,448 of BTHU01000006.1, read as the reverse complement.
GCGTCACGCCAAGATACTTAATATGGTTTGTGGCTATCGTAAAGGGTATTATTTCTCTTACTTCTTTCTCAGCCTGCTTATCCTTTGAGTATAGGAAGGCTTCTGACTTGCTTGAGTTGATTTTATATCCGGCCACTTTGCTGAAGTCGTTTATCAGCTGTAGGAGTTTTTGCAAGGCAAAAGACACTGTCAAAAAGACAAAGCGGCAACCAACTAACTGGGAAATGATCTTTACCAACCTTACATCCGACAGAGGGCTAATATCCAAGATATACAAAGAACTCAAGAAGTTAAACTCCAGAGAGGCAAGTAACCCTATTAAAAAATGGGGTACAGAGCTAAACAAAGAGTTCTCACCTGAAGAATATCTAATGGCTGAGAAGCACCTAAAGAGATGTTCATCATCCTTAGTCATTAGGGAAATGCAAATCAAAACAACCCTGAGATTCCATCTCACACCAGTCAGGATGGCTAAGATCAAAAACACAGGAGACAGCAGTTGTTGGCGAGGATGTGGAGAAAGAGGAACACTCCTCCACTGCTGGTGGAATTGCAGGCTGGTACAACCACTCTGGAAAGCAGTCTGGCGGCTCCTCAGAAAACTGGGCATGACACTTCCGGAGGATCCGGCTATACCACTCCTGGGCATATACCCAGAGACTTTACCTGCATGCAATAAGGACACATGCTCCACTATATTCATAGCAGCCTTATTTATAATAGCCAGAAGCTGGAAAGAACCCAGATGTCCCTCAACGGAGGAATGGATTCAGAAGATGTGGTATATTTACACAATGGAATACTACTCTGCAATTAAAAACAATGAATTCACGAAATTCCTAGGCAAATGGTCAGAACTTGAAAATATCATCCTTAGTGAGGTAACCCAATCACAAAAGATCACACATGGTATGAAGTCACTGATAAGGGGATATTGACCCAGAATCTCAGAATACCCTAGACACAATCAGCATATCAATAGATTTCTAAAAAGATGGAAGGAGAGACCCCTGGTCCTGGAAAGACTGGATGTAGGGGAACGCCAGGACAGAGTAATGAGAGGGGGTTGAACGGAGAAAAGAGGGAGGGAAGGGGGCTTATGGGACTTTCGGGGAGGGAGGAAACGGGAAAGGGGAAGTGATTTGGAATGTAAATTAAAAAAATAAAATAAAATAAAATTAAAAAAAAAAAAAAAAAAAAGTAGAGGGAGGGCTCCTGAGGCCTCGCCCTCAGCTGAGGAGCTGGTGGCAAACGCTGGCTGCAGAAGAAAGGGGAGTCCTTCACATTTTTTTTCTTTTGCTTTTTTCTTTTTTTGAGACTGAGTCTCTCTGTGTAGCCCTGGCTGTCCTGGAACTCTCTCTGTAGACCAGGCTGGCCTCAAGTTCACAGAGATCCTCCTGCTTCTGCCTCCCAAGGGCTGGGAAGAAAAGTGTATGCCACCATCGCCCAGCAAGGAGAGTTCGTTTTCTCGAGGGGTGCTGCCACTGATAGACTGCCCATACGCCACAGGATAACGCCACTACCCGTGTTCATGTGGGCCGCACTGACCAGACTCCATGCGTTGCCCTAAAATGGAAGAGGACATGTAGGTAGGAGAGAAACCTGTTGAGGGATCCCGGGGAAAGTGCCAATAGGACCCGAGAGTAGATATGATGATGAAATCGCCAAAGAATAAATTTAAAATACAAGAATTAAAAAATAAAACGAAACCAAAAAAAAAAAAACAGAAAAAAAGACTGCCGCATAACAGAAAACATGAATGGCACAGAAATAAAGAGAAAATATAAAGACTAAAATTCTGTGCACTGTAAGACAGCATGTTTGGTTAATTTCATGCACTCATGGCACCGCTAAATAGAGAAGAGATTTTATTTCTAGGTGGGATTATGAACAATTTTGGCTTGAAATTTTTGTAAGTTTTTTAATTATTTGCCTATGTGTGGGGTTTTATTTATTTATTTATTTATTTATTTATTATTTTCTAAGTTTTTTTATTTACATTCCAAATCATTTCCCCTTTCCCATTTCCTCCCTCCCTGAAAGTCCCATAAGCCCCCTTCCCTCCGTCTTTTCCCCATTCAACCCCCTCTTGCTTCTCTGTCCTGGCATTCCCCTACATCCAGTTTTTCCAGGACCGGGGTCTCTCCTTCCATCTTCTTGGAAATCTATTGATATGCTAATTGTGTCTAGGGTATTCTGAGATTCTGGGTTAATATCCCCTTATCAGTGACTGCATACCATGTGTGTTCTTTTGTGATTGGGTTACCTCACTAAGGGTGATATTTTCAAGTTCTGACCATTTACCTAGGAATTTCGTGAATTCATTGTTTTTAATTGCAGAGTAGTATTCCATTGTGTAAATATATCACATCTTCTGAATCCATTCCTCCGTTGAGAGACATCTGGGTTCTTTCCAGCTTCTGGCTATTATAAATAAGGCTGCTATGAACATAGTGGAGCATGTGTCCTTATTGCATGCAGGTAAAGCCTCTGGGTATATGCCCAGGAGTGGTATAGCCGGATCCTCCGGGAGTGTCATGCCCAGTGTTCTGAGGAACCGCCAGACTGCTTTCCAGAGTGGTTGTATCAGCTTGCAATCCCACCAGCAGTGGAAGAGTGCTGGCTCAACTGGAGGTCAACATGCAGAAGAATGCAAATTGACTCATTCTTGTCTCCTTGCACTAAGCTCAATTCCAAGTGGATCAAGGACCTCCACATAAAACCAGACACACTGAAACTAATAGAAAGGAAACTAAGGAAGAACCTTGAACATATGGGCACAGGGGAGAATTTCCTGAATAGAACTCCAATAGCTTATGCTCTAAGATCAATAATTGACAAATGGGACCTCATAAAATTACAAAGTTTCTGTAAGGCAAAAGACACTGTCAAAAAGACAAAGCGGCAACCAACTAACTGGGAAACGATCTTTACCAACCCTACATCCGACAGAGGGCTAATATCCAATATATACAAAGAACTCAAGAAGTTAAACTCCAGAGAGGCAAGTAACCCTATTAAAAAATGGGGTACAGAGCTAAACAAAGAGTTCTCACCTGAAAAATATCTAATGGCTGAGAAGCACCTAAAGAGATGTTCATCATCCTTAGTCATTAGGGAAATGCAAATCAAAACAACCCTGAGATTCCATCTCACACCAGTCAGAATGGCTAAGATCAAAAACACAGGAGACAGCAGTTGTTGGCGAGGATGTGGAGAAAGAGGAACACTCCTATGCGAGGGTTTATATGTTAATTTGTGAGCATCCATGCAGTGCCTATGGAGGCCAGAAGAGGGCGTCAGATCCTCTGGAGCTAAAATCATAGGCAGTTGTGGGTAGATCCTAGTCGGCTTCAAAACAGGACCTCTGAAAGAGCAGTACATTCTCTGACCTCTGAGTAACACTTGGATTTTTTTTTTAATGAGTCTCTGCAGTAGGATAACTTTCTGAAAGTGGAAAAAAAAAGGTCTAGCAATATATCAGAAAATTGTTTTTTTAAAGTTTCCCTTTTGATATTATTTTTTTGCTTTTGAGGATTACTTTCAAGAAATAAGACAGAGATGTAGACAGCCAAGCTTGTGAAAACACATGAGCACCCAAAGTCTACTGCGAGGTAAGTTTACAAAATACGACATCATCTCGGTGTGCACAATATGGCCCTGTCTGCATTTATCCATGTTATAGATATGTTATGTATCTATATGTTTTCTATGTCACATGTAAAATTACCATCACGTTGTATCTTGGATTTTCATTAACTTAGTTTATTAACACATTGCCTAAACATGAGAACATGAGAGCGTTATTGTGTTAGTGCTTTTTTTTTTTTTTGGTTTCTCGAGACAGGGTTTCTCTTTGTAGCCCTGGTTGTCCTAGAACTCACTCTGTAGACCAGACTGACCTCGAACTCAGAAATCCGCCTGCCTCTGCCTCTGCCTCTCAAGTGCTGGGATTAAAGACCTGCGCCACCACTGCCTGGCCTGAGATGATCATTTTTCTAAATGGAAGTCTGAGAAAAGCAACAATTTCATTGCTCAGAGGCGCCACCTTCCTCTGATGCTCCTTCAACCTGAGAGAATGGCACGGTGCCTCTGGGTCGCTTGTGCTGTGTCTCACAGATGGAAGAAGCTCATCGCTCCCCAGGTTGTCAAAGCCCAGCACAAAGCATTGTGTTTGGAGGCTGAACCTCGAGGCAGTTCTCAGAGGGCAGGACCCCGCATCGCTGTGATCTCAAAACAGCAAAGCCTTTTCTCATCATTTATTTCCAGCGCCACATATTCTTACAGTGTAAGTGAGGGCTCTCTGCACTGGGAAGTCCGCCATATCCCTCTTGTGGTTCCTCCCAGATCAGAAGGGCTCTAGCTGAAGCAGTCAGAGCGACAGTGTGGGAAGGTAAACAAGCCCTTGGAAGGGACCCTGCGTGCTCTTGGGACAACCTGTAAACTCTGGCTCTTATCCCAGAAAATCTACCTGGACATGACGACGGACGCCAATGAGGTAAACAGCAGCTCCGCCAGGCCTGCACCTCCCTCCTACTCTTCCCTCAGAAGGACCTTGCTTCTTGGTTGATTCAATAGAAGGATTCACCGGGCACTACTTTAAGGCGAAGCAGACAGCCTTTCCTGTTGCTGGAGTGATTTGAAGAAGTGTGTTCTGTGTGTGTGAATGACGTGCATCAGAGCACTATTCTGTCGAGACTCGCGATTCTCAAGTAGAAGCAAAATGTCATTGACACTTTGGTGGACGTGAGCGCACTGTGGTTTAAATGGAGCTGAAGACAATGGCTGGAAGCCGTAGCAAGAAGACAGAAGAGACAGAGCTATACCCATGCATGTTCTTAACAGAGTCCATCACAGCGTGTCTGACTTTTCCTGCCATCATGACAGCCAAAGTTCCAAATGACTAAGACCTCCGTTTGATTACATAGAGCTCCGGACTAGACAGAACATTCTGGCCTACCTCATTTATGACTACAATGTCAGGTCAACAAAGCAGAAAACCAGTAGTATACTCAACCGTGTGGTGTGGTGTCGTTGCCTGGGCCCGAATAAATTACATAAACTAAAGTCAATCTTTAGTTCCATCAGCCATCATCAAAGTGCTCTTTGGCTCCCTGCTAGTGACAAATTAACAAACGAAGCCTCTTGCCCTTGCCACCAGACACACAGGCAGGGCTAGCAGGACCACACCCGGAATACATTGACTGGGTTACAGTTCACTCAGAGATAAAATTAGAATCTGAGAGGAAAAAAAAAATCACAGCAAATAGGTACCAATAAGAAAAGACGTGTGTCCCATACAGCGAATTACGAGTCATAATGGCGGCTTGCTTGTTAGTGGAAAGGGACACCTGTTTTAATGCCCCTTGCTTCTTTGTGTGTGGTTTTCAAATGCTGGGGATCATCCTTCCCTCAGCAGTACCTCTGAGCTATCTCCATCTTTAATTCCTATGTTTCCAGAACTCCCCCAAATGATGAGCTCCAGTAACCCATGTCAGAGTTCACCAGGAAAGCAAAACTGAGGTATGGCTATGATTTGCTGGCCAAAGGGTCCCTTGGCTTCTCAGGATTGAGACTAAATTCTGTGACACATTTTCACCAATATGGAGAGCAGACATGGAATTGAATTTAATGAAGGAAGATTCTGGTCTTTCTGCTAAGTAAAATGGGTAGATATAGATAGATGATACATGATTAGATAGATAGATAGATAGATAGATAGATAGATAGATAGATAGATAGATAGATAGATGATAGATAGATAGATAGATAGAGAGAGAGAGAGAGAGAGAGACAGACAGACAAATGATAAATAGATTCAGACAGAAATAGCATATATGTCAACTCAACTAAGTATTTCCTGTAGAAAGGAAACCATACTCATGGTGACTACCTGGGATACAGCCTCATGAAGAAGGTTCAGACTCAGAGCCCAAGTGGACAAGCTCCAAAGCAGGAGAGAGGACATCACAGAACGGTGCTGCACAGCAGAGAGATAGGAATACTAATTCACAGTGAAATCTGAGCTCCTCCTTTTAGGTTGACTGTAAGTACCTCCAGGAACAAGATTTTTCCTTTCCTCCTAGTGATTCTACTTCTTACAGCCAACTAAGAGTATTGTCTGCACTGATAACCCAAAATCCCGATTTATGATGGCAAGATCCTGCAGGTTCTTCCGAAGTTCAAGTCTTGTCATGTACTTCATTCACGGTGAGGCATCTACAGGAAATTACATGACCTCTCTGAAGTTAGGGTTACTATGCTAGCAAGGGGGTCAGGGGAGGTACCCTGTCGCTTATCTGAGAGCAGTGTAAAATGGCCTCATGATATGCCATGAGTTGCTCTCAGCAAAACACAGCACACTAGAAAATCCTGTGATGGGTGAGTGAGGCTGTGGCTTGGATATGAAGCACCATCTGGGGCTCACAGTTTAAGGCTTGGTCCCCAGCTGTGGCAGTAGCTGAGGCAGCTCTGTCCTCACTAATGGACTCATCTGTTGCTAGAGGCACAATTTAATGGTTGCTGGGAAATGGTGGGATTAGGAGGTTGAGCCCATTTGGAGGAAGTTGGATGCATGCCTTGGGAGGATAAACTTTGTCCTCAGCACCTTCCCGTATCTCTTCCTCAGCTTCCTGCATGCCACAAGATGAGTATTTCTGCTCCATGTTACCTCCTTTCCCCTCACTCTCTACCTCAGCACCAGCAGCTCATGATAAGGCAGAAGACTGAAGTGTTTGAGGCCGTGAGTCAAGCTGAAGTTTCCCTCCTTTAAAATAATTTTCTCTCAGGGTATCCGTCCCTGTAATGAAAGCGTGACTCTGATGTTAACTCTTTGACAACTTGGTTTTCTAGCAAAGAGAAGGACAGAACTCTAAAGAACTGTCTTGTATTTATAGAAAGCTGGCTTTAAAAGAGTGCAGAGGGGGAAGCAACCCGCATGTGGGCTCTACACTAATCTAGTGACATACAGTTCGAGGGTTATTTTTCAGCCCTTTAGAATTTCTAGTTAAGAATTTAATATTAACAGTTCAATGAACTCAAGAATGGGAGAGAAACACCTTGGGTTATTTTTTTTAGCCCCCAACAAACACGAAGAGGGATGATTCTGGTGACAGAACAGAAATCGCAGTTTCTCAGGGAGATGAGTTCAATGCTATCCCGAGTCCTGGTGGGTTTTGGTTGGTTGATTGGTTGGTTGGTTGGTTGGTTGGTTGGTTGGTTGGTTGGTTTTCAGACTTGTATCAAAATCCTAGCAGCAGCCTCATTTCTGGAATTCATCGACTTTGAATCCAGGACTTCAAAAGTAAAAGGTCAGAAGAAGGATGGAAAGCAATTCAGAGACTGTCACGTGCACAGAAACGCACAACCACAGGGGAGGGAAGGTGGCTTCTCGGCTAAAGGCCTTGTCACACAGGACATGAGTTCCCATCTCCAGCACCCACAAAGGCTGTGTGCAGAGTCCAGCACTAAGAGGCTGAGGTGACCCGACTCCTGCAGCCCATCGGCCAGTCATCCTGGCCAATACCGTGAACTCCATATTCAGAGAGAGACTTCCTCTCAAAATCTAAGATGACCTCATCATGCATATGTATGGTACTAACACACACATATCCATACAGACATATTCATAGACTGCGTGCATACACACACACACACACACACACACACACACACACACACACAGAGGAAGGGAGAGAGGGAGAAGAGAAGGGAGGGAGGGAGGGAGGGAGGGGGAAGGGAGAGAGGGAGAGAGAAAGAGGAGAGGGAGAGGAAGAGGGACAGAGAGGGGAGAGAGAGGAGAGGAGGACAGGGAGAGAGGGAGAAAGGGGGAGGGATAGGGGGAGGGAGAGAACTGTACTGAAAACAGTGTGGCTTCATATCTCCCAGACTGGCAACCTACTTTGCACATCCCCATTGAGATCGAAGGACACGTGTGTTTGCCAAACACCCCCCCCCCCCCGCTTTGCCTTTTCTTCATCATCCTGTTCCTGGCTATCCAAAAGAGGAATCAAACCAGCGGCCAGCTCGGAGCTGGTAAATAGCTCCAGGCTCTGTCTTCCGGGAAACGCCAACCGGCAGCCATCCCCACCACGTCACAGAGATTCTCATGAGGGCAAACTCACCGCTGCTCAGACTACTCCCTTGTAGCGGGATTCGAACCATAACTGTCTAAATTAATAAGCCAGGGGAGCTAGGGGCGTGGGGGAGTGGGTAGGTGCTCCTAAACAGCCCGAGGTTGGTCATGTCCTTTACAGGCAAGGGCTCAGAAGGTCCCTTGTGCCTGAGGACAGTTGATCACATAGACCTGCTGAAGACTTGCCTGACGAGTCCTACGACACTTCTGAGGATAGTGACTAATCTCCGGCTTTGCAAAAATTATCTAATATTTTGATTAGTCACTGAGTAAAAGCTTTGCTAGAACCCTTCGTTTCCTACACAGTTGGACAGACGCGGTCTCAACAAAAGGTTTCCTGAAAGTGCTTCCCCCGAACTGCCCAGTTCCACAAGTGGAAAGTCAGCAAGCGGACCGAAGCCTTGCCAGTCTGGCTCTCAGTGGGATCAGGTTTGAGTTCACTGGCAGAGCAGATTGGCAGGCAGGCCTGGGTCCACGCCTCACCCCCGCCCCCACCCCGCCCTCCTGCAGTTCAGGCAGGTTATATAAAAATAAACTTACATACTATTCTGTTGACTCAGATTTCCTGTGCTTTCGAACACTTTGAAGGTTAACATGCTATTTACAAGCCAGAGGGCTTTCGATATTTTATATCACATGGCCTGCTACTAGATTCGAAAACTGCAAATAAACACAGCTGGCAGGTCGACAATGTGGACTTTTGTAGCAACACAGACCCGGCTTCCAAGAGGCCTGTGAACTGGTTCAAAACGCTCTATGGAGGGAAACGGATTTGGAAGTCAGTAAGACAGGTGTCCATGATACATGTGAAATGGCTTTTCGCCTACTTACATGGAGTTCGTTCTCTTACAAAGCTTCCGCTGTCCCTTTGAATAATTACATTCAGTGGAGAGGGCTTTTAATTACTGAGAGGCCATTATTAGGCAACAACGGGAAATGTGTAAGTCTGTTCCCCATTTTAGGGTTAAACATAAATGTTGCTTCTTATCAACGCCATTCAATTAGCAATAGAAGAAGACGGGCATGATGTCGAAGAAGGGAATGATTTTGCTTACTAGCAGCTACTGCAAAGCTGTGAGAGAAAAAATACAATTTAAAGGCTTTAAAAAAAAATTGAGGGTGAGGATCTCTATTTAGGGCAGGCAGTCTGTATTGTAAGCAGGTTGGTGACGCGCCGTGATAACAGGTAAAGATGTAAAGATGCTTCGGTCAAGCCTGGAGAGGGGCTTGGCTCTGTGGCAGAGCAAACTCCATGAGGATGCCAGACCCTGGATTTGATACCCGTCTGGGAAGGGAAAGTGTAGGGAAAGAGGTGGGAAGAAGGGAAAGAACGGAAGGAGGAGGGGGAAGGAGGGGAGAAGCCGGAAGGGGAAGAGAGTAAAAAAAAGAGAGAGAGAGAAGGAGGAGGAAGGGAGGAGGAGGGGAAGGGAAAGGGGGAGGGGAAGGGAAAGGGGGAGGGGAAGGGAAAGGGGGAAGGGAAGGGAAAGGGGGAAGGGCAGGGGAGGGGAGGGGGAAGGAAAGGGGGAGGGGAAGAGAAAGGGAAAGGGGAGGGGAAGGAAAAGGGAAAGGGAGAGGGAAGGGAAAGGGGGAGGGGAAGGGCAGGGGGAGGGGAAGGCAGGGGGCTGGAGGAGCAGAAAAAGGGGAAAGGAGGAGGAAGAGAGGGGAGGGTCAGGGAGAAGGGAGGGGAGAAGGGAGGGGAGGAAGAGGGAAACAAAAAGAGAAGGAAAGAAAACTCAACCACATGGTGTCGTCAGTGGGATAATCGAGTAAATCAGAATATATTCTTAATTTCTACTCAAGAAACACTTGTGGAATGCTCATCAGTATGCATTGGAAAGTCATTCTCCAAACTCATACGTCCACATTAGGTTTTGTATGTCAAGGAAAAAACGAAGAACCAGAAAGGAGAAAATAGCCTCCTGCCCACACCTCAGTAGTTCCACTGAGGTCAGTGTCTGCATCCTTTCTGGGGAGCCAAGCTGAGATCTGATGCTAAGGTACAAATTATACTGAGAGATTTTGTGCCTATGTCTCTCCGGGTGTCTTCTTCCTTTTGTCTTTCAACAGAAAGGAAGATGTGGATAATATCAGATGATTGCTTTGCGAGCCTGGTTTGGGCCTCCGTGTCCATTAAGCAGGTGGCGAAAAACTTCTGTGGTCTCAGTGCTCTGCAAATCAACTCACATCAAATCCCTCACTCACAAAGTTAAGGAAAGGACTAAACTTATCACCTAGGGAGTAAATAAAGTACCTGACTTATAAATGTAGGGCCCTGAGTTCTAGCCCCCAGAAGCCACTCAAAACAATCCAGATATGGCAGCACCATAACAGGGGAGATGGAGAGAGTGGATCCTTGAGCTGAGTCCCAGGCCAACAAGAGAACCTGACTCAGTGTCCAAAGTGAAAAACCTGAGGAACATCAGCTGGCTGTGTCCTCCAGTGTCCGCGTACACACGCAGGCACACCTGAATAGATTGCACGGGCAGTCACTTAAGTAGCTGGTCTTTGCTACTTCGTGGGTTCCTCTTTTTCCATTCCTTCATCGCCTAGGCTTCACCCCCACCACTAGATAAGACAGAAAGGAGAGAGAGACAGAGAAAGACAGAGAGAGAAACAGAGACAGAGACAGAGAGATCTCTGAATCTAATCTCTTTTCTTTTGTTTCTTCTTTGAGCACAGCTACTAGCAAACTGCAGCCAAACCCCTTGAATGACCTAAAACGACCAACCCCACCTCTCGGGGCCCTAGCATTTAGATTTCCTCTGAAAAGTGCTGGAATTCAGATGTCACACAGTGGAAGAGACTCTGCGGCTGACAAAACCACACCTCGGCTAGAGCATGAGGCAAATCACAGTCAGCTGCTGCGCTCAGTCCAAAGCACCCCCATATCCCACACCTGAGATGAAAGCAAAAACACTTTCTTTTAATATTTCTGCCTTTCTTATAATATTTCTGTGTTGTATTTGTGTGTATGTGTGTGAAACCAGAAATCCAAAAGTGTCACTACATACACACACACACACACACACACACACACACAAGTAGTGGACTGGAGGAAATGTCTCTGTAGAGAAAGTATTTGACATACAAGTGTAAACTCTGGAGTTTATATCCCTAAATATACATGTGAGCCCACACACATGAGAACATACAAACATGAGCACACAAAGACATGTAAAACAAAAAACTGAGTAATGCACAAGTGCTTCACCACTGACATAACTAGTAAAGTTGGTTCATCCTTGCACAGACCAGGACCCACTGTATGAACTCAGGTTCCTGGGATGCCTTCTATCTTTGCCACCAGAACGAAACCTCCTCACCCACAGTATCTAAACACAAGCATTCATCCCCAGAGTGCCCCTCCTCCAGCTGTGCTCTACCCAACACGTGGCAATGTGGTAGAGAATGTACTCACTGCACAGAGCAAAGGAGGGATACAGCAATACCACTCAATACACAGTTTTAGCTCACCACCTACAAAACATCCCAATCTTCTGCTTGCTTTGTTACTTTATTACAAGGGATTTCAATCGAATTTTTAGAAGTACTTCAGAAAAATTTCATTGACCATTTTTAAACAGAATCCTTATTGGTTAAGAAATAACTTAATAGCTTAGCATGTGATTTGCCCATTTAAACACTCCATGGATGTTTCTGCATCACAGTCACAAGTTTGTGAAGTTGTTATCGCTTCCAATTTTAAAACATGTTAATCTGCTTATTTCTTACAGTTTCATACACATATGCAATGTATTATGATCACATCCATGAACCATTTCAAATCTCACCTGAGCTTCTGAGGGTTCAGGTGGGGAATGGCCCCAGGTTCTTTTTTTTTTTTTTAAGAGTTGTGTCATGGTGAAAATGTACAAGTAATGTTTATCTGTCTAAAGTGTTGAGATATCTTTATTTTTTTAATTACCAGAAACAGTGGATCGTTTTTTACAAACTTTTTCTCAGATTAAAGGAGAACACGTTCTTTTCAACAAATGGTGCTGGCTCAACTGGAGGTCAACATGCAGAAGAATGCAAAGTGATCCATTCTTATCTCCTTGCACTAAGCTCAATTCCAAGTGGATCAAGGACCTCCACATAAAACCAGACACACTGAAACTAATAGAAAGGAAACTAGGGAAGAACCTTGAACATATGGGCACAGGGGAGAATTTCCTGAATAGAACTCCAATAGTTTATGCTCTAAGATCAAGAATGGACAAATGGGACCTCATAAAATTACAGTTTCTGTAAGGCAAAAGACACTGTCAAAAGGACAAAGCGGCAACTAACTGGGAAATGATCTTTACCAACCCTACATCCGACAGAGGGCTAATATCCAATATATACAAAGAATTCAAGAAGTTAAACTCCAGAGAGCCAAATAACCCCATTAAAAAATGGGGTACAGAGCCAAACAAAGAGTTCTCGCCTGAAGAATATCTAATGGCTGAGAAGCACCTAAAGAGATGTTCATCATCCTTAGTCATTAGGGAAATGCAAATCAAAACAACCCTGAGATTCCATCTCACACCAGTCAGAGTGGCTAAGATCAAAAACACAGGAGAAAGCAGTTGTTGGCGAGGATGTGGAAAAAGAGGAACACTCCTCCACTGCTGGTGGGATTGCAAGCTGATACAACCACTCTGGAAAGCAGTCTGGCAGTTCCTCAGAACACTGGGCATGACACTCCCGGAGGATCCGGCTATACCACTCCTGGGCATATACTCAGAGGCTTTACCTGCATGCAATAAGGACACATGCTCCACTATGTTCATAGCAGCCTTATTTATAATAGCCAGAAGCTGGAAAGAACCCAGATGTCCCTCAACGGAGGAATGGATTCAGAAGATGTGGTATATTTACACAATGGAAGGCTACTCTGCAATTAAAAACAATGAATTCACAAAATTCCTAGGCAAATGGTCAGAACTTGAAAATATCACCCTTAGTGAGGTAACCCAATCACAAAAGAACACACATGGTATGCAGTCACTGATAAGGGGATATTAACCCAGTATCTAGGAATACCCTAGACACAATTTGCATATCAGTAGATTTCTAAGAAGATGGAAGGAGAGACCCCTGGTCCTGGAAAGACTGGATGTAGGGGAATGCCAGGACAGAGAAGCAAGAGGGGGTTGAGTGGGGAAAAGAGGGAGGGAAGGGAGCTTATGGGACTTTCGGGGAGGGAGGAAACGGGAAAGGGGAAATCATTTGGAATGTAAATAAAAAAACTTAGAAAATAAAAAAAAAATGGAGAACACATGAGATGGGCGGTGGTGGCGGCAGTGCATGCCTTTAATTAAAGCTCTCAGGAGGCAATGACAATCAGATCTCTGTGAGTTTGAGGCTAGCCTGGTTTACAGAGTGAGTTCCAAGAGAGTTAGGGCTACACAGAGAAATCCTGTCTTAGAAAACCAGAGAGAGAGAGAGAGAGAGTTAAAAGTCTACTAGAGAATGAATCCACAATGACAGGTTTATAATGGACAAGGGGTTGATGGCTGTAATTTTGGGTTGGGAAACACTGCTCAAATTAAATAGTTTGTGGTTTCCATATTCAACAGAAAAGAAAAACACCACATTGATTCTGCCACTGTGTTTGTGTGTGTGTGTGTGTGTGTGTGTGTTAACTAAAATAATTCAAACCCTATCCTGTAGGCCGATAAACTTCATTCTTGTGTCCTTTTAAAATGAAAATGATACAGACATATAAACTTGATGAATCCCAAGTGACAGAAAGCATCAGCCTCTTTGGTGGGGAGCGTGTGTACATTGGAGGGGAGAAAATGAAAGAACCCTTTCCCAGGTGTTGCCTCAGATGGTACAGGCTTCCTCCTCCACTTCTGCCCATGCCTGTAAGAGAGTGAAATCCTCTCCCTGGAGATACTCAGACTTAGACACCATCACAGATGATATCGATATGGAGAACATTTGCACAAGCATGCAACCACCTTAGTAATAAACTTTCTTTCTGCCCTAGTGTTTTAGACTGGCTCTAAATAACTACACCAAGCGACTGAACTGAACTGTGGACGTTGCCCAAGTTGCCCGGAATTCTTTACGCGACTTCAGTCCACAGAGACTCTCTGGTTATGCATTATCAGGTTTGGCTGTCTCTCCTGCCTGTTCAGCCCTCCACTTGGCCTGTTGCTGGGTAGGCTTGACCTAAGAGAATGTGTGAGGAAAGAGCCAGATTTTTCCTTTGATGTCTTAGAACTCAGGATTCCATTATATAATCTACCATAAATCCTGCCAGTCAGAACTGACACCAGCTTCCCAAGTTACCAGAATACGACACTCCCTACTTGATTCATCGTGGATTCTGACATGTCTTAATTAATATGAATTCAGGGCCTCAGCTTGCCAGCGATAAGAGACTTTTCTGGTTTGTCTTCTTCAGAGCTTTAAGGCTTTCCTTGATTAGTTTTCTTCTCCTGAAATCTAAGTCTCACATGCTGAATGTTCTGACTGGCTCAGGTTTGACCTCACAGATGTTTGCTTGTGGTCACAGAAAATATCTCTCCTCTGAGAATAGGTTTGATAATTTAAAAAAAAAGGGGGGGGAAACAATAAATTTTTAACTGAACTGGATGAAGAAGTCAAGTGCAGGCTGTTAGCCACACTTTTATACTTCCACAACCTGGCGCGCGTGTGTTCAAGTCTCAAATATAAATGGTGGTGGACGATAGAATTCCCTACAAATGAATATAAGGCCTTGCAAAAAAAATCCCAGCCTTCTTCTGTGTAACAACATAAATCTCTCTCCTTGCTCAACATATGAGCGAGGCTTCCCAGGAGGAGAAAATTGGCACATTTAAATGTTCTTTCTACTCTAAAAGCACTGAGGAAGGAGTGAGCTGGACCGAGCCCAGGCGGTGAGAAGGAAGGAGAATGAGGGCCTGTCTCATCGGAACACAAATAATTTGTGAACTGTTCTCAGTGATTAATACTCAACATCTGAACCCTGCTTATGCAACAGGAGAACTGCAGTGAGCCGACTCTTGGTTTCTGGTTTTTGCCTTTCCTAGAAAACATTTTTCTACGAATCTTTTTTTTTTTTTGGTTGCACAGTAGATTTGAAGCAGCCCTTTGCTTGATTGGTGAAGTCTGGAAAAGAACCAGAAGGAAGAACACCAAAGCACCATGAGCAATGTCTCTCCAACAGAGTGACATCCTGTCTCCCTCTCCCCGTACCTCTCCGCTCAAGCAGGAAAGCCAGACATCAGCCACCAAGGGACACACTAAGCTGTCATTGAGATTTATTGTAACCGAAATCAAATTACTGAATGTGCTTAGTATTTTCTCACAACCCTTGTCCCCAGTAGACACCTGCCTTGTTTTCTTCCATAGCTGTCACCCTAACCTTTTACCATACCTTACTCCTTTAAAGGACAAGAAAAAGAGGAAGGAAGAAACACACAATCTCCTTCCACCCCTCCTCTTTGGTCCTCCAATCACTGGATTCAACCGCAAATAATCTGAAGCATTTCAGTAGTGGCAAGAGATGTGGAGTAGTCTCCATTCCCTAAGAGAGCCTCCAATGACATCTGCCATCTTGTACTCCCAGACAGGCACCTATGGGCTTAACTGTACATATGCTAATGTCTTGACTCACTATTCCAAGTGGAGGTTGTTGAAGACCGAAAGTACAGAAGCATGATTTGGTACCAGCACTGGGATTATACCCAGTGTGCCATGCCTTCACCCATTTACCAGGGAATTAGGCCTCCAAAGTCAAAGGTCTGCTTAAGTTCACAGTGTAAAGTACATGTTTGAGAACATGTTCGACAAGTATGTTTAAATTACCAATAATTGCAGCAGTCTCATGTCATACAAATAGGAGTCATTTTCTTATGAATCTATAGTCTATCCAAATAGGATTATTTTTGCCATAAAAATATCCCAGGGAAAAAAACATGTTGCACATATAAAGTGTGCTGTGTAGTTCCTAGTGATCCCTGAATGAAAATCTTCTGGCATCTATTTGGCAGGTAGTTGCTAGACCCATCTTTCAATTAGCAAAATATGCAGCATACATCTGTCTGTCTGTCTGTCTGTCTGTCTGTCTGTCTGTCTGTCTGTTCATTACTAGAAACTAAACACAGGACCTTGCATATTCCAAGCTCTACTACTGAGCTACATCCCTCACCCTTTCCTAACTTACTCTTTGGAGAAGGGGATTACCAAATTCCAAAACTGGTGTTGAACTCACCATATGACTCCTGTAGACCTTCCACTAGTGATCCTCCTGCCTCAGCCTCCTGAGTAACCGGGATTGAAGGCTTATACCACCAGGCTCACTTTACAGTAATATCTTTTGATCCACCCATCCCCACTCCCCTCTTGACTGGCCATTTTAGAGACAAAGTCTTTTCTCCCCCCCATAAATAATCATAATTCAAAAAGTGAGTCCTCAAAAGATTTGCTAAATTGCCCAATTTAAGTTGTTCACTTTAAATTAGCAATTCACCTCTCCTCAGCTAGTCCAATCATCTCTAAATTGATGTCCTCACTGTTCAACTAAAACCCTCAATCTACACAGTATTTCCAGAGAGAAGGCCTCATTTCGTTGCAATCTCACACAAAAATCTTTAATGCCTCCACTATGAAGTCCAAGGTCCTTAAAATGACATTTAGCTTCACAGACCTAATTCGCTGCTAACATGTCTCTGCATACTTCCTACTTATCTTCCTGTCAGACCAACTCCTGATCCCCAAGGTGATTGTCCCTTTCCTTGGATTAGCATCTTCTACCCCCGAACACCTTCCCAGGGCAACATACCCATCCTTCTGGGTCAAGGCCAACTGTCACTTTCTGTCCCAAACTCCCCGTGCCAATCAGCAGTAACTTCTCTGTGTTTCCATACACCATAGTGCTCATCTTTATGAAAACCCGCATTACTTTCTACTCAATGAGTATATGTCATAGTTGTTCTGTGGCGACAATACATCATACTGTGTGCCCAACTCTCCACTTTTGATAATAAATAAAATCACCTGGAACACAAAGAATGCATCGTGTTCAAACACATCCATTGTGTGTCTAACATGGATGGGTACCAGGCTCCTCCCAGAATCCCACCATGTGGCCCTGAGCAAACGCCCACTGTTAGCACCCGGGCGCTTCCATAGGGTCTGCAGCAGACCCCTCAGAGCTGAGCTGAAGGGGCCACAGGAGAGCTTTGCGTTGGGCTTGTTCTTGGACTAAGTTAAGAATTTAATACTAAGTCAAACAGAACTACATTCTTTTCTGGATAAACTTGATGCCAGAATATCCAGTAGCAAGATTTCACACAAATGAGATTCCCAACATCTCTTCACGGAGAGAGTGTACAGATATTACATAGCTTTACCCAGATGCAGAAATGGATTATTGACTACACAATGTAACCAGCTTTACTTAGTTTCCTTTCATTGTAAGGTTTTATAATAAAGCAAATCCTAACGGATGACCGGTTGTAGCAAATAAAAATCAGAGTTCAAAGGATGAATGCCATCTTGCCAAGAGACTTAAAATTCCTTGTAGATTTCTTTATCACAATTATCAAAGGAAATATCCCAATGAGACTACTTAAGTGAACGGCAGAGGTAGGAAGGGTCTCAGTCATGGAGGCTCCCATTGCAGAAGGACCAGAGTGGCTCTTCTGAAGCAAATGGGGAGGAGATCTGTTCAGAGAGTTCAGCCGGTAGCCACCTAGCAAGCAAATGCTTCCATAAGTACCAAGGAATAAGAAATCATTAAAAAAAAAAAAAGGAATGCCACCACTCCAGAGAAGGACAGTTACAAGGGCCACCAACCACTTAGCAAATTGACTAACCTTGTACAACTTGAGGTTTCTCCCAAGCTTGTCATCTCCTTTCCACCCACCTCATCTCCTTGTGATGAGCAGCAACAAGACGGTCCTGTGATTTTCATGACGACTGTGCCCCATTCGTGTCCACTCTTGGCAGGGAGACACCACCCCTCCTCCCCCAAAGAATTGAGAATTAGTGAGTTTAAGTGAGAAGCTAAAGCCAGATTATACTCCTGGAGACTGCTGTTGAGAAAATGGAGTGACAGCTGTGTCACCAACAAGACCTTTGAACGTTGCTAAAGAGACAAAAATCACCATTATCCTAACCATCTTTAGCCAAAGCTACCTGTAAAGTGCTAACCTTTAAAAAGGAGCATCTGGGGGGTCCAGTGAGATGACTTAGTGGTAAAGTACTTGCTGGGCAAGCCTGGTGACCTGAATTCAATTCCCAGAGCCCATGAGAAGATGGGAAAGAAGTGACCCCACAAAATGTCCTCTGACCTCTACAGGTTCACTGTAGAACACAGTGCCCCTGCACACATACATCACGTGTATGTGTACACACACACATCACGTGTATGTGTACACACACATGCCTGTGCATGCGCGCGCACACACACAAACAAATCAACACTTTGTTAGGCCCTTTGCAGGGGGTCTCATGGTGGTATCTCTTTCTCGGCAAACAACAGCCAGTCAACCCAGGCAGAGGTGGATGGACAGGACCACACCTCCTATGTGCTTTAGTAAAGTAGAGGCACAGTGGACTTCTCTCTTATCTGTTTTTCTCTACAGCATCCCTGGACCCATGGGACACACTGCAGCTCAACCATGACCTCATCTCAAGCAGGCATTCTGACCAACTGGACCAAAACTACAGAGACATACTGAGACAGGACAGAGATAACTACCCACGTAGGAAGGAACAGCAGGTACCTGGTGGGATGTCTATAGGGCTTAGGAGTTTACGTGACTGAGGACGATGGGAGACAGATGGTTCAGAGGCCTAAACTGAATGAAAGCCATAGATCACTGAAGGAAAGGACAGTTGTCTGACTTTGTCATTGCAGCAAATTTAATGCTCGGGGCTTTATTTCCTTCCTCTATCTGACATTAGCAACAAAACTGCACAGCTCCCTTCAAGTGTCAAAACAGCACCTGCCACTCAGGAGTCTAACCCTGGCACTCACATTCAGTGCCTTGCAGTTTTCCTGTATACCCTGTCTCTCATCCCTATGTCAGGGTTACTTCTAATTTCTATGACAAAAATCCACTGGATCCAGCCTCTACGGCAATTTATATATATATAAGCAGGGCCTAGAATGAGCCTTCTCCGGATATCAATAAAAAAAAAGGCAATCATTTGCATTTTTTGGGAAACAGGAAAGAATTTTAGTGAATACAAATTGGTGTTGACCCCAAGATCACAGAGGTTCCCACCCTCCTGACTTTTTAAAAAATAAGTTTGAATACTTTTAGTTGGTACTCCAACACCCTCTCTGTCCGCATATATTATTGTTCCAAATTCAAAACCAAATACATTTCCCATCAACCTTGTAGGTGGAGGTGCTCTGTAAATCTGTTAGATTTGACTCACGAAGCCAATCTTCAAACATCTGGCACCCTTGAGTGGTACTTCATGTCACAATTGAACATCATCTTAATAAGACCCAACCCTGTTATTAGGCTTAAAAAAAAAAACTTAAATTTTAACCAGCTAGGTTTTTCTGGGCAAGTCAGAGAGAACAAACACTGTCAGCTTCTTGGTCAAGCACAAGACTTTCCACTACAGGAAACGGGTGGCCTTCCTGTGGCTAAAATGAAAGTATCCTTTTCTGCCTTTTGTAACTACCACGTCACGGACGAGTGGCACACACTGTGCGGCACCTTCCTTAACACGCACACCACTGTGACTCAAAAAAAAAAATAAAAATAAATAAATAAATAAACAAAGCAGTCACCTATGGTTACTTTCAGGTTAGAGAGAACCAAACCCAAACCCACAGGACTCAGAACTCGCCTACAATTGTGAGGCAACTTCAAGACAAGATGCATTACTAGATTGCGTAGCTTTTCAGAAAACTCTGTCTGCCTTCAGGAAACAAATAACGGCTTATTCCAGTCACTTAGATCCAGTTCCCATAAGTCAGGGCACTGAAGATTAAGAAACGTGTTGAGACAAGTACAAAGTCAAGTCCGATCCGAGCAGGAACTCTTTTAAACTCGAGCATGCTTCAACCATACAGAATCCCCCATAGCTCGACCTGGGACCAATAAATAAACGCGATCTGAGGCAGGCAAAGAGCCTGTCAGTCGTGCACCAAGAACAGATAACTGTGTCTGACTCAGCTGAACATAACTCCCGGAGTGAATTTCCATGGGACCAAGGTCAGGTTTAACATGATAACGCTTGCCAGAAACTTTATAGAATATCCCTGGAGCAATGAGCGAGAGGAAAAAAAAATGAGCATATTTTCACAGAAGTGAACTCTGAGACTTCAGCCTGATTGCACACAGTAGCACACTATAGCCAAAAGGGGGGGAAAACTGTAAAGAAATGGAGAGAAATAGAAGTACCTGCGTGAGAAGAATGTCGCCCAGGATTGCCTTCTTATGCTAGACAATGGCAGAGGAGGGGGCATTGGCCTCCCTGGCGTCACCAGACTGTTGAGCACAGAACCCTGTGTTTTCGGTTTGGGTAGAGTCCGTTCCGAGGCTGTTATGACCATGAAATTAGGAAATGCAGAGACTCAGAAGCAAAGAGCGAGCACCACCACTTGACTGGGATTGGAAACTCTGCTCCGGATAATAGGGGAGGGGGTGGCCTTCCTCTCCCCAACCAGGCCTGATTCCAACTGTCTCAGCGTTTGCCTACAGATAGATGTTTGCCTAGGGACAAGCCTCTGGGTGAAGCTAGCTGAGACTCTTTTTTTTTTTAAGGAGATCCAACCCATTTTCTCTTTCCTTTCAATAAAGCTCAAAGTCTAGACGAGCATGTTGACTTAGAAAAAAAAATAAAATAAAATAAAATAAGAAAGTGTTCTTTCTGCACACAGATTTTCCTCTCCCAAAATTAGCTAAGATGGGGAGTAAGGGTGTTCCTAAGGTGAGCACTTCTCAGTTTCTCTTTCACTCATTGACTCAATGAGTCAAACCAGAAACTCAGCAGCTCTTGTCACTGATTAATGGGGTTCCTGATTTTGGAAACCTGAACCAGCTTACCCTGAGCTGACTCTTAAATCCTTCAGGTATACAAGCCTTCTATAAACTGCTTGATATTTCCTGCTGCCGTGATTTACAATTCCTGTTTGCTTTGGGGCTTTAATCGGGTGTTTTGTTTTGTTTTGTTTTGTTGTGGTGTTTTGTTGAGACAAGGTCTCACTGCATTTCAGACTGGCCTTAAACTCTCAGGATTCCTCCTGCCTCAGTCTTCCAAGTGCTAAAATTACAGGCATAAGCCAACATGTCTGGATTTTTAAAAACTTACTTTGTTTGTTTTTCTTTCTTTCTTTTTAAACTCAGAGACAAACATGATGAAGTAATAATATGGGATTAAAAAAAAGTATTTTAAATTTATTTTCCTTTTTGGTACTAGGGATAGACCCAAAACTTTGATGTGCTAACCAAACACATTACCTCTGATCCACAGACCTCTAATTTTTTTAGACCTTTTGAAATTTTAATAGCTCATAAAATCTGTTGTGTTTTATGTAACATGTGCTTTAAATGCTGGGTTGTTGTTTTAATGTCTTAGATTTTTCCTTTTTCTTTGTTTTTCCCCATTCTATAAGTCTGAGAGAGAACACTTTTCTAGAAGTAAGAATGGTAACAGGCAAAAGTCCAGAAGAGACCCCTCTGGCCACTGTCTCTATCCCTATACATGAACACTAGTGCATGCTTGGTAAGAAAAGCATCTCAGAATTGGCTGAGAGGAGAAAAGATGCCAAATGTCTCATGGCTGATGATCCACACATTCTTTATAATAAGTTGTCTCAATTGCCTTCAGTTTTCTATACCCTGGTGAGTTTGGCCCCAAAATAATTCAAATCCACAAATGTGTCTGAATTTAACTCCCGCAAACTACATAGTGTAGGATGTATTTTAGTCATCATCTGAAATGTCTTATTTCAAATTAAGGAACATTAAATTGAATAAGACTCATTTATAGAAGGAATAATCACATAGCCCAAGTGTCAGAGGTGGCCCTGGCTTTGTTGTTTTTATTATGATTTCCTGTGAAAGGTAAGTGAGTCTACAAAATGTTTTGAATAGTTCAAACATCTTAAAAGCCAGGTGGGTTTTTTTTCCCCTCTAAATTAATTGAATCCCTCCGTTATTTGATTTGCCAGGATGGATGAGTCATGCTTTCAAATAGCATTTAGCTACCTGCTAGAATCAGTGGTGCACGTCAATCCAGAGAAGAAAATCACCTAGGGCAGGAATTCTCAAAATAGAACATCCATCAGATTCAGAAGCAAGTGTAGATTATTTCTTTGTCGTGGCGAGATGCATGAGTATACAGGCTCACGGAAGTAAGTCCATGGGTGCACACCTCTGCCCACGTCTGCAGAGCCCAAAGCAAGACCCTGGGGTGCTTCTCTGTTGCACTTCTTGTTTCCTTGAGATAGGTCTCTCAGTGAACTGGAAGCTGGCTGGGCTGGCTGGGCAGGGAGCTCTTGGGAGCCACCTATCCCACGCAAGTGCACAGACACACACACACACACACACAGAGAGAGAGAGAGAGACAGACAGACAGACAGACAGACACACAGACACAGAGAGAGACAGACAGACAGATAGGGACAGACAGACACAGAGAGAGACAGACAGAGAGAGAGAGACAGAGACAGAGACCAAAACAGACAGACAGACACACACACACAGAGAGACAGAGACAGAGACAGACAGACAGACACACACACACACAGAGATAGAGACAGAGACAGATAGACACACACAGAGAGACAGACAGACAGACACAGAGAGACAGACAGAAAGACACAGACAGACAGACACACAGAGAGATAGATAGAGACAGACAGACAGACAGACAGACAGACAGACAGACAGGGACACACAGACACACACACACAGAGACACACAGACAAGGACACACAGACAGACAGACAGACACACAGACACACAGACAGACACACAGACACACAGACAGACACACAGACACACAGACAGACACACAGACACAGACATACAGACAGACACACAGAGACAGAGAGAAATAGAGTGCGTAGGTTTGCTGGGATTGCAGACACACATAGCCACATCCAGCGCCTTTACACCATGCTAGAGATTCAAACTCAACACCTCACGCTTGCAGAACAAGCAGTCTTATCCACTGAGCCTTCTCCCGGGTCTTCTATGCCCTTTTCTTTTAAAATATACATTTGTAATATAAAAATGTGAATGAGGCTGTGTGTCCCTAAGGGACGGTTGTGATGTCCCCTTTGGATTCCAGACTATGCTTTCCTAAGTGGAAAAGAATAAAAACACCAGCAAATGTCTTCCAGATGAATGCAGGTGCCTGGCATATCAGGATGGGTGCTAGAAACACTTTCTACAAAGCATGGAGCGAGGGGCTACTGACAGGCAAGGAAGCTGTGGTGTGCTGAGACTGCGTGCACACTCTGGCTAGAGCCAGTATTCAAATTCAGGGGTCCAAGTCAAGCCTCCATGCCAGAGACCTCTGCTGCAACCTCTGAGAAGCCACAGAACCACACCCAGGCAACGAAGATGGTGGTGTGTGTTATACTAGGAGTTGTTCTGCAGTTTAGCTTCCTCATGACTTCACTACAGATTAAAATATATAGATATATAGATAAACATATGCATATACATATGCATAGATAGATAGTTATTAGATAGGTAGATAGGTAGAGAGATAGAGATATATAGATGACAGATAGATATATAGATGATAGATAGATAGATAGATAGATAGATAGATAGATAGATAGATGGAGAGATAGATAGAGAAATAGAAAGATATAGATGATATAGATATAGATCTTCCAAGAACAAAACATTATTTAAAATATTCTGAGCTTTTCATGGGGCAAAAACTCTCCTTTGAGGGAAATAGTTGTCTAATTAGACTGTATTCAGCAGTATTAGACTGACTGAATAATGAACAACAAAGAAGAAAAGGACAGTTTAACCGAAGAAGTAGAAGATGGCCAATCAAGTCTCTGAAGGACCATTCCAAGTGAAGCAGCATGTCTTCCTCATTTCCACAACTGCATACTTCCTCATGTAAAATAACATCTAACTTGTCATTAAGAGCGTGTCATCTGCTATGTCCTTATTAACAATGAGAGAGAGAGAGAGAGCCCAGTGGAGCAGCTGGGACAGGAGTCTTCCCTTCCAGCCTCCATCTGCAGCAGGGAACCAGGCAGATCCACAGCCTTCTGTGCTTAGCCCACCAGGAAAGAATGATCTCCCAGCAGCGATTTTACTTCTGAGTGCGAAGGTGAGCTCTCCACCTTCTCTCTGGAGGGGTACAGCTAGGAGCACACTGGGCATACGATCAGTGGAGCTGCGGGGACAGGAGTCTTCCCTTCCAGCCGCCATTTGCAGCAGGGAACCAGACAGGTCCACAGCCTTCTGTGCACAGACCCTGCCAGAAGAGAGTTGGTCACCCAGGAGTACAGACACAGGTTTACAAGCCCATAGGAGGGGCAAGCTCCAGCCAGAGACAAAAAGACCAACTAACACCAGAAATAACCAGATGGTGAAAGGCAAGTGTAAGAATCCTACCAACAGAAACCAAGGCTACTTGGCAACATCAGAACCCAGTTCTCCCACCAGAGCAAATCCCGGATACCCCAACACACTGGAAAAGCAAGAGTTGGATTTAAAGTCTCTTCTCACAATGCTGTTAGAGGACATCAAGAAGGACATAAATAACTCCCTTAAAGAAATACAGGGGAACATGGGTCAAATGGTAAAGGCCCTTAAGGTCGAAACACAAAAATCCCTGAAAGAAATACAGGGGAGCCGGGTGGTGGTGGTGGCGCATGCCTTTAATCCCAGCACTTGGGAGGCAGAGGCAGGTGGATTTCTGAGTTCAAGGCCAGCCTGGTCTGCAAAGTGAGGTCCAGGACAGCCAGGGCTACACAGAGAAACCCTGTCTCGGAAAAAAAGAAAGAAAGAAAGAAAGAAAGAAAGAAAGAAAGAAAGAAAGAAAGAAAGAAAGAAAGAAAGAAAGAAAGAAAGAAAGAAAGAAAGAAAGAGAGAGAGAGAAAGAAAGACAGGGGAGCATGGGTGATCAGGTAGAGGCCCTTAAAGAGGAAACAAAAAAATCCCAGAATTACAGGAGAACACAAACAAACAAGTGAAGGAACTGAACAAAACCATCCAGGATCTAAAAATGGAAGTAGAAGCAATAAAGATATCACAAAGTGAGACATCTCTGGAGATAGAAAATCTTGGAAAGAATTCAGGAGTCATAGATACAAGCATCAACAACAGAATACAAGAGATAGAAGAAAGAATCTCAGGGGCTGAAGATACCATAGAAAACATTGACTCAGCAGTTAAAGAAAATGCAAAATTTGAAAAGCTCCTGAGCCAAAACATCCAGGAAATCCAGGACACAATGAGAAGACCAAACCTAAGGATTATAGGTATAGAAGAGAGTGAAGATTTCCAATTTAAAGGGCCAGTAAATATCTTCAACAAAATTATAGAAGAAAACTTCCCTAACCTAAAGAAAGAGATGTCCATGAACATACAAGAAGCCTACAGAACTCCAAACAGACTGGACCAGACCAGAAAGTCCTCCCGGCACATAATAATCAAAACACCAAATGCACTAAACAAAGAAAGAATATTAAAAGCAGTAAGAGAAAAAAGGTCAAGTAACCTATAAAGGCAAGCCTATCAGAATTACATCAGACTTCTCACCTGAGACGATGAAAGTCAGAAGATCCTGAGTAGATCTCATACAGACCCTAAGAGAACACAAATGCCAGCCCAAACTACTATACCCTGCAAAACTCTCAATTACCATAGATGAAGAAACCAAGATATTCCATGATAAAACCAAATTTACACAATATCTTTCCACAAATCCAGCCCTACAAAGGATAATAGATGGAAAACGCCAACACGAGGAGGGAAACTACACCCTAGAAAAGGTAAAAAAGTAATCTTTTTCCAACAAACCCAAAAGAAAGTAACCACACAAACATAAAAAGAACATCAAAAATAACAGGAAGCAACCATCATTATTCCTTAATATCTTATAACGTCAATAGACTCAATTCCCCAACAAAAAACAAAGTCTAACAGAGATGTTTTTCATATGGATCTTCGATTTTATCAGAAAATGTGACTCCTCTTTCAATTTAGTAATGCCTTTTGTGTCTACCATTGTGACTGTATTATTTTCTTTTTTTATTTATTTTTTTTACTTTTATCTTTTTTTATTTTATTTTCTATATTTTTTTCTATTTACATTTCAAATGATTTCCCATTTCCCGTTTCCTCCCTCCCTGAAAGTCCCATAAGCCCCCTTCCCTCCCTCTGTTCCCCATTCAACCCCCTCTCGCTTCTCTGTCTTGGCATTCCCCTACATCCAGTCTTTCCAGGACCAGGGGTCTCTCCTTCCATCTTCTTAGAAATCTATTGATATGCAAATTGTGTCAAGGGTATTCCGAGATTCTGGGTTAATATCCCCTTATCAGTGACTACATGCCATGTGTGTTCTTTTGTGATTGGGTTACCTCACTAAGGATGATATTTTCAAGTTCTGACCATTTGCCTAGGAATTTCGTGAATTCATTGTTTTTAATTGCAGAGTAGTATTCCATTGTGTAAATATACCACATCTTCTGAATCCATTCCTCTGTTGAGGGACATCTGGGTTCTTTCCAGCTTCTGGCTATTATAAATAAGGCTGCTATGAACATAGTGGAGCATGTGTCCTTAGACTGTATTATTTTCCTTGATAATCTTTAATTTTAACATTCTTTTCTGTGTATTTCTTCGGTTTTGTCGGAGGTGTTTTTCATGTAGATCTTCGGTTTTGTTGGGGGGGGAGTATTTGTAGTTCCACTTTCAATCAATTTAGGAAAGTTTTTGTACCTACCATTTTGTCGGTATAATTGTCCATGATAATCTTTAATTTTAATGTTTTTCTGTATTCTTCTTCAATTTTGTCAGAAGTATTTTCCATGTGGATCTTCAGTTTTATCAGACAATGTCTATAATTTTACTTTCAATCAACTTAGGAACATTTTTATACCTTCCATTTTATTCCATGTAATAGTCAGTTTTAACATGTTTTTCTATATATTTCTTAAATTTTTTCAGGAATAGTTTCCTTGTAGATCTTCAATTTTATCAGAAAGTGTTTATAATTCCACTTTCAAAAAACTTAGGAATATTTTTATGCCTACCATTTTATCTGTATAATTTTTTCCATGAAATACTCAATCTTAACGCATTTTTTACATATTTCTTCAATTTTATCAGAGATATTTTCCATGTAAATCTTCCATTTTATCAGAAAATATTTATAATTTCACTTTCAATCAACTTAGAAATATTTTTATGCCTACCATTTTATCTGTATAATTTTTCATGATAATCTTTAATTTTAATGTTTTTCCATATTTTTTTTCAATTTTATCCAAAATATTTTCCATGTAAATCTTCAATTTTATCAGGAAATGTTTAGAATTCTACTTTCAATCAACTTAGGAATATTTTAATTCCTATCAATTTATCTGTATAAATTTCTTCAATTTTATCAGAGATAGTTTCCATGTAAATCTTCAATTTTATTAGAAAATGTTTTTACTTCTACTTTCAATCTATTTAGGAATATTTTTATGCCTACCATCTTATCTGTATAATTTTTCATGAAATAGTCAGTTTTAATGTGTTTTTTTTCTATATATTTTTTGAGTTTTATCAGAAATATTTTCCTTGTAGATTTTCAATTTTATCAGAAAATGTTTATAATTCCACTTTCAATCAACTTAGGAATATTTTTATGCCTACCATTTTATCTGTATAATTTTTCCATGAAATAGTCAATCTTAATGTGTTTTTCTATATATTTCTTCAATTTTATCAGAGATATTTTCCATATATATTTACACAATGGAATACTACTCGAAATTAAAAACAATGAATTCATGAAATTCTTAGGCAAATGGGGAACAGGGGGAGGGAAGAGGGCTTATGGGACTTTCGGGGAGGGGGGGAGCCGGAAAAGGGGAAATCATTTGGAATGTAAATAAAGAATATAGAAAATAAAAATAATAATAAAAAAATGAGAGAGGGCCAGCACACATGTCCTCTCTTCGTGTCGTACACTTTATTAGAAACACTGAACGATGAAATTCTAGATATTTTTCTAATTTTCAACCTTGGTTTTGGTTTTTGAGTTTTTTTTAATATATATACATTCTTTTATTTCTTTTTTTTATTTTTAGTTTTATTTTCTAAGTTTTTTTTATTTACATTCAAAATCATTTCCCCTTTCCCGTTTCCTCCCTCCCCGAAAGTGCCATAAGCCCCCTTCCCTCCCTCTTGCTGGAGAGATGGCTCAGCGATTAAGAGCACTGACTGCTCTTCCAAAGGTCCTGAGTTCAAATCCCAGGAACCACACGGTGACTCACAACCATCCGTAACGAGATCTGATGCCCTCTTCTGGGGTGTCTGAAGATGGCTACAGTGTACTTACATATCATTCTTTTATTTCTAACATAATCACTAAGAGTCCAGTTTCCACAGCAAAAGAAAGCAAAAAATTGATGTAGTCTGTCTAGGTCATTCAGGTAAAATCTTGCCATGGTATGGATGATTTGGGCTACATTTTTTTTTATTTGGAGTGTGTATTTTTGTCCAAAACCTCAGATAGCAGCAGATCTTGGGACTCAAATATATAGGTAATTGCCCCAATTCTCCATTTTCCCTTATTAACCAAGATGCTTCCACTGAGCCCTGCTCAAAGGCTCTCTCAATTCCACCACACTGGAAAAATAGCCATGAACTTCTGGTCCTCCTCATGAAGAGAAACTCATATTGTGATCTCCCACCTAGAGGCAGCAAAGAGGCCTGACCACTCACTCACCCAGCCATTTCGGTAAAGAAAATGTCCTTGCCATAGCTCCTGTTGTCTGGTGTCTTCCCATGTCCTACCTCTAATTGCTAACTGAGTAACTATTAGGCAACTTCCCAGCCAGTGATCTTGCACTGGATCTAAGACATCAGAATTGATCGTGAGTACTGTAGTTTATGTGAAGTATTCCCCCCAAGTTCATATCTGGTTCTCATCCAGTGGCACTGTTTAGGGAGATTATAAACCTCTTAAAGGTGGGATGTGGTTAGGAATGCAGGCAGCTGGAATAAAGACCTGTAGGTTATAGCTGAGTCCCAATTCTGGCCTGTGTTCTGCTTCTTGAACTCTAGTAATTCTAGCCTCTTGGTCCTATGGCCATGGACTGGACCCATTCAAACCAAAAGCCAACATAAGTCTTTTCTACCTTAAATTTTTATCTCATGAATTCTGTCCCAGCAACAAGAAAACTAATGAATATAATAGCTAACTACAGGGGGGTTTGCAGGGATATGAATTTTAAATATTCCACAGGGTAGTTAGTGGGCCTCGGCAAGAACATCTTAGTGTAGTACAGTAGAAGACACAAGAAGCAAAGGCCCTTGGTTAAGTGAAGTTGTCCATGGACAGAGAAAAATCAGTCGGCAGAGACTAGCAGGCAGGGGGCTCTGAACTCAGAACTACCTCATTCCATTTGCCACACTCACATAGATCTCAGGTTCCACAGTAACTTATCATCAGGAGGCTGAGGACATCTTCTCCAGGATCTCACATGCTGGTCATGAGGTACAAAACCCGTCAGTTCTTCTTGCAATGTACAGGGATGGGGTGTGGTTGGCAACATCGCGATGGTATGGCCAACATCTCCCCTCCCTCAACATTAAAGTTCCAACTGAAGCTTCTAAGGGTAAAGACATCCTCGAAAGGCAGAAAAGGATGGGAGCTGTCTACCTTCAGAAAACAGCTAGTGAATACTTTACAAACGATGTGATTCAAGTCAACCCTGCACCATCAGTAGAAAGACTTAACCACAAAGGAAAAATATATATCAAGCAACAAACAACCCATACCAGGAAATTGTTATGCAAGCTTTTCTGTTAGGATAAGTGGGTTCTCATGCTTGTAGAATCACATATGTGATGATTTACAATAAAAACAGTGTACACGCTATACAAAAATAGCTTTAGGGGCCCAGTGAGATGGCTCAGTGGAGAAAGATGCTTGCTACCACGCCTAATGACCTGAGTGCAATCCCCAGGTCCCACATGTTGAAGAAGGGAACAAACTCCAGCAAGCTGTCCTCCGACTTCCACACACGCAAACATATGCACACATCAAATGAATAACTGAAATTAAAGCTTTTCTTAAATAGCTCTCAAACATCCATTGACCTTCCCACACCCTCCCCTATAAGCCCCACCCTTTCCAGTTTCCAGATACACAAACACAGACTTTTCTGTGGAAGGTCACAACTACAATTCAGAGACAAGTGATGGAAACACATGCCTGGTGCTGTGGAGCCTGGTGCCTGGCTGGGGAGCTCATGGGCGCCAGGACTGAACGTACCAATAGTATGATACTTAGTGGACATAGTTACAAAGGTACCCTCTAAATTAGTGTCTCTCTATAGATTAGCTCAGCTCTCAGTCATCATCAGAGAAATCTCTTTGTCCAGGGCATGACGGTTAACACAGAAACTTACAACTGATCCAAGGGCAGAGAGCAAGCATTTTTGGAGTGCTCAGCCACAACATCTGCATCACACTATCTTTCCTAAGCTTAGGGACCATCACAGAAGATGGAAGCAGAAAGATTATAAGGGCCAGAGGTCAGGGAGGAACCAGTACTAAAAAGCATCTTCTAAGCATAACCATTCTACTGTGTTTCAGAACTCATGGCACTGGGGTTGCCTACACAAGATCAAGTCAGATAAGACCCTAGCATGGGATAATAAGGGACTCACAAAACTCTCACCTCTAACTGAGGAGCTGTGGGACAGTTGACAGCTTCTAGGGAAAGAGGGTCATATTTCCTTAAGGCTGTGGCTCCTAATAGGCTGACCATACTCCAAAGATGGACCCATATCAAGAAGAATGTGAATAGCACAAGTGTAGTCAATAGAACATAAATAGCAGAAGGGTAGTCAATCCATTATTTAAGAATGTTTAAAGGACATGGAGTTAATTAATTTGGAGATGGGGAGTGGATCTGAGGAAGGAGGTAGGAAAACAA
Organism: Tokudaia tokunoshimensis; assembly: GCA_036184795.1. Classification (NCBI taxonomy): domain Eukaryota; kingdom Metazoa; phylum Chordata; class Mammalia; order Rodentia; family Muridae; genus Tokudaia; species Tokudaia tokunoshimensis. The sequence goes on along the minus strand of BTHU01000006.1, from coordinate 74,100,202 downwards.
ATTGGGGATAAAATTTACTAACATAGTCATAAAATACTTCTCAAAGAGTTAATAAAATTATTTGTTTATTAAAATAACAGATGGTCCTTCCAACAGTTTCTTTTCATCAATAACTAGGTTTACTTCTGATGAGAAAAAAAAGCCACCAATTGCACCCAAGGACAAGGAGCTACGGTCATAAAGAAATGATTTTTTAAATGCAGTACAGAACTTTAAATAGAGCTGGTCAACTGCTCGAATGGCAGAATCTCAGTGAAAATGGATGCCTTTTGGGGGGGAATATATATATCTCCACCATCAAGAGCAAAGGGAAGACTTGCTACTACATATGATAGGAATTAAGAATCAAGTGGAAAATGGACTTAAGTATCTGCTCTGTTGGAAGTGTCCTGCCCCCACAGCTTAGCAACAGGAGAGTCCCAACCAGGTTAATGGCTTTGGCATCTGTGTAGACACCATTGACCCAACAGCACTAGTAAATTCTGGAAGAACAAAATTAGCTAAACAGGATCTGGGGAGATGACTCCACTGGCAAAGCACTTGCTGCAGAAGCATGAGGACCCAAGTTCGCATCCTTAGCACCACATAAAACATTAAGCAGGGCAGCATGTGCCTGTAATTCCAGCTACAGGAGGTGACAGGCAAATCACTCCAGCTCACCAGCCAGCAGAGCTGAATGAGGTTCAATGAGACCCTATGGTGGTTTGAAGGAGAATGGCCCGCATAAGCTCACACACTGAATGTTCCTAGTTCTTAGCTGGTGGAACTGTTTGAGAAGGATTAGGAGGCGTGGCCTTGTTGAAGGAGGTGTGGCCTTGTTGAAGAAGGTGTGGCCTTGTTGAAGGAGGTGTGGCCTGTTGAAGGAGGTGTGGCCTTGTTGGAGGAGTTGTGTCACTGGTAGTGGCTTTGAGGATTTTTGAAAAATCTGTGACAGTTCCAATTTCTAGCTCTCTGCCTCATGCCTTTGGACCAGATGTAAGCTCTCAACTACTGCTCCAGCACCATGCCTGCCTGCCTGCTGCTATATTTCCTGACATGATGGCCATGGTCACTTTCTAAGACTGTAAGCGAGACCCCAATTAAATGCTGTCTTTTGTAAGTTGCCTTGGTCATGATGTCTCTTCACAGCAATAGGAAAGTAAGTAAGACAAACTCTGTCACAAAAAAAGTAGATGGAAAGCAATCACATAGTATACACATGTTCACACAAACACACACACACACAACAAGCACATACCAAAGACTTAGAAAGTTACATTAGAGCTAGCACATGACATCCCAAGTTTCACAGTAATAAGTAAAATTGGGAAATAAAGAGCAAGGATTTAGATTACTAAATAATCTTAGGTGGGAAATGTGCATAAAGTGTATAATAATAAGGGTCTTTGTGTATGAATGTGTTTAACATCATTTTTCTCTCAACTAAACTTTGATTATTATATAATGCCATCTCTGTTTCATAAAACCACCCTGTACTCCACTGGTTGGCTGTCTTCACCCTCCAAGACAAATACCCACATGGGTAGCTCCAGAGCACTTGGAACCCCTAAAACCCTACCTGAACTTTGGGCACATAGACACACACATTTTTCTGAAGGAAGAGTCTAGAAACTTGATCGGATCTTCGCTGAAGCCTACACAAAGTTGAGAATCAAGTGAATGAATGACACTGTCTCTTTAAATCAAAATCATGATCCCATATGTCGTTTCTTCACAATTTGTAAAAACCTCGCTAGCACCGAGGTTCAGAGTGAGCACCACATGCAGATCCAATCTGACCCTCCTGATCACACCAAGAAAGCGAAGATGTAAGAGTAGTTCTTGGGAAACCAATGGCATTTTCTACTTTCTCCCATAGAAGCACAAAGGAAGTTAAAGGAGAAGGAGGGCGTAGACAGGTTACAAAATAGTTGCCTGGGTGTGAGAAGATAGTCAATGGGATGTGCAGAGCACATAGTCGGACACAAAGGCCTGGACTCAGGATTACAGTATCAGAAGGTTTCCCTATGGAGGGTTAGGCGGAGAGGGGGCCAGGTGGATGTGGTGGATGTATCTTTGAGGGTTTGTGACTCCAGACTTAACCCTTTCCAGTGCCTTGTGCAAGACTCTGCCCTTAGGAGGCATCACTGAAACAAAAGATGTCAGGCTCCAAATGGTAAATAGGTTTTCCAAAGCTATGGCATTAACTACAGGTGCAACCTGGCTTTCTATGCATTGAGAGGAATAATAAGTCTCCTGGTAGAATCCATACTCTAAGGAAGATGCATCAATGCAGCCCTGGCTAGTGTCCAGCTGTGGGTACCACTCAACAGAGTAGCCAGTCCCTCAAAAGCATGAAAGTGGAGAAGGCAGCCTGGGCCCTGTGTGTGTATGGACTATTTACTCAGAGAAAAGAAAAAGAGAAAAAGAAGAAAAAGAACAGTGTTTGAACCAGCAGGAGGGAAAGTTAGGTTACATAACACTGCAGGCAAGAAGAATAAGGTCTTTCTCTCTCTCTCTCTCTCTCTCTCTCTCTCTCTCTCTCTCTCTCTCTCTCTCTCTCTCTCTCTTTCCTGGAGAAAGGTATTGTGAAATAGTCCAGGAACAGCCTCCAATTTCCACAGTCGTGGGTGCTTCTCCAGGCTACTATCTGACAAGGTCAACAGTCAGAGCCCTGGTAACGAATGGCCTTACACCCAAGAACTCAGAGGATCCTCAGTAGCCTAGCAGGCCTAAGGCAATCTAAGGACATTCCTTCAGAAGCCACTGAAAAGGGCAAAATCTAGAGTCACAAACCCTCACAGATACATCCGTCCTTCGCCTAGCTCTCCGTAGGGAAACCTTCTGACACTGTAATCCTGACTTCAGGCCTTTGTGTCCTAGTGTGTGTTTTGGACATCCCCACCTATCAGGCCAAGGAGGATTGGGGGAAGTGACACAGACACAGGCGTGAAGCAATACCCAGGACTCTCTTAGGTGTTTTGAAGCCTCTTCTGCCCACTCATACTCAGGTATGAGTGCTGCCTCTCACACACAGCACGGCCTTGGAAAGAATCTTTATTATTTTAGGGTCTGCAAAGCAGGCCCGCCAGAAGCAAAAGCAAAAGCCACTCAGAGCTGTGCCCAGGCAGGGCTAGGACCAATGCATCACCACCACTGCAGGAGCTGAGTAGTGAGTGGAGGGGCGGGGCCAGTGGTGCTTGTACTTAAGGGGAGAGTAAGAAGTTAAGATCAGGACCCAGAGAAGAGACTGTAAGAGATGAGTGGACAGGGCCGCATTGCTCTGAGCCAAGTGACCTGAAGCCATCCCAGGCAGTGGACAGGTGAGGACACTCATGTCTCAGACAAAAATAAAAATAAAAGATCCGAAGAGCATCTAGCTTTTCCATAGGTAGGGAGTTCCACCCCTGGGAGACCAGGATTGAAGGCAACACTTGGTCACAAGGGAACAAAGCTATCCCAGTTACTTGGATGGGTTCTTAGACACTTGTGTATTCCAGTTCATCTTTTTCAACCCGAAATCATTCGTTGCCCACCCACCATGTGCCAGGTACCATTCTGACTGCTGTGTCCGTGGAAACAAATGAAGAGCTTACCTTGCAGAGCTTAGATTCCAGTGCAGTAAGGGTAAGACGCAAATTGGTATGGATTTAAAGTTTATTTCCTGCCTCCTCCCCCCACCAAAAAAAAAAATATTTGCATGCATGTTGAAATCTTAAAACCCCAAATAGATGGCATTGGCAAGTGGTTGTTGGGTCATGAGGTGGGGCTCTCCTGAAGGACTAGTACCTTTGGAAAGAGTTATTGGGGTCTCTCCACTGCATAAAACCACAGGAGGAAGATAATTTCCAGGTCCCCAGAAGGGAGCCCATGAGAACCAGAACATGCTAGTAATTTGGTGGGCCTCAGTCCTCTAGCTTCCAGAACTCTGTGAAACAGAGTCCCACCTTTTAAGCCACCTAGATTATGATATTTGTTACAGTATCCCAAGCTGATGGATATAATAGTCAATGAGATAGACAGACATGGCCAAAGGATGCTGGAGATGAGGTGAAAGGGTATGTGGAATAGAGACAGGGAGGACACTAATACCTCACTTATCAGGGAACATAGATAGGAAGCTGGGTAGGAAGCAAATGCTCCTGTCTCTTCTTTATTTTTTTTAATTAGATATTTTCTTTATTTATATTTTGAATGTTATCCCCTTTCCTCATCTCCCCTCCGAAAACCCTATCCCTCCTCCCTCTGCTCACCAACCCACCCACTCCTGCTTCCCTGTCCTGGCATTCCCCTATACTGGGGCAAGGAGCCTTCCCAGGACCAAGGGCCTCTCCTCTCACTGATGTCTGACAAGGCCATCCTCTGCTACACATGCGGCTGGAGCCATGGGTCCCTCCATGTGTACTCTTTGGTTGGTGGTTTAGTCCCTGGGAGCTCTGGGGGTACTGGTTGGTTCGTATTGGTGTTCCTCCTTATGGAGCTACAAACCCTTCCTGTCTCTTCTTATGAACACTCCATCATGCTGATCTCCTCCCAATGGTCCTGACTCCTAATACCTCCTGATACCATCCCATTAGAACTTGTAGTTTCAACATATGACTAGGAAGGACCCTAGCATTTGCTCACAGCAGCAGCTGGGAAGCAAAGGTGTTTTAAAAAGGGTGGGATTTGTAAATGGCAGGCTCTTCTTATATGCTGGGTACATTTGAAAGGCAGAGCCAACATGATTGCTGACAGATTGAATGCCTGGTAAAAAAGAAAAGAGGTCAAAATAACTCCAGTGTTCAGACTTGAAAAATCCTGATGTGTACCAAGTACCAACAGAGAGAGGAAAATCCCCAAAATGTACATGTTTAAAGGAAAGAGAAGTTTCCAGAATTTTTTAGACATGCCTGACTTGAGGAAGCAATTAGACAACCAAATAAATGGAGATACATTATTAGTTAGTGGTCAGTGGAAAGGACTGGGGTTAAATAAGACTTTGGGATTCTGATAAAACTGAAAAAAATAAATGGAAAAACATTAAAATTGAAGATTATCATGGAAAATTATACAAATAAAATGGTAGGCATAAAAATATTTCTAAGTTGATTGAAAGTGAAATTATAACCATTTTCTGATAAAATTGAAGATTTACATGGAAAATATTTCTGATAAAATTGAAATATATAAAAAAAACACATTAAGATTGAGTATTTCATGGAAAAATTATACAGATAAAATGGTAGGCATAAAAATATTCCTAAGTTTTTTGAAAGTGGAATTATAAACACTTTCTGATAAAATTGAAGATCTACAAGGGAAATATTCCTGAAAAAATTTAAGAAATATATAGAAAAACATGTTAAAACTGACTATTACGTGGAATAAAATGGAAGATATAAAAATGTTCCTAAGTTGATTAAAAGTAAAATTATAGACATAGTCTGATAAAACTGAAGATCCACATGGAAAATACTTCTGACAAAACTGAAGAAAAATACAGAAAAACGTTAAAATTGAAGATTATCATGGGCAATTATACTGACAAAATGGAAATATTTTTCATGTAAATCTTCAATTTTATCAGAAAATGTTTATAATTCTACTTTCAATCAACTTAGGAATATTTTTGTTCCTACCAATTTATCTGTATAAATTTCTTCAATTTTATCAGAGTTATTTTCCATGTAAATCTTCAATTTTATCAGAAAATGCTTTTACTTCTACTTTCAATCAGTTTAGGAATATTTTTATGCCTACCATCTTATCTTTATAATTTTTCATGAAATAGTTTTGACATGTTTTTCTATGTATTTCTTGAGTTTTATCAGAAATTTTTTCCTTGTAGATTTTCAATTTTATCAGAAAATGTTCATAATTCCACTTTCAATCAACTTAGGAATATTTTTATGCCTACCATTTTATCTGTATAATTTTTCCATGAAATAGTCAATCTTAACGTGTTTTTCTATATATTTCTTCAATTTTATCAGAGATATTTTCCATATATATTTACACAATGGAATACTATTCAGCAATTAAAAACAATGAATTCATGAAATTCTTAGGCAAATGGGGAACAGGGGGAGGGAAGAGGGCTTATGGGACTTTCGGGGAGGGGGGAACCAGGAAAGGGGAAATCATTTGGAATGTAAATAAAGAATATAGAAAATAAAATAATAATAATAATAAATAAAGACTTTGGGATTCATAGGTATGCAGATGGTACATTAAAGTCCAGGGACAGTAATTCCTGCTTAGTGACACAGGACTATCACATCCCTTGTACTTGTCTGGCACCGACTAACCCCACCCTCCCTGACCTAAGATGTCTCCCTATCATCTACACTCACTCAGGTTTGCTCTCCATGCCTGTGGTCACCTCTTTTGCTCCAATCCATTTACTTTTCTAGAGTCATGTTCTCTCAAGTGCTAGCAGCTGAATACTAAATTAAAGTAACAGAGAAGCAGATGCAAATTACATTAGCAGGTCTATCTGTCCACCTACTTCATTCCAAGCCAACATGAGTTCTTTTCAATAATGGCCATGTTCGCTGGTTGTGGTCACTCACAGTGCTACTATACATTAAAGAGGTAAATACAGTCAGGTCACCAGTTCAATATGGAGCACAGCGAAAGAAAAAGTGGGTCATATGTAGAATTCACATTTTATCTGTATGTAAGCATATATACACATATATGCACCATATGTATGCCTGGTGCCAGTAGAGTCCATAAAGAGGCATGAGATGCCCTAGAACTAGTGTTACAGCTCTACAATTGTGAGCTGCCATGTGTGTCCTGGGAACCAAACCCAGGTCCTCTGCAAGAGCATCATGTGCTCCTAACCATGAGCCATTTCTCTAGCCCCTTAAAGCTTTGATTTGTTTAAAGACAGGGAGAGTCAGGTAGCGTGAAAGCAATGCCAAAAGAGGAGGCCCATAAAATGAGAGAAAATCCACTGATGGGAGCTGGCTCAAACACCTGTGTGGAAGTAGGCACCATAGCTTCTTTTTCTGTTACTGTGATAAAAAGTCCTAACAAAAGCAACTTAATGAAGGAGTGATGCATTTAGGCTCAGTTTGAGGTGGGGAAGTCCTCATGAAGAGAAGTTCCTTATGGAGGAGAAGTTATCATGCAGGAAGCCCTCATGTAGGAAGTCCTCATGGAGGGGGAGGAGAAGTTCTCATGGAGGAAGTCCTCATGGTGGGGAAGTCCTCATGGAGGGGGAGGAGAAGTTCTCATGGAGGAAGTCCTCATGGTGGGGAAGTCCTCATGGAGGGGGAGGAGAAGTTCTCATGGAAGAAGTCCTCATGGTGGGGAAGTCCTCATGCAGGAAGTCATCATGGCAGAAGTCCTTGTGGAGAAGAAGTCCTCATGTAGGAAGTCTTCATGGAGGGGAAGTCATCATGGAAGAAGTCCTCATGGAGTGGAAGTCCTCATGGAGGGGAAGTCCTCATAGAGGGGAAGTCCTCATGGAAGAAGTCCTTTTAGAGGGGAAGTCATCATGAAGCAAAACATCATAGAAGAGAAAACCAGACATCAGAGCTAGAAGCGTGGGTCACTTTGCATCCAGGAGGAAAAGATTTATTAGTGCTCAGACTTAATTAGCTTCCTCTTTGTATTCAGTCTAGGACCCAAGCTCAGGGAATGGGCCACCCTCCCTTGGGGCAGCTCTTCTCACTTCAGTCAATCTAATCAGGATGCTCCCTCACAGCCTGGCTCAGAGAGCGACTGAATGGAAATAAGTCCCTTACCGGTGTGCCTGAAAGCTTGCCTCCTTAAGTGGTTCCAGATCAGCTGGCTTGGCTCCTTCCCTGGAGACGTGTAGAAAACGCCTGTTCCTGGAGGTTCTCAAGCCTGTCTGTAGCCCTAAGGAGCCTTACGAATGTCCATATCTAATTCATACCCTCACGGGTCCTGGTCTCTGAGGAGTGACATGGTATCAATATTTTTAATCTCCGTGTGATTCTACTCTCCAGGGAGAGGTGAAGGTGATGGGCCTGAGCTCTTTTTTTTAATTTTGTATTATTATTTAATGTGTGGGGGTGTCTTGCCTACACGTATGCCTATACACGGCATGACTGCATTGGTGCCTACAGCAACCAGAACGGGGCGTTGATCCCCTGGAACTGGAGTTATAGATAGTTGTGAGATGCCATATGGGTGCTGTGGACCAAACTCGGTTCCTCTGGAAGAATGGCCAATGCTCCTACGCCATCTTTCCAGCCCTAGACTCACCTTTCCTACCGCTGCTTAAAGCCTGTCCCATTGAGCCCTGTTCATACATAATCAAAGCAGACTTTGACATCACTGGCTCCTCACACGGCCATTTCTATACACTTACTTTTGGCCTTTTTTGTCACATTTGTTCTAGTTTATTCTCCACATTCTTTTTTAACCTATTCAATAAATAGTAAACTCAAGAGAATGTGTGAATTTTCCTTAGTCAAAAACAACTAACCTCCTAAGAATCAGTTCAGACGCTTGAGAAAATAAAGCTGAGACAACAGGATATTCCTAATTCATCCCAAACCCTCCTCCCTCTGAAGATTGTGTTAGAGAAATTATACCAGGTTTGCAGCACAAATCTATTATTGACAATATGGACAAAGAGGCAAATAAACCAAACCAAAAAAGGGGGGGGAGCATGTTCATTTCAAGCCACTGAGAAGCACAGGTCAAAAGAAAAATACAATTAATCAACCTTTGCCAAGTCACAAAGAACAGAACCAGCAAGGGCTACTGTTCTATATTCGGCTTTTAAAGGGTATTTCAAAGAATAGAGAACACTGTGTAATCACACCAAAGGTTTACAAACAGCACAACTGAATAATGCAGTGAAGTCAACCCAACCAGTGGATGTCTCTACAGAAACGCCGCACAGCGCCACACACCCTGCGCTGCACCTGTGACATGTCCCGCCACTGCTGGTAACCGTGTTCTCCTTGCTGGCGTCAATTCAGGGAGCCTCGCTCGCCAGAGAAATATCCGTGTCTCCTGGGTATTTGTCATCCTTGTGTAGGAAATAGTTTTGAGACTTTGTCAGAAAAATACTATAATTCCCAATTTCCAGGAAGGGAAATCAAGGCAGGAAGAGATTAATCCCTCTGTTAAGGAAGTAGATGATAGGGCTGGTGAGATGGCTTAGCGGTTAAGAGCACTGACTGCTCTTCCAGAGGTCACCATCCATAATGAGAAACAAAAAACGTATGGGCCCGAGGAAGAAAAGAAGGGCAAAAAATCTATAAGGATAATAATAATAATAATAATTTTTTAAAAAGGAAGTAGACATTAAAATGTGTGGATCTCCAGGAAGACTAGGGACCATTTTGTTCCTGGTATCATGAAAACCAAATGCTTCCCTCTATTCCCCTCAAGAGAAATGGGGTTCAGAGTTGGTTGTTCTGGAGACTAACTCAGACACCTCTTCTTTTGCAGAACTCTTCCCTGTACTCTGCCTTTGTTTTTTCTTTCTTCATACTCTACAACCATTTCCAGGTTGTCTACAGGAAAAAAAAAACCGAACGTGATTATAATTAGCTCCAGGGAAGTAGCCAAAAGCCTCTTTCTTCTCCTAGGAGTTGGGAGAGACCATGTGTCTTGAGGTAAACGGCCATCTGCTAGGATGTGTTTTATTACAGTCTTTCTAGTAATTTCCATGAATGGAGAGGGAAGACGAAGAGGGGTGCAATCCGGTGCTCTCCAGAACGCCTTCCCCATGAGGGGTGCTAAATTCAATGTGCGAGGGTGCCAAGTCAGGGGAGAGGGGGCTGCCCATGTGTTGGCTCGGCTCATTAGCACGGTTTGAAGATAATTCTGATGAGATCGCATAGGGAGCTCACCGTATTGCGAGTGTTGGACCTGTAAGTAAACCTGCTCAAAACTCAAAACTGCTTTAACTTTTTTAACGCTTGTGAAAAATCTTCCAGAAGATGGGGGCTACATCACTAGGCCCTGGTCCTGATCCAAGGGGTCCAAGTGTTCTTAGTTTGTGTCAGTATTTGTTAATGGGAACTAGAGCCTCCATAGCAAACCCAGGGCAAGAGAGATGGGTGCGCGGGCTTCCCTCAGTCTCAGTTCTTCTGCAGCCACGGCCCTTGGAAGATCTAGCACGATTGAACAGGGACTTGACCCACCATATTGGGAAGGTACAAAGGGAACGTTAGTGAAGCAGTGCCCAGCCTTTTCTGTCTCTACTTTTTTTTTTAAAACCAGGCTCTTTGAGTACCTCTGCATCTGGGTACTGTGTACTGTGTACTACCGGGTACTGTGTACTGAGTACTACTGTGTCCTGTGTACTGTATACTGTGTACCGTGCAGTCCTTCATCTCTTGCTCCCGGTATATTCGGACCTCCATGGTGTTTCCCTTTCTTCCTTCCCCTCTCAGATACAATTGAAGCCCTGACTCCTCTTCCTAAGTTATGGTCTCTCCACAGACACCTTGAACTCCAAGGACAGAGGTCGGCCTTCCATTCCATAGACCTCTGTTGGCTCTCTGCTGCCCCCACCTGGTCTATACAAGAATCGTCCTGTGGTGATCTGGCAGAGCGCCCTTTAAATTCTAGTCTGGATTCCTGAATGTTACTAATTACCTTTCATTATAACTTTACTTAATTTATGGGTCCCAAACTCATCCTAATGTATAATGGCAAATTATGCTACAAAGTTATGAGCTATGTCAGGTAACACTTTGGTTTTTCTTTTTAATAAGTGGAAAACGGTGGGATTCTAAGATTTTTTTTTAAATCCTAAAGTAGGCTTTTTCAAATCATTAGGACACTGTATATTAATATACTTATTCCAGAGTCATAACATTAATATTTTCTTCTCATTCTATTTCAAATACCCTATTATGGTAATAAGGCAGTTAGGGATGGGTAACAAGGGAGAAGGAGGAAGACAGGAATTATCTGGAACTCCCCAGACACTTAGAAAACTTCTTAGAATACATTCTGGCAGCTTAACCGCAGCCCTAACCATATAACCATTTGTCTTGGTTACTGTTCTATTGCCGTGACCAAGGCAACTAATAAAAGAAAGCATTTAATTGTGAGCTTCCTTGCAGTGTCAGAGGGTGAGTCTACGGCCATCAGGGCAGGGAACACGGCAGCAGGCAGGTAGACTAGGAGCACGGCAGCAGGCAGGCAGACTAGGGTGTCGAGCAGTAGCTGAGAGCTCATATCTTATCCATAAGACAGAAGCAACAGGGGGGCAAGACTGGACCTGACTTGAGTTTTTGAAACCTCAAAGGCCACCATACACACACACACACACACACACACCTCCTCCAACAAAGCCACACCTCCTGACCCTTCCTAAACAGTCCTGGAAGCCGGGTAGTGGTGGCGCATACCTTTAATCCCAGCACTTGGGAGGCAGAGGCAGGCAGATTTCTGAGTTCCAGGCCAGCCTGCTCTACAGAGTAAGTTCCAGGACAGCCAGGGCTATACAGAGAAACCCTGCCTCAAAAAACCAAAGTGGGGTGGGGTGGGGGTGGGACTAAACAGTCCTGGGAGCCAGACCTTCGAATATAAGAGCATATGGGGTTCATCCATATTCAAACCATCACATTCTACTCCCTGACCCCCGATAGGCTTATAGCCACACCATAATGCAAAATGCATTCCGTCCTGCATCAAAAGCTCCTATAGTTTTAAAATCTCAACATTGTTTCAAAGTCCAAAGTCTCTTCTGTGACCCAAAGCTATCTCTTAACTGTAAATATCTGTAAAACTAAAATGAGAACCCCATTCTTCCAACAGGACAGAATAGACATCACCACACCAAATGGGAGAAAGGGGGAACGGTGAAGAAATACGGGACTAAGACGAGAGTGAAACCCAGCAGGGAAAACTCTGAATCCTGCATCGCTGTGTCTGCAGTCAAAGGGCTCGTCAGATCTCCTGTTCCTTCCAAACTTTGTGATTGTGACGCCCTCCTTTCCTGTGGGCTGGTTCCATGCCCTGCCCGTAGCAGTCCTTGGCGGGTGTCCCAAAGTGCTGGCATCTCCAACATCTGGGGTTCTCCAACACAATCCAGACTTTATATTCACAACTTCAGGAAATGGTTTCTCTGGGTTTCCATGCAGAAACTTCACAGGCTTGGCCTCAGCAGCTCTCCTTAAGCAGGGATGAAGAGTCCACTGCCCTCTCTCTACTCCTATATCTTTCTTGATAAAGCTAGAAAGACGTGGCCAAAACTGATCCGCTCTTCTGCTTGCTCGAGCTGGAATCTGACACACACACCCCTCCTTGAATCACATCTGCATACACTTTGACTTATCGGTGGTTTCCTTTGCTACATAAGCTCTCCTTTTTACAAGTTTTAGATTGTTCTGGGTGGGATCCATGGCAGGGGGAGGAGAGATTTACCTGGCAAGCCTCCCTAGAAATAATAAACAAAATTAACCTAAGAAATTGTGGAGAAAGCTGAGTAGACCAATTGATGTAGCAAGCAGGGAAGGCTACTGAAGGACTGTCCTTGAAAATGAACCTGCACCCTCAAAAGATGTCATTGGAGTCCTGTTTCACCCAGAAGGAGATCAGGCCCCAGAGTGACACTGAAACTCTGGACACCACCACCCCCCCACACACACACACACTTCCTTCACACTCAAAACCAGATCGCCTGAGAGCCTGGCCCGGCTGGCTTTGGGAACCACACAAACCCTAGATCCGGGGCTTGAGGCCATGCTCAGCAGACTCAGGCTTTGGATGGCTTTTTAACATTCTCGCTGACTGTAATTTAACTGCTCTGTGCCTCAGTTTCCCAGCTAGGAGACTGAGAGCAGCCCCATCGAGGGCTACATCCAAGGAAAACAGAGCGAGGAGCATATCAGCTTCCAGTTTACCGTGCCTGTACTAAAACAACCTCTTCTCTGCCTCCATAAAAACCCCAACCCTTTTGACTACCCCACCTCCTCCCGAGACTCTCTGTACCGTTCCACTGAGACCCGTTCTATGCCCACATCCGCCCCTGCATTCTTCTATATTGGAAGTAAAGGAAAACCGGTTATATTTCCAATGTACACAGCAAGTGTTTGGAGATATGCATGTACACATATACACACATACACATTGAATGTATAGTATGTCAAAGCCATTTAAAATAGCTGCGGGTCAGAACAGAAATCAGCTGCCTCATCCCACAGCCCGCTGTCTCTGCCACCCTTTCATTATGAACAAATCTTTCCTCCACAATCAAACCTTAGGATTCCTCCAGGCTGATTTATCTTTGAGCCCCTTATCCTTTGCCCAAGAATGTATTTAATGGCATTTATCTACTATATAACACCATATGCATATAGACAAACACATCACTCCTTTTAGATTAGTCTTCCCCATGACTCTGGGAAACCAGGCTTACTTCTGAGGTCACTCCTAAATGATCTTGCCATGGTTTATTGGAGTGGATCCGTGGGAATGTTTTTCTTTCTGTGGAAAGAGCTGGCTGCTGTCTTTATCTCCCTGCTCAGTAGGATTGATACCTCTGCATTCACCCAGGTCCCATTCAAGGTCCTCTATGAGCAAGATCCCAGCTTATCACAGTGTGACTCACGAGATCTTCAGTGTTTTTAGGGTACCATTTTTATCTTCTTCCAGCACTGTGCAAGAAGTCCAGTCTTAGATGTATGCAGTCTTAGATGACCACAGTATATGCAGTCATAGATGGCCAGGGTGAAAGGATATCTTAGATATCAACTAGAAAACTCTCTCACAACACAGGTGAGCACTCTACAGCTTAGAGATCTAGAAACTTCCCAAGCTACAGGTCTCCAGGGAATAGTTATTTATTAGGGCAACTTTCACTGTGTGAGATGCTGGGGTCACCATGATGGAAAAGACCCCTACAGTCCTTCACACAGCCAACTTGCTAGTGAGAAAGGAAGCTTAGAAGCAATTTTGATGAAATGCCAGTGGTATAGTGTATAAGGCATTGCCTCCCAGGGGTTGGAGAGACAGCTTGTGGGTGTAGAGCATGTGCTATTATTACAGAGAACCCAGGTTTGCATCCCGGTACCCACAGGGTGGTTCAGAACCAGCTATAACTCATAACTCCAGTTCCATGTTATGCACACATGCATATAGGCAAACCATTCACACACATACAATGAAATCAATAAATACCACTCCCCAACACACACATACACACACACACATACAGAGAGAGAGAGAGAGAGTTTTCTACAGAAACATACAGTGCCCCTTGTGGCATGGCAGTAATAGGGGTTATGCATAAGTGATCAGTAAAGATGAGTCATTCATATATATGTCATATATATGCATGTATATGCATATACATATATATACATGTATGTATATGTATAGTCATTCATATATATACACACACACACACACATATATATATATATATATATATATATATATATATATATATATATATATATATATATATATCCGCAATAGGTAGCAAGTCCTGGGACAGGAAGCAAATCTAAAGGGCCAGGGCCATCTGTCTCACTTTTCATGCCCATGACTCAGCTCACAGAACGAGAGGGAAGCTAAAGACTCCAGCTCTCTTTGTTATTATTCCAATAAGCCGTGAAAAGTTCGTTTAGGAGTGACTTCAGAAGTAAGCCTGTTCCTCCAGAGCGGTGGGCAAGACTGATCTAATAGGATGCGATGTATGCATATCTTGTTGATGCATATGTTTGTCCGGTAGGTAGATGCTATTATACCTTGATTCCCAATAGCATTTCGACTCCTCTTCCACATTTCCCATCTCTTCCTTTCCTCACCTCCTAGTCCCTTTTCCCCTCTCCTTCTAGCTCCTTCCACTCAACTTTCCTGACAGCCTTGACCTACTCATGTGTGTCCTTTAACCCTTCTGGGTTGAGGTACAATTGTACAGTAACTGTGCACTTAGTTTGCAAACAACAGGGCCAGCTGTGTGTCTCCTGGAGAAAGGGGACCCATCAGAGAAGGTAGGAGCCTGCAGCTAGGTCAGGTCTGCTTCTCAGTGGAAGTGCCCCAGCCTCAGGGCAGGGGAACTGGGGCTCTTCTGGGACGACATCTACAAGAGGACCACGCTGGTCCCTAAAGGCCAGAGGAGGCCACTGGAGGAGACAAGTGGCCCCAAAGCTGTAAAGGTTGGGAAGCTGACTTTGTTGGCGTCTCTTCCACCAGAAAATGGGAAAATGTAGGTTTCCCCCACAGAAGTAGTTGGGATTCTTAACCATAAAACTCTAAACTTTAAGAGAGAAGGGGAAGTCCCCAGGGTATCACCCCACCCCAACACATCAAGTCACTGCAGGACTAGGCGCATCCTCTCCCACTGAGCCCAGACAAGACAGTTCAGTTAGGGGAACAGGATTCTTGCTTTCAATGGTGGGAAAGGAAGCCAATGTCTGTTATTCTCTCGACATGAAACTTGCTAGGATTTTAAAAGATCTATCCAAATTCTAAGATTTGAACTTTTTTTCATTGAGGCTTTCTTCTGCGCTCCAACCTTAAATCAATTTCAGAATGCCAGTTGCTTATAGCAGATACGTTCTGGCCATTTTCTTTTAAGAGCCCAGAAAAAGAGGGCTGAAATTAGCCAATTTCTTCTGGCTAGTCTCATTGTGCTAATGGAGTTTTTCTTCCCAATAATTCCTTAGTCTTTCAATGCAGTTCTTTATACCCTGGCCAAGTAAAATGTAATTTTTAAATGATATAAGGAATATGAAGGAAATAACCATCCAAGAGATTGAGGCAAAGTGAAATGAAATATAATACTTAAAATGATTTGAGAGGTAGAATAGCACAAAATTCCTGTGTCTGTCTCTGGGGTAATAATTTGAAATAATGTCTTATATCCCTAAAAGAGAATATGGATAAAAAAATGAAATCAACTCTTAATATGCCGTTTTCGATTCAAAAGTGTGACAAAACATTATGTGTTAGTGGCCTTGAAATTATTTAGAAGCCACTTATTAAAAAAAAAGCATTTGAAACCTTTTTAAGTCTTGGAATGGGAAAGAGAGGGCAGCTGTAAGGGTAGGCAGCAGAAACTCCTGGACATAGTGGGTTCCCAGCCCCCAGCCTTCCTTGCCTTCAGAGTCTTCACCCATCAGCAAAAGAGACTGGGAGAGGGTGGCTTGGGAGGGTCCTAGTTCAAAATCTACCAAATTTAAATTGATTCTACATTGATTATTAAACTATCAACACTTACACCCACTAATCTTAGTATGCATCAGGAAAGGGAGGGGCACAGAGGGAGACCAGTCAAGGAGTGAAGACTGTTGTCCATCCACAGAGTCTTTTCACTGTCTCAGGTCTTCCCATGCACAGTTCTGGGGTTCTTTGCTTCTGACTGCAGAGACCAGAAGTCTGGAGTGTCTCTTTAAAATGGAAGATCTGAAGCCAGTTTAACGATGAAATTAAGCATGATTTACGGCTCATGACAGACATTTCTTAAAAAAAAAAAAAGCAAACCACTTAAAAAAAAAATCAGATAACTGGACGAAGCTCAGGTCCGGGTCCAGGTCCCTGTGGCCTCACTCTCTGATCCTCGCCACCTTCTGGCTTAACGAGGAGGCTCCAGGCCAGGCAACTTAGAGCAGCCCTTCATACAAACGTGGATGTGCTTGAGACAGCTGTGAGCAGAACGTAAATCCATTGTAAACCAACGCTTACACAGAGACAAAAATGGAATCCAGGGTGCTCACAAAACCTGATTTGGATGTCACACCTGTTATTTCAGTCAAAAATTAATAATATTCATAATCATAATCATAAACATGTTTTGAGGTCTACAAGTCTCTGGGAGTATGATCTGGCACTCTTCCTACTCACTTAATAGTCAGAGACCATAATTTGGAAAATACTTATTGCTGTGCAAAACCCAAACTTGTCACACTGATGAAAGGATAATGTATTGTCCATCTTCTTCAAAGACCATTTCAAAGACTCTTTGGGGCCCCTGTCACCTCTCTGGTTTAGAAGTGGGAGAGCGTGGGGATTTTCTTTCTTTTATTTTTTTTGAAGGATCAAAAGCAGAAAATAAGAGCCACATGGCCTCTTTCCTAACGTTCACAGCAACACAGATCACTATGTAGTGTGACAGAGAAGAGATAAAACATCGAACGTGGTAATGGGAAGTTTAGTTTATTGGTGTTTAAACTCTGAGAGGAGAGTGTCCTTTGGGTTGACGAAAAGAGAATTTTTTTTTTTTTGGTCAGGCAGGTGCTGTGTGTATCGACTTGTCGGGTGTCCAGTCAGTGACCTTTATCAGATGGGCTGAACTGCAGCTCAAGATGTTGGCAGGTCATCCTATCAGAGATAAATCTGGGCTGAGAAGTTTCTCTCCCAAAAGCAAAATTACCTTTCCATGTTATCCAAGGCTTCATCCTTATCGTAGCCAGTGTAATTTTAGTAGTTACATCTCCCATGATCATTTTTCTATAAGTTGCAGATAATAATTTAGAAGCTGTCAGCATCAGAGTTACTTAAGGTCTGTAGTTTACTTGAAAATGTAATGTATTTGGTTGCGTTTTGTTTGTTTTTCTCGTTGCTATGATAAGAATAACTGGCTAATGAAACTTAAGGGAGGGAAGATTTGGCTCACAGTTAGAAGGAATATAGTGCTTCACAGTGGGTAAGGCACAGCAACAGGCAGCTTGGTGCCACGGTGGCAGTGTGATCTGGTACTCCACCTCCTTGCATACCAGGAAGCAGGGAGCAGAGCTCAGACAAGAAGCAAGGACATTCTATAAAATGATTAGCCCCCCCCTTCAATGACCCACTTCCTCCAACAAGGCCACACCCTAAGAGCTGGGAACCAGGACGCCAAACACATGAGCCAGTAGGAACATTGCACACCAAGGCATGACATGGGGACGCATGGCTTGTTAGCTCTCACAGAAGATCCACCTTCTCCTGTGTCCACTTCCATCTGATGGAAACATGCATTTTTCAGGATATCCCACTATCCAGATAGGCTTTTCTCCACAGGGTCTACACTTCCTGGCCTCTATGTCATGCCACCCTCTCGGGTTGCTATTGCTTGTTGGTTGTTTTGTTTCTGATCACGCTAACTTGACTCACTCTGCAAGAGCGCAGTCGCAACCCGTACAGCAAGAGAGGGAGTAACGCAGAGGGTGGGGGCAGCTGCCGATGTGCATCCCATAACCCTCATGGGATGGAATCCTTCGAGAATGGGGTCCTAGACAAAAGTACCCACTGCAGGAAAAAAAAAGAACAAAAAAGAGAAGAAGCCTGGATCAAACAGAACCGAAACATGACGGTAGGTGCAGTTTCAAATTCACTCCATTTGCCGTCTGTTGCCCACAGCCACGTTTCTGAGTTATCCATGATAAAGAGTGTTTGTTTCCACCCCAGCCTTAAACACTGCAATAAGAACCTGAATTCTGTGTTGGTCCCTGGTTACTCTATATGTAAATAGGAGTTTTATTTTTTCCTCCAGCAACATTGCCATCTCTCTGGACATGAGTCATGCTTCTGTGGCCACAACAAGCTTAGCCCAGTTCCAGGAATGCAGTGAGAACCCCAGCAGGATATGAACAGAACAGAGCAAGAGAACAGACGTCATCTCCATGTCAAGGGCTGCTTAATGATCCAAAGAAACTACACAGATGCTACAGTTATTACAGGCAGTGAATGTCAAAAGGAATGGGGTGCTCCCTCTCTCTTGGCAGAGTAACTGTGCCACCCTGGACCTCGGCCGAGCACAAAGCCATCACCCAGTGTGTTCAGGGCTATAGACAGAAATACTCCTTTGAAACGTTTTTAAAAGTTGAAACCAAGAAATGGAAAGATGACTCAGCTCTTAAGAGCCTCCTCACACAATCGTAAATTCTTGAATTCAGATCCCAGTGCAAGACAGGCATCCTGGAAACACCTCAGCTCCAGCTTCCAGGAACCAAACACCTTCTGCTGGCCTCCACCTGTTCATAGTTATATCTGTACATACTCTCATGCAGGCATACACAGGAATAGATGATAGATGGATAGATGGTAGATAGATAGAGAGATAGATAGATAGATAGATAGATGATAGATAGATAGATGATAGACAGACAGACAAGTAGATAGATAGAGATAGATACATAGATAGATAGATAGATAGATAGATAGATAGATAGATAGATAGATAGATAGATAGATGATAGATAGATCGATGATAGATAGATAGATAGATAATAGATAGATAGATAGATAGATAGATAGATAGATAGATAGATAGATAGATAGATAGATATGATAGACAGACAGACAGACAGACAGACAGAGATGATAGATAGAGAGAGGGAGGCAGACATTAAAACTTAAGAATTTGAAAGAAAAGGCATCAATTCCTCTAAGAAAGTTAAATTTGATCAATACAAGTTGAGTTCTTACTAAACACATTGAAAAATGCTGGTGTGTGCAGAAGGATTTTGGAATAAAAGTAATGAGTATGTAAGTAGGCTTTCTTAAAAAAAAAACTGTTCAACTCACACTGAGATCCATAGGCCATTAATTATTAATTAATTTCCAAACTGCCTCTTTTCAACACAATCTCAGACACCTTGAACCTTGATCTTAGATAAAATCCTCAACTTTAATTCCCACACTGAACCAAATAAATCGAATAAATAGCCAAAAGGAAAAAAAATGCTGAGGCACCTGGGGCGAAGCGCTGGCTGACAGAGGATGGGGTAGCCAGAGCTCTCTAACAGATCAGAATACTGGGGCCCCTGCGGCTTCAGAGACTCCATCCACTGTTGTGACTCAGCCTAGGACCTGGCCATTCCTCCAAAGGAGTCTCCTGAGTCACAATCCAGGCATGCATTCCATTACATAGAATAAATAATGACTTAATTTATTAGCTACACAAAAATTTCATGGGAGGTTTTTCAGAGAAGCTTGGGAACTATCCACATGACCGTTTCTTATAAACAAAATTCCTCATCTTCTAAATACATGCTAGAGATCTTTGCTTATCCTCTGCAGCTGACTTTTAAACAGGAGCTGTGAAGTGCTAGGCCTGTGACTCTTCCTCTCCATATCTGGTACCCGGGATTCACTGTCCATCCCTTCCTAGAGAGGGGTTCAGCATCCTGCAGCGCTTCATTGAACTCTGTCTCCATGGCTACTTCTCACCTCAGTGCGTATAGCTTTGCAGGCAAAGGGATGAAGAGAAAGGACACTTGGCGGCTGAAGTACCAGTTCAAGCCTGACTTGGGACCCGGGCAAGACTGCAGTTGAAGGCTTGCCCTTCTACTTCCTAGCTAGGACTTGCAGGCAAGTCTCTTCACCTCCTCTCTCCCCGCTTAAAACACTGTGGCTCTGAATGTAAGTATGAAGACGAAATGAGATGAAGTAACCAGTTCTTGACATAACCGCTGCCATGACTGTTTCCCAGAACTGAAGGTGAAATGTGTTATCAGTTTGACAAGATCTAGAATTGCTTAGGAGACAAGCATCTCCAGAGAGACAAACATTGCTAGAAGGGTTTAACTAACGAGGAAAGATCTACCCTGACAATGGGCGGCACTACCCTGACAATGAGCGGCGCCATTCTGTGAGCCGATGTCCCAGACTGAATCAAGACAGAAAACCCCCTGAGCGATGAGCGCCAGTATCAGCCCCTCTTCCTGACTTTACATATAACAGCAATAGCCTCTCTCACCATGCTGTCCCTGTCACCATGCTGTCCCTGTCACCATGCTGTCCCTGTCACCATGCCGTCCCTGTCTATAGGGGACTGGATCCCCAAACCATAAAACAAACCAACTCCTTTCTTCCTTCTGGCGCTCTTGTTAGGTGCTCTGTCACAACAATGAGATAGTAACTACGACACCTGGCCAAGGAGGAATATATGCGGACAACAAAGGACAGGGTAAGAGACACTGACTGACCTGTGTGGGTGTGTCCTGAATCTGTACACATCTGAGTCCTCAGTGTCCTCTCACATGTTGAAATAACTTCTTGCGATTCTCCATGTATCTCAGCTGCCTAGTGGTCAGGAAGTCATGGTGGAATACTAGTGCCTAGTATTTTTGGAACCTGAAAACTTCCGTAAGCTGCAGTTACTGTGCTGGTCTCCTAGGACATTCAGCAGCTGGCCCTGTCACCTGCCAGATCTGTATATGCTCAGACAAAAATGCATAACTATAAATCAAAACTAAGAGCCCTGAATGGAAAAGGCCAAAGAGTCTCAAGGATCCAGAAGCGTTCCAATATTTGAAACTTGGAGCGGCCACCATCTGCAGCAGGGAACCGGGCAGCTCCAAAGCCTTCTGTGCACAGCCCACCAGGAGAGAGTGATCTCCCAGCAGCGATTTCACTTCTGAGTGTGGAGGTGAGATCTCCACCTTTTCTCTGGAGGGGAACAGTTAGGAGTGCACAGGGCATATGAGCAGTGGAGCTGCTGGGAGAGGAGTCTTCCCTTCTGGATGCCATTTGCAGTGGAGAAACAGCTCCACAGCCTTTCTGTGCACAGACCCTGTCAGAATAAGAGTTGGTTTCCGAGCAGTATAGACACAGGCTTACAGGCCCATAGGAGGGACAAGCTCCAGCCAGAGACAACAAGACCAACTAACACCAGAGATAACCAGATGGTGAAAGGCAAGCACAAGAACCCTACCAACAGAAACCAAAGCTACTTGGCACAATCAGAGCCCAGTTCTCCCACCACAGCAAGTCCTGGATGCCCCAGCACACCAGAAAAGCAAGAGTTGGATTTAAAGTCTCATGTCACGATGCTGTTTGAGGACATCAAGAAGGACATAAAAAACTCCCTTAAAGAAATACAGGGGAACATGGGTCAAAAGGTAAAAGCCCTTAAAGAGGAAACACAAGAGTTCCTTAAAGAATTACGGGAAAACACAAACAAACAAGTGAAAAAACTGAACAAAATCATCCAGGATCTAAAAATGGAAGAAGAAACAGTAAAGAAATCACAAAGAGAGACATCTCTGGAGATAGAAAATCTTGGAAAGGATTCAGGAGTCATAGATGCAAGCCTCAACAACAGAATACAAGAGATAGAAGAAAGAATCTCAGGGGCTGAAGATACCATAGAAAACATTGGCTCAACAGTTAAAGAAAATGCAAAATGCAAAAAGCTCCTGAGCCAAAACATCCAGGAAATCCAGGACACAATGAGAAGACCAAACCTAAGGATTATAGGTATAGAAGAGAGTGAAGATTTCCAACTTAAAGGGCCAGTAAATATCTTCAACAAAATTATAGAAGAAAACTTCCCTAACCTAAAGAGAGAGATGCTCATGAACATACAAGAACTCCAAACAGACTGAACCAGACCAGAAAGTCCTCCCGGCACATAATAATCAAAGCACCAAATGTACTAAACAAAGAAAGAATATTAAAAGCAGTAAGGGAAAAAGGTCAAGTAACTTATAAAGGCAGGCCTATCAGAATTACACCAGACTTCTCACCTGAGACGATGAAAGCCAGAAGATCCTGGGCTGATCTCATACAGACCCTAAGAGAACACAAACGCCAGCCCAAACTACTATACCCAACAAAACTCTCAATTACCATAGATGGAGAAACCAAGATATTCCATGATAAAACCAAATTTACACAGTATCTTTCCACAAATCCAGCCCTACAAAGGATAATAGATGGAAAACGCCAACACAAGGAGGGAAACTACACCCTAGAAAAGGTAAGAAAGTAATCTTTTTTCCAACAAACCCAAAAGAAAGTAACCACACAAACATAAAAAGAACATCAAAACTAACAGGAAGCAACAATCACTATTCCTTAATATCTTATCAATGGACTTAATTCCCCAACAAAAAACATAGTCTAACAGAAATATTTTTCATGTAAATCTTCAATTTTATCAGAAAATGTTTGTAATTCCTCTTTCAATCAATTTAGTAATGTTTTTTATGTCTACCATTTTATCTGTATTATTTTCCATGATAATCTTTAATTTTAACATTTTTTCTATATATTTCTTCAATTTTGTCAGAGATATTTTCCATGTAAATCTTCAATTTTATCAGAAAATGCTCATAATTCCACTTTCAATCAACTTAGAAATATTTTATGCCTACCATTTTTTCTGTATAATTTTCCATGATAATCTTCAATTTTAACGTTTTTCTATATGTTTCTTCAAGTTTATCAGAAATATTTTCCATGTAAATCTTCAATTTTATAAGAAAATGTTTATAATTTTACTTTCAATCAACTTAGGAATATTTTTATATCTATCATTTTATCTGTATAATTTTCCATGAAATAGTCAATTTTAATGTGGGTTTCCATATATTTCTTGAATTTTATCAGATACATTTTCCTTGCAGGTATTCAATTTTATCAGAAAATGTTTATAATTCCACTTTCAATCAACTTAGCAATGTTTTTATGCCTTCCATTTTATCTGTAATTTTCCATAATAATCTTCAATTTTAATGTTATTATATATTTTTCTACAGTTTTATCAGAAATATTTCCCATGTAAATCTTCAGTTCTATCATAAAATGTTTCTACTTCCTTTTTCAATTAATTTAGCAATGTTTTTTATGTCTACTATTTTACTCTTTAATTTTCCATGAAAACTGTCAATCTTAATATGTTTTTCTATATGCTTCTTCAATTTTGTCAGAAACATTTTCCATGTAAATCTTTAATTTTATCATAAAACGTTTTTACTTCCTTTTTCAATAAAAAATAAAATTAAAAAAAAAGAAACTTGGAGAAGAACAACAACAAACAAAAAAAAGGAAGAAAAGAAAAAGAAATAACTGCTTGCTCTCCTAGAGCTCAGGAGCCATGACGTTGAGTCACCCCAGCCACATTGACACCTTCTATCTCATTCCATCCAATGATTAAGAACCACATTCCAGCAAGACGGGGAAGTTGATGGTAGAGACCAGATGCCTACCCCTCCTTCAGGGACACTGGTCAGCATTGTTCACCACTTTGTCTTCATATCTACCCATAACATAACAAACAGCAACTTACATTTGAAAATACATTTTTGTGTCATTTGGTAGTCATAAGCACTGTGGTGGTGTGAATAGGCATGCCTCCTATAGACTCATGTGTTTGAATGCTTGGCCCATAGGGAATGCCTTATTAGGAAGTGTGGTTCTTGGTCCTTCGGAAATGGCAAAATTAGGAAGTGTAGCCTTGTTGAAGTAGGCATAGCCTTGTTGATGTAGGCGTGGCCTTGTTGGAGAAAATATGTTACTGTGGGGACAGGCTTTGAGGTCTCCTATGCTCAAGCTATACCCAGTGTGGATCACAGTCTCCTCCTACCTGCAGATTAAGATGTAGAACTCTCAGCTCCTCCAACACCATGTCTGCCTGCAAGCTGCCATGCTTCCTGCCATGATGATAATGGACTGAACCTCTTAAACTGTGAATTAGACCCAACTGAATGTTTTCCTTTATAAGAGTTGCTTTGGTCATGGTGTCTCTTCACAGCAACACAACCCTAATTAAGATGGGCACTAAAATAAGAGCTATACCCATGGGACACTGCAAAGCACTTAGGGAACCTTGATGATAACTAAAGAAAACTATTCTTTCCACTGGGAGTGGTTCTCACTAGGATCCCCCCTTGTAGAGCAGAATATAGGCTGGGTTTTCCTCTCCGCTTACCTCGGATCTGGACATCCTGTTGTAAACTTTCCCGCATACTCATCCACACCCCAAAAAAGGGCTGCCAGTAGGGTGACTAACAGAAAGCAAACTCAGTGGCATCTTTGGAAGTTTTCTGTCATATAACGTCATGTCAGGGCTTTGTTTTTTCTTTAATCCTATCTTTTTATATTTTTACTTAGTTTTTAATTTCTCTCTCTCTTTGTTAAATCCCACAGGTCCTTTGCATATATTTTTTATGGCTTCCACTTGTGCGATTTTACATTATTCCTGAGTGTGCAAACAAATGTGTCGCCATGTCTACATGCTTCTTTTGCCTTCCCTTGGCTTCTTCTCTTTCTTTGCTGACAGAGGTTTGTTCAGTTTGCCCTCTTCCAACGTGTTTGGTTTACCTTATTTTATTGTATTTTATTTTGTTTTATTATCTCTTAGAAGTCTGTTGGTTTCCAGAAAGAGGGTAGATCAGGAGGGGAGGAGAGGTGGGAAGGATCTGGGAGGAGTAGAGGCAAACCAGGATAGAGGTTATGTAAGAAAAGAAAAAAGAAAAAGAAATTCAGGGAGGAAACAGAGTGGTGGTGGGGAGGCTGCAAATTCCATAGTGCTTAGTTTTGAATCCCAGTAAGGAAGTCAACCAGACTTTTTGTGTTGAGATCTATAGATACTCTTGAAAATATTGTGCTAGTTTCCTTTCCATTGCTGGGATAATATACTATTACCAAGAGCAAATTCAGGGAGGAAGGGAGTTCATTTCATTTCACACTTCCAGATCACAGTCAGAAGTCAGGGAAGAAATTCAAGCATCAACCTGGAGCAGAAATCACAGAGCAACACTGCGTCCTGACTCACTCACAAATCAATGCTTCACTAGTGTTCTTATATAGCAAAGGACCACCTGCCCAGGGAATGGTGCCGCCCACAGTGGACTGAACCCTCCCGCATCAGGGTGGGTCTTCCTACTCAAAAATCTGATTAAGAAAAATTCTTCAGAGAAGTGTTCTGCAGCTGAGTTTTAGTTAATTCTAGATGTTGTCAAGTTGACAACCAAGATTAGCCACCACATCATTAATAATGCCTATCTAATAAGATGACTGTAAAAATTGAATAAAATGTTATACATATCATTTAGCACAGTTCCTAGTACATTATACAAACAATAAAGAGTGGTATTATTCCAAATGAACTTTTAAAATGTTTGCAAAGGGTAAGCCAAATATGCAGACTTGTTCATCTGGTTATAATTGTGTCATTTATTAAACTATTGGCTTTTGTCTTTAAATACTCATTTCTAGATTTGGCTTCAAAACATAGGCTGAACTTTGGCCAATGATGTTTTCATAGCATTCCCCTGGAGGGAAAGACATTTGGCCTGTTAATTGCCCCTATAAAGATCTAGTCTCCAGATGTTACCTCAGCTGGGGAAGAGGGCTTCCTTTCAGAAGGTTGCTGACAGAGGTTTAGAGATAAACATGAAATGGCAATATATGTGTGAGCCAGAAGAATCTCAATAGGAAAGCTGGACCCTTGAAGCACTGTACAAGACAATGAGAGAAAACTTTCCTAGAAGAACTTAACAGAAAGGACTTCAGACCCAGAAAGGGACATCACTGCTAGTAGATTCTCAAGAGGAAAATCCCAGTACACACACACACACACACACACACACACACACACACACACCACATACAGACACACACACCACATACACATATACACACACCACATACACACACACACCACATACACACACACACATACCACATACACACACACCACATACACACATACACATACCACATACACACACACCACATATACACACACACCACATACACACATACACATACCACATACACACACATGTACACACACCACATATACACACACACATACCACATACACACACACCACATATACACACACACCACATACACACATACACATACCACATACACACACATGTACACACACCACATATACACACACACATACCACATACACACACACCACATACACACACACACACACCACATATACATACACACCACATACACCACATACACACATACACATGCCACATACACACACACAACATACACACACACACCATGTACACACACACACACACACACACACACAAACACAGGCAGTCAATGCTTCCTTACCGTGGTTGGGACTGGCTTCCATGCGCTTCTATCTAACATGCCCTGGGCTGACCCCCTCTGAGGAAACCTTTGATTTCTTTTCTATGCACACATATTATTTAGTATTTAAAACATGAATTTAAGCCAACTCTCCTGGCACTAGCCTGTGATCCCGACTGCCTAAGAACCCAAGGGAGGAAGACCACAAACTGAAGGCTGGTCGGAGATATAGAATGAGTTCAGGACCAGCCTGAGATAATGTAGCAAGAACCTGTCTCAAAATAAAAGGTTAAACTAATTAAGTAATTAGTTAATAAAATAAAAGGACTGAAGACATATCCATGATATAGGGATCTTTCTTAGTGTGGCTGAGGCCTCGTGTTCATTACCCAATACAAAAGTACCCGGATTTAGATGCAGGCTTGCCTACTGTCAGAGTTTGAATGTGAAATGTCCTACACGGGCTGCAGCTGTGAAAACATTGGGCAGCGGGTATAGCGACTGGCCTAGGAATAGGCCTTTAAGCCTAACATCTTCCTCAACTGTCCAGGCGTGAGGCCGTCGTCCACCAGGCCTGCTGACCACCAGGAACTCCTCTGTACCCTCCCTGACATGCAGGTGTGTATCTTCTGAAACCATGAACCAGGGCAAAGCTTTCTGCCCTCAAGTTGACCTGTCAGACACTGTGTCACAGCAATGCCATGGCAACTCGCACAGCTGGCCCACCGCCTGCTGTCGTCCTAATGAGATGCATAAGTTCTTTCAGCGGGGTTAGTATGTCTGCAAAGTAAGAAAATGCTCCCTTTGACTGCATTTGAATGAAAATGAGACTGTAACTTTAATGCATTTGGAACAGTGTCTTACATTTTTTGTCTTTAAATATATATATACATATATACATAAATATATATTAAAATATATTTATATATTATATAAAATGTGATATAATATATAATAAATATATATGTTGATGTAATAATACATAATAAAATATATTATACACTATATTAAAATGTGGTCATATAATATATAATATATGAATATATTCAAATACATAATACAGTTATATCACATATATAATACATATTAAGCACATAACAGGTGTTTCATGCATTTAATGATCATGAATATATATTTTATAGTGACTTACAGAGATGAGAGACTAAGAACTATTGTGTCAGTGAGGTAAACAGTCCTTAGAATAGTGTTTGGTACATATTAAAGATCACTGTTTTATCAGATATAGAGTATTAGGAGACATTTTAGAAAATTAGTAAACAGCATTCCTGGGTACGCTATATATGAGCAATGATCTATCAAATACAACTTGAATTTAGCTCTCAGAAACATGGGAAGGAAAAGGAATTTCAGAATCCTTGAGTATTTCTCTCAAATATTTCTCAACTACTCGAGAGGATTTATAGACACTAAGAAGATAATCAAACTGAAGTCAGTTTAGTTACAGGAGTCGGCTCCCTTCAGCATACTCCATCACACTGTTATCAGAAGCACCAGCGGGTGTGAATGGGGCATGTTCTCCCCCAGAGACTGCAGCATAGGGCTCACTTGTGGTCAAGTGCTGTGGAGTAATGCTTACCATTCTTTTTTTTTTAATTTATTTATTTTCGAAGTTTTTTTTATTTACATTCCAAATGATTTCCCCTTTCCCATTTCCTCCCTCCCCAAAAGTCCCATAAGCCCCCTTCCCTCCCTCTGTTCCCCATTCAACCCCCTCTCGCTTCTCTGTCCTGGCATTCCCCTACATCCAGTCTTTCCAGGACCAGGGGTCTCTCCTTCCATCTTCTTAGAAATCTATTGATATGCGGATTGTGTCTAGGGTATTTCGAGATTCCAGGTTAATATCCCCTTATCAGTGACTGCAACCATGTGTGTTCTTTTGTGATTGGGTTACCTCACTAAGGATGATATTTTCAAGTTCTGACCATTTGCCTAGGAATTTCATGAATTCATTGTTTTTAATTGCAGAGTAGTATTCCATTGTGTAAATATACCACATCTTCTGAATCCATTCCTCCGTTGAGGGACATCTGGGTTCTTTCCAGCTTCTGGCTATTATAAATAAGGCTGCTATGAACATAGTGGAGCATGTGTCCTTATTGCATGCAGGTAAAGCCTCTGGGTATATGCCCAGGAGTGGTATAGCCGGATCCTCCCGGAGTGTCATGCCCAGTTTTCTGAGGAACCGCCAGACTGCTTTCCAGAGTGGTTGTACCAGCTTGCAATCCCACCAGCAGTGGAGGAGTGTTCCTCTTTCTCCACATCCTCGCCAACAACTGCTGTCTCCTGTGTTTTTGATCTTAGCCACTCTGACTGGTGTGAGATGGAATCTCAGGGTTGTTTTGGTTTGCATTTCCCTAATGACTAAAGATGATGAACATCTCTTTAGTCATTAGATATTCTCATTTCTCAGCCATTAGATATTCTTCAGGTGAGAACTCTTTGTTTAGCTTTGTACCCCATTTTTAATAGGGTTACTTGGTTCTCTGGAGTCTAACTTCTTGAGTTCTTTGTATATATTGGATACTAGCCCTCTGTCGGATGTAGGGTTGGTAAAGATCCTTTCCCAGTTAGTTGGTTGCTGCTTTGCCCTTTTGACAGTGTCCTTTGCCTTACAGAAACTTTGTAATTTAATGAGGTCCCATTTGTCAATTCTTGATCTTAGAGCATAAACTATTGGAGTTTTATTCAGGAAATTCTCCCCTGTGCCCATATGTTCAAGGTTCTTCCCTAGTTTCCTTTCTATTAGTTTCAGTGTGTCTGGTTTTATGTGGAGGTCCTTGATCCACTTGGAACTGAGCTTAGTGCAAGGAGATAAGAATGGATCAATTTGCATTATTCTGCATGTTGACCTCCAGTTGAACCAGCACCATCTGTTGAAAAGGTTACCTTACTTCCACTGGATGGTTTCAGCTCCTTTGTCAAAGATCAAGTGACCATAGGAGTGTGGATTCATTTCTGGGTCTTCAATTCTGTTCCATTGATCTACATGCCTGTCACTATACCAATACCATGCAGTTTTTAACACTATGCCATTCTTGCATGATTAAACTCTAACTAGGGGAAGGGAGTAGTGAGATGGCTCAGTGGGTAAAGGTGCTTGCAACCAAACCTGAAGACATGAGTTCAATCCCTGGGACCTACATGGTAGAAGAAGAGAAACAATATCTGCAAGTTATTCTCTGATCTGCGCAAACGAAGAGAAAGAGAAAGAGAAAGAGATGCTAAATTAATTAATTACTCTTTAATTGTACAAAAAACTTATTGAGGAGGAAGATATTGCATAAAATAAACATGAGGGGAATCATAAAAAAAAATCCAGTGTTCTTTGTTACATGTTTGTATTTCTCTAAAATGGAAAAAATCTTTTCAAACTAAAAGCATAAGATAAAAAAGTGAATATTTCTTTAGTCATTACAAACTCATAAGCAACAGTCTCCTGAATGAAAGACAGCAGGTTCTTTTAAGATTTATTTATTTATTATATACAGTGTTCTGCCTGTATATATGTCTGCACACCGGAAGAGGATGCCAGATCCCATTGCAGATGGTTGTGAGCCACCATGTGGTTGCTGGGAATTGAACTCAGAACCTCTGGATGAGCAGTCAGTGCTCTCAATCTCTGAGTCATCTCTCCTGCCCCAACAGTAGATATTACTATGAAAGAAACTACATATTTAACCATTTTTATATACAAAAGGGAAGAGAAATTGCATCTGGTTTTTCTTTAAACTGAGTGAACAATTTTTTTAAAGTCAGGCATATATTAATATGCCTATAACACTCACAATCCACTTAGGAGAATTCATGCCAGCTCCTTCACTTTTATGGAAGATTTGGAAGGGGAAATTATATAACCCTTAAACTAAGGGTGGAAAAACCTTCACACAAGAAGTTGGTCAGTGGACCAACAAGATGACTCGTCAGGCAAAAGCATTTGCCACCAAGCTTGAGGCCCTGAGTCCTAGAGACCCACATGGCCGAAGGAAAAAACTGACCTCTGAGAGATTCTTTGTCCTACACATGAACCATACATATATGCTCATACACACAGGCACAAGTAAATATTTTTTAAAGCTGTTTAGTGACTCAGAAGATTATATATTTAATTTTATTTATTATATATTTATTTTTATTTATATATAATATTTACTATATTTAATTTAAAAAAAGCAAAATGTCAATGTATATGTTAGATAAGCCCAAGTGTGCCCTGTTAGTGCAGGGTTATACCTGCTTGATCCACCAAGATGTGAGAAGCTTCCACCTGCTACCATAAACTCGCTCACCATGCCTACTCATCTGGAAAGAGATGCTAGAGCAGTGGTATCATCCAACAATAAGGTTTAAGAATTTACCTCCGAATAGTCACAGACCACATGAAGCTCAAGAAGAAAGAAGACCAAAGTGTGGATACTTCGGTCCTTCTTAGAAAGGGGAACAAAATACTCACGGGAGCAAATATGGATACAAAGTGTAGAACAGAGACTAAAAGGAAGGCCATCCAGAGGCTGTCCCACCTAGGGATTCATCCCATATACAGTCACCAAGCGCAGACACTATGGTGGATGCCAAGAAATGCTTGCTGAAAGAAGTCTGATACAGCTGTCTCCTGAGAGGCTCTGCCAGTGCCTGACAAATACAGAGGAGGATGCTCGCAGCCAACCATTGGACTGAGCGTGGAGTCCCCAATGGAGGAGCTAGACAAAGGACTGAAGCAGCTGAAGGGGTTTGCATCCCCATAGGAAGAACAACAACATCAACCAACCAGACCCCCCAGAGCTCCCAGGGATTATGCCATCAACCAAGGGGTACACATGGCTCCAGATGTAGCAGAGGATGGCCTTGTCAGGCATCAATGGGAGGAGAGGTCCTTGGTCTTATGAAGGTTTGATAGTGTAGGGGAATTGAGGGTGAGGAGGCAGGAGTGGGCAGGTGGATGAACACCCTCATAGAAGCAGGGGGTGGGATAGAATAGGGGGTTTCCAGGATGGGGAGAACCAGGAAAGGGACTAACAGTTGAAATATAAATAAAGAAAATATACAATAAAAAATGAAATAAAATAAAAAGAATTTCACCCCAATAAGACCAGATTTGCTTACAAGATTTTGCAACATAATTTCACCCCAAATATTTACCTTCACAGAACATTGAAATTTGATGTACTATAATTTATAATGACCAAATTTTTACTTTTAAAAGTTAATCCTTTTCAATGTTGCCCAGTTTAACCAATTTCCCTTTTTACAGTTGTGCTGTGGAGCTTAACCTTTGAGATTTGCTGAGAATTTGGGCGTATAGGCTCAAAACTATTTCAGGGTCTCACACATTAAATTTACTTACAGTTACAGAATTTAAAATCCGAGGTTTGCGAGAGAAAGATGTGTGATAATACTACCTGAAGATACAAAGAAAATTAGAAATAAAGCAAATATAAATAAATAAATAAATACATAAATACATAAAATTAGGATAAATAAACAAAAATATGTTCCCTGTATATAAGATCTAGTCCAGCAAGACTATTGAATTCTGTTGTCTGGCTGGCATTGCCTCAAAAACTAAAATGTAACTTGATCTGAAAGGTGTGACATCAAAAATTAGAGTCTCTGAAAACCCACTGACCAAGCATCAAGTATGTGAAAACATTAACCATTTCCCCAGTAAATACAATACATCCATTCCTAGGCATCAATTTGTAAGACAGGAATTCTACCACATATGATTTTAAGCTGATTACATTCATTTATAGCAACTACAATAACAGATTGGCGAAGGTAGACTTAAATTAAAACCTAATTCCTTTGAGCCCTAGAGAAGACAATTCCCAATCAAGCAGGCTGGAGAGAGAGACTGGAGCTATGAATGTATTTATCAGACTACTTGGAACCTTAGAGAACACCCACTAACCACACTATAAATACTGGACAAAGCTTTCGGTTTCCTTAAGGACTGAAAACACTCTTGGGAGAGTCATTTCTGCGTTTGAATATATTTTATTTACTTAAAGAAAGCTCAGAACAGCTCCCTCAAAAACCACTGGCAATTTTCTCAAAGGAGTCAACAAGTTCTGCACAAGGACAAGAGAAGCCAACAGCCGCCGGTGTCTGTGGGGGCTGAAGTACAAGCTGGTGAAAAAGTGGAGACAGTAATGCGCTTCTCACTCGAGCCTAGACCTGAAAAGTGAATCTATATTTAAGGCTAGAGAGATGACTTAGCGATTAAGGGCACGTGTTGCTCTTCTAGAGAACCAGAGTTGAGTTTCCAGCACCCGTGTCAGGAAATTGATAATAACTCCAGCTCCAGGGGCTCGACCTCCTGTTCCGGCCTATGTGGACACCTGAACTCATGTAGCATACCCAGAGATGCACAGGCATACATATCATTAAAAATAAAACCAAACCTGTATTTAGAAAAGTGTTCCTAAAACACTGAGGAGTGTGAAGGTTATAAAGCTCTTAAATCCTGTCTTGGGCTAGTAATAATAGCTCAGTGGTAGAATCCATAAACTAGCATATGCAAGACTCAAGATTAGATCCCCAGAGCTGAAAGGGATGGGAAAATCTAACTGGAAATTGAAACATGTGGTCAAAAGTCTAGCAAAAGATTTATAAAATATAAAATACTAAAGCATAATTGTGGTGATTTAAATATGCTTGGCCTAGAGGAAGTGACACTATTAGGAGGTGTGGCCTTGTTAGAGGAAATGTGTCACTGTGGGGGTGAATTTTGAGGTCCCATGCTCACATTTTGCCCAGTGTGGAAGAAACCCTCCTCCTGGCTACCTTCAGACCATGATGTAGATAGAACTCTTGGCTCTTCCAGTGCCATGCCTTCTTGGACACTGCCCTGCTTCCCATCATGATAGACTGAGCCTCTGAAACTGTAAGTCAGCCCCAATTCATTGTTTGCCTTTATAAGAGTTATCTTGGTCATGGTATCTCTTCACAGCATGAAACCCTAACTAAGACAATAATAAGCATTATTTTAGGTCTTACCAGTTGTTCATCAAACAATTGTAAATTATTCAAACTGTGTGCAGCCAATTTTAAAGTATTGTTGATGATGTGAGAAACGGCAACACGGCGATTGCTAGAAAAGCAGAAGGTCTTGTTTAGTTGTTTATTCATTCATTCAAGACAGGGGTTTTCTGTGTAGTCCTAGCTGTCCTAGAACTCATTCTGCAGACCAGGCTGACCTCAAATTCAGAGATCCACCTGTTCTGCCTCCCAAGTGCAGGGATTAAAGTGCATGAGCCACCACCACCCAACTTTTGATTTTTCTGGTTTCATTAGGTTTGGGTTTGGTTTTGGTTTTTTGAGAAGTGGAAGTGAAAGCTTCCCAATCACAAATGTGGTTGCATCTTAAATTGTGAGTCAGGCAAGAAATCATAAGGAACTGAACAGTCAACTCAACAGGTAAGAGCAATTGTTGCACTTACAGAGGACCTGAGTTTGGTTGTAGCACCCACATGGTGGTTCACAATCATCCTTAAAACCAGTTCAAGGGAATCCAACTCCTTCTTCTAATCTCTGCAGATACCAGGCATGCATGAGGTACACATATGTTCATGCAAGCAAAACCCTTATAAACATAAATTATAAGTAATTTTAAGATATTACAAGTAAAAAGGAATTTTCCTATCTTCTATACAGTTTAGAATAATATAATCAAAACCTAGCCCACTCATGAAAACTAAAGAATACGAATAATCCATACATACATTATTCTACATAGCAAGAATAGATAACACACAATATAGATCTATGAGAATATAGAATGTTATAGATTCAGAAACTTAACAGGGCAAATGCAATTGTAATCCCAAGCATAGGTCTTGAAAGTGAGATCTTTTTAAAAGAGCAATCGTAGAAAATAGCCTGTCTCTATTTGAAGAGAAGTAGGGAAAAGAGAGTCCACTGGAAGTTATATTAGTAATAGTCCACCAATGCAATATGCAAGCTTTACAGAAGCCCAAACATATTCAATGGCCTGGCATATAGTAAGGATTGTGTTTGAATTCATGGGGGGAAAAGCAATTCAAACATAGCTTTCGAGAAATACATTTGAAAAAGGAACTTTGTTGAAGCAATAAAGTTGAATCTGCACTTAATAAAAACTTAAGTCAGTTTTAATGAAAAGATAAAGTAGGAGAAGAAAATTAAACATAACTTTAAACAGAAAATAATTTTTCCAAGTAGAATCTGCATAGGAAAATGTTGATATACAGCTGCTGCCGCTATATACGTGAGACTTCAATTCGTACATGAGTCCTTTTATGGGCTCTCAAAATGCTTCATTTCTATATGAAAGGAAGGAAGGAAGGAAAGGAGGGGAAGGAAGAAGAGAAGGAGAGAGAGAGGTGGAGGAGGACAGGACAGAGGTAAAGATGGAGTAAGGGAAGGATGCAAATCTGAACCTCAATTCTCTTTCCCCACACAGAAAGACTGGCTAAACATTACACAACAAAATAAGACACCTCTCGCTCATATGTAACAGGCTAATGTCTTGATGTAATCAAGTAACTTAAGAGGCTGAGGAAGATGAAGAATCTAAGACCAGGACACGAACTGTTAAGAGTGTTTGCTGCTGCCGGACAGTGGTGGCACACGCCTTTAATCCCAGCTCTTGGGAGGCAGAGGTAGGCAGATTTCTGAGTTCGAGGCCAGCTTGGTCTACAAATTGAGTTCCTGGACAGCCAGGGCTACACAGAGAAATCCTGTGTCGAAAAACCAACCCCCGCCCCCCAAAAAAGTGTTTGCTGCTCTTGCAGAGGACTCAAATGTGGTTTCTAGCACCCAACTCCTGAAACTCCAGCTCTAAGGTATCTGGTGTCATCTTCTGGACTCTGCAGCACCCGCAGTCATGTGTACATATCCACACAGATATACACATAATTTAAAAATAAAAATAAATCTTCAAAAGAAGGGTTTAAAACCAAGCTAGGCTACAAAGCAAGATGCTATCTCAGAAACAAATAAAAATGTATTTAAAACAAAAAAGAGCTGGAGCAGGAGGATTGGCAAGTGAATGAGACAGAAAAGAAGAGCGAGAGAGAGAGAGAGAGAGAGAGAGAGAGAGAGAGAGAGAGAGAGAGAGAGAGAGAGAGAAGAGAAGAGAAGAGAAGAGAAGAGAAGAGAAGAGAAGAGAAGAGAA
The DNA here is from genome assembly GCA_036184795.1 of Tokudaia tokunoshimensis. Taxonomy (NCBI): domain Eukaryota; kingdom Metazoa; phylum Chordata; class Mammalia; order Rodentia; family Muridae; genus Tokudaia; species Tokudaia tokunoshimensis. Next base: position 74,064,330 of record BTHU01000006.1, on the reverse strand, counting down.
GAGAGAAGGGAAGGAAGGAGGGGAGGGAAGGAAGGAAAAACAACCCCAAAATAATCCCCCACTAAAGATATATCTATCTATCTATCTATCTATCTCTGTAAAGCTGATAGTTGTATTTACATGAGAAGATGGAATAGAGATGGTGAAGAAAAATTTAGTTTTACTTGATATTTTGTTAATATTCTCAGGGAGAATCCATTCATATACTGTTTATTAAATCTATATATTTCAATTCAAGGTATAGCCATTTTTCTTTTTCTTTGTGAGCTATTGGGCCATATTTGGGTTTTATGAACACTAGGCATACATTATCTAGGCAACGTCTAAAAACATCTTGAAGGATCGAGGTTACATTTGGGGGCTCTGGTTATATAAAACACACAACACAAACACACACACACACACACATACACACAAGAAAACTGGCTATCTTAAGAATCCACAGAATGGCTAGTTCCAGGAAACTTAACAATAGGTAAGAGAGATCTTACTCTGGATAAATAGGAAGGAGAGTAAGGACAGATAGATACATGGGTGGGCGAATGAATGAATAGAGGAAGAAAGGGTGCCTAGATAGATGAACACACATCTAGTCCTTGTCTCCAATGTGTTAAGATATTCATCACACAGTGGCAGTGGCCGATGGGACCCAGGCTAAGCGTCAGATAAGAAAACCTCACTGTGTTTTTTATAGCAGGCTTACAAAAGCCCTTGGCTGGCCGTTGAGGAGTTGTGTGAGATACTCTTTCACTCTGAGCGCGGCCAGTGCTTCCGCCCTGGAGTCGCACACTCAGGCTCAACATTCTGTGGAGCTCAATCCTGCAACAGAGGGATTTATTTTTTATTAATGTTTTAGGTCAGCATGAAATATAATATGTTTCATAGACAGGTCTTCTCCCCCACTGCCCCCACCTGCCCCCTCTGGCTGACTGCTGTCCTTCACTGAGATCCCATGTCCTGCTCCCATCTCCCACTTTCTTAACATATTGCCAGTTACTTTCTTTTTCCACGTTCCCTTAGATTGCTGGGCTGGAGAGATGGCTCAGTGGGTAAGAGCACCAGTTGTTTTTCTGAAGGTCATGAGTTCAAATCCCAGCACCCACATGGTGGTTCACAGCCTTCCGTAAAGAGATCTGATGCCCTCTTCTGGTGTGTCTGAGGACAGCTACAGTGTACTTACATATAATAAATAAATAAATCTTTAAAAAAAGTACTCTACCAACAGATTGCTGACTCCCCTCTCATGATCCCCTTCTAGACGCATAAACACACACTTACATAATTTAAGCTAAGTTCCACATATAATAGAAAACATGATATTTGTCTTTCTGTCTGACTTACTTCACTTAACACGATGATTGAGGGAAGGGAATGACGGAGAGAGGAGGAACACATGATTTTAGGACAATTAAACTACTCTCTATGGACTGTTATGGTGGATATATGTACATATGGAGGCTAGAACTGTGGGGCAAAACAAATGGTTTTTCTCTTAAGTTACTTCCCTCAGGCATTTTGTCACAGCAACAGGAAGCAGAGATACGGGCTTGTGAAAATATCTGTACAGATCACTTGGGTTTTTTGTTTTTTGTTTGTTTTTTAATGGTTCCAGAACTACTCCCAAATAGTGTGCTACTTAAAACCTAAATGGATTTCGTTTTGCATTCCCATCCTCTCTGGCATGAAGTACATGCATTTCCCCATGAAGATTTCTGATCCCTTCCAATGCCCTACCATCATTCAAACATAGCGAACAAAAAGCCATTCAGAAAAGAGAAACAGAGTCAGAGGATACAGGAGTGTCAGTACCTTGATGAAGAAGAATATGTCACGTGTCACACTGCAGGTCTCTGTAGTCACAAAGCAGAAGAGCCATCTCCAGTCAAACACAACTGTTCCCCAGAACACCTCGTCAACTGCTCAAAGTTCTCTTCAAGTAACCCAAAGTTATACCCTACTCATCTTACCAATCGCACATTTTAGGGAAAAAAAAAAACACCATGTAGGGTGCAAATGACAACTGACATTTTCCAAATAAAATACTGGTTTCTAATAATATGTTGTCCTGATTTTTCTGTTATAAACACTAGTCTGCTGGCAAACGGCAACATGGGGCAGTTATTATGGGAGGTGGTTGGTGTTCCTGTCTTCGAGTGATTGCTTTCATGTTTTGTTTTTCTTTTTCCACAGGCCATGGCACTGGCCTTCTCTTCAGGAAACCACCCAGGTGTCTTCGGATGGATTTCTTGACCAAAAGAAGTATGAGTTTAGGCCCTTTGAAATCTCTTTCTCTAGTCCACACCCTCAATCTGCCCATTTGCCCAAGGGACAGAGCATGCTCAGCTCAATCAGCACAGTTCTGCTGCAAGGTGAGGTCCCACCATCATATGACAGGACAGAGAGTGTTTTAGTCATCAGTTGCTACACAGCAACGATCCCCCCCTCCCCAAAATGAGGAGTTTAAAACTACCACAATACCGTATTATTTCCCAAGGACCTGTGGCAGCTCTGATCATAAACAGAATGCCCTTGTGATTAAATTTAGCTGAAAAATGTACTCACGATTGAATTCAATGGTAACATTGGCAGGACTGGGCCTCATTATGTAAAAGATCTTAGAGTGCTCCCCCCCCAAAAAAAACAACTTTCTTTGCTTTTCTTGTAAGACATCTAGGTTCAAAAGGGTGAGATCCAGGACACAAATGATAACCAGGTCTCTGCTTGCAGGACACTTGCCAATGTCCCATGGCCCAAAGCAAGTGAAGTGACAAAAATGGGTGTGGGCTAGAGAAGGGTTACACTGCACATCCATGCCAGGACATCCCTGTAGTCCATGGTTGGGTAGCATTTCCTCCTAACTGAAACACTGCCTCCTGGAGGTAAGCTGAGGAAGTAAAGAAGAAACATCACAAGCCCCAGGAAGTTCCTAAAATTGATAGACTTCATGGTTATATAAACAGTAAGAACTGCTAAGGAAGAGTCTCTGACAAGTGAGCTCCTGAGAGATACAAGAAGCTCAAGAGTCATCAACCATGTGAGGGTGGGCTTTTCCATGATGCAGCAGCCTTTAAGCACCCCATGCTCCTGTAAGCAACCCCCTACCCATACTCCTTGAACATGCAAAACTCATTAATACTTGTAAAATTTAACAAACCCCCAAGTCACTAAGCTAGACTTCAGTAGACTCCTGTCTTCAGTTTGCCATCATTGTCCTGTATAAGGTGCATAGAATTTCATTCATATCTCCCCAAGAAAAACCACACACTATCTACCCAACAGTCCACTCCAAAGAGCAGAAAAGTCAGTGTATGGTGATTGAGTCTATAAGTGAGGTCATTAAATAAGAACCATGATAATTGTACATCTGCGTGGCCTAAAAATAATACCTAATAAATATTTGACAATAGTTCTTTTGGGTCTTGGCTCCAAGAAGATCAATAAAAAGAAGAAACAATGGTTGTGCCAAAGAGGACTGCGGTCATGTACAGCCAATTCGCTGCACGAAATGTGCCCACTGTGTGCCCAAATACAAGGCCATCAAGAAGTTTGTCATTCTGAACATTGTAGAAGCCACTGCTGTCAGGGACGTATCTCAGGCAAGTGTCTTTGATACTTACGTGCTTTCCAAACTCTATGCCAAGCTGTACTACTGCATAAACCGTGTCATTCATAGCAAGATGGTCAGGAATCGATCTCGTGAAGCCTGAAAGGACTGAACACCCACACCAATAGTGATAATCTCAACTGTCAATTAGACTGGACGACAGAATCACCATGGAGGCATACCTGTAAGATTGTCGAGAAGGGTATTTCCAGAAAGACTTAACAGAAGGGGTAAAATTTATTCTGAATATGGGTAACATCATTCATGAGCTGTCTTCCCAGACAGAGTAAAAGAAGAAAATGAGTCCCATACTAGGATTCACCATTGTCTCCTTCCTGACTGTGGATGGAAAATGACCACTGTTTCAGGATCCTGTCTCCATGTCTTCCCTTCAGTGGTGACCTGTTTCCTCACACTGTGAACCAAAATAAACCCTTTCCACCTTAAATTGCTTTTTATCACAGTGATATATATGTATATATATATATATATATATATATATATAATATGTATATAAATATATATATAATATATATAATATGTATATAAATATATTTTTCTAACCTCATTTTATAGGTTAGAGAATCAGTGAACAGAAGGATTAGCAAGTAGCAAAAAGTTAGCGTTGATTAAAGTTGTGTAGCTATGATTATAGAACCTGGTCTGTAAGTATCTATATCTTCAGACTCCCAAACAAAATGTCACCACTTGATATGGCTTGGATATAAATTGTCTTCCCCAAAGTCTTGGGTACTAAAGATTTGATTGTCAGTAAAGAACAATTTACATAGGAAGCTCAAGGCAAGTGGTTGGATCACATGGCCCCTGCTTTCATCTTTGGGTTAACTCACTGAATGGAGTCAAAATTGGGAGAAACTATTGGGCGGTTGTGAAGCTGTCGAAGGGTAGGCCTGGTTAAAGGAAGTGTATCCCTGGGCATGCATTTGAAGGGTGTCTTGTCCTGACCATTTCCTGTCCATTACCCTCCGCCTCCTGTCCACCACGAGGTGAACAATTTTATCTAAGACCTTCTGCTATGATTTTCTGCCTTCCTATGTCCCAGTAACAATGGATCCAGTTGACAATTAAGGAACCTCTGAAGCCATGAGCCACATGAAAATGTCCTCCTCAAAGCTGATTTTCTTCCAGGATTTTGTCACAATAATGACAAATCCAACATTGCACTGCAGTGGTAAGGTAAGGCTTTCAAGACTAGTCTTTAACATTCGGTTGAAGCCAACTGGCCTGCTATCCAGTGCATGGATTCAGAGAGAACTCCTAACTTTCTTCTCTTTTGAGTCACTGAGACCTATGCACAGACTCAATAGCCACTCTCATAGAGGGCAGATGCAGGCACTGACAAGGCACACACACAAACACGCACATACACACATTCGCACCCATGCACTGGCCAGCATATACACCTGTGCGTGTACACACACACACACACACACACACACACGCACTCATTAGCACATACTCATGCATGCACACACTTGCACGCATACTGAGAAATGAGATCTTCAAAATCAAGGTGCAATACACAAAGTAAAAGACTCCCAGGTGAGGCTGTCCAGTGTGGAAACTGGGACCAGTCACTTTTCACATCCTAGATTCTTTTCTTTGATGTTAAAGCAAGGCTGATCAGAATGTCTGCCAACTGCCCAATGGCTCAGGAGAAGATTAATTTTGACAAAGCTTACAAAATGTTCACTGTAGACGGTCTCATAAATAAATAGTAACTTTCAATCTTAAGGTTGCTATCTAGTGTTTTTGTTGTTGTTTTGTTTTGTTTTTTCAGAGTTTATCTGGAATTTCTGCTTTTTCTTTGCTAATTATCCTATCCTCTGAGAGAGGCACATACATGATTTTATCAACCCTAAAGGTCGTCATTGCCACCTTCTGAGGACTCTCAACAGACCTGTGTAGAGTACACATTAACTTATATATAAGAAAGAACCCGAGAATTATTTCTAAATAAATTTCTTGGCCTAGGCTAAGACAAAAAGGCTTGATTCTCAATGTAGCAATGTCCTCCAAAGTCATAAATCATAGGTCAGATTGATGTTGATCTGAGCTCAACCCCTGTGCTGAGGGTTACAGGGACAAATTACACAGACGAGGAACCCCACTGACTTAAGTTCTTATATTTTAGTTGTATCATGTATTCTTACCAAAGGAAGAAAAGCATAAGAATAAATACTGAGTTAAGAGAAGCGCATAAACACTTGTAGGATTTTTCACATGTTGTACATTCTGCACGTTGCTACAATGCCATGTTTGTGACTGGCCATTGCACTCCATTGCAGAGCATGAGTGTTTGAGGGACTCATTGCTACCTCAGTCAACTCAGACAGCCTTGGCTAAAGGAAGTAGAACAGAGTGGATAGCTTAACCAACACCAGCTTATTTCCCATCACTGTGGAGACTGCAAGCCTATAATGGTAGGATGTCAGCGTGGTCTGGTTCCAACAAGGACTCTCTCCTGTCATTCATCCTGTGACACCTCACTATGCCCTCACATGGTAGGCAGAGAGCTAGCCCCACCTGCTGCCACTGATGATGATGATGATGATGATGATGATGATAATGGATGGTGGTGGTGTTGATGCTGGTGCTGGTTGTGGTAACTAATGAGAAGGAGGAGAAGGAGGGTGAGGAGGATGATTCTCCTTCTTCTTCCAAGGGTACTAACCCCATCATAGGGAGCTCTACGTTCAGGCCCTTGTCTAGAGATAATGGCTACCCAAAGGCTCTACCAGCAAACACCATCACAGTAGAGACTAGGACTCCAACGAATGAATTTTCAGGAGGTGCTGACATTCAGTTGATAGCACATGCAAATTCCTCTAAACGCTTTAAACACTGTCACAAGCTGAAGAGAACCCTGAAAAATGTAAGGCTAAAAAAATAATGCCTGCAAATTATCTTTTCAATTCTCCAGTGCACTTAAGATGTCAAAGTCCTCGAAAGAACAAAATAAGGCTCAGGAAGTAGATCAAAAAGAGTGGCTTGAGTGTCCATTAGAATGTATTTTCCCCTAGAACATAAAATTATAGTCTTCCTAATCAAGTCTGTTTTGAGATTTTTTTTTCCACTTAGATTCACAAAGCGTGAGCTGTGAGCCAACTAGAACTGGTATAACCCCACATTCTACCACTTTCTACTTTAATGACCTTGGGTGAGTCTCTTAATCGCTTTATCCCTTTGTGCCTCGTTTGTAAAAAATGAGACTCATAATCCTACCTTTAAAACTCCTGGAGGACATTTTATGAGTTAGTGTACTTAGAAATGCTATTTGGCATAGAAAGGCCATGTGTTGACTATTTGCCCTGTCTCTTTGATTGGCTTTTCTTTAAAAAAAAAAACAAAAACAAAAAACAAACTTCCTTCAAAACAAATAGTATATAAGGAAATCATTATTACTGAAAGCCTTGATCATTAACAAATATGAGGCTTTTATGTAAAAGCTATACATTAAAGGATTAAATTTTTGCAAGTCTTAACAGTAAAATTAGCAATTACTTTAAAACATGGGACAGGAGGCCAGCCAGACATTTCCCATTCAATATACACCACTGCGCTCTCAGGATTAATTATTGAGTTTTATATCTACACTAAAATCAGAAACTGAATGAAAGTCAAGCATTTTCCTCCCCTTAGGTATCCAGCAGGTAACCCACAATGCACTTGGCATCAAGACCTCTGCGTGGGCTTGATCCACTCTCTACTACAAAAGCTTCAAGTTACAGATAGCTTTTTCCTCCATTCACATACCAGGCAACGCCAGTAGGGTTCTGGCCGCACAAAGCTATCATGGCGCCCTTGTTTACAAATGAAAGCATTCTGCTCTGAGGATGAGCCACCATCCTGCTCCTCAGTCCACTGTAAGCTATCTTTCGATGCTGAATCCCTCTGCAAATGACCCCCCAATCCCCTCTGTTAATTAAAGAACAGAGCAAGGAGAAGCACAGAATTGGGGATGTTGTGATTGGCAATCAACATCCATTTCTCTCCTCTTACCATAAAGTGTTTTTCCAAACTGTCAGTTGCCATCCACTAGAAGGTCATGAAATAACAAGTCCAAACTGCTGTTTCTTAATGGAACAGCATCACACAAGGTGGCACAGCATGGCATAGCAGGATACGTCACGGTTTCCTATGAATCCTTTATTTCATGGATGTGATTGCACGACCATGTGAATAAAACAAATTTGACGAAAGAATATGTTTAAAAGTTGGAGGTATAATTTTCTAGTGTGCCTTTCAGGACCTCTGGCATTGACAAGGAGAATTCTGTATTTCTTGGAATGCTCTAGAAGATTCCAGATGACACTTGAGTTTAGCCAGTCAGATGCCTAAGTGTGAGATTGAATGTTGGCAGTGGTCACTACCACAGTTCCTGCTGGTGGACATATGGTAGGCACATTTGGTTTTCTGTGGCATCGTTAACAGAGAGTATAAGCTGTGCTCAATAAATTTGTGGTCCCTGAGAGGGAAGGTATTCAGCATGTACTTCCTGGTCCAAATACCTGTAGGTTCAGTGGATGGTATCTAGGACCAGCAACAAGAAGGAAGACTCTGGAAAAGGTCGATCCAGATCATGTAGCATGTGATTCTGTCTCACTGGCTTACACTCCTTTCAGTCCTCAGAGGATTCTGTGACTACACTCTATGACAGACCTCTTCTTGCTTGTCCTAATGTTAAGTACCAACTGTTCTGTACTGTGAACTGTTACAACCACAGAACATTCAAAATGAGGCTGCTGGGTGGTGGTGGTGCAACGCCTTTAATCCCAGCACCTGGAAGACAGAGGCAGGAGGGTCTCTGTGAGTTCGAAGACAGCCTGATGTACATAGTGAGTTCCAGAACAGCCAGGACTACACAGAGAAACCCTGTCTCAAAACAAACAAACAAACAAACAAAACAAGGCTCACCATATATGCGACACTGAGTCTACACCACCGTCTACACAACAGCCATTGTCTGCTTCCCAGTTCGAGGGCGCTGTGAGGCTATCCACATGCTGTTGGCTGTCCAGGGCCAGAGCTGGAAGGAGGAAGTGGTTACCATAGATAGCTGGATGGAAGGCTTCTTCAAGCCCACTTGTCTATTATGGACCACTCCCCAAGTTTGAGGACAGAAACCTCTCCCTTTACCAATCTAATGCCATCTTGTGGCATCTGGACCACTCCTTTGGGCTTTATGGGAAAAAGAAAAGAGTGAGGCCACCCTGGTGGATATGGTGAATGATGGGGTGGAGGATCTCTGCTGCATATACATCACCCTCATCTACACCAACTATAAGAATGGTAAGAATGAGGATGCCAGGACCTGCCTGGGCATCTGAAGCCTTTTGAGACCCCACTGTCCCAGAAGCAGAGAGGCAAAGCCTTCATTGTGATTTACCAGATCTCCTCTGCTGATTACAACTTGTTGGACCTGCTGCTGGTTCTCCGAGTCCTGGCCCCTGGCAGCCTGGACAACTTGCCCTGATCTCTGTCTATGTGGCACGTCTCAGTGCCCGGCCCAAGATCAAGGTCTTTCTGTCCTCCCCCGACCATGTGAACCGTCCCATCAATGGCAATGGAAAACAGAAAGTGGACGGAAGAGACAAGGGCTGCTTGTCCTCCCTTTCACAGGACTAATAAAATGTGTAAGACAGGAAAATACACACACACACACACACACACACACACACACACACAAATACTAACAAAATAAATGGTTATTTTCTGGTTCTCAACGTTATACTAGAACCTAATTAAGAGTCACCATGGAGACTTGTGAAAGAATCAAGTATGATTTGTTACCAATATTTGTGTTTCACTGTTTAGGGGTTTTGGTAGACACTGTAATCCTGAATGGTGGTGGGACAGTTGGAAGATTGATAAAGCTACTTGACAGAAGATACCAAGATGGTTTACTGTCTTCAGACCTAGCTTCGTAGAGGATGATTTTATTTTGAGTTGGGCTTCCTGGAATGACTGGTAGGCAGAGGGTTGGTCAGCTGCAGACAGAGAAACCAAACTTGTGAGAGAGTAGGGAGGCCAGGCTTGCTAGGGTGTGTTGGCACTGCGCAATGATTGCAGCAAAGGCATAGCTGTTTAGTACTGCATCTGTTGCTGGGATAAAAATGTGTGATGACAAGCAACTTGGGGAAGGAAGGGCTTACTTAGCTTACAATTCTGGTTAAGTCCGTTGCTTTAGGGAATCGCAGTGGATGAAGTTTAAAGCAGTTCACATTGAAGCCACAGTTGAGAGCACGGAGAAATGATGCATGTAGGCCTGCTTGCTTGTTGACTTGCTTCTCTCATACGGTTCAGGACACTCTTCCTAGGGAATGGTGCCTCCCACGGTGTGCTGACTCTTTCCTCATCAGTTAACAATCCAAACAGTTCTCTACCTGATAATCTGATCTAGATAATCAATCCGCCAACTGTGACTGTCTTCCAGAGTACTTCTAGGCTGGGTCAAGTTGACACTGACAGTTATCAATTACACATTCATATGCTGAAGGAAAGGTCTAAAGCTGAGAGAACCTTCCAGAGCGAGGGACAAATGCCAGCTCTGTGTGCCCCTATATTACCCGTTCACTAGATGAGAGCGATCCTTAGAAAAGTCCTGTAAAAGAAGGGCAAAAGTCCTTGAAAGTCCTTGAAAAGTCCTTGAAAGGCACTTAGATGTGGGTCATCAGAAGCCAGTAGCTCCGGGCAGATCTAGAGTTAGCAGTTCAGGGTCAGGGGATGTAACTCAGAGGTAGAAACACTTGCCTAGCTCTCTGACAATGTGGCTTCTTACCTGAGGAACCATCACTTTAATGTCCAGTTTGATCTTTGTATGACATTCTCCCCGTATCTGCATCTGCGCCTGTGCCCCATACTTCCCATTTACAAAGCCATCTTTTTATTTATTTTTTATTTATTCTTCTCTCATACATTCTAAACACAGCCTCCCCTCTCTCCACTCTTCCCAGCACTACCCCTGCCTCCAACTCCTTCTTCCCCAGGTTCACTGCTCTGAAGGCCTGTTTTCTAAACTACAAATGGAGCAACTTCTTTACCTTTCTGCCAAGGAGAAAGGCCCAGGACCATCGGCAGAGTGCCACGTGTACGCATTCATAGATCTCGCTGTGAGTCAATATTAGTTCATCAAGAAGTGATACCCCGGGTGGAGGTAAGTGGCAAAGTGCCATGCATAAGCTCCCCTAGTAACTGTTTTTATTTTTAATCAGGGCTCACACTAATAACATCTTCATGTGATCATCTACAAAATATTTTATTTTAAAGTCGAGTCACATTTACATTACACTTGAGTTTACGACTTTAGCGTCTTTTGGCAAGAAACTTTCCAAACCCAGAAGAAGTAACACATCCATTTTACAGATGGAGACAAGGTACAAAGAGAATCCTTCCCTGACATCATGAGACTAATGTATTCAAGTTTTAAAACTGTAGGCAGAAGACAGACTCTTGTGGAACATGCCCATTTGGGAGACAGACACAAGACTCCACCACCGTGGGCCGAACCAGAGTTAGGTGCCTTTTCTGAGGACAGTCTATCTACAGGTTTGTCACTGGTGCGTCTGTTCACCAAGGGCACCTTATGTTCAAGAGTGACTGAACATCCAACCATGGTCTCCAGAAGAGACAGAGAGAATGAAAGCCAAGACCCATCAAAAGTGGAAACAGAAACAGCAAGACACAGAATACCTGGAATGTACTAGAAAACATGAACAAGGTGACAGGCCACAATAGCAGAAGCCTGAGGTGACAGGAGAAACAGGGAGATGGTGATGGGTATTGGGTGAAATGGTGGGACCAGAACTGAGAGTTGAACCATCATGACAGAACCAAAGGACAGATTTAAAACCAAGAGGTGCCCAGGCCCATCATGAAGCCCTCCAATCCTAGGGCAGTCGACTGCCATCTGGTTTCCACAGCATCTGGGTGTTTTCCACAAAGCTCTATGAGGCCAAGCATTCCACATGTGCTTGTATCTCCCACTTCACCTTACACGAATCTCTCATCTTCGTTTTGTTTCTTATAACCTTCAAGTGACCTAGCTCAGGTGAACAGAGGTAGGTTAAAAACTGAGTTGACAATCACAGCTCAGGAGCCTAAGAGAAAAGAAAAGACAAACGGTGATCGGTGCTTCGGAAAGTTCAAGTGACGAAAGCATTTTAAAAAGAACGAAGGTTTGCCCAGCCAGAATGTGGATGCTGGATGGGTGGAGCCAGAGCCAGGGGCAGGGTGACGGTATGGCGTGAGTTGGGGTCAGAATGACGCCCTCCAGGGTCTCAAATGTACAGAAATAAAAAGGGGAGGGAAGGTTCCGAGAGAAAGGGGCAATGGTGTTTTTAAGAGGGGAGATGCTGAGTAAGTCTAAATATGATGAAAATGAGCTCTGGATGGAGTCGCAGATACAAACATTTGAAAGAGAATCAGTCAGCGGGTGGGAATGGGTTGCTGAGGATGTGAATGTCCAGGCTGGAAGTGGCATGAAGCTAAACTAGGAGGAAGGAAGAAGAAAGGAGATGTGTGTACGTCGTGTACGCCAGAAAAAGTGTTATCAGGATGTGGTAGCCAGGGTGTCTCCGGTAATGGCTCCTATTTTCTGAGTGAAATCAGAGGGTATTATCCACTGAGAAGGAAGAAAGAAGAGATGGGAGAAAGGTGGAGAGGAACAGTTTCAATAGCTGTTTCAGAAAATGGCAGTGAGATCCAACTGGGAAAGCTGGGTAGGATAACCAGTTGGCCCAGAGGGCTCTGCAGAGATCAAGAACTGTGGATTTGGGATGTCACTTAACTGTGATTTTATGTGGGTTTTTTTTTCCCAGCCTCATTCAGTGGGGCAGACAAACCAGCAGAAACACCAGGATTAATTCAAAGTTGAGGAAGGAAGAGCAATAAAAGAAGTCAAGGGTCTTAGGAAGAGAGGCATAAGGTCTAGGCTGGTCTCCAGATGGAGAGGGGATTGGCATGGAGGGGGAAATGGAGTGCCTGGGAAACTCGGGTATGAAGAACAGTTATTTGAGAGTCTGAGGTGAAGCAGTGGGGAAAGGAGAGGTGGTACAGATTTTAATATTCCAATCAGTGCAGGCTGCATGGATATTTATATTCTTGAATGTCCTACCTTCCCCTGGAATATGATCAACCTACCAGGGACCACACTCAAAGAAAACTGACTCTCCTTCTCCCAGCAATTACCAATAGTCAATAACTCCTTAGCAAGGGATAAGACACCATCCTCCTCCACTCTCCCTTTTCAAACTGGGTTTTGTCTTTCTTAGGCTTGTGCTGGGTTTTGTGCATGATGTATGTCACGGTTTGTAAATGCTTGGCCCAGGGATTGGCACTATTTGGAGGTGTGGCCTTGTTGGAGTGGGTGTGGCCTTGTTAGAGTGGGTGTGACCTTGTTGGAGTAGGTCTGTCACTATGGACGTGGGCTTTAAGACCCTCATCCTAGCTGCCTGGAAGTCAGTCTTCCACTAGCAGCCTTCTGATGAAGAGGTAGAACTCTCAGCTCCTCCTGCACCATGCCTGTCTGGATGCTGCCATGCTCCCACCTTGAATGGACTGAACCTCTGAACCTGTGAGTCCTCCCCCATTAAATGTTGTCCTTTAGAAGACTTGCCTTGGTCATGGTGTCTGTTCACAGCAGTAAAACCCTAACTAAGGCACTGTATCAACTTCTATGAGTTCATACATGCAACTGACTTGTGTTTGGAAAACACCGCTCCCTCAGAGTCTTTCCCTGCCTCTAGCTCTAAGATTCTATCCATACCCTCTTCCATCCACAGTGATCCCTGAGCCTTGGCAGAAGGGGGTGTGATACTGGCATACCATGCAGGGTTGAGCACTCTACAGTCCCTCATTCTCTGCACTTGAACCAGTTTGGCAGCTCTCTCTTAATCTCCATCTACTGCAAAAAAAGAAGAAGCTTCCATGATAAGGTTTGAGAGATGCACTAATCTATAATAAGCCACGTTCATTTATCAGGGAAATAGTAGCAGCTTCTCCCCCAGGGATTAGATCATAGGCCCCGATATCAGTGCCACATACAGTTTTGGTCTTGCAGTGTGGTCCTTAGCTTGGTTACTCACATAACTCACATGTCACTGTTGCACCGTGATATGTCTTGACTGGCTGGTCACTATTGTAGCTCTCAGCCTTCACAGTCGGATACCATTAAGAGTTACTTTTCTCCTCTGGTAGTATGCAGAGCATCTTCCAGCACTGCGAAAGCTAGCCACTAGGGATAAAGCTTCCAGGTGAATACCAGCTTGGTTTCTCCATGTCTTATGGAACTCGTTTGTGGTGTCTTCAATAATAGGGTCTTACCATCAAGTTCTGGAGAGTAACCGAGAGCTTTGATGGTAGACTGTTAATATTTTGGGGGGCATCAGGCCTCACTGGCCAAGAACTAGCTTTAGGGTTTTTATTTGTTAGTATCTAGTATCTAGTAGGGAAATTGTTGCCCCATTATAGGGAAACTCCATATAAACACTACCATAAAGTTTTCCAGGTTAAAGGTTAGTCACAATAGAATGTTACCCAATAAAATTTAGATACTTCTTCCGCACGCTGTTATTACAGCATCAGTATGATGGGTCTCGACAGCCCTTAAGCCCTTCACCACCTTATCTAGACCACTGGTTGCTCCTCTGCAGAAGACCAGAGGACTAGACTGAAAATTTAGATAAATCGAAGCTTACAGTTTTTTTTGTGGGTTATTTTCTGAAAATATTTAGATGTCTCAGTGACCAGGACAATAACCTCAGTAGCAATTCCTCTTGGGTGGATTTGTTAGACGAATTAGTACTAAATGTTTTAAGACATTATCTAAAAAGTCACATTCATCTAATACATTTTATTGGATGATATAAAATATGCATGGATGTTATAGGAAAACAAAACGTAGCACAGAAATGTGAAGCTAGCCCTGCCAACTCTGGAACATGTGCACCAAGGAAAAGCCAGCAACCAACTGGCATTTTGACATGAGGGACAGGGCTCTATGCTAACACATTTCAGTTTGCCCAAATAACAAACAGTTACTGTGTACATAAACTATCTGTAGGCATAGAATGTATTTATGTTCATCCCACATACCCCACATATCCTTTCACTGAACGTCTCTGGGGTATATATTTGAAATATTAATGTATGTATCAAGAATTGTTATTTATGGGCTGAAGAGATGGCTCAGCAGTTAAGAGTACTTACTGCTCTTATGGAGGTCCTGAGTTCAAATCCCGGTAACCACATGGTGTCTCACAACCATCTGTAATGAGATTGGATGCCCTCTTCTGGTGTGTCTGAAGACAGCTACAATGTACTCACATATATTAAATAAATAAATCTTTTTTAAAAAAGGATACATATATTAAAAAAAGAATTGTTATTTACACACTTGAGCCATATATTTGGAGAAACAAAATGAAATTTCACATGATAAAGCACAGCGATAACTACTATGAGTTATTTTTAGTCTCTTATATGAACCCTAACAGGTTCATATGACCAATCGAAAGGAAAATAACACAATCCACTTATCCCTTTAGACAGATACAGTCTGGCATGAGGAGGTAAAAGCTAACCTAATATGGTTATTTGTTTTGTTTAGGGTTGCAGGAGGATTGGCTAGTAGGCTAGCAAGTTGGTTGGTTGGTCGTTAGCATGGTTTGAGATTGAGTTTCATTCTGCAGTCCAGGCTCGCCTGAATCTCACTCTGCGGCCCCGAGTGGCTTCAAACTCGATCCCCTTGGCTCAGCACCCTGAGGGCTGGGATTACATGTGTACACCCCCATGCCTGAAGGATGCCGTGTAACTTTAAAAACACATTGGATGAGCCATTTACTCAAGTCATTGCAGGAATATTTTCATGCCTTTCTTTTTTCCCATTCCAACCAGTAGCTAATATCTTTCCGAGCTTCGCCATTGACTGTTACGTTTCCTTCATCTCCTGTAGTCTTGAATCAGCTTGCACCTTGTTTGTGACTGTGAGGCAAGAGTTAGCTGCATAATTTCTCATTTTCTTTTAAGGCGCTAGGATTGTGTGTGGTTTTGTTTGTTTGTTTGTTTAATATGACACATAAAGACACAAGCTGGGGCTGGAGAGATGACTCTGTAAGCATAAGAACCCAAATTCAGATTCCAGCTGGATCTCTCACTCATCCTGGAGAGATGGGGATGGCGGAGCCCAGTGGCTGCCAGCCCATCTCCAGGTTCAGTGATAGACTCTACCCCCAGGAAATAAGGTAGAAAGGGATAGAAGGTGTGCCTGATGTCCTGTGGTAGCCTTCTCATACACACACAAAGGCACAGGCACCTGCACATGCGTGTGCATACCTCTCTCCCCAGCTGCAGCTCTCACTCTCACACGTATGCACAAAAACAGACAATTTATAAGTTTATATTTCATATATTTAAAAGAAGATAAAGTGTCCAATAGAAAACCATCATCAGTAATGCTAAGAATATGGTTTTCTGCAATACATTTGTCCAATGGAAGTTTTGAAAGACGGGAGAAACTTATTTATGATAGAATCAAGACCACGATAAGGTTCCTTCGCTGTTAAGAGTGTTTGCCACGTTGGTGAATAAAACTGAAGAGGATTCATTCACCCTGTCAGACTGGGCTTGTGTGAGAGATTTTGATTTTAAAGAACTAAGGTCAGCCCTGTTCACACTTATAAAGCCACCATTTGGAGCAGTAGTAAAAGCATATGAGTTTCTTACCGTCCCTCAGACCTACGTGAGGGCTATTCAAATGAGTCACTTTTTAAATTCTGTTGCCTTTAGAAGTCTCCTCCTGATCGTAGGGTTATTCTAGCAATTCCTATCAGCCTCAAAACCAAGTTGAATCTGAAACTGTGGGTTATGTAAGTGGTACAGCCTCTGTCTTGTGCATCCTGGCTCCAGTGTTAACCATGCACAACACCGAGTCTGTTCAATTGTTTCTGGACCCTGGAAAGCATGCAAATAAATGTTTTAAGACTATACCATGTTACCGTGATCTCATGGTTACACATTGTATGTGTGCATTGGAAGGCCACTCAGAAATCTATGAACAGGTCCAGTTACTATGTGTTAAGTCGTATGTAGACAGACAGACAGATGATATAGCTTTTGTGGGGCTGGAGAGATGGTCAACAGCAGTTGATACTCTTTCAGTGAACCTGAGTTCAGTTCCCAGCACCCACATCAAGTGTTTAACAACTGCCTGTAACTCTAATACCAAAGAATCTGACTCTCTCTATGGTTTCTGCTGGCACCTGCACACACACACACACACACACACACACACACACACACCCCTAAATATAAAATAATTTTAAGTAATATCTTCAGAAAACTTCTGCAAATGGTTATCTTAAGATTTAAACTCATCAGTAATACTCTAGCTAAGATGCTCTGCTTTTCTGAACTCTGTGCGCATATGTCCCAGTGAAGGCGTGAATCTAGGGATTCCTGTAGGTCTCGATGTGCTAACTAATGAAGTAATAAGTGATTTTAGTGCTGAATATTTATCTAGGACTGGCACTTTTTTTTACATTCACTTGCGCTCTCTCTCTCTCTCTCTCTCTCTCTCTCTCTCTCTCTCTCGCTGTGTGTGTGTGTGTGTGTGTGTGTGTGTATACACTTAAGTTACAAAGTGTGTGTATAGGTCAGAGGATGACTATGTGTGTCCCAACAATAGAATTCAGGTGGCCAGGCTAGGCAGCAAGTGCCTTTACTTGCTGAGCCATCTCTCTAGCCCTAGGGATGGCACTTTGGGAGACCTTTTTCACCCGTGACATATTCTCACTAAGTCATCAGAGAACATATTTGTCACACCCTATGGCTAAATTTCAAAACTATGAGGAATTTATGAACTGCGTAACTGAGACTTATACCCCATCCCTTAGTTCGTCCCTCAGGGAGGCGGGCGATCAGTGCGGAAGTTCTATGTGGCATTGTGAGCAGCTACTGTGCTCAGTAGCCATGTCTTGGAGGCAGGCACAGGGAACGAGGTGGTGGTGGTGATGGTGGTGGTGCAAATGGATCAGTCTTTCCAGACGTTTGATGATCTCGTAGTCAGGAAGAGCAAGAGAAGTCACATTCAAGCCCAGCATACTGGAAACCACCTCCCTGAAGTCCGCCAGCTGAAATGACAAACAGAGACACATTAGCTTGGAAAGAAAAAAAAAGCCCATACCACCATTGCTGGGCCAAGTGCAACAACAATACCAAGAAAGGAACCCCCCAGATTTGCATGAGGTAGGCAAATTAACCACTCTACCCTGAGTTCTATAAATTATGAATAAGTTGGCTTGCCTGCTAAATGACCTCTAAAATCCCTGCAGCGTCCCCAAGCCTCAGAAGTTCCAAAATCTCTTGCAAGTCAATGTGTGCATTTGCTACTGAGTCGAGACCCCCCCCACACACACACACACACAAGAAACAATCGTTTCTGAGACTCTGACCTCACTAAGTCTGTTCAGAAATCCTGGATGAGCAAAACGATTAACTGAGAACATGCTTTGTGGGCTGACAAGGGGCTCTGCAAATGTTGGGGTGAGCAGAGAAACATTTCTGCATTCGGGACATTAACAGGACAATGGGTTTCTGAAACTCAAAGGAAGGAGTAAGCTGTTGAAAACAGGAGGACTTCTTAAACCAAAGCGTGGTTCTAGCACTGGGCTGATTTGAGGTTACTAGGTGTCCGTGGGGGGGGGGGGAGTAGAAGCCAGGGGCGATGGTTATAATGGGTCCCACTGTTGTAGTGACTATTATTCTGGGGGGTTGCTATATTTAAGCATTTGAATACATAGCATCACCAGACCGACCCCCTATACATCACCTCTCTTCACGTTCTCCCAGGGTGGTTTCCATTGCCCTAGGCCACCATAGGCAAAACAGGAGTATCCAGGGGTATCTAGGCAAGCCCTCACTAAATACCTTCCATTTCAGAAAAGATGGTGCGCACATCAGGAGTGCAGACTACAGATGGAATGCCATCAGAAGAACACCATCCAAACACACCAACCCCATGCTCATTTATCTCCAACTTCCTTCCCATGAATGATCCAGCATGGGAGATGAGAGGTTCTTATTTGCACATCACATCTTCAAAGTGTATATGGAAGCATCTTCCTTGGTGGGATGGTACTGACTTTGTGAGCTAATTAGACTTGGTTGGCATCATGATGCTGGCTTCTCTAAGATAAAATTGGTGTCCTAATCAATGGATCCCCAGATCTTTTACCATTTGAGGGTTTAGGAAGACATCATATGTAAACTTGACTCTCAAGCCTATAGATCTAAGAGAAATAACTGCCCTGCTCATTATGAGCTGCCCTGATTCCCACACTTTGCTAAAGCACCTAAATAGAATAAGGTACCAGTCTAGTCTCTCAAATGCAAACATTTCCCTCAGAGTTTCCCACCCTCTTGAATATGGCCAAAACTCACAATTCCTCAGATGTTTTCTTCCTGAGAACGCTTGCCCTTAGAGTTTGGCTCTTCCCAGCTCTGACACATGAGTCAAAGCAGAGTGGAGGAAAGAAAAAAAATCCCTAGGACCAAAGTCCATTCTCTGCCCTTTTCAGCTTCAGAAAGTGACACGCTAGTCAAAGGCAGTAGGGGTCAGACTGCCCGGGACAGAGTTCTTTATGTTTGACCTGATGTGTTCAGGAGATAAAATTCTCCTTGTAACCAGCCAGCCAGTGTGTACTTTTTTATGGCTTACATCTGCACTTGGTCAACCATGAAGTCTGGTGCCACTGTTGGAGATTGGAGGCTGTTTCCTGCAACTGATCTCTGTGGGAGACAAGGCTTCTCTGAGTTCCAAGCCCTGCTTAGCATTATATGTGATGAGGCAATCTCCAGAGGCAATTATCAAACGCAGTTTAAAACATCACCTCACCCCCAGACACTGGCTTTCACGCTGGGTTCACACTGGCTTTCTAATGCTTTGATAAGAACATTAGTTTTTGTTTCTTTCTTATAGTCTACGTCATGAAGCATGAATTGCTATTCTTGGCTAAGAAACTCATAATGATTATTGTCTTGCCAAAAAAAAAAATGCTGGGGAATGAGAAGATCTGTTGAGGTGATATAGAAATCTCTACACATTGTGTTGGAAAAAAATGTATGAATAACGCTTTCTTTGGAGGCACAAATACAAAATTAGAGGGCCACAGGGGAGCTAAGCACGGTCCTGCACACGGATGGCATACCAGTTCCCAAAGCACTCCATGTCGTTAAATGTGTGACTACGCATAAAGCCTTTCAACCATCCTGTCATGTCCTGAAGAAGATTCCATGAGCAGATGTGTATCTACCTGCTGCCCTCTCCGTTCTGCTTCATCCAGAGAATCCCTCAGGGTCCTCAGTTCACTGCTGGCCAACTCTATCATGGCCCTGCTTCTCTCCTGGTTCGCTTGAGCCTCTCCCTCTGTAGTTTCCAGCTCTGACATGACCAACAGGAGCTTTTTCTCCGCGTGCTCCTTCATCTTCTCCAGCTCATCTCGGGATTGATTTAAGTCTTCGATGGCTTTGGTCTGTTCCAAGGTTTTTATCTAAGAAGTCAAGAGAATGACGGTCACTTCCCTTGTACTTCTTTAGGAGACCTGGATACAGAGATAACTGGGAAGTCAGAGGGATTCGCTTAACGCTTTTATGAATGAACAATGGACTTCATCTCAAGCGGCTACGCAGACCTTACAAAATGACATAGGCTGGATGAGCATGACCTCAGTTATTATAGCTTATGAACAATACAGTAGAGTACCCTTATTTAAAACATCAATCCATCAAAATTGCAGGCAGCGTGGATCTGAAGTGAGATCGCTAGAATAAACCTGTGAGCAAGTTGGACTTTCCATGCTAACCAGTGGGACCCTGTGCCTGGCAGGTAAGCAATAGCAGCAGGAGAGTGCCTGCTCTTCTCGTGGTGTCACAGGGGAGACCCTCAGGGGGTCTCCTTCATTGCTGTGGGGGAGATCTCTATAGGCAGCTACTCATTCAGAAGAGTCTCCAGATGTGGATGTGTGGCAAAAGATGCCATTGAGTCCTATGCAGACAAAGGGCAGAGATAGTCCCCAGCCAGAGACTCACCCCAGGGCCTTAAAGCCCTAGTGGAGTCTCCTGGGATGGGAGGTGTGTTCTTGTGAGTTTGAGATCACACGGTAGCTGCTTACAGAAGAAATCAAGTAAGCAAGTGCTGCTGCATTCAGCACAGCTCCAAGGACAGACCCGATGGGGGAAGTGAGGGAATGAAGAAAAGACAGACAGACAGACAGACAGACAGACAGATGCAGAAAACTGGGATCAGGTGGTCTGTGTGCTCTGCTGGAATAACCACATTACTGCAGACGCTCAGCATGATTACTATATAGATTGAACAGAGAGGTGGAGCTATTGCATAGAGCTGGACAAGAAAGTGGGTTATTTCATATAGACAAACAAGCAGGCAGGAGTTATGGTATACGGCTGGATGGAGGAGACAGGACTGTTCTTGGTAAGAAGAGTCTCTGTGGGAGAGTTGTCTTCAGGCTATAAACATCAAGAAGAAAGCTATAGTGGTCATCTTTTGCACACACACTGTCAACAGTCACATTTGGACCGGTGAAAGGCTTTGTCCTTCTTCCATGAGTCTGTGAACATGAATCACAACATGGATGGAGTACAAAAACATCCCTGGGTGAAGTAAGCCAGACACAATGGAAAATGTGATAAAATTTCACCTATGAGATACATGGCTAACTCAAACAAAGGGAATGGGAGTTACCGGGGCTGGAGAAAGGACAAGTCAGGAGTTATCATGTGATAGAAACAGCTTTTCAGTTTGTGGTGATGGCAAGTGTTAGAAATGGGGGTTGGTGGTGACATTCTTACAGCCCTCCGGATGCACTCAGTGCTGCTGAAGCATATACCTAGTAACAGCTAAGGTGCTGGGTTTTATAATATGCTCTTTCAGGCTGAAAAGATGACTCAGTGGTTAAGATCACCGTCTGCTCTTCCAGAGGTCCTAAGTTCAATTCCCAGCTACCACATGGTGGCTCACAACCATCTGTAATGGGATCTGATGCCCTCTTCTGGAGTGTCTGAAGACAGCGACAATGTGTTTACATACATAAAATAAATAAATCTTTAAATATATATATATGTATGTATGTGTGTGTGTGTGTGTGTGTGTGTGTGTGTGTATGCTCTTTCACTGAAACATTAAGAAATCTGAAATAGTTTTGTAACAGCAAAGATTTGTAAAGGACTATTAAAACTAAATACAAGCCATACATGCTGGCTGTTGTAGCTAGTCTGTTGATGGTTCCTTCACTGAGGGATTATGTAGATCCAATTGCCCTGTGGGTATATCTGTTCAGGAATGTCTTGATTGCCTTAATGAAGGTGGGAAGACCTAGCCCAGTCAGGGCAGTGCCATTAGCTAGGCAAAGTATCCTGGGTATAGGAGAGGGGAGGCACCAAGCTGAGTACAGGCAAGCAGGCAAGCAAGCAAGCAAGCATGCATGCATTCACTTCTCTCTGCTCTTGACCATGGAGGTGATGGAACTAGATGCTTCAAATACCTGCCGCTGTGAAATCTCTGCAATGATGGGCTGTAACTTGGAATCGTAAGCTAAAATTAACCCTTATCTTCTAAGTTGCTTTTAGTTGAGCTATTTTATCACAACAACAGATATAAAATTAGGATGGTGGTGCATGCTTTTAATCCCAGCACTTGAGAAGCAGAGGCATTTAAGATGTGATGTTCAGGGCCAGCCTTGCCCACACAGTGAGTCCAGATCAGTCTGGACTACATAAGAGATTACCTCAAAAAAAATCCAAATAAATAAATACAAACAAGCTACAGCCACCACTGAGATGTTTAAATTAAAAGAGAGAGAGAGAGAGAGAGAATTACAAACATTATCAGGGAGCTAGAACCCTCACATACTTCTGGATAAAATATAAGATGATTCACTAATATAAAAGGCAGTTTTAAAAATACTAAATACATGACACATCCATCAACTCCCCCCATAGCTGTAAGCCAGAGAGAAGGAAAACCATAGGCCCACACAAAAAGTTGCATAAAAAGTTCATAGAGGCATTACTCATAATCACAAGTGGTGACCACCCAATCATCCATCGACTAATGGATGGGAAAATATAGTGTAGCCAAACAATGAAGTGCATTATAGAGCAGACAATGAACCCTAAAAACGTCATGATAAGAGAATGAAACTGATTGCCAAAAACCACATAATTATATTCTTATGAAAGAGACAGAGAAAAGGTCTGAGGCTAGTGGGAAGGGAGAATGAGGAGTTATAATTTATGGGTACAGAGTTTCTTTGGGTATGCTAAAAATATTCTGAAATTAGATACTATTCAAATAAGTCTGTAAATATACTTTTTAAAAAGAACACACAGAAATGCATATTCTGAAATGGTGGCACTCCTTTGGAAGGTTCCAGAAGACTTTACATGATATAGGAAATCGGTGACTCAAGTGTGTGCTTTTCAAAGTTATACATCTTCCACAGTGCCCTCTTCACAGGCCACTCCATATCCACCCTGCCCTACAAGCTCCCACCACCATGATGTTCTACAGACATTCACAGAACCAAGCAACTGTAAATGAAAAATCTGAAACTGTGAGCCAAATACTTCTGCCCTTCATTAAGTTGTTCGATCACAGAGAAAACTGACTATCGGGAAGGACTAGATTGATCCGCAAATTAGAATGCTGTCAGAAAGTGGAGAGGTTGACAGGAATAAATTTGGACCACAGGTGGAAGCTGCAGTCAGGGGCTAGCACATTCACCTGGTACTGGTCTTAAGATACGTCTTCACTGTGGCTGAGTGGCTGATGGGTGGGTGACACACAGTGCCCTGATCTGAGGTTCTCAGTATCTCATTAGAAAATAAGAGGAAAACTAGAATACTATTCTAAGGCATGATTTGGAGGAAATGTGACTATCTGAGATATACATGAGTGTCTAGCAGGACAATTAGACTTATCCTACTGGTATAAATTAAGGAAGTCTACGTCAAATGCCAGATGTTAAATTCACAAACTAAAAACCAGCGTCACAAGCTTGTAAAAAGCCAAATTACTCTTGCTATGGTCTGAAGGTTTGTGCCCTCTAAAATTCAAATGACCAAGAAGCAATTAAAGAAATGCTCAACATCTGTAGTTATCAGGGAAATACAAATCAAAATGGCCCTGAGATTCCACCTCACACCAATCAGAATGGCTAAGATGAAAAACTCAAGTGATAGCACATGCTGGCGAGGATGAGGAAGAACACTACTTCAAAATTCTTACATCTTAACCCCCAAGGAGATACTGTGAAGGAGTGGAGCCCTTTAAGAAGTGAACAGATCGGGTTTCGAGAGGAATAGATACCTGGGGTGGTCTGAACAAGAGTGGCCCCCATGGGCTCATATGTTTGAATGTTTGGTCACCAGGGAGTGGAACGCTTTGATAGGATCTGGAGGATTAGGAGGTGTGGCCTTGTTGGAGGAAGTGGGTCACTGGGAGTAGGCTTTAAGGTTTCCAAAGTCCAAGTCAGGACCAGGATATCCAAGCTAGGCCCAGGATATCTTTCTCTCTCTTTCTCTCTCTCTCTCTCTCTCTCTCTCTCTCTCTCTCTCTCTCTCTCTCTCTCTCTCTCTCTCTCCCTCCCTCCCTCCCTCCCTCCCTCCTTCCCTCCCTCCTTCTTCTCTCTCTCTCCCTCCCTCCTCCTCCTCCTTCTTCTTCTCTCTCTCTTCCTCTCTCTCTCTTCCTCTCTCTCTCCCTCCCTCCCTCCCTCCTTCCCTCCCTCCTTCTTCTCTCTCTCTCCCTCCCTCCCTCCTCCTCCTCCTCCTCCTTCTTCTTTCTCTCTCTCTCTCTCTCTCTCTCTCTCTCTCTCTCTCCCTCCCTCCCTCCCTCCCTCCCTCCTTCCCTCCCTCCTTCTTCTCTCTCTCTCCCTCCCTCCTCCTCCTCCTTCTTCTTCTCTCTCTCTTCCTCTCTCTCTCTTCCTCTCTCTCTCCCTCCCTCCCTCCCTCCTTCCCTCCCTCCTTCTTCTCTCTCTCTCCCTCCCTCCCTCCCTCCTCCTCCTCCTCCAACTTCGTCTTTCTCTCTCTCTCTCTCTCTCTCTCTCTCTCTCTCTCTCTCTCTCCCCCTCCCTCCTTCCCTCCCTCCTTCTTCTCTCTCCCTCCCTCCCTCCCTCCTCCTCCTCCTCCTTCTTCTTCTCTCTCTCTCTTCCTCTCTCTCTCTCTCTCCCTCCCTCCCTCCCTCCTTCCCTCCCTCCTTCTTCTCTCTCTCTCCCTCCCTCCTCCTCCTCCTTCTTCTTCTCTCTCTCTTCCTCTCTCTCTCTTCCTCTCTCTCTCTCCCTCCCTCCCTCCTTCCCTCCCTCCTTCTTCTCTCTCTCCCTCCCTCCCTCCCTCCCTCCTCCTCCTCCTTCTTCTTCTCTCTCTCTCTCCCTCCCTCCCTCCCTCCCTCCTTCTTCTCTCTCTCTCCCTCCCTCCCTCCCTCCCTCCTCCTCCTCCTCCTTCTTCTTCTCTCTCTCTCTTCCTCTCTCTCTCTCTCCCTCCCTCCCTCCCTCCCTCCTTCCATCCCTCCTTCTTCTCTCTCTCTCCCTCCCTCCCTCCCTCCCTCCTCCTCCTTCTTCTTCTCTCTCTCTCTCTCTCTCTCTCCCTCCCTCCCTCCCTCCTTCTTCTCTCTCTCTCCCTCCCTCCCTCCCTCCTCCTCCTCCTCCTTCTTCTTCTCTCTCTCTCTTCCTCTCTCTCTCCCTCCCTCCCTCCCTCCTTCCCTCCCTCCTTCTTCTCTCTCTCTCCCTCCCTCCCTCCCTCCCTCCTCCTCCTCCTCCTTCTTCCTCTCTCTCTCTCTCTCTCTCTCTCTCTCTCTCTCTCTCTCTCTCTCTCTCCTCAGACCGTAAAGGTCTCTAACGCCTGTCTGCTTGTTACCATCCACCCCACCATGATGATAATGGATTACGTCTCTGGAACTGTAAGCAGGCCCCAATTAAATGCTTCATTTTTTTTAAAGAATTCCCTTGGTTATGGGATCTCTTCACAGCAAAAGCACAGCGACTAAGATGCTTGTATAACAAACAGGAACAAGGCATTGTGTGCCCTGACAAAGCAGATAGAGCTTTCTGCCCCCTTACACCATATGAGGACACAGCTAATGCCTTCTGTGAGCCAGAAAGCAAGATTGAGCAGACCTCAAATCTGCTGGCGACTTTCCCTTGGGCTTCCCAGACTCTAGAAGTCTGGGAACTCTGTTGTTTATAAACCACCCAGCTTGTGGCATATTGTTTTGATACTCAAAGACTAAGACATTTTTCTAGACAGAGGCCAGCAGCAATAGCAAGCATACTTGACTCATAACCACTGAACCAGTTCTCTGGGGGTGACATGAACTGTCTTGGGACTCTGACAGCAGCTGTGAACTTGCGTCTAGAAGTCAGAAGAACACCTTCTACAGCTCTGGAAATATTCGGAAAATAAAATGCCAGACACTGGGATGAGGAAAGCACAGGGAAAGGGGTGAGCAAAATGGCGGAGCAGGTGCTTAATTAAGATGGGGAAGGCACGGGTCTGCATGAGCTGACTTTGGAGATTATTCATGGCTCCCACCCCGTCAAATCCAGTGTCCAAATATCATCTCAATGGTAATTCCTGAGTTTGCTGATTCCACTGCAGTGAGGATTTCTTTGGGGAATTATTAAGGGTGATGTGGAGTGAGGATCGCTTATAAGCAACACCTGTCAATAAAAAGCCTATGGCCAATGAGCTGAGGCAGGAAGTAGGAGGTGGGACACTGACAGGAAGAGAATTCTGGGAAATAGTGAGAGGGTACGGGAGATTCGAGGGCCAGACACTAAGGAAGGAGCAGGCTAAGACTGAAGGAGGGGAAACTAACCAGCATGTGGCCGAACCCAGGATAGAAGAAAGGGGAGATTTGCCTCGAACTGGGATGCTTAAAGCTGAGGAGTAGTAACTCACCATATGAAAGACACAGAATAGGTTGAATATGTTAAATAAGTTACAAGCTAGTTGGGGAATGAGCCAAAGCATGTGGCATAGGCATTTAGCAATAAACAGTTAGTCTCCAAGTTGTCCTTCTGGGAGCAGAAGCTGGGAAGGAAAAACAGATTTATTTTTTTTACACGGGTGTGTCCAGATGTATGCAAACTACCCTCCCATGATGCAGCTTTCCATTCAGGTGGAGAAAACATGCTGAGATGTCTACCAGAGGTGATGGGCGGGTCACAGCTCAGAGACTAGAAGTGAGCTGTAGACAGCCCTAATGAGAAGAAAGAGGAGTATACTCCAAATAACCGGAGGCTTTATTACAACACAGAGGTGTCAGGTCCTTGCAGAGCTTAGGTCCCAGAGCCCTGACGAGGAGCAGTCAGAGACTAGGAAGTGGCAGACACGTGAGCGTGCATCTAGAACTCTCGGAGAAACCACAGTGCCCAGAAAATCAGCATTACATAGAGTTGAACATAGAGGTCAGGCTGTTGCACGGAGCTGAACATGGGGGCTGGGCTCTTACCTACGGATAAACAAAGGGGCAGAGTTATTATATACCAGTGAATAAGGAGGCAGATGTACCTAATCTCAGTAGGAGCAGGTTCTGTAGGGGAGCAGTCTTCAGGCTGTAAACTTCCAGGGGGAAAAGCTAGAGTGGCCATTCTCTGTGCTGCCCAGTTCGACCACAGGAAGGCTTTGCCAACTCTCCGAGCCTCTCACCAGAAAAGGCTTCACCACTGCCATGGGCTGAGGCATTAGGGCCTTGAGATGCCTGTGTTCATATCAACCCCACACACACGTTCACTCAGGACGTCACTTGTCCCCTACTCAGAGGATTGTTTGGATTCTTGTCAATGGATGGGGCAAGGAAAAGTCAAGTCAAGCCACCAGGTCAGAGCTGGGGGGCAGCAGGAATGACGGAGACTCTAAAGTCAAGCCATCAAGTCACAGCAGATGGGGGGGAGGGGGAACGGGACTAAGTTGGTTTCTTTATCCCCCTGAGGGAACTTCTCAGACCAGCTCAGAGTTCAGCGAGTAAGCAACTGGCCTCTAGCTTTCCTCCAGCAGGACAGAACCGACCATAAACAAGATTAATGTGCCATCGGGAGGCCAGCCAGGCCAGGGAAGGTTCCCAAGGCACCATTCATGGTAAACACAGTGTGCTATCTGCTTCCCAGGAAACAACGATGTAATCTGGTGGGCAAGTCTTTCTTACACAGAGGAGTCAAAGGTCCAGACAGGAAAGGTGATTAAATCTTGAACTCTTAAGTGTTGGCTGACTGTAGGGTCTAAGCCTCCAGATGCAGTTGTGAAACACAGTGTACTAAAAACCCCTGACAGATGTTGAACATGGTCCTCTACGTGAAGTGGGGGGCGACAATGTTCTAAGGCAGAGGTTCTCCACCTTCCTAACACCGTGACCCTTTGTTCTTCATGTGGTGACTCCCCCCCACCATAAAATTATTTACTTTGCTACTTCATAACAGTAACTTTGCTACTCTTAGGAACTGCAATGTAAATATTTGTTCACGCCCTGTCTGGGTGTCCGTGTTGAGAACCACTGTTCTAGAGTCTTACCAGCCAAAACAGATGTGTCCATGAAGACACAGCTATGTGGGGGAGATGTGCCACTCTTCAATCTCTCCTCCCTCTTTGTCCCTCGCAGCACACATTCGGGGAGCTGGCGGCACAGTTACCCTCACCCCAAAAAGCAAGTACTCTGCCTTTGCAGGCCCTGCTCCCTGTGCAGTGAGAAAAGCAATCCAGGAGGCCTGGGGGATTGTAGAAGAATTGACTCCTCAGAAGAGAAGTAAAGGGTTACAGTGGTTGGCTGGGAACTAGCTCCACGGGGGAGAACTTGGGGAGGAGCTTCTGTGCAGCGGATATACTGAAAAAGACTTTGCCTGCATCTGGCAGCTACGGTCTGCTCTGATGCTCTCTTGGGAGACCACGAAGAGGACACTACTGGCTCTCCCGTGGGGTTTGGAACTGATTTGGAGCCACAGCTCCTACCAGGGTTAGGCCACATGCTACAGGCTGACAGTTAAAACTCTCCATTGGATAGTTAATCTTCCCCTCTTTCTCACTGGCCAGAATTGAGACTTATTCCACGGGCTAACCTTATTTAAACAAAGTCAGGAGACACCAATAGAGACATAGAACTGTTCTATCACTCCAGAAATAGCCAACAGGTTGTTTGTCAGGCCCTTCCTCCTGGCTGGTGCCTGGAAGGAAGCTGGAGCTCCAACAAGTACGTGGAGCTGTGAGATATTTCTGAGGATGAGAGAGGGTGAAAGCATTGGCTAGATGCTCAAGTTGAAATCTGGATAAGCTGGGCTTCTGATGACTATTAAGGGGTTCTTGTAAATGTGACATGCCCATCCCTATACACACACACACACACACACACAAACTGTTGAGGATTTTCCCTGAGGCCCGTACTCGCATAGCAAGCACACTGCCACTAAGTTACCACCCCAGTCCTTCATTCTTTTCAGTGAAAAAATAATTAACATCCCTCCTGTCTGAGCCTCTGACCTTGTGGGATGTTTCTAGGTATTCCATGGAAACTGCGGGCAGGCAGTAAAGCATCTGGCTGTGGAGAGGTTACATAAAACCTCTTCTACATCGCCTAGAATTCTGCCACAAGGGTTCAGTGCCTGCAGTCGTTCATAAGGTGATGCTTCTGCCCAATATTAACACTACTTTACTATTCCCGGGTTAATGGGAAAAGAATGAAGGGGAATTAATGCATAAATCATACATTTACGCAACCTGAAGGCCAAATACATCATCATCATCATCATCATGTGCACAGGGGTTTCACACTAAGAAGATAAAGCATGTGGTACACCAGACTCCGTCATGGAAGGCACAGGCAGGACACACTCGAAAATGCCACCACCCATCCTTGTTAATGGTGATTTTAGTGACACTGCATCACCCGTGTGAATATTATTAACTGTTTCAGTTTGGGCCTCCATTCTTTGACCTCTAAATTGGTTCTGGTTTCACAATGGCAAAAATGTAACGCAATTAACAAAGCTATGTAGTCTTAAGTGTCCAAAGTAAACAACGTCATAAATTATTCTAAATGTAACACGAGAAGAGTGATATATGCGAAAATAGCTTTGTCTTTCAAAAATACTTTCATAACACTTGTATTTGCACGCCAAGATAACTTTCAATAGTTTAAATGGAACAGTTCATCTGGAAAGGGTTTGGTCTTCTCTTGTCTAGAACTCAAGGGAAACCTTGATACATAAGTCTTACAAGGAAATATTCAGACAACCAAAAGCCAAGGTCTTCGGCCTTAGTTTTCAACAGACATGGAAATGTAAGCGAAAGCTGCAACACAGATATTTATTTGTAACATCCCCAAACTAGAAACAACTCAAACATCTATTAAATACTAAATGGACAAACAGGAAGTGGTACATCCAAGTAATGGATTATTATTCACTCATCAAAAGGAATTATAGTCAACTTGGATGGTCCCACATTTGGGAAAATGGCGTTCTAGATGTTTCCTGGAGAGTGATTCCAGGTCAGATTAAAAATAGGTAATTTTTTTGCTTTTGCTTCAATTGCTTGGCCAACACAGACTCCCACTATGTAGCCTAAGATGTCTTCAAATGCATAATCCTACTGCCTCTGCCTCTGACATGTTACAATTATAATTGAGACTCTAAACCTATTTCAAGGCAGATTTTGCTAGCTAATGTGGGTGGATATCTTCCAATCAAATGAAGTCCTAAGTACAGGCTAATTAATTAATTAGTTAAAATAAACCTCCCCTGAACAAAAGGGAAATCGCTGAGCAAAAGTCCAGAACTGAACTATGTCAGATGTGAATCTCAACAGTACCTGTCCATCTCCCATGTCTGCAGGCCTTTTCTACACTATGTTTTTGTACTGGCTAGTTTTATGTCAACTTCACATGAGCTAGAACTACATCCTTCAGGGAGATGAAGTCTCAATTAGGAAAATACTCTCATAAGATCTGCAGTAGGCAATCCTGGGGACAATTTCTTATTGGTGATGGATGGAGGAGGACCCAGCTCCCTGTGGATGGGGCCATCCCTGGGCTGGTGTCCTGGGTGCCATGAAAAAGCAGGCTGGGCAAGCCAGGAGCAGCAAGCCAGGAGCAGCAAGCCAGGAGCAGCAAGCCAGGAGCAGCAAGCCAGGAGCAGCAAGCCAGGAGCAGCAAGCCATGAGGAGCAAGCCAGGAGCAGCAAGCCAGGAGCAGCAAGCCAGGAGCAGCAAGCCAGGAGCAGCAAGCCATGAGGAGCAAGCCAGGAGCAGCATCCCCACGGCTTCTGCATCAGCTCCTGCTCCAGGATCCCGCCTTGACTGCCTTTGAGGATGATATACTGTGAAAATGGAAGTGTTCACCAAATAAATCTTTTCTTCTCCAACTTATTTTCGGTCATTGTGTTTCATCCCAGCAATAGTAACCCAAACTAAGTCAACACTCTAACTCTCAGTAAATAGAGTGTCTATTACTTTCTCGTTTCCTCCTAATCACATTCCCGTCTAACAGAGACCCCTGTCACTGGCCTGCAGGAAACGGAGATATTCTAAAGAGACACTTGCGCCACTCAATCTGACCATCAGACTGTTGAAACAAAGGACCCCAGAGAAGTGGGAATTTCCCCCAGGAAGCTCATACAGGGAGAAGGAAAAGGGCCCAGACACCAAGCAGGCCACTAATAGGATGAGACTTTACATACTGAGCAATCTTGCCAGCCCCACCCTTTCCCCTCTTTTATTTGAGGCAAGGTGTCATGTAAATCAGGTTAGCCTTGAGCTATCCATTTAACCAAGAGTGACTTTGGACTCCTGACCTGCCTGCTTCAACCCCCCAAGTGCCAGGATTACAGGCACACACACTCGGCTGTTCCTTTGTGTGTGCGCGGATGAGCCTTGGCAGAGAGGAGCAGAGGAAGGAGCCAATCACTTGCCTTGAGTTCATTGGTGTCCACCAGTTTGGCTTTGAGCTCAGTGTTGTGCTCCTGACACACACTCAACTCCTTCTGCATCCTCTCCACCTTCTTCTCCAGCTTTCTCAGAGCAAGACGGGCCTCATCCCTGTCCACGGCCAAGGCCGAGCGTGCTTCTTTCTCCTGCTGCAGCTGGGCAATTTTCTGCCGAAGCAGGTTCATATGCACTTCTTTGCTCTCCAGTCTTTCTTTCTGAGTCTTTAGCTGGTTTGATACAAATGGATTTTTTTTTTGAAGAAAAAAAAATAATTGAACAGTCAGTAAATATAAATGAATTACTCAGATAATGTCCATTTTTTTAATCTGCACTTCAATGAGACTCATTTGCAAACCATCAAAAAAAAAAGGTCACTGGGTTCCTTTCTCTGATTGAATTTTTTTATTCGTATTTTTTTTCCAAGAATTAATTCTGTAGCTACAAAGTATGGGACAAAAGAGCCCCCAGAATATATGAGAGAGAAAAAAAGTCAGTTCTCCACAGCTGCTTCATCCAATATTCTGTGCCTCATAATCAAAATGTAAAATTACTTTTAAGACGAATAAAATAGGCTTATCAAGAGCAGAATAAGTAGAATATAATAAGGCACAGACAAATCCCCTTCAGTGCTCAGTGGCCACAATCCCTGCACCCATGTTTTATGAAACAAGAACAGTCCCACATCATACTGAAAACCTGCCCTAGATAATCTGAGCCCCCTTAGAACCGGGCTGAGCAGTTCCGAGGGCGCAGGTCAATGTATTCTTACAGAAGGATGTACCCAGGAGACTTTTAAGGAAGCTTTGTTTACAAACTTTGACTCTCAGAAACAGGCTTCATGGAGATTTCGCTTCTCCGAACTCTTTGTGTTATATTGGGCCCATGAGCTTCTCCAAGAAAGTGGAGGGTAAGATCTGGGAACATTGCTTATGCTGCCAATCATGTTAATGAAGGGAATTTGAGTGGTTTGTAAGAAATGACTCTGAGGGAGAGTGTGTCCTGGGCTCTGCCTGTCACTTTGCTGGGCAGATATTAAATCCAGGCAGCGACGTCTCTGATCACAATCACTGGGAGCGGGGAGAGAGAAGAACTGTCGGATGCCGTGGCTGACGGCTACAGCATTACCCTTCATTGTCCCATAAGTGTTATGACAACATTGAAGGACTTATTGAAAAAACTACCTTGCATTTCTTGGCTATCTGTGAGAGCTGTGTCCACACCTGGGTCACACCTTGACGAACCTTCCTGATAGTTCTCTAACCAAATCCCTTTTAACATTGTTGGATAATGGTTTCATTTGCTCTTTGAAATTTGCAAACAGATCTTAATGAAACCTTAGTCTACCTATCTTGCTGGACCTCTCTCCTTCTCCTGCCAGAACCTACCACGTGCTTCCTGCTGACCAAAACCCTCTGTCACCCTTATTTTATAATCATCATCATTATTACTACTCCTATTGCATTCCCACAGAATCCATTAAGCGTTGACTGTGTTCCCATGGGTGTGGCACTATCTGATTTTTCTAATACTTTTTTTTATTGTGTGTATGGTAGGGAGGCATATGCATGCCACAGCGTATGTGTGGTATGTGGAGGCTAGGGAAAAGCCTCTCCTCTTGGATACCATGGGTCAAAGTCAGCCTGCCCCCAACTTCAGTCACGTCATACCAAATAACACTCTGATGCAAATGTCCACTGACAGATTCTGTACACTGGTAATTATAATGATGATATAATCCTTAAGAAGAAATAGCATTGGGTATTAAGAGAGGAAATCAATTCTCTGAGGAGAAGTGAAGAATTGTGGCCCAATTCAATATCCCTGATGGCAACTAGGTTTTCCATTTTCTCTCTCAAGAGAGAGAGGGAGAGAGGGAGGGAGGGCAGGGGAGAGGGAGAGGGAGAGGGAGAGAGAACACCAGACACAGTAAACTGTGGTAGAAGCCATGTGAGAACAGAGTTTATTCTATGAGACAGGAGTTCAGATTTTCTATTTCTTGTATTAACTCCTCTGTGGGGTGTATGTCTTTTCTGTCATAATATGAAGAAACAGACAGAAGCATGTGATTCGGCCCAGATTACATCGTCTGGCAGAGTCCAAGGACCCAGCTGTGTAGCCTCTACACAAAATGTTTCTCCTAAGAAGCATTGTGAGAACGCATCTGTGTTTCCTTTTCTCTCTCTCTCTCTCTCTGATGCTGATAATTGTAAGACTAATAATTATGCTTTATCCCTTTTATTTGTTCTTTCATTCATTCATTGCTCTAAACCATTTCTAACTCTGCCTTCAACGAGATAAAAAGAGAGCCCTTCTCTGTGCTTTCTGGCTCAATAGAGCTGGTGCACACACAACTGCTCGAAGCTCCCAGCTTCCCTTCCACGCAAAAGAGCAGAAACTAGGAGTTTCATGTCTGCGTCTGCAAGTCTCTCTTGCAACCAGGTCTGGCCAGGAGAATTGTGGCCATTCTATAAACATAACTTCAGCTAGCTTCTTCCAGAATCTCCTTTACAAGACCATCATTTGCATCTTGGGCTTCCTTCTCTCTTCCCCTCCTCCAACCTTCTGCATGAAACACAGACAATTGGTTCTAGTGACTATTTTGGGCTGTGGAAGTGAAGACCACAGCAGGGAGGGGCCGCCCTCAGATCTTCAGACCGTAGAATTGAGACTCAGCTTCTAAATACGTAACTCTGGAAAATGCTTCTTAAACGCGCTATTGATCATGGGAGAAAAATCATTGAAACACTTGGGATTCCCAGTAGTTTCTCTTCTCGGTGCTACAAAGGGCAAGGTTGCCTACCTTTCTCTGTAGGTTGTGAGCCATGGTCTTGTTT
This sequence comes from Tokudaia tokunoshimensis, assembly GCA_036184795.1. NCBI lineage: Eukaryota > Metazoa > Chordata > Mammalia > Rodentia > Muridae > Tokudaia > Tokudaia tokunoshimensis. The sequence continues at coordinate 74,029,893 of BTHU01000006.1, read as the reverse complement.
TCAATGACAGCATTGCTCTCGAGGTGAACTAACTGCTCTATGCGAGCTAGAACTACGTCCAGCCGCATGTCAAAGCCAAGCTCAGCAGCTACGCGGCCCAGTTTCATTTTCTCTGACAGCTGGTCCAGAAACTTCAGATACTAAACCCAGGAACAGAAATGAAAATGGGACATGGAAGTTAATATGCGGTCTCCCCGAATCCTTCTCTTTCTCGAAATCTTACAGGTAGTTCTCTTTAAGGCCATCCCAGAGCTGTGCTTCTGACCTTAAGACTTGATAGTGAACGTTTGAACAATCTTACCGATCTCTACCATCTTCCTGTCCAAATACTCTGGACTTTCCTAGCCCATAACCTGGACATCAGTTCAATATCAAACACATGTCTAAGTCCTTCCATATGATGAATGGGCTAAACCTCTAACTCCACCCCTGGTCTCTCTCTACCTGTGTTAGCAAAGAACTACTGAAGCCATGCCCCTCCCAGGCTGTCCCAGCACTTAGCAATCACTTCAAAACTAAAGTCCTGCATATAGACACAAAAGCTAAACAAGAGGTTTTGGGTGGCTTTGTTGTTATTATTGTTTTGTTTTGTTTTGTTTTTGTCAAACTGCTTTAATGAGACTGGAGAGGCGGCTCAGTTGGTGTTTATAGTACGAGCAAGAGGCCCTGAATGTAAGCCCCAAAACACGCATGTTTAAAGCAGCCAGACACTGAATGTGCCTCTGCAATTCCAGCATAGGTAGGCAGGGCCAGGAATGTGCCTTGAGACTCGCTGGCTAGCCAGTACAGTCAAACTAGCAAGCTACAAGAAGAGACCTTATCTCAAGAAGTCAGACCAAGAACAACTGAGGAAGACACATGTTTCCAACCTTTGACCTACTCATAAACAATGAATGATCTTTAGGGCTGGAGAGATGGCTCAGTGGTTAAGAGCACTGACTGCTCTTCCAGAGGTCCTGAGTTCTGAGTTCAATTCCCAGCAACCACATGGTGGCTCACAACCATCTGTAATGGGATCTGATGCCCTCTTCTGGTGTGCTGGTGTGTCTGAAGACAACAACAGTGTATATGTATATATATATATATATATATAAATATATATATATGTATGTATATATATGTATATGTATACACATATATATATATGTAATAGGAAATGATCTTTAAAGTGTTTAATTCAACATAGGTGAATAGCACTCTAAATCAGAACTGTATAAAATTAGTCAGTTTGCATTCTTTTAGATATTTGACTTATTTTCATGTGTGTTTTTGCTCTTGTGTGTGTATGTGTGTATGTTTGTATGTATGTACATATGTATGTGCACCACATGCATACAGTATCTGAGGTGGTCAAAAGAGGCCACCAGATCTACTATAACTTGAGTTCCAGACATTTGTGAGACACCATGTGGGTAGGTGCTGACAGGGCCCTCCATAAGAGCAGCAAGTGTTTACAACCCTTGAATCTCTTTAGCCCCCACAGTTTATATTTTGACAGAGTAAAACTCTCTCAGAGCTTAAAGGTCTTCCTTCATTTGGTTGCTGTTGTTTCATGTTCAGACACAGAATGCTAACTGTGTGCTGATCGAGAACATTAATCCATCATGCTCTATGATAATTGCAGGATTAGAGTCTATCTCTGATATCTCCTTCTTATTGCAGTAACTCCTCAACATCTGGCACTTTCAGGCAATTAGATGTTGAATTGAGAATAATTTCCTGCAATTTAAGTGTATCAGCTTAAAGCCCAGAACTATCTATATTTCAGTCATCAGGATGACATTATCTGTAAGTGTATATTTTCCAATTTTGTTAAGTAGCATCCAGATAAATACAACTTAATCATCTGTATAAGCTACAGTAACTACCAATATAGCATCATTCACTATGCTTTGATGCCACAGACAATTTTATATATGTGATGTCACGCTGTTAGTTTCTTCTTGCCCTGGTGGCTCTCCCTTTGAGATTTTATCTCATCTCTTATCTGTGCTTGAGCATGACCTAACTTCTATTGATTGTATTTTAAGTGGAGGAAGAAGACGTATGCCATAAATTGGTAGGATTAATATACTGAAAACAGCCATCCGACCAAAAGCAATCTATAGAGTCAATGCAATCCTGGTCAGAATTCCAACACAGTTCCTCACAGAAATTGAAAGGACAAATTTCAATATGAAAACACACACACACACACACACACACACACACACACACACACACCAGGAGAGCTACAATCTAGATAATAAAAGAACTGCTGGAGGTATCACCATCCCTCATCTCAAGTTGTACTACAGAGCTGTGGGAATGAAAGATGCAAGGTATTGGCATAGAAACAGGCATGTTGACCAACAGAGTTGAGTTGAAGACCCAGAAATAAGTCCTCATGCCTGTGGACACCAGTGTTTAGACTAATCAGCAGACTCCTGGGAAAAGATTTTTGCCAATTACATATCTGAAAGAGTCTTGACATCTAAAATGTTAAGATCTCTTTCTGCTTCTATATGTGGCCCATTTATTCTGCACGGCAGCTCTACAACAGGCAAGAAGGGATTCAGTTGGGACCAAACCAAAGCCCCACAGACTAAGTGGCTCTTTCAAAGACTTTAATTGGCTCATAAAATGACAATTGGAGCTGGAGAAACAGACCAGCAAGTGAGTGTATGACTTGTTCTTGCTGAGGACCTGTGTTTGTTTCCCAACATCCATTCAAGTGATTCACAACCACTTCTAACTCCACCTCCAGGGGATCAAATGCCCTCTACTGGCCTCCTCGTGCACCTACACTCATGTGCATAGACACACACACAATTAAAAATAAAATAAATCTTTTCTTAAGATTGCAGTTGAAACATTTTTGATTTCTTTTTTCTGTTTCTTTGTTTTGTTTTGTTTTGCTTTGAGACAGGTTATCACTATGTGCCCCAGGTTGACTTTGAACCTACTATGTAGCCCAGGTTATTCTCAATCTCATAGCCCTGTGCCTTAGCCCTATACAGGCATGCCTTACTGGCTTAAAAATCTTTAATTGTATAGACGTAAAAGGTTGCTGTGTGTTTTATTCATTGGGATCACAGGTTAGCGTGAGTTAGAGACCATGTGTTCTACTCTGTATTGCATAAGCCTAGATCATATTTAGCACTTAATCTCTATACATCCTCACTTTCAATTTTACATGAACTTGTCCTTACTACTGGCATCTGAGGAAAACTCACTGTGGACATAATTAGCTTATGTAATTTGCTTTCATAATTGAAAACTATTTTGGCAAAATCTCAATTAAGATAGTAATATACTTATATGGCAAGAAAAGGAGAGAAATCAACCTACATGAAGATGGGTACTAGGGGCTCACATTTGTAATTCTACCACTTAGGGAGGTAAGAGAATTTCCACAAGTTCAGGGCCAGCCTGTACTGAAAAGTTCCAGGCCAGTCTGGGATACAAAGTTCAAGGTCAGCCTGAGCTACAGTATGAGTTCCTATCCTTGCCAGAAGACAAAGGAGAAGAAGAGGAGGAGGAGAAGGAGGGAGGATTATGTTTCCCATAATGGAAGAAAGAAGCTGTTATTCCTGCCATATCCCACACCATCTATCAGAACACTAGTTATATTATTGATGATGCCCTAGTCTACCTGCCTCCTGTGGACTGGCATCTTTCTTTCTTGGTTGGTTGGTTGGTTGGTTTGGTTAGTTGGCTGGTTGTTTGGTTGGTTGGTTGGTTGGTTAGTTGGTTGGTTGGTTGGTTGGCTTTCCAAAATAGGATTCCTCTGTGTAGCCTTGGCTGTCCTGGAACTCACTCCGTAGACCAGGCTGGCCTCAAACTTACAGATTTGCCTGCCTCTGCCTCCCAGTCTCTGGGATTAAAGGCATGGGTCCCCACATCCTAGCTCCTCAGTTTCTTTTAAATGAAAGGGGTTAGTCTCCCAAGTACAATTTTCTTAACCAAAGAGTGTCTGGCACGGCAAGTGTTGTCCCTCTATTCTTGATCCTCCATGTCTTTTTCTGTTCCTGCCCTCTCTCCCATGGACCCTGGTAGCTCACAAGCTCTGACCTCTTCACCATTACCAATGAAACCTTTCTTCAACCCTGCTGTTCTGCATTCTTCTCGAGATTCTGCACACTTTCCTTCTATTCACACTGAGCACAGAGCAAGTGGGCCCACTTACTCACTGTTCTGTAAAACTACCTCAAAGTTATGATGACCTCCCCATACTCAGGTCCTTAGGGGGGGACTATTCCTCACGTTATTGTGTTATTCTTGTCTCCTCTAACCTACTGGTACTAGCCCTTCAGGATAGGTACTGTCCCATTGTGGCATCTCACCTCCACCAGTCGTGGATTGCTCAACCGTGGATCTAGGTCCTGAAACCTGCAGGATCAGACAGTGCTGTCTCTGGGTAAGCGCCATGGGCAGTGTCAACATCACTTGATGAGTCTATCCTTTTTTATTAACTTTTGAGGCGCTGAGTATGTGGCTTAGGGCTCTATGTGTGGTAAGCATATGTTCTACTGCTGTGCTGCATGGTCATACAGGACCGCTGTCATACAAACAGCCTACCGCTGACAAAAGCATCATCAGGCAGCAAATGACTGCACTGTGATGTTCACGGCAATTCATTATACTTTATATTCTGTAGGACACAAAAAGATCTTCAGATCTAAAAAGATCTCCGCACCCCATCCTCTCTTTGTCATAGCCCCACTAAGGATGTCATATTCCACCATGCGTGATGACTCACTTTGCATGCTCTGAAGGTAGTATTTACAAGGCTTCGTGCCTTTGTTTAAACTGTTTCCCTCTATAGCACCTGCCTCTTCACTCACTATAATCCTATTTATCCTTCATAGATAAATTGATCTACATAAAATCTCCTTACCCAGAAATACCTATAATACTTTATTAGTACTATGGCAGCTATAACATACATGCTAGTATAGCAGGGCTATCTTGATGTCTTTCTTGTCTATTAAACCCTGAACCTTTAATAATAGAAACTATGTATCATACTTCATGAATCCCAAACCTACCAATTTCTTAGATAATGGACATACAATAAATATATACCAGGTTACCTGAATTGACAACCAAAAGAACCCTAAACAACTGGAAGAGACCTACTATCCCTTGGAATTTGCTTGTAACTCAAGACAATATCAGTGTAAACACTGCAATGTTCAGAACGTTCTCAGGTACAGTTTTAGCGTGTGACAGACATTTGCACCGTGAACTCTCCATCCCGTTATTACTTTTTGCTTCTCTAGATTCAAGTTGTCTCTCACGACGTCGCCAGAAAGCAGCTCTCCCTCCAGGTGACTCAGCTGGCCCTGAAGAGTCTCCAACTTCTTTTCTGCCTCACGGGCCCTCTGTAGGGCTTTCTGGTGAGACTCAGATTCACTTCCCAACTTCCCAACAAGCTCAGAGATCTGGGCTTCAAGCTGAGAGGCCATCTGGAAACAAAGACGGAGAAGAAAGCGAAGTCTTGTTTAGACTCAACTAAGTGTTCAGATCCATCACTCCATCCAAGAAGCATAACCACTATGATGCCCACTTCCAGATTCCTTGTAAAAATTACATTTAAAATAGGTCATTTTGTAGCTGTGTTCTCTTCTGTTTGAAATAAACCTGTATTTGTTATTGTGGTGGCTTGAATATGCTTGGCCCAGGGAGTAGCATTATTAGGAGGTGTGGCCTTGTTGGAGTAGGTGTAGCCATGTTGAAAGAAGTGTGTCACTGTGGACTGTGGGGGTGGGCAATGAGACCCTCCTCCCAACCACATGGGAGCCAGTCTTCTCCTGTTTGCTTCAGAAAAAGATGAAGAACTCTCAGCTCCTCCAGGGCCGTGTCTGCCTGAGCAAACGCTGCCATGCTCCCGCCTTGATGATGATGGACTGAACCTCTGAACCTGTAAGCCAGCCCCAATTAAATGTCGTCCTTATAAGAGTTGCCTTGTTTGGAATGTAAATTAAAAAAATAAAATAAAATTAAAAAAAAAAAAAGAGTTGCCTTGGTCATGGTGTCTGCTCACAGCAGTAAAATCTAACTAAGACAGGTATCAAACTGACCGTGGTGGATGTTTTTCATTTTTCCATTATCCCTTCAACCATTTTAGTCAGTAAATATTTACAGATATCATTTACTTACCTCCAAAACTGTTATAAACTTAAGAGATTTCAAAGCTAAGCTGGAAGGGAAAAAGGTTCGGACAAAAAGTAATTTCAAGAACCACAAAAATATCATTTCCCCAAGACAGACTCTTCCACCACACCTAGTTGATTAAAGATTACGTTTATTTATCAAGAGAAGCAGCCTGGAGGGACTTCTATTTAGCCTTCTAATGAATATTGGTTATTCACATCATAGACTTCAGTGGTATTATTATATACTAATATTATCGTTTAAGTATCTGAAAGGTCAATTTTTTTTTTTAATATGGTAACATCAAACATTCCCCCAGTACTGGAATCCTGTCTTTTTTCTTGATGTTCTTGTCCCTGAAACCAAGAGCAAAAGTCCAATCACTCACTTAAAATGCACTTTCAGACCACCCACATTGATTTTTGTGAATTCGGTTTTTAGGAAATGTTGAGCACTATAAAATTGGGATAAACTACTGGCGAATAAATGTGTTTTCTCTTGCTTTTTGGAAGCAGAAAGGAAAAAGAGTAATGGATGTTTACATAGCACTACAATGCTAATCGCCTTGACTGGTTTAGCTTTGTTACAGTCTAAATTAAGAACAGAAAACAGGTTCTTTTCCACATCCCTAGCGAGATGCTAGCTCGAGACACTGAAGCTGCCATCAAAGCCTTTGAAATACTATTATAGGTAAGATTTGATCTGGCTCACCCTCAGACCTTCAGTGAAGGCCCGATAAGCATAAACTAGAAAAGAAAGTCCACATTTACCTGAGTTTTCATCCATCCTTTTGTAATCTAATACAATACAATAAATATGTATTGTGAAATATTCATCAAGGCCCAAAAATATAAATTGACAAAAAAAGAAAAAAGAAAAAAAGAAAAAAACTTATGTTATCCTCCAAACAAAAACCACAATTATTTACTTGTTTAAAATAATGTGTCAGTTTTATATTGTTAGGATACAGTCAAGATTATGTGATGTATACAAGTTTTTTTTACCTATTAGCAGTTTAAAAATCACTTAAGTCATTCAAAATTATTAGCATTTCAATGGTTGCACTAAGAATCCATCATGAGAGGCCAAAGGCATGACTCAGTGCTTACGAGCATTTGCTACTCTTGTAGAGGACCAGGGTTCAGTTCCCAGAATCTGCATGGTAGCTCACTACTTCTGTAACCCCAGTCCCAGGACCCAGTGACCTCTCCTGACCTCCAAGGTATGTACACATACATACAGGCAAAATACTCACACATTAAACTAAGAAAATAAATACACTTTTAAAAACTTTCAAAAGACTCCATCGCAGAGCTGGGCACATAAATCAGTTGCTCAGCTCGTGCCTACCCTATATGAGAGTGTCTTCAATCTCTAAAATAATTCACCATTAAAAACAAAACAGAAAATTCTCAGCATTGGAAGACGGAAGCAAGACTGTCGGGAGTTCCAGGCTGGCCTGATCTACAAAGACTGTACCTCAATGTCCCCACCCCCAGCCCAAGCATCCTTATACAAGAGAATGCTTCTTCTGGTGATTAAAGTTGTCTAAACACCAGGCAGCAAACAAGTAGGGGTCCAGGTCAATGGAGAAGACCAGAGGCCTGTCAACTACTTGTCCCAGGTTGGACCCAAGTGACACCTGAAGGAAGCTAGACTGAACAAACTAAAATCTCCTTCTATGCTTCTGTGGTTTTCAGAGTATCAAACCTATAATACAATTCATTCTGTACTTCTGTGGGTATTTCACATCATTGCCTGGCAGAAAATTACTCAGAGTCATATTGAGAAACTGTTTTTCCCCAGGGAAAAAAGTAATATCACAGAGCAGAAGATTCTGAAAAGCCTCGATTTGCATTGTCAGCGCCTAGAACCATCCCCAGTACATGTGCTTGGAGTTCAGTACAGTGTGTCTGTCTCTGTTTGTCACCAGTATGTCCACTCCAAAGCATGGGTTCAACCAATCATATGTTCTTTCCTTAAAGAGTTTTTCTTTTTCAACCTTCAGAAATTTCCCTCTGTTGACCAGATGTGGTGACCTACCTTACAATACCAGCACTTGGGAAGTAGAGGCAGAAAAATCAGGATATACTTGGCTACAAAACAAGTTCCAAAGCCAGCCCAAGCTAAATGAGATCCCATCTCGAAATAACAAAAGAAAGAAATTTTCCTGTGTTTCCCAAACTTTTTACCTACAGTCTCTGGTCAGCTAGAAATCTTTCTATAGAAGACATATGAGAGACAAAAGCATTTGAGTTAAATAAAGCCAAGAGAATCCTGCCTGCACACCACCTATGTAGTCCCAAGAATGCTCCAAAGAGCCTTGAAACTTGAACTCAGGCAACTTTGCAGACTACTAAGTAGGTGGTTGAACTGTCCAGAATGTATCAAACTGGTACACCAGAGTCCGGCGTCTTAAGTGGAGCGAGGAGCTGAGGCCCTTCCCAACCTATCTTATCACAAAGCTGAACTTTTGAAGCTTGGCTAGCTCTCAGGGAATATAACATACTGAGGTTTTGGGTGGGATTTTTTTTTCAGAACTAAATTTATATAAATTTATTCCAAAACATTCACAGTATCATCTGACTCCATTCTTGAGAACTCCGGATACCAGTTGCCTGTGTTTCCACCCAAACTACACACCAAGAAGTCTAAAGAACCAACAGACTTCTTCCATCCTTCCTTAGCATCATCAAACTGTTCTGAGGGTTTCTCTGCTGAGGATGTAGGGGGCTCAGCAGTGAATAGGAGTGTCACAAAAAAAATATACACTTCAATCTGGTTAAAGAGGCAATTTAGCAAACTATCCTCCAAAAAGAAGCAAAGGAAATTTGGGAAGTAAAGGCACAATGGCCTCAGAGGTTACTCACCTCCCAAGGACAAGGATCTGCTGATCTCCCCAGAGAGGCCTTTTGCTCTGAAACTCTACCAAACAATAACACAAGAGCTCTGTAGCCAGAAAAAGCTTCCTGGATCGCCTAAGGTCTGGCACCTTTTGAACAGAAGCAACTTTTTCTTCTTATTCAAATAATACCTTTCACTTTGGGAAGTGTATAAAATAAGTTATCAGGTAGCAAGGCATACCATCAACCAAGTTCCTCTTCCTTCATGTCAGTATGTATGGCCAACAATACTGAACAGCTAACCCTGATCCCTCCCTCTTTGTTCAAGCTAACTTGTATTATAGGTTAACTTGGTACCAGGAAAAAAAAAGTAGGTTGGTTTAGTCCAGGACCTCAAAATGGGACTTATTTAGACATAAGCTCTTGGCAGAGACAACCAATTTACAAGAAGGTCATTAGAGTGAGATCTGGTTAATTTGCCCACTGTCTTCATAAAAGGAGAAACTTGGATGCAAAAACAGAAATACATGAAAGGAAGGTACAGTGGCGAGAACCCATGTGCTAGCCAGGGAGGGCCTGGGGCCATCGGAGGCCAGGTACGTTGTATGAACACAGGAACCAGCCCTAACTACACCTTGACTATAGGATTCTAACTGCCAGAACCATGAGCTAGGACATTCTGTCTGCACAACACAGTTAGTGGTACATTGTTAATGCAGTCTAGGAATCAAATACAACTAGGGAAAATGGAGACACCATACCTCTCACTGCTCAGACAGTGCTACACCCAGGAACGAGCATGCAAAGTAATTTTTAGGATGGCATGTCAGTGGAAGTCTGCTGGGGCCTCTCAGGAAATGTCTGCTCCAGTAAGTGGCAGGAAAAGGATGGTGGGTCATGAGATTTGGAGGACTTGGGATGTAGAACTTCCCTCCGGTCCTTGGGAACAAGAAGCTGGGCCCAGAGCATCTGCAGAGCCTCCAGACTAAGGCATTACAAGTGAAGCTAGTAAGTAAAGAAGGGCAGAAAGAGCGGACCGTCTGCATCAAGGTGAATGGGCTTGTGTGACTCTAGATTTAGTTTAAGAAACGAAGAGAAATTGATCAGGTCGTACATATCATCTCTACAGAATCCATTCTCATCCAGATTAGTAAGTTAAGAGAGACCTCAAACTGTGGAAGTTTTTACCTCAAAAGTTTACTATGTGTAAACTGAGTCACAGGAAAAAAAAACAGACTTACCCTCAGTGATCTACACTATGTACAAAACAAAACTGTGCATTGGGCTAAAGAGGCCATGAGAATTGCTCGCAGAGCATGCGTTAGTAAAATCTTTAAAAAGTATTGCATGTTTTGGCCATCATTCAAGAAGTCCTTGTTCTTAAACATCTATTCTGTGTCCTGAAGTTCAAGGTTACATAACATCCAAAAAGCCCTTTTTGAATCCAGCAGTAGGACCTTCCTCTGAGGCAGAGGGTTTCAATCAGGGATGGCTGTGCTCTTGACAGGGAGGCATTTGGCTATGTCTAAAGACACAGTGGCTATCTCAAATTGGGGCTGAGGATCCCACTGGAATCTAAGAGAAAGAGATTAGAGATGCTTCTAACCCTAGAACACACAGGATGCTACCACACACACAAGCACATACACATAAACACACATGTATGTACACATGCATATATATCCACATATATACACATACATACACAACATGTGCACACACATACATGCACACACACGTGCACATGTGCACACACACACACACACACACACATTATCCCATACAGAGTTGGGTATAATGGTGCACACCCAGCACCCAAGAGGCCGAGACAAGATCATGAGTTCAAGAACAATCAAGCTACAGAGCAAGATCTTCTCTTCCAAATAAATAAATAAATAACAGGACTAGAGAGTCTAAATATCAACAGTACCCCAGTTAAGAATCCCTGCTCTAAGATAAGATACAGTTTTTTTAAAGAGAAAATTAAAATTTGCCAGAAGCAGAAATTCAAGGAAGAAGTGGAGATGACTTACTGAAGAAGTGAGGGGTGGTGTCCTCGATTCTACCAAGAACTGGAAATCTAGGAGAGGGAGGATGGAGAGCCAAGGAAGGGGGAAAGAAGAGAAGCAACGTCCTGCAGGTAAGAACACACAGGACAAGCCTGTGCCAGGACAAGCCTGCAGGGCCTTCACACAGCATGACCCAACAGCTGGCTGCCTGTAGCCATGACAGCTGGCGGGAAGAAGCAGCCTCCGCCATGCAGATTCATCAATTTGTGAAGCGCCCATTCTTCAAAAACATTTCTAACACAATGTGCAGAATCCATTTTCTCCTGATTTTACTTGAAGAGGAATCACACGAGACGCCAGCTATATGCTTGATTTGGGTTTTTTTTTTTTTAAATGGGAAGTGTGGCTACTGAGAAAAATTATAGGGTATGGAGATGGAGAAAGATACTAAAAAGACAGAATCGTTCTTATTTGTATGGGGAAGGAGGGAGGGAGGGAGGGAGAGAGGGGTGGAGGGAGGGAGGGAGGGAGGGAAGGAGAGAGGGAGGGAAAGAGGGAGGGAGAGAGGGAGGGATAACTAGCCCAACTTATTTCACTACTTTGCTTTAGAAAATAAACATATGCATCGTGCTGGCAACTGTCTACCTATTTCCTCATGCTGGAATTAAAATAGCAAGGGGGAAGCTGAGATAAATAGAATGAAAAGCAATAAAATAGGGTGGGGGGAGACATTAACTACTAACACACGTGTATCACCACTCAGGGCAACTTCCTGAAGTTCTTCCCAGTTCTATAAATGATTTCTTGCATCTGTTGAGATCCTAGGTGTAAACTGAGCCACAGGAACAAATGGACTTTACCGTTAGTGGTGTATATACGTCACAGACTGCAGCCCAGAAAACAAAATGAAACAAAACATTGTGCATTGAACTAAAGAGGTCATGAGAATTGCTTGCAGAACATGCATGCATTTTTTTTCTTTACTAACAAATGCATTCCTAAACTAACTTTAAAAAACAGAAAAGTCATTTTAGAGCTGGTAAGAGGGCTCAGTCAGTAAATAACTTGAGTTGCAAGGACCAGAACCTAGATTCAGCCACCAGAACCCACATAATAGAAGCAGGGCGTCGTGAGATAGAGAGAGACAGACCCCTGAGGCTCAATGACCAGACAGCCTGGTCTACTAGTAATTTTCAGAGTAGTGAGAGATCGTGTTTCAAAAACAACAAATAACTGGATGGTAACCGATGGACAATGTTGACTCAAGGGTCACAGAGTCTTCACTTATAAACACACACACATACACACACACACACACACACACACACACACACACGCATACTCACACAACCTCCACATTCACTCACTCACAAAAAAATTTAAAAATTATTGTGCAAATTTAAGGTATATAAAGATGTTCTAAGATACATATTGAATAAATATCTTAGAACAGATTAGTGACTATATCATTTCCCCTATTACCGTTTTTACTACACCATAGATAGACCTAGGTAGAAGACACTGTGTTAAATGAAAGAAATCAGACACAGAAAGAAAAATATTGCATGATCTCAGCTATATGCAGATTCTTAAAAAGGAGAAGAAAGGTCAAATATAAAGCACTAGACTTTAGTCTAGTTAACTACAGAAAAACTATAGTTACCAGGGACAGGAGAAGGAGAAGAGAAGAGGAGAACACAAGAGACACAGACCTGTGGGTGAACCTTATCAAAGATGACTTGTCTCCTTTGAGTGAGTCTAACATCAAAACAATTATCCATAGTGTGATTCTACAGGCACATGTGTGGTGGTTAGAACAGATATGGCCCCCATAGATTGATGTGTTTGAATGCTTGGCCCAGACACAATTTGCATATCAATAGATTTCCAAGAAGATGGAAGGAGAGACCCCTGGTCCTGGAAAGACTGGATGTAGGGGAACGCCAGGACAGAGAAGCAAGAGGGGGTTGAATGGGGAACAGAGGGAGGGAAGGGGGCTTATGGGACTTTCGGGGAGGGAGGAAACGGGAAAGGGGAAATGATTTGGAATGTAAATAAAAAACTTAGAAAAAAAATAAAAGAATGCTTGGCCCATAGGAAGTAGTACTGTTAGGAGGTGTGGCCTTTTTGGAGTAGGTGTGGCCATGTTAGACAAAGTGTGTCACTGTGGGCATGGGCTTTGAGGTCACTTCCTTTTTTTTTTTTTTTTTTGGTTTTTTGAGACAGGGTTTCTCTGTATAGCCCTGGCTGTCCTGGAACTCTGTAGACCAGGCTGGCCTCGAACTCAGAAATCCGCCTGCCTCTGCCTCCCAAGTGCTGGGATTAAAGGCGTGAGCCACCACTGTCTGGCTTGAGGTCACTTCCTATGGTCAGGCTCTGTCCAGTATGGAAGAAAGCCTCCTTCTGGCTGCCTTCCAATCAAGATGTAGAACTCTTGGTTTCTCCAGCAGCAAGTCTGCCTGCAAGCTGCCATGCTTCCCACCATGCTGAAACCTCTGAAAAATGTAAGCTGACCCCAATTAAATTGTTGTCCTTTATAAGAGTTGCCTTGGTCGTGGTGTCTCTTCACAGCAATGAAAGCCTAACACAACACGTGATACCATTGACTTCGAAGCTCACTACCTAGGATGAACATCATGATCTGGCATCAACAATTCCTGCAACAGTCTGGGCTGACATCACCTCCACTAAGGAGAACGCTGTAGACAATGACAGATGTTTACAGTATGAATAATGGCAAAATTAAACATGGATCTACTTGATACCCGAATGGTCCCTGTTACTACTTATTAAGTAGGTCTCCTCACTGGCTCTCTGGGTCTGGGCATGGTATACAGAGGACAGAAGAGAGGATGGAGGGAAAGAGATACAGCAGCAATAGTTAACGTTTGTTGTTTTGATTGGCCAGACAATGTGGTAAGGGTACATGAAAACGTTTCCACTGAATGCCTCTAATAAACAATAACTTAGAGGCAAATATTGATAACTTATTTCCTAGTCAGACTTGGCCTGACTTGACCCTTCGAAATAGCTAACCCTCACCATAAATAACTTCGGCAATTTATAGTCTCCATTCATCCCATCTGGAGTGGCTCATAGGTCCCGTGTTAGCACAGTAAATGTGGCTGACAATGGGATACAGTCTAAACCCCTTGTAGAGAGCTGTGTGTGGCTGATATATGCAGGGTTTTTTTGTATATTCATTTTATAAGCCCATGAATACCCTAGATTCAAATGCATACTGGGGAGTGTGGTAGAACAGGCCTGCAATTCTAGCACTTCTGAGGCTCTATAAGGCAGGGGGGGATTACTGTGAGTTGGAAGCCAGCCTGGGCTACATAATGAAACTCTACCTCAAAAACATCACTTGCTCACCCCAAAAAGAAAAGACACGATGAACCTGAAGAATTTTGCAGTTTTGAACGGGGACTATGAACTTTGCACTAGTTGCTAATAAGATGAGAAAGTAAAATCTTTACGTCAGGAGAGTAGCTCAGTGATAGAGCCTCCTCCAAGTATGAGAGTCTGGGTTCTATCGTCAACATTGCAAAAAAGAAAAAAAAGAAATCATTGGGGCTGGGGAGATGGCCCCATGCTCAAAGCGCTTGCTGTGCGAGCAAGACAGCCAGGTATGGCTCTCCAGAACCGACATTAAACAGCAATGCCTACGGACCTGGTGTCTTGCCTATAATTATAACCTTGAAAGGCAGAAGCAGGGACTCTTCAGAGCAAGCTGTCTAGTGAGGCTGACCACATCGCCAAGCTCTGGGGTTGACTAAAAGATTCTTCCTCAAAAAAGTAGACTCCTGGTAGTCACCTCCAGTCAGCACAGGCCCGTGTTCCCATGACATGTTCCCAGACATAGGCAGACACATACATATAACACGCAGACACGTGGAGGCAAGGGAGGGAGAAGAGACAACGAAACAGAGAAAGAAAGTCATTGAAGTTTTCAGAAACCATGATCTCAGAGTCTTGGGGGAGTTCACGCCACCATGCGTAAATGCATAGGAGAGACGGGATTCAGCACGGACATCTCCAACTCCATGAACGATGGCCAACTCCGTGAGTGACTCCCACCTTCCTACGTACAGCTGGAAGTGGGGCAAACATGCTCCGTTATATGTTAACTGATTCCAAGAAATGGCTGCTGAATAGGCTGAGCAGAAGCTGAGGAAGTTGTAAGCGGGCCATGACCCACTCACCCTTTTCTGGTTCTCTTCCTCAACGCCTAGTTCTCGAATCCTCTCCAATATGGTGTCCTCTGTGGGCTCAGCTATGTCGAATCTGCTGCAAAGAAGAGCCGCGAGTTTCTCCCTGAAGCAGGAGTTCCGGCTCTGCGAGGCTGTGGCCGCCTCCCTGCAGGCCTTCAAGCTCACGTCCAGCTCCTGGCAGCTTTTCCTAAGCTGGTTCAGCTCCTGCTTCGAAGCATCCCAGGCTCGCTGAGATGCAAGCAGCCGTTCTTGGTAGAACTTAGCTTCCCTTTCTAGCGCTGCTCTCGCCTTCGCAGCACTGAGCAAGTCCTGAAAAGTTACAGAACGAAAAGAGTAACAGGCATTCGCTTGCCTTGCATACCAGTGACTCAAAGACCATGGGGTTAGATGTGCATTACAATTTAGCTCTAAGATCCTTCCATTGAGGCATAAAGTTATTAAATAAAGTTGTTTGGGCTGGAGAGACAGCCCGGTGGTGAAGAGACCTAGCTGCCCTTCTAGAGGACCCAAGTTTGAATCCCAGCATGGGCTCAAACTTGGTGCTTCATAACCATATAAAACTCCAGTTCCAGGGTATCTGACACCGTCTTCTGACCTCCACAGGCACCAGGCATTATGGTTTACATACATACATGTAAGCTAAACACCCTACTACCGGACTACCAACTTAGTCTAATCCCCTACAACAGCGGTTCGCAACCGGTGAGTTGTGACCCCTTCCTGGGTTGAACAACCCTTTCACAGGGGCCACATATCAGATATTTCCATTACAACCCATAACAGTAGCAAGATTATAGTTATGAAGTAGTAATGAAAATAACGTTACGGTTGGGGGTCAACACAGCACGAGGAACTGTATTAAATGGTTACGGTGTTAGGAAGGGTGAGGACCATGGGTCTATAACAAGGCACCACCTTTTTTTAAATATAAACACCCATGATAATATCTAATTGCATAGCTTGGTTGGATTTTTTTTTTTCTGAGAATGTCCAACCTGGCGAATTCTGAGCTGTTTCTCTATGAAATGTAGGTTCTGGAGCCAGTAGCAGACCTTGGGGACAGCCACTCCCCAGTGCCCTAGTTAATTATTCTGGGACTCAGAGGCATTGTTGTGCTGGAAATAGATGTCCTCGGGACTGCACACGCAATTACCTGCACAGTTCTGAGGAGCAAGCCACCGGAATGGAGTCTCGTTGCATGGCTACCCCAAGGATACACTGGGGCATGAGACATACGGTGACAGGAGCATGGAGAGCTGGGACCCGGTGACTGCTGTCAGACCACACTGACACAGAACACAGCCTCAGTCCCAGGAAACTCAGAGGTGACCTCCTCCGAGGACACATCTGCAAATAAGGGCAGGCCCTAGGCAGACGGTAATGCTTAAAGCATTTTGTAATAACTAGCAGATCTTGCTGGGTGTGATACTAGATGCCTTTAATGCCAGCATTTGAGAGGCAGAGGCAGGTGGATCTCTGTGAGTTCATGGCCAGCCTGGCCTACCATAGTAAGTTCAAGGACAGGCAGGGATACATACAGAAACTCTGTCTCAAAAATATCAAAACAATAATAATAATAGTAATTAATAATAATAAAACAATAAACGAATCTTTAGGTTCAGCCCTACTAAGTCAGCAAATGAATAGTAATGACTTCACTATTACATTTAACAAAAATGGTCTAAATAACAGAAATTGATCAATGAAAGGCCAAAATCAATCTGAAGCCAAAAAAAAAAAGGCCTCATTGTTTTGTGTAGTGTTGGCTCAATGGATAAAGTGCCTGTTTCAAATGCATAAGAACCTAAATTCAAATCCCCAGACCCTTGATTTTATCCCTAGAGCTGGTGGGGCAGCCAATCCGGCCTAACCAGTGAGCTGCTGGTTCAGTGAGAGGGCCTGTCTCAAAAAGATTTAAAAATTAAGGTAATGAGCAGTAGAGGAAAAAATTCATCAAACACACACACACTACATATACATACACATTCACACATACCACATACACACACAACACACATTCACACATACACAATACATATTCATACACATTCACACACACACACAACACATACACACACACACCACATACATTCACATACACACAACACACATATATATATGCACATTCACACAACACATACATTCACACACACACAACACATATACATACACATTCACACACACAACACATACGCACACACACAACACATACACATTCACATACATGCAACACATATACATACACATTCACACACACACACCCCACATATACATACACATTCACATACACCACAAACATACACACTACATACACATTCACACACACAATACATACACACACAATACATACACACACACTACATACATATTCACACATACACAGTACATATACATACACACAACACATACAGATTACATACACATTTATACATACACATTCACACACACACAACACATACACATTCACACACACAACACATACACACACACAATACATACACATTCACATACACAACACATACACACAAACAGCACATACACACACACAACACATACACACAAACAGCACATACACACACACAACACATACAAATTCACACACACAACACATACACACACACACAATACATACACATTCACACACACAACACATACACACACACAACACATACACATTCACATACGTGCAACACATATACATACACATTCACACACATCACATATACATACACATTCACATACACCACATACACACACACTACATACACATTCACACATACACAATTCATATACATACACATTCACACACACACACACCACATACACATACATGACATGCATGAACAGTTGATTCCTATCTTGAATCATAATTCCTCTCATGAACTTGCTAACTACAGTATGGATTTATATATGTCTGAGATCAAATTACCTCTTAAAAATACAACAATTAGTTCCTGTCAAGGTGAGAACTTCTGGCTGAAGATTATTCCCCCAATTCTAAACTCACTTTATAAACTTAAGTCAGCTTTTAATTCCACCCACTGCAGTTAAGATTAATAAATAAAAATAGTAACCTTCTTTCATCAAACCCAAAAGAAGATAACCACTCAAACATAAAAATAACATCAAAAATAACAGGAAGCAACAACCACTATTCCTTAATATCTCTTAACATCAATGGACTTAATTCCCCAATAAAAAGACATAGACTAACAGACTGGATATGTAAACAGGACCCAGCATTTTGCTGCGTACAGGAAACGCACTTCAGTGTCAAAGACAAACACTACCTCAGAGTAAAAGGCTGGAAAACAATTTTACAAGCAAATGGTCCCAGGAAACAAGCTGGAGTAGCCATTCTAATATCGGATAAAATTGACTTTCAACCTAAAGTCATTAAAAAAGACACAGAAGGACACTTCATACTCATCAAAGGAAAAATCCACCAAGAACTCTCAATTCTGAACATCTATGCTCCAAATGCAAAGGCACCCTCATTCGTAAAAGAAACATTACTAAAGCTCAAAGCACACATCGCACCTCGCACAATAATAGTGGGTGACTTCAACACTCCACTCTCCACAATGGACCAATCAGGAAAACACAAACTAAACAGGGGCACAGTGAAACTAATCAAAGCTTTGGACTAAATTGATTTAACAGATATCTATAGAACATTTCATCCTAAAGCAAAAGAATATACCTTCTTCTCAGCACCTCATGGTACCTTCTCCAAAATCAACCATATAATTGGTCACAAAACAGACCTCAACAGATATAAGAAGATCGAACTAATCCTGTGCCTCCTATCAGATCACTATAGAGTAAGGGTGATCTTCAATAGCAACAAAAACAACAGAAAGCTCACATACCCTAACTTATGGGACACAATGAAAGCAGTGCTAAGAGGAAAACTCGTAGCTCTGAGTGCCTCCAAAAAGAAACTGGAGAGAGCATACCCTAGCAGCTTAACGGAACACCTGAAAGCGCTGGAACAAAAAGAAGCAAATACAACCAAGAGGAGTAGAAGGAAGGAAATCATCAAACTCGGGGCTGAAATCAATCAAGTAGAAACAAATAGAACCATACAAAGAATCAACAAAACCCAGAGCTGGTTCTTTGAGAAAATCAACAAGATAGATAAACCCTTATCCAGACTAACCAGAGGACACAAAAACAGTATCCAAATTAACAAAATCAGAAATGAAAAGGGAGTTCTAACAACAGAAACTGAGGAAATTCAAAAAATCGTCAGATCCTACTACAAAAGCCTATACTCAACACAACTGGAAAATCTGGCGGAAATGGGCAATTTCCTAGACAGGTACCAAATACTAAAATTAAATCAGGATCAAATAGACCATCTAAACAGTCCCATAACCCCTAAAGAAATAGAAGTGGTCATTGAAAGTCTTCCAACCAAAAAAAAGCACAGGACCAGATGGTTTTAGTGCAGAATTCTATCAGACCTTCAAAGAAGACCTAACACCAGTACTCTTCAAACTATTCCACAAAATAGAAACAGAAGGAACACTATTATGCTGATATCAAAACCACACAAAGATCCAACAAAGAAAGAGAAATTCAGACCAATTTCCCTTATGAATATCGATGCAAAAATACTCAATAAAATTCAAGAACACATCAGAAAGATCATTCACCACGATCAAGTAGGCTTCATCTCAGGGATGCAGGATGGTTCAATATAAGGAAATCCATCAATGTAATCCACTACATAAACAATCTCAAAGAAAAAAAACTACATGGTCATTTCATTAGATGCTGAAAAAGCATTTGACAAAATTCAGCATCCTTTCATGCTAAAAGTCTTGAAAAGATCAGGAATTCAAGGCCCATTATCTAAACATATTAAAAGCAATATACAGTAAACCAGTAGCCAACATCAAACTAAATTGAGAGAAACTTGAAACAATCCCACTAAAATCATGGACTAGACAAGGCTGCCCTCTCTCTCCATATCTTTTCAATATAGTACTTGAAGTTCTAGCTAGAGCAATTAGACAACATAAGGAGGTCAAAGGGATACAAATTGGAAAGGAAAGAAGTCAAAGTATCACTATTTGAGGATGATATGATAGTATAGTTAAGTGACCCAAAAAACTCCACCAGAGAACTCCTACAGCTGATAAACAACTTCAGCAAAGTGGCCAGATATAAAATCAACTCAAGCAAATCAGTAGCCTTCCTATACTCAAAGGATAAGCTGGCTGAGAAAGAAATTAGGGAAATGACACCCTTCGCAATAACCACAAACAACATAAAGTATCTTGGTGTGAATCTAACCAAACAAGTGAAATATCTGTATGACAAGAACTTCAAGTCTCTGAAGAAAGAAATCGAAGAAGACCTCAGAAAACGGAAAAATCTTCCATGCTCATGGATTGGCAGGATTAATATAGTGAAAATGGCCATCTTGCCAAAAGCAATATACAGATTCAATGCAATCCCCATCAAAATCCCAACTCAGTTCTTCATAGAGTTAGAGCAATTCTCAAATTCATCTGGAATAACAAAAACCCCAGGATAGCTAAAACTATTCTCAACAGTAAAAGAACTTCTGGGGGAATCAGGATCCCAGACCTCAAGCAGTACTACAGAGCAATAGTGATAAAAAAAAAAAAAACTGTGTAGTATTGGTGCAGTGACTGGCAGGTAGATCAATGGAATAGAATTGAAGACCCAGAAATGAACCCACACACCTATGGTCACTTGTTCTTTGACAAAGAAGCTAAAACCATCCAGTGGGAAAAAAAATAGCCTTTTCAACAAATGGTGCTGGCTCAACTGGAGGTCAGCATGCAGAAGAATGCAAATCAATCCATTCTTATCTCCTTGCACTAAGCTCAATTCTAAGTGGATCAAAGATCTCCACATAAAACCAGACACACTGAAACTAACAGAAAGGAGACTAGGGAAGAACCTTGAACATATGGGCACGGGGAAAATTTCCTGAACAGAACACCAATAGCTTATGCTCTAAGATCAAGAATTGACAAATGGGACCTCATAAAATTACAGTTTCTGTAAGGCAAAGGACACTGTCAATAGGACAAAACAGCAACCAACAAATTGGGAAAACATCTTTACCAACCCTACATCCAACAGAGGGCTAATATCCAATATATACAAAGAACTCAAGAAGTTAGACTCCAGAGAACCAAATAACCCTATTAAAAAATGGGGTACAGAGCTAAACAAAGAATTTTCACCTGAAGAATATCTAATGGCTGAGAAGCACCTAAAGAGATGTTCATCATCCTTAGTCATTAGGGAAATGCAAATCAAAACAACCCTGAGATTCCATCTCACACCAGTCAGAATGGCTAAGATCAAAAACACAGGAGACAGCAGTTGTTGGCGAGGATGTGGAGAAAGAGGAACACTCCTCCACTGCTGGTGGGATTGCAAGCTGGTACAACCACTCTGGAAAGCAGTCTGGCGGTTCCTCAGAAAACTGGGCATGACACTCCCGGAGGATCCTGCTATACCACTCCCGGGCATATACCCAGAGGCTTCCCCTGCATGCAATAAGGACACATGCTCCACTATGTTCATAGCAGCCTTATTTATAATAGCCAGAAGCTGGAAAGAACCCAGATGTCCCTCAACAGAGGAATGGATACAGAAAATGTGGTATATTTACACAATGGAATATTACTCAGCAATTAAAAACAATGAATTCACGAAATTCTTAGGCAAATGGTTGGAACTGGAAAATATCATCCTAAGTGAGGTAACCCAATCACAAAAGAACACACATGTCACTGATAAGCGGATATTAGCCCAGAAGCTCGGAATACCCAAGACAATTCACATATCAGTTGATTCCCAAGAAGAAGGAAGGAGGGGCCCCTGGCCCTGGAAAGGCTTGATGCTGCCATGTAGGGGACCAGGACAGGGAAGCGGGAAGGGATTGACTGGGGAACAGGAGGAGGGAAGAGGAGGGCTTATGGGACTTTTGGGGAGGGGGGAACTGGGAAAGGGGAAATCATTTGGAATGTAAATAAAGAATATAGAAAATAAAAAAAAAAGATTAATAAATAAACCCTGCATTTCCCCCCACCAGGCAGGCACGTTTTTGCAAATAGGGACAATTTGAGTATACATTTTTTGATATGATACCTAATAAAATATAATATGCAAATGTCTTTTAAAACCATAATTCTAGTCCCCCCCCAAAAAAATAAAATCACAAAGAAAAAAATATAATTACAAGCTAAAGTATAGATGCTCTCAAGACCTGGTTGTCCCAGAGATGAGAGAGTCCACATGCACGCCTTAGTCCCAAGTTATTTCTGATTGGTAAATATAGATGCCAGCAGACAATAGCTGGGCAGAAACAACATAGGTGGGGTTTAGGTTTTGCAGACTTGAGGTTGGAGGGGACCACAAGGAAGAAGAAGGCAGGAGGAGAAGAAGAAGCCATCCTGGGTTAGGTGAGTCACAAAAATGTGGCCCTGGGGGCTGGCCAACTGGAGCTAAGAGCAGCCCAGATAAGTCAGTAATAACTCAGGGTTATCCACAGGAAAGTCGATTCTAATAGCATAGAGGGCAGGCAGCTGCCCAGCTCTTATGCTGTTTAAGGCACATGGGGAAAAAAAAGTACGTGTTTTTATCTGGAAATTAAATGGTCTAAGGTAGGGTAGAAACCCCTGGTCGGTATTAAATAATTTCTACAACATATAGAAATGACAAACACTCAATTATACATTATACTTAATTAGAATACATCTATGTGTCACTGAAAAACACTATGCCTTACAACTGTGTGCTGACACGGGACCAATGATGGATTTTGAAAGCAGAGTTACTTGTTTTATTTTAGATACAAATTACAAATAAATATCTTGAGCTTTAAAAAAAAATCACTTGGAAAAATTCCTTAAAATCTCTTGGAAGCCTGGCGTGAGAGGGTACACCTATCATCTTGATTTCAACAATCCTCTGTAAGGAGGATTTGTTCCTGCTGTTGTCTTCGTTTCTCTTGTTCTGTTTTGCTGAGACAGAATCTGTCTGTGTAGCTCTGGCTAGCCTGGAATTTTCGATGTAGACCAGGCTGGCCTTTAGCTTATGGTGATCCTCCCGTCTCTCCCTCTTGAGAGGTGGGATTACAGAAGAGCAGACCACCACAGGCAGCTTCTGCAAATGTCTTAAAATCTGAGCACACTTTTCCTGTAAACATCATCGGTAAAACCAAGAACAATCTCACTTAGCAAGCAAACACGAAGTTAATGTGTGATCACAGTCAAATTTCAATGTGGACACACGCACTGATCCTTGTCAAAGTACTTGTAGCTAATTTGGGGTTGTTTTGTTGTTTTTTAAACACCAAGGTGTATAATTTTACCTTTTGTCCAAATATTATTATAAAACCAGCCTGTGACTATAACCAAGATCTTCTTGATTAATCTCCTTACACAAACTTTTAAAGTACAATGGATACAGCTTGTGGGATTCTTTTCCCACACCTATTCTCTTTACAGTAAGTTTTCATTTCATGGCTGTGGTTTCCAACACTTGAAATTTGGATTTGTGCTTTCTGCACTGCTAGCTAATTTTTTCTACTAGTTTATTTTTTCTATTTATAGAGGTATTAGCCAGGAGTTAATTCAAAATAAATAAAAAGTCACGACCCTATGCCCACAGTCCAGTAGACATCATCCTAGGGTGTGTGCATAGAAAGATTGGTAGACGTTTTGGAGTTCTGTTTCAGGGGGAGATTTCCATTAACTGGAGCCTTCACCCTGCCAACAGCTCTGTGCTCCAAGGGCTGCCGCGTAGATGAGGAGTTGTTTTGTTCTACTCTACTCTAGCGGATGCTGGAAGTGCAGAAGCTGCAGGGCGACTTTTTGCTTCAGATGAGCTGATCTTTTCCCCCGTCAGGGATGTCCCAATGCCATTTTGTGTGTTAAAAAGGACAGATGTAGCTGACGTTTGAAAGAGTTTCATTATTCGCAAACTCGGTGATGGATGACCGCGGCTTCCTCTGCCCCAGAAGCCACTGTGTTCCTGGGCTGCGCTGTGGAGCTGTAAACACTGCCCTGAGCTGGTTGGTCTGTGCCTGGAGGACCACGGACAGTTCCTACCGGACCTTTACAGCGGAATGTGATGCGTTCTAAGACTAGACTCAATAACAATAATATAAAAAAAATGCATCATATAATCTTTAAAGGCTGTTCTGATTGTAAACTTTTAGAATGACCCTAAAAGTAAACCATCTAATAAAATTTAATTAAAAAAAAAAACAGAATGTAAACCTTGCCAATGTCAATATCTTAATATAGGTAATATAATAAAGCGCTAAGAAGTAAAAGGAGGGGGATCAGAAGCACAGGCCTGAAATACTAGCTACTTAGGGAGCTGAGAAGGGTTGAGGTTTGCCTGGGCTACTGAATACATTCATGCCTAGCCTGGGCAAGACATTCCTGGTCTCCAGGAATTTTTTTTCCAAGAAAATATGTCTGAGGGTTCTGTACTTTGCATGAATGACGCCTTGGGTTCAATTTGCAGAACTCTGAAGAAACAAGAAAGGAAAGGAAAGATAGGGGAAGGGAGGGGAGGGGAGGGGAAGAGAGGAAAGGGGGAGAGGAGGAGGAGGAGGAGAGGGGAGGGGAGAGGAGGAAGAAAAGAGATTTCAGTTTACTCAAGAAGTAAGACACTACCAGGATAAGTACATAAACTGTAGAAATTCTGGTCTCATCTTCCTTTGGTGGGGAATTGCTCCAGCTAGAACTGCAGGAACAGAAAGGGCTAGACACCAGGTAGAAGGGAAATTTTAAAAGAGAAGTCTTTAATGCACTGGGTCCAATTCCCAGCAACCATATGGTGGCTCACAACCATCTGCAATGGGATCTGACGCAATCTTCTGATGTGTCTGAAAACAGAAGATCTTCACTTCAGTTCCCAGTACCCAGGCAAAACAACTGCTAAAGATTTCCAAATAATATATTTACCACATGTAATAAAACATCCGGATTTTTTTTTTTTGAGAGAGAGAGAGGGTCCTACAGTGTAGCCTGACTGGTCTGGATTTCACTGTGTCGACCAGGTCAAACTCTAATTCAGAGACCCTCCTGACTCTGCCTCTGGAATTTGAGACAGAATTCTTGACTCGGCCTTTAAATTTAAGCAAAACAGTAAAATCAAATTTTGTAGACGTAGACACCCTGGCTGTGTGACTGCTTCTGCCTCTTACATACGTCTGGACTTTAATAAAAATAGAGTTTCCTACCTCAAAAGTAAAGCTTTGGAAAGCAGTCCGAAGGCTCTTTCTGAGGCTATCAACATGTCAGGAAAAGCACTTGACAGTATTTTTTTGATCGTAAATCATCAAAGTAATAAATAGTTCTATGAATGAGCACTTTATTAAAGACCTCGGATTTTTATTGCCCAAATTTTTATTTTACAGTTTTTATGATGTTGGCAGGAACCTGGAGCCAAAGTGGATGAGTTTCCAGAGTCACTCCCAAGCAAAGACACTTATATAAGAAAAGAAATTTGTTTTTTTTTCTTTTTCATGTCCTATTATGACGTGCTTTCTCAGTAATTTCCTACTAATGTCCAAAGATGCTTTTTGAAAGTTAATACTCACTAACGAAATTTCATGGCTGTTTATAATTGTTCTTCCACTAATAAATAATCCCTGCCAACATCCCCCCCTTAAGATGCTGTGAGCATCATACAAAATTGATAAGAGGCAGAGCGTGTGGTGATGTGGGTTCAGGTCCCAGTCTTACAACATGATAACTGGATGAGCTTGAATCAATCACACAACCTCACTGAGCAGTTAGCACCATCACCGGGATAGTGGTAAGGATACAGGAAGTGAGCACACCTCCAGGCTAACGCATGGTCCCTAAGCACCACCCCTTGACAAGTAGAACCTAAACTCTCTAGGGAATTGAGGGATTTGAACTGGTATCCTGAGAGCTACAAGTGAGCCTGGGATGGCGCCTCTGTCCTGAAAGCAAGGAAGCATTGCAGTGTCGCAGAGCAGGGTCACAGGCTGTCTCAAGGGAGCTTCACATGCAAAAAGCTCAAAGAATTTAGAACACCAAGGAAACAAATGGACTGTTAGCGAAACAACGAAAATGGATGGGTACGAATGAAAAAGAAACTTTTTAATAGAGTTAGGGCATCTGAGTGCTTGTGTATCCATAGATTTATTCTGGACTGTGGGTCCTTTAAGAAAAACAAGGTAGCAAAGAAGAGAGGGGCAGAGAGAAAGGGAGAGAGAGAGAGAGAGAGAGAGGCTGATGTAGGTAGGATTCTAAGCATGTAAATAGTCACTTTGCCACTTCTGAGGGGGCAGTTAACCCAGGCAAGATTCGGTGAATGCTAACGTCCTGAGGAACAAAGAAAAGAGTACAGCTTCATGGTAGACATCTTGTCTAACATGCAGGAGGCCCCAGGTTCAATTCCCAGCACCACAAGGAATGATCTCATAATTGTTACCCACAGATATCTCAGGTAACTACAGAAATATATATACATATATATACAAACATATATATGTAAATACACATACACACACACCCACACACACACTACTAAAGAGACCAGGGCAGTATAGTGACATGTGCCTTTGGAAAACTGAGGCAGGAGGACTGCTATGCATCTGAGGTCAACCTGGAGCCACATAGCAAATACAATCAACCAATATCAATATCTATCAACCAAGCTATCTATCTACCTATCTATCATCTATCCATCCATCTATCCACCTATCCCTCTCCCTCCCTCCCATTGCTCTCTCTCTCTCTCTCTCTCTCTATCTCTCTCTCTCCCTCCCTCCTTCTCTCCTTCCCTCCACCTTGCATCATCCCCTCCCCCCTTTCCTCTCTCTCTGTCATGTGAGGCACAACAGAAAGATGACATTTATAAGTCAGGAAAAGGACCTCAGCCATGCCAGCACCTGATTTCACACTTCCGGTTAACTCTTGGCTAAGCCATCCACTCTGGGTTTTGTTTTGTTTTGTTTTGAATTTTTATTTTCTTATATTTTGGTGCTACTGAGAATTGAACCCAGGGCCCTGCACATGCTTGACTCAGGGGTTCTCACTCTGCTGGATCCCCAGCCAAGCCTGTGGCATTAGGCTGAGGCAGCACAGACTATCCACGACAAGATGCTGATGACAGTGACAGTGTTTGCTTTTATGGGTATGTGGGAGGGCAAGGGGAGGGGAGGTGGGAGGAAGAAAGTAAGCGGTGAGTTCCCTGTTCATGCAGAGAGCTGGACATAATTAGAAATTATCATTCCTGTGGGTCACTGTCAGACCCAGTGACGTCGTTGTGGATAAGGAAGGTACGAGGCAGAAGGCCACTCACTAGGCTGCCTTCTATCACAGAGCCTCTCTGGAACACCCAGTCACCACCTAATCAGAAAATCCCCATCTGTGACTAGAGCCACAGCACTTTCCCTAACTGACTGCATCAGCTTTCTTTAGCTTTTGAAAGGCAATAGTTATTATTAATCCAATCATGGGTTTCTTCATCACATAATTTAAAACACATTAAGTTTTATACAGTGTTAAATATATAGAGTTTAGGCTCACATTCAAACAAGTGCTAGTTAGTTGGAAAAGATCATTATCTAAAGATCATTATCTAAATAAAAGTTTATAATTATGAGTCACGTCCTTACGTTGACACCTCTCGGAATTACTGTGTCCACACACTTGGATCCATCCAGTCTTCTAGGATTTTGCTTTATATGACAGGTAACGTGTGAAACCTTATATAGGATTGTTCACATGAGAAATGACCCTCATAGGCTCCTCTATTGCCACACTTGGTCCCCAGTTGATGGTACTGTTTGGGGAGGTTATAAAGCCTTCCTGGAGGAAGTATGTCACTGGGGGTGAGATTTGAGGTTTTGTAGCTGGCCCTACTTCCTGTTTCCTCTCTTTCTGTTTCCTGTGTATGGATGAAATACGGTCAGTCTTCCTCCTGACCACCAGGGGGGTCTCATACTCCTTCTGAAATGTTCTCTCTGCCATCATGGACTGAATCCCATCTGGAACTGTAAGCCAAAATAAATGCTTTCCCTGCAAAATTACCTTTTGTTAGGATGTTCTATCACAGCAACAGAAGAGTGACTGATAAATTCTTCATAATTGCCTTATTGATAACATATAGTATATTGTCATTTTATTAAAAATAAAGATATATATGTAATATATAGGAGGCATATTATTGTATATATTATATCTGTTTATACATATGTATGTATATATGCACATACATTGAATAGTTCCAGAAAGATCAATATTTTTTACTTGCGTTTTTTTTTAAAGGCTAGTTTTTTTTTTTAAAGCTCAGGTTGCGTCTGCAAAAACATGAGGATTTACATTGGATCCCAAGATCTGTGCAAAATGCCAAGTGCATAGGGGAGGGGAAGAGAGAAAGAGGGAGAGCAACAGGGAGGGAAAGGGAGGGAGGGAGAGAAAGAGACAGAGAGACAGATAGAGGGAGAGGGACAGGGAGAGAGAGAGAGAGAGAGAGACAGAGAAATACCATTATAATCCCAGAGGTGAAAACAGGATTCTGAATGCCTTCTGGCCACACAGTTTGGCTAGTTAGTAAGCTCCTGGATTGGTGGGACACCCTGTCTCAAAAACTGAGGTGGAGGGAAATGGAAAAAAGTACCCAATCTCTGCCCTCCCCCTGTGTGTACGCAGCCAGGTGCACAGACACGCATGCGCAAGCACCATTGTCAATCTCAGACCTGCAGCTGTGCAGTACAGGCAGGCGTGTGCGCATGTACATGTGTGCACACCACCCAAACATACACACGCACACAAATTAATTCAATAAAAAAGAAATTATAAGATGTTTCCCCAGAGGAGAAGTGGATGGCTAGGGAAAGAGAAGAAGGGGAGGAACCGCCAGTTCATATCTTCTGTACAATAAGAATTTTGTATCCTTTAAACTTATTACCTACATGTTCAAAAAAAAATCTAAGAGTTGAAAGTGAAAAACATTCTTATTGTCTAATCAAAGTAAGCCATCCTGTCTCCAAGACCTTTAAAGTATTCGG
This sequence comes from Tokudaia tokunoshimensis, assembly GCA_036184795.1. Lineage (NCBI taxonomy): Eukaryota > Metazoa > Chordata > Mammalia > Rodentia > Muridae > Tokudaia > Tokudaia tokunoshimensis. Next base: position 74,000,630 of record BTHU01000006.1, on the reverse strand, counting down.
TATTTCTTTCTTTCTTTTTTTTTTTTTTTTTTTTTTTTTTGGTTTTTTGAGACAGGGTTTCTCTGTATAGCCCTGGCTGGCTGTCCTGGAACTCACTCTGTAGACCAGGCTCGAACTCAGAAATCCACCTGTCTCTGCCCGGCTCGGCATTTCTTTTTCGCAATTAGAAATATATATCTAGCCAGATGGCGGTAACGCACGCCTTTAATCCCAGCACCTGGGAGACGGAGACAAGTAAATCTCTGAGTTTGAGGCCAGCCTGGTCTACAGAGTGAGTTCCAGGACAGCCTGGGCTACACAGAAATACCCTGTCTGAAAAAAAAAACAGCAACAACAAAAAATATATATTTAATTATGTGTAAAAAGCGTATATCAAATATCACGGGTCTTACTTGGGTCCCCCCATGCCCCCACCCGTTCACTGAGAGCAGTCTTTGAAACCATAGACCGTCTCTTCAGGGGGCTCAGCGCATCTGCTCCTCCATTTCTGCTGTTTGCAGGGCCCAGAGGAACCTTTAGCCCACCCACACCAACCCACCCACACTGTACCTGACTCAGCTTGTCTTTCTCCTCTGCCCAGGAGGCAGCTTTCGTCTGCTCCCTGCTGACTTCAGCTGCCAGCCTCATGATAGTTTCTCTGTTAGCCTTTGCCTCCATCTCATGGACAGTTACAGTCTCTTCAAGAGTAGTGACTTGTCCTTTCAGGAATGTGTTTTCCATGCACAGCTCTCTGAGCTGAAGAGAAAAAAAAATTACAGCTGTGGTAAAATGAAAGGGAAAAAAATCAAATAGACAATTCCATCCATTTTCTCCAAACAGCTCAGTCTATAGCCTAATGAGGTTGTGATCTGACTAAACAATAAAAACAACAGATACGCTCACATTTTCAGAGGCAGCCTCCAAAGACCGTCATTTGCAGATTCTGCAGTCAAATTAAAATTATTCTCAAGGGACCACGAGGCAAGGATGACAGGAGGTGCGTAAGCTGGGGTGAGTCCTGACTGCACTGTGCTGAAGGTGACATGGTAGGCTAAGGGAATGTCAAAGCCTTCGGACCAAGCTGCCCTCAGCCCACATCCAATTGCACCTACTGTGTGCCAGGCGCTGGCTTGGGAACCACTGTGTGTGCGGGGGAGGGGAGTACAGAACAGTTGTTTGCACAAATATCTTTCTAAGTAATTGTAAGCATGCGAGGAGCAGGCTAAAAGTGGCTGTCTCGGGTCTTAGCGTACATGGGACTCTTTGCCTTCGGTGATGCACATTTTAAAACGTTTACTGAATGCATTTGTAAAAGTTACTGCCGTTATAGATAAGCCATTGATCTACAGAGCAATGACAGTGTTGTAGCAGGACTTGAACCTGCAGGTAGCACGGTCAGCATCTGTGGCTCGACCACCTGTGGAAGTGGTCAGTCTCTCAGTGCCTGCACATTTCACAGTTCAGTTCTGTTCCTCGCTCTTGAATGCTTCCTCCCATCCTCATGTTCACTTCCCAGCATCCTTGTAAGTTTCAAGCTCTGGGGTAGTGGCCCTTTTTTCAGTCTGCCTAAACCAGCTTCCCACACCTCTGATATCCGCCACTCCCTCTCCCTACCTCACAAGGTGATTTTCTTCACAGAACTTTTCACCAGTTAGGGTGACATTAAAGTTACCCACCACTGCCCCATTTCAACCCCATAACGATGACTCAGTGTAGAATTAGTCTTGTGCCATTCACTGCCACATCCCTAGAGCAGTGTCCAGCATGTAATATACACTCATTAGATGATGGAGAAATGAATGCACGGATAGTCAAGAAATGATTATGAGTGCTTCCTGGCTAGGTACAGTGACGCGTGGCTTAAATCCCAAAACTCAGAAGGCACAAGCAGGTAGACCTCTCTGAGTTCAAGGCCATCTGGTCTACACAAGAACTCCAAGCCAGCCAGGGGAACATAGTGAGAGCCCTGTCTAAAAGGGAGAGACTGGAGAAAAGGATTAGTAGTTACAAGTACATTCAGACCTTCCAGAGGACCCAGGTTCGGTTCCCGGAATCCAGGTCAAGCAGTTCACATCTACCTGTGACTCCAGCTCTTGGGAATCTGACACCTTCTGGCCTCCAAGGGCATGTGCACACACACCCCAACACAGATGTCCACACACACACCCAACACAAATGTCCACACACACACCCAACACAGATGTGCACACACACACCAACACAGATGTGCACACACACACACACATACAGATGTGCACACACACACAGGAAACAGGGGTTGAGGACACTACAAGAAAACCTACAGAATCAACTAACCTGGGCCCATAGGGGCTCACAGAGACTGAACTGTTGACCAGGGAGCCTGCATGGGACTGACCTAGGCCCCCTGTGCATAGACCCCAGTTCTGTAGTGTAGTCTTCAAGTAGGACTCCTAACAGTGGGAGTTGTGTCTGACTGTTGCCTGCCTTTGGGAGCCCTTCCTCCCACTGGGCTGCCTTGTCTGGCTTTAGTAGGAGACGAGGCACCTAGTTGTACTGCGATGTGATATGCCAGGCTGGTTGATATCCACGGAAGGCTTCCCCTTTTCTGAGGGGGAATGGGGGTGGGGGGATGGGGAAAGGGAGGAGGAGGGAATGGGGGGAGGAGAGGGGAGAGGGACAGACTGGGAGGAGAGGAGGGAGGGGAAACTCTGATCAGGATGTAAAGAAACTTAATCAATAAAATAATTAATTAATTAATTAAAAAACTGTATGAATATCTCCCAGGAAACAAGGACACAGAATGTTTATGAATGAGCAGAATGGGAAGGACCTGAATGGGTCACTGTTACCAAGCCAACTATCACATTAGAATCATCAGTATCCACCCTTAATAGCAATCAGCCACGAATAAGATCTTATGAGTTCTAATGTAAAGGTTAAAAGTGCTTTAGAACTAAGTCTTGTTTTTTGACTCACTAAGGATGCCCAAAATGACACATTTTGGGCAGAGTTGCAGGGAGTGTTTTAGTAAGTGTACTACAAGAGGGCAGCAGCCTGGACAGTAACGAAAGTACAGCCCCATAGCCTTTGTCGTTCCCTGTCCTGTCACGTGTGCGCGTGTGTGTGTGTGTGTGTGTGTGTGTGTGTGTTGAGGTTTGTATTGTATTGCTGAATTTTGTACTGGAAAGGAAGGTCTGGGCCTACAAGTGAATTTTCACATTTACGAGCTTCTGTTGTACAAACCTTGTTCCATGACTTAAAACTATTGGCTAAATAAAATAGGCTACAGCCAATTACTGGAGGGATTAGAGCTAGGTGGGTTTGGAGTCACCTGGTTGGGGGTGGAGAAGAGAGAGGACTGAGGAGAGACCAGGGGGAGAAGAAAGGAAGGGAGGAGAAGTCGTTATGGGTTAGGTGAGTCATGAAAACGTGGCCTTGAGGACTGGCCAATTGGAGCTAAAAGCAGTCCAGATAAAATATAACTCAGGATTATCAATAGGAAAGTCAATTCTAATAGCATAGAGGACAAATATCTACCCAGCCCTTGTTCTGTTTAAGGCTTATTGTAAATATAAAGGTGGCTTGAGTCTTTTATCTGGGCACTAAATGGTAGAGTAGAATGTCATGGATTGGGAATTAAAATTTCTACAACATGTATGTCCTCTACCCCTCATCCCAACTTTGAAGGACACAAGGTATGATGGGAACGTGAGTGACAACAGAAGGAAGGATAATCAACAAATCATTTTATTTGAAAATGCATAATTAGATCTAATGCTGTGCATGTTCCTTTAAAAATATTAATGAAAACTAAAACACTGATGTTTTATGTACCTGATTTTGCGTATGCATTTTAACTAAAAGAAAAAATTCATGCACAAACATATCATGAGATAATTGTATTTGAATATCTAAATGTATTTTAGATCACATAATCCCTTTTAGACACTAATTAATCTCAAATAATGCTAGCAAATGATCTTAGAATTGAAGTTTATAGAACTGTTGTGGTCTATTCTGTTCTACACCATTAATTAATTAAAGTTACCTGAACTGGCTGGTTTTGTTTTAACTAGACACAAGCTAGAGTCATCAGAGAGGAAGGAGTCTCAGCTTAGGAAATGCCTCCATGAGATCCAACTGTAAGGATATTTTCTCAATTAGTGATCAAAGGGGACAGTACCGGCCCAGCCAGTGGTGGGTGGTATCATCCATGGGCTTCTATAAGAAAGGTCCTGGGTTCTATAAGAAAGCAGACTGAGCAAGCCACCAGGAAGTCAGCCAGTAAATAGCACCCCTCCATGGCCTCTGCATCAGTTCCTGCCTCCAGGTTCTAGGCCTGCATGAGTTCCTGTCCTGACTTCCTCCAATGATGGACTATGATCTGGAAATGTAAAGCTGAATTAACCCTTTCCTCCCCAGCCTGCTTTTTGGTCCCAGTGGTTTCTCGTTGCAGCAGTAGAAACTGTTACACACAACCTTTAGGCTAATACTGGTCTCCTGTCACCCCTAGACTCAACCATAGCACTTCCTTTCGTATCACATGCCAGGATGACCCCATGTTTAGAGTGCCTTTAACCTGTATGCAAATACCTTTAAAATTAAATCTTCGTCCGATGCCTCCTCACGCTTCTGGTCTAGACTCAAGCAATCGCAAAGCTGAGCCCGAAATTCCTCGTGCCTCCGGAGATGCTCTGAGCCTTGTTTCTTACACTCCTCATTTTCCTTTGAATAGTTTCTATCGGCCACATAACAAAGAAATCAAGATTTAGCACCATAGCAGGCATCAGTCATTAAAACAAGTCAGGACTAAAGCTCTCCAGGGGGAATAATGTTCACTTCCAGTGCATCACAGTGTCCCAGGGCGAATGATTGGCAGCTAAGCCCTGCCAGGAAATGAGGGATGTCAGCAAGTTCAGGGCACCTACACTCGGCAGAAGGTAAAAGTCTTCATGGTGTATGGACCCAGTAACAAAAGAGGAGGAGGAGACTTTGTCCTCTGTTTGTAGCTGATCTGCAGACATGAAGGCAAGCACATGGGTGACACAGGGACCTTCTGCCATGTGTAGTCACAACCCACAAGCCCCAAGGCCTCTACTGGGGCCTCCAAGGAGAGGAGAATGGCACCCTGTGGATGCTAGAGGGCCAAGCTTCATCTCCGTTTTAGACATTATGCGGTGACCTATAAGGTCCTAGTTCATGGTCTGGTATAAATGACAAACACATATACCTATAGACATACAGATGTACATGCATACATACATATATTCATACTGTCTGGATCAGGGAAACTTTACTTGTGGAAAGAAAAACTTTCAAGCACGAGCAAAAGGCAATATGAGAAGCCACACAGAGAGACTCTTTAGCATATTAGCAATGTATAGAGACGGACAAGTCAAGGAAATGTCAGATACATGATCTCCAGTAGGTTTGTTGAAATAGCACAGTGAATTTCCAATGCTTTAAATGTTTAGAAAGATATCATCAAAAAAAAAACCACAGACATACTTTTAAGACAAATAAGAACATCTCAGTAATTTGGAATCATTTCTCAGTATTCTAGACAATAATCATGATTATTGCTTTCTTTTTCCCACGTTAAGTGTTTACCGTGAAATTTTTTGACTCTATTCAGTGATTAACAAAGCATGTAATTGCATGTGCTCAAAAGCATATCATATTTCCATTTAGGAAAGTGCATTAATAAATGGCTAGTGTCGATCTATCTGTAGTTTCTGCACACACAAGAAGCACAATGCACTCCATGGCTCTGACAGATCTGCCTACGTGGCCTCACACTTTAACCACAAGATTCCAACATCATGGCTCTATTGCAAAGGTCCCCAAGCTATGTCCAGAGCTATTGGCTTCCCAACTAACCTAACAAAGTTCCAAGAATCCACCCTAAGGAAATAATCACATAACTATAAAAATATAAGTGTCTACAAATGCACTGTTCAGATTGCTTTATGGCAAATGTTATAATGAAACTAATTTAAGTATTTACAGGAAGCAGCCAAGGAATTGGTTTGAGTAAATTAAGCTCCTAAAGATTTATTTATTTACTTACTTACTTATTTATATCTTACGTGTATGAGTGTTTGCCTACATATATGTATGTGCACCATGTGTGTGCTTGGTGTCCATGGATGCCAGAAGAGGGTGCTAGATCCCCTGGAACTGGAGTTATAAAGAGACAATTGTGAGCTTGCATTTGGAGGCCGGGAGCCAAACCTGCACCCCTGCAAGAGTTGGAAGTGCTCATAACTCTTGATCTATCTCTCCCGCACCCAATGAAGCTATTGTGGAGATGAAATACCTATGGCCATTAAGATGATAAACTGAATGACTTTTTTTAAAACAGCAACAATGTACTAGTAAAAGCGGTATATTACATAGTGCTCTTTGAGCAAAATTGTCTGAAAGCCTATTCAAGAAATGTTTATTATTAAGATTCTCTATAAACAAAGATTTTGAGTAATGTTTAATTTCTCCTAAATTTCTAATTTTTTCTGTATTATAAAGGTATTTTTACAATATGATATTTGTATTTTGCATTTATCTAGTAGACAATTTATGAACACAATTATATACCAGATCCTATCAAGGACGTAAAAGCCTCAGAAGTAAACAAGAGAGAAAAATCCTTGCTCTGTGAAGCATGTATTCAAGTTGGAAAGACAGACTGATCCAAATATTAATCTATGTAAAATATACAGTATTATTATGTAAAGACTAGAGGAAAATGATCAAACAGAAAAAGGGGTAAGTTCTTAGACGTGGCACTCATCGGAGGGCTCAATGGGTGGATCCTTTGGAGTGAGTGCCTAGATCAGACATAGTCATGCTATCTGGGGAAGAGCTTTGAAGACAAAGGGATGAGCAGTTGCAAAGGCCCTGAGGTAGGATCATGTCTGTCCAGTTCAAGCAACAAAGAATCCAGTGGGCTGGAACAGCAAGAATGAAGGAGAGAAAAGAAACGTCGGCAGGTTAGTATGGGCCTTTGGGGCTATAAACACACTAGGTCTTTACCCTAAGTAAGAAAAGAAGTCACTGGGGGACTCTAAGCTGAGGACTGACACGATCTAGTTTGTGCATTAACAGGATCTCAGGAGTGTGCATTGACAGAAGAAAGAAAATCATTTGTGAGCTAGGTGTTTCTTTGTCCCCATATGTTAAATCAGGAGCCTCCATTAACATAATGTGTGTGCTTGAGGCCTCCCAGAGGTAATTATTAAGTCATGAATGTGAACCCCTGTGAATAAGAAGAATAAGAAAAAGAAAGAGGCTGTCTCTTTCTCTCTCTACCATGGGAGAAAACAAAAAGAAGTTCGTGTTCCAACCAGAAGTGAATCCCTACTAGGAAATGAATCAGTAGCACCTTAATCTTGAACTCTCCAGCCTCCAGAACTATGAGTAATAAATTTGCATGGGCTAAACCAGCTGATCTATTATACTTTAATAGCACCTTAAATTACTCTAAGAATAAACTGGTACCAGGAGTGGGGTCCTGCAGTAGTATATACTTACTACAATAAATCCAGATGAAAGATGATAGTGTTATTGGGGTAACAAATGAGAAATGGTTAATATTTAGTTTTATTTGAAAATAGCTGTGGTTGCATTTGCTAAATGGAGAAGAATATGAAAGAAAAGGAGAACCCTGGATGATTCCAAGATATTTCACCCGGCAGCTACAAGAATGAAATTATTGCCAAATCAAATGAGTACAGAAAGATATGGTGGAAACCTCAGGACACATAAGGTTTAAAATGTCTGCTGGGCATTTTAAATGTGTGAAGATGCCCAGATGTATGTGCCTTGTGTTGTGAGTAGAGATTAAAGCTGGATACAGAGTTGTCATATCACCAGCACTTAGATGGTACTTAAAAAACAGGAGGTTAAATAGCACAGAAATAAGAATGAGACACCTCAATATTTGGAAGCCAAGAAGAAAAGAAAAAACACAAAAAGAGAAAAGGAGGAGATAAGCTAGTTATGTGTAATGTTCTAGAAGCCAAGAGAAGAAAGTGATTCACAAATCAGCTGTAGCTGATACTGCGGAGACCTACTAGCCCTGTTTCATCACTGGTGATCTTACCAAACAACTAAAGACAGGTTCACAAAGATATCTAAGAACCCCAGTAATCCAGCTCTCAGGAAGAAAAAGAGGATGAGAGCTCTACAGCAGCGTCGGCTACACAGGGACAGCATGGTGGCTTGAATAGGCTTGGCCCAGGGAGTGGCACTGTTAGGGGATGTGGCCTTGTTGGAGTAGGTGTGTCCTTGATGGAGGAAGTGTGTCATTGTGGGGGTGGGCTTTGAGAGACCCTCCTCCTAGTGCCTGGAAGTCAGTCTCTTCCTGTCTGCCTTTAGATGAAGATGCAGAGCTCTCAGCTCCCCCAGCCCCACATCTGCCTGGACGCTGCCATGTTCCCACCTTGGACTAAACCTTGGGCTGGAGAGACCGCTCAGCATTAAGAGCACTGACTGCTCTTCCAAAGGTCCTGAGTTCAAATCCCAGCAACCACATGGTGGCACACAACCATTCATAATGAGATCTGACACCTTATTCTGATCTGTCTTAAGACAGCTACAGTGTACTTATTTATAATAATAAGTCTTTGGGCCTGAGTGAACAAGGTTAACCGGAGCGAGCAGGGGCAACCTGAGCTCGCAGAGGTCCTAAATTCAATTCCCAGCAACCACATGAAGGCTAACAACCTTCACAGCTACAATGTACTCATATACATAAAATAAATAATCTTTTTAAAAAATGGACTAAACCTCTGAACCTGTAAGCCAGCCCCAATTAAATGTTATCCTTTAAAAGAGTTATCTTGGTCATGGGATCTGTTCACAGCAGTAAAACGACAGGAGCTGGGGGTATTGGTTCATTTTTAAGATGGAATACATAAAAATAGTATGAACTTCTTCACTAATAGCGATATTTAAAGCTGGCCATGGTACAGCATAACTGTAATCCTAACATTTAAGAGATGGAGGCAGAAAAATCTTCATGAGTTCTCTGTAAAAAATGCCAGTAAAACCTAAGGAGGGATATTCAAAGTAGTCTTGCTTCCTTGAATTTTTTAGCTAGCCTCTAAATACACTCTTTCTGTGGGCCTCTCTGTTGCTCTGGAGTTAAATGTCTGCTTAGGGGAAAATCTCCCAACTACACCTGCAATAAGCTTTCGCAGCCACCATCAAGGCTCTACGCTTGCATAAGGCAGCACTGTGTTTGTTGACATACTTAATAACACTCGAACTTGAGCAAGTTTCCAAGACTACCACGATATTTGAGGTCTATAATTGTTCTTTCAGCTTGAGTTTAAAGGGAAAGTCATATAAAACATTCAGAGATGACTCAAGATGCAGGCTGAGATCTGAAGCTTAGTAGAGCCACTAACAAACCGGGAAGCATTTCCAACTTTCTTACTGTAATTTCTCATCCAGGTCTAGAACTTTCTTCGTTAGTTCCTGGTTCTCCTTCATCACGGCGTGAGCAGAGACCTCTGCTCTGACTTTGGAAGCAGAAGAAGCTGCTGATTCTTCTTGGAGCTCCTGTATTCTGCCCCTCAAGGAGATGAGGAGAGATGCTTTTCTAGCACTGTTTTCTTTGTAGCTCTCCATTTCCGCCTTCAGCTCCTGACAGCAAGCTTCTTTAGAGAGCATCCTGGAGCGGAGTTCTCGAAGCTAAAGTGCAGAGAGGTTGGGAGTTGGGGGTGGGGGGGGGGACAAAGGAATTTAACCATTGGAAGTGCGTACCAAAAGAGCCAATACGGTAATTTAAAATCTCGCCATTGTATTCCTGACCTCGTCCAGTTTCGTTTTCTCTTTCTTGGATTTGAATCTGCCTTGCCAAATTGAAAATTATGCCTGAATAATTTTCCCGACTAATAATCATAGTTTATCCTTTTCAAAAGTCAGCTGGAGGCTGGGTTATAACCTCCTGAAAGAGTAATCATTGTATATAACGTGTGAGAGAACTTGAATTCAGTATCGAGTACACAGACAAAAAAATAAAATAAAAATGAACAGCATCTTAAGTTGATTTCATGCCACTTGGGAAACATTTGCGGCAGATATTACGAAACGCAATAAAATATTCTACAATAAGAACCCACTCACTCTATCAGTATTGCTGCATTTAGTACTGATTTACAGTGCTTTGGGGACCCTCCAAGCCACAGTGTTTTTCATGGCCACAACTGTTTCTCAAGCAAATCCAGATGTTCAGGGTACATGGTATTTTCCCCATTGGCCTTCTAGACCATAATTAGAGTTGGTAAAGAAAAAAACATGATATTCAGATTCCTGGTGGCTAAGGGAAATTATGCAAGCGGAAGGCTTGGACTTCTGTGGCTCCGGTAGCATCAAAATGCTAGAGGGTGTTTGCATTTGAGAATGCTGGGTCTCTTCTGTGGGACCAGTTTTGCACATTCATGGTTCTTTGGAACTGGGAATGTGCATGCATGCAGAGTCGCACATGTTACCAGTTTGTCAACTGCTAATTGCCTCACAGGCCAGGCTAGACCCCTCACAGCCCCTGCACTGGGAGCAGAAAGAATCCAGAGGGGCTCAGAAACTACAGTACACTACTGGAGCTTGGAATTTGCCCGGCCGATCAGACCCCCACACGAAATCCTTCTTACCAGCTCTGGGATACAAGCAATCCACATTAAAGACTCCCCTCAAGGCCCATGTGACTTTAACCCAAAGTTCTCAGGTCTCCCCGGGTTACACAGACTTTCTCGAAATTCTAAAAGCCAGTACAGAGTCAGAGGGACTAAGCCCACAAGAGGGTAAGTATAAACTTTGTCAATGGATTGACATCCCTTTCTTATTTCCTGTTTCACTCTATAAGAAGCTACAAAGAGTGGTGAGCGTGAACAGCGCCTCACCTCGGACTGAGCGCATTCAAATTTGACCAGCACGGCTGCAAGCTCGCTTTGAACATTTTCAGCCACATCCCGGTAGTGGTTCAGCTGTTCCCGGGTAACGGGGACTTCTGGGCGATGATCTGCAGTTTCCTGGAAGAGTTTCCCCAAAAGAAAAAGCGTTAAAAGTGTTAAACAGGCTGCCATCCTAGGCTGCACAAAGATATCTCAGCTGGAAGTTTCCTTTGAAAATGCACAGAAAGCGCGACCAAGAATGTGTGTTGTGCTCAGATCATTACAGTGTTTTTCTGTTTGTTTGTTTGTTTGCTTGCTTGTTTGTTTTTTGAGACAGGGTTTCCTCTATGTAGCCCTGGCTGTCCTGGAACTCACTCAGTAGACCAGGCTGGCCTCAAACTCAGAAATTCACCTGCCTCTGCCTCCCAAGTGCTGGGATTAAAGGTGTGCGCCACCACCGCCGCTGCAGCCAACACCACCACCACCACCACCATCACCACCACCCGGCGAGATCATTTCAGTCTTGCTCTCAAAAGTTCAAAGGGAAACAGGCTGTTCAAGAAATGTTGCACACGCTCTCGTGCGCACACACACACACTCATACATGTACATGCACATCATACACTAACACACACATGCACATACACTCATACACACACATATACTCACATGTACACTCACACATATATACTCACACACATACATACACACAAACACACATGTACACTCACACACTTACACACATATACTCACACACATTCTCTCACTCACTTACACACATACACTCACACACACACATATACTCACACACACTCATACATTTATACACACTACACACACATATACTCATACACACAGACATGCACTCACACACTGACACACTTATACATGCACATGCACACACTCGCACATACTCATACACACACACACCAAACATTTCTACCATAGAAAGATAAGTCATTTAAAAACTGGTCTTTGGAGCTTGATACCATGACCCACACCTATAATCCTAGAACTTGAGAAGCTGAGGCAGGAGATCAAGAGTGCGAGGCCAACCGGTACAACATAGTGAAATCCTGTATCTTATAAGACAAATAAATATTATAATATTATGTGAGGAAAAATAAGGTGGCTTGCTCAGTAGTAGAGCACATGAGTGATGCCCTGGGTTAGACCTCCAATAGAAGAAAGTAAAGGAAAGAAGGGAGGGAGAAAGAGAGAGAGAGAGAGAGAGAAATAGCCAGGCCCAGTTGGCTGTTAGAAACAATAGGATCAGGAATTCAAGATCAACGTGGACCACCTAGCAATTTCAAGGCTAGCCTGGGCTACATAAGACCCTATCTCAAAAGGCACAAAATAAAACAACCAAAAGAAAAAGGAGCAAGCAAGTGAGTGATTGAGTTTTGCTAGCTTAGAGGGTTTCCCTAACTAGGAAGATGGCTCTGTGGATAAAGCACTTGCCATGCAATTGTGAAGACGTGCGTTCCCTGGGACCCATACAATAGTCAGAAGTCTGTCTGTCCCAGCAGTCCTACAGTGAGATGGGAGCAGAGACAGAAGAGTCCCAGAAGTGCACGGGCCAGCCAGCCTGAGGTATGCACAGCAATGGACAACAAAGAGATCCTGTCTTATACAAGGTGGAAGGTGAGGACCAGCACCCCAGGCTGACCTTTGACCTTTGCAAGAGAGCCATGGCATGTGCACAGGGGCGCTCACCATGAGTGACATGTGTGGACACACACACACACACAAATATTAAAATAATATCTTTAAGTTTCCTCCAAAAAAAAAAGTTTCCTCCTACTTAACTCAAATACTGTCTGAATCAAATACTGCCCAGAACAAAGAGTCAGAAAAGAATTATTTTGGGGGGCTGGAGAGATGGCTCACTGACTGCTCTACCAAAGGTTCTGAGTTCAAATCCCAGCGAGCACATGGTGGCTCACAACCATCCGTAACAAGATCTGACACCCGCTTCTGGGGTGTCTGAAGACAGTTACAGTGTACTTACATGTAATAAATAAATAAATAAATATTTAAATGGCTCTTTTTAACAGCAACAGAGCAAGGTTCACTGTTCTTCCAAATACGGCAATGACAGGCTACTCTCTCGTCTCATTTCTTCACAGAGAGATCACGTGACTTGTAAAAGATTCCCTCCTTTCCTAGTGCTTCATTTTGCCATTTTTCTCAATGTCAGAATCTTTCTCAGGACACGAAAGTTACTTAAAAGAATGCGTAAGGTGAGAAACGGAATGGCTGACGTTTACAGGAAGTCCTGCCCTGCCTGGCCCACTCGGCCCAGCTTTCCTTTTGGCTTTTGTCTCTTTGTTTGTTTTTATGTGTATGGGTTTTGCCCACATGGATGCCTGTGGATCCCTGATGCCTGAAAAGACCAGAGAGGATATTGGGTTCCCTAAAGCTGGAGTTGTAGATAGTTGAGAGCTACCATGTGGGTACAAGTAATCTTTGTTGGATATTTTGTGATATCAATAAAAACAACTAAAATAGACAGACAGCTCTGTAAATTCTCCAGGCCCTATGGTCTTTACGAAAGATGTGCATGAAAAAACACTTTTTTTTTTTAGGAATATGAGAGGGTCACAGAGAGGAGAATTTCATGAACTATTCCAGTGACCTCAGAGAACTCGTCAGTAAAACCACTAATGACAGCCGGAGACGACTGGACCACCACCAACCAACCACTGTTGCTTGATATAATCATGGCCTCGAAAGTCATCACACTTTGTCCGGAACTGGACAACAAACGTTGCCAATGGCCTGTGTGTGGCAGTCCACAAGATGCCAAACAAAGCTCCAGGACACTTAGTGACAGCCAGTGTTTGCAGTCACAGCACAAGGTGGCCAAGCCCTGCTCGGGAGAGAGAACAGAAGAGGCTGAAGGGGCTCTCTTAGGGCGGGATCACACCCTGCCAGCCTCGTTTGGGATTCAGAAGTGCTCCACCAACCCTCACCACTACAGTCGCGCTTCCCCCACAAGGCCTCGAGGGGCAGAAGGGTGCCCTCAGGACAGGTTTCAACCTTAGCATACACGACCACCACCTAATAAAAATTACATTAGGAAAATAAGTTCTCCAGTGGCTAGGATTTCTGCCCACCACAAAGCACATGACATTTAGCAAATGCTGTAATTATCTTGATTTTTATCTTCTTCTAATAAAAATGCAATGTGACCCCTGAATGTAATAGTAAAAGAGTCGTGTGAAATAGTTCAGAAATAGCCCTTTGTCTTAGCAGGTCCTGATCGAATGAAGATCAGTACTAAAAGTATTATTAACATCTTCAAGTGTTCGTGGGATGCACAAGAATGAATTTTGGTTAAAACAGGACTACGGGGGACAATGTGCCCCGTGTAGCAAACTGTTGACCGTGGGGCAAGAGTACAATGGTTTGGTTTTATATCATTTGTAAAATTAAATATAAGTGTTTAAATGCTGGAAAGAAATACTGTGGACTGGAGAGATGGCTCATCGGTTAAGAGCACTGACTGCTCTTCCAAGGGTTCGATTCCCAGCAACCACATGGTGGCTCACAACCACCTGTAATGGGATCCGACGCCCTCTTCTGATGTGTCTGAAGACAACTACATACATGTAAAATGAATAATTAAAAAAAAAAAGAAAAGAAAGAAATACTGTGGTTCTTTCCATCACAAGGCTAGATTTTGTTCTCATTTTTATTATAATTTCCCATATTTTTCCGGTCCTTGATGAGAACTGTGTGTTCCTTTTATGTTCTCTGATAAGTTTTTTTTCCCTTTTATTGAACATACATTTGTTTTCTCAAGTAATATATCCTGATTACTGTTCCCCTTTCCGTCCATTCCTCCCAGTTCTTCCTGCCTCCCTGGATCCGCTCCCCTTCTGTTTCTCATTAGAAAACAACCAAGCTTCTGAGGAGTGATAAACTATAGTGAGGAAAAAAGCAAAACTAACGCATTGGAACTTGACAAGACATAAAGGAAGGAAAGAGACCAAGAGAAGGAACAAGAACCAGAGACCCGCTTGTTCGCGCACTCGGGAATCCCATAGAAACACCAAACCGGAAGCCATGGTGCATGCGCAGTGGACCTGGTGCGGACCCGTGCAGACCGGCGCAGGTCCTGTGCATGCTCCGTGCGTGCTGCCTCAGTCTCTGTGAGTTCACATGAGCTTTGCTCATGCTGACTTAGAGGGCCTTGTTTTCTTGATGTCCTCCATCCTCTGTTAAGTATTTCTTTAAGGGACAAACATAGCTAAAATTCACCAGCCCGGCTGTGCAGTCTTTCTACAGAGACCACAATTGACAAATTAATGACTGTGACAGCACAGACTTGAAAAAGGTGACAGCTGACATTCAGGAGGTTTCTTCTCATCAAGCCCTCCTAGAGCCTCCTCTCCCCCCTTTTTTAAAATCCCTCAACTTTATCTGTAAGTATTAAACAATTTTTCACTTTATTTCTTTTAAATTCTATCCACCGTGGCAAAATTAGGGCCCATCCATTTATCCTACCATGAGGACAATTGAAACCATTAGGTACCACCCGGATAGTCCATGAAGCAATTTGATATTAGTTTTAGAGAGCCAACTACAGAAGATTTGATTCTGCTACTGATACTATTATAATAATGAATGAAATTGCCTTGAGGGTGTGTCATAGCCTTCTCCAAAAAAAAAAAAAAAGAGGATTCTGAAGTTCGGAACCATAAAGCAAAAATAAGCTCACTCGTTATTTAGTACAATGTGCCCAATTATCTGACCTTGGGGCCGTGTCTGGGGCCATTCTTGCTACTACAGTGTCTAGCTATCTTAGTAGCCAATGGACAAAAATAGAAAGTAAAAAAAGAGAAGAAGAAAATCACTGCCAGTTTGGGACACACAAAAGCTCTAAAGCCCATTCCATTCTCCTCTGGGAGCCACAAGGAATCTCCACTTTGCTCCAGCACTACACCACACTGTAATTAATGGTCAACTGAATTACCTCAAGTGATTCCATTGTGGAATTATCCCCCCCCACTCTCTTCCTCTCTCCCTTGGTCTCACATTTTCTTGCTTCCTGCCTCACCTCTCTCTGTGTCCCTGTCTTTCTCTGTGTCTCTCTGTCTGTCTGTCTGTCTGTCTGTCTGTCTCTCTCTCTCTCTCTCTCTCTCTCTCTCTCTCTCTCTCTCACACACACACACACACACACACACTCACACACATACACACACTCACACACACACTCACACACTTGCACACACACTCACACACACATACACACTCACACACTCACACACATACTCACACACACTCTCACACACTCACACACACTCGCACACACTCACACACACACACACTCACACACTTGCACACACACACACACACACATACACAGGTTTCCAGAGCTGCTGTTAAACACTCCTGCGGCCCATCTTCTCCTCACCAGGAAGGTTCTTCCTGAAGTCACAACACGTGGATTGTCTTGAAAAACAAATCTTCCCCCTGACCACTCCTTCAGTCCACAGACATCTGTCTTTTTGATGTTATAATATGACATTATTATAACATTGACCTGAAATATGTTGGGCCACAATTATAGCTGTCCTGAGATGTGTGGTCCATTGGCTACAAGCTGGTCTAGCTGGTCAAAGTTTGGTGTCAGGGCTGTCCTGAGCCTCCTGCCTTTTCCCTCTGCTTGCACTTGGTCTCTGGGGCTTATTTATGCCTAGGGGGACAGTCCTGTGGGTGTAGGACTTAGGAAAGCAGCCTAAGTATCTGTACCTTAGCAGGTAGAGACAAACTTCAGAAGACGGTCCTGCATAAAGCCAGGGACTTCGAAGGTGACCACCCCATTTTACATTACCTTCTCTTGAACCACGTCGTTATTGTTCACATAAATTCTATTTCAATATACCTATTGAGACTCTTCTAGGACAGTCCTCATATGATTGCTCTGCTAAAGTCATTATGCTTTGAGTCACAGACGCAGAGGTGACAAACTCTTTAAGAATGACTCCTGGAATGTTCGATGATAAGACACCACTGTGTCCACAGATCCAGGAACTGTCCCCATTCACTCTTTACGATGACCCCGTGAGTGGGGGCTGTCCTTAAAACAGCACTTGAAACTGAGCAGAAGAAGGTCCCAAATCTTTACAAAGCAAGTAGTAATGAAGACGGGAAGTGGTAGGAAGGAAGAGGGAGCTGGGGAGAGAGAGAAGGGGAGAGAGAGGAGAGGGAGAGAGAGAGAGAGACAGAGAGACAGAGAGAGAGAGAGAGACAGAGAGACAGAGAGAGAGAGAGAGAGATTGAAACTACAGGCCTACAGCCATGGTTGGCTTTCTGTACCATATAATCAAAAAATGAATTCAAATTACACATTATGAATGAGCGTATACAATATGGCAGTCACTTCTGTGTGTGTTCTCTGCCTCCTAGCCCTTCTAGTTTCGCACAAGGTTTATGGTCTGTAATATTTATTACAACAGGATAGAGTAAACTCTTGTACACCCATAAGATGAGAATCCAGAAAGCAGTTCAAAGAACCAACGTGACCCTAACGACAACCTACAAACACTTGATCTTAAACCCACAGCTAAGTAATCTTCACCTCATTGAGGAAACTTGTCTTTGCAACAGACAGAGCCCACTACAGAAAACCACAACCAATCAAAATGCACAGCTCTGGAGCCCAGTCCCAATGGATATGTCTACAAATCACTCCCTCACCTAAGTAAGGCTCAGGGAACATTGCAGAAGAGGGGACAGGAAGAGTATAAGAACCAAAGGACCAGGGAGTTTGCTGTAGACTGCGTCTCCTAGTAACATCAGAAGCCACACCCATAAAGTCTCACCAACATGACACCAAAATGTGAGCTGAACAGCACCAATGAATATGCCAACTGCTTGGGGAAGACCCTATGAGGCCTCCATCCTACACAAAGAACTATAGGCAACTGAGGACAGTTGGGAGCAGGAGAGGTGTTCTTCCCCAGAAAAGAGCACACCAATCTGTTGTCTAACGCCAAACGGTCAGCCCTGAACAATGTTATCATCATAGTTGTGATGGTTTGCATATGTTCGGCCCAGGGCGTGGCACTATTAGAAGGTGTGGTCCTATGGGAGTAGGTGTGGTCTTGTTGGAGGGGGTTTGTCACTGTGGATGTGGGATATAAGTCCCTCAGCCTAGGGCTAGAGAGATGGCTCAGTGGTTAGGAGCACTGACTGACTGCTCTTCTGAAGGTCCTGAGTTCAAATCCCAGCACCCAAGGGTAGCTCACAACCATCCATAATGAGATTTGACACCGTCTTCTGGAGTGTCTGAAGACAGCTACAGTGTACTTACATTAAATAAATAAATAAATCTTTAAAAAAAAAAAGGACCCTCATCCTAGCTGCCTAGAAACTAGTATTCTGCTAGCAGCCTTCAGATGAAGATGTAGAGCTCTCAGCTCCTCCTGCACCATGCCTGCCTGGATGTTGTCATGTTCCTGACTTAATGATAATGGACTGAACCTCTGAACCTGTAAGCCTGCCCCAATTAAATGTTGTCCTTTATAAGACTTGCCTTGGTCATGGTGTCTGTTCACATCAGTAAAACCCTAACTAAGACAATATTATAATCTCAAAAATAAAATTAAAAAAAAATCAAACCGAATTTCCAAGGTAAAAAAAGATACGGAGCTCTCAAAAGCATACTGTTTTAAAGTGAATTAGAGAACAAAGCTAACAGTATTGTACCACTTATGTCTTCCAAGACTTATTTATTTCTTATTTTATGTATATGGGTGTTTTGGCTGCATGTATGTCTGTGTACCATGTACAGCCCCTGGACGCCAAAAGAGAACATTGGGTCCCTTGGAACTGAAGTTACAAATGGTCGTGAGCTGCCATGTGGGTGCTGGGAATTCAACCCAGCATCTCTGGAAGGGCAGCCAGCCGAACTATCTCTCCAGCCCATTTAGTTTTAAAGTTCATGCTAAACAGGATAATAACTTTTCGCTAGGTACAAATGTGCAAGCAAAGTATTTTTAGCAGTTTGAAAGACATCCACTAGACACTTTTTAATTATTAATGACTGCTACAGAATGGAGGAAAATGGTCAAGAATAGAAATGATTTTCAAAGGGAACAGTAGCAACATTTGGTAACGTCCAAGGGTCAGAGAAGAACGTAAATAACTTTTATCTCTTTGTCTACCAAAACGCAGCCCAACACCCAGTGGTGTACACGATTTATACTCTTACCGATCTGTTTCAAATAGACTTAACTATTTTTTAAAGGTTTATTTATTATTTATTACATGTAAGTACACTGTAGCTGTCTTCAGACACACCAGAAGAGGGCGTCAGATCTCATTATGAATGGTTGTGAGCCACCATGTGGTTGCTGGGATTTGAACTCAGGACCTTCGGAAGAGCAGTCAGTGTTCTTAACCGCTGGAGTCATCTCTCCAGTCTAGATTTAACTATTTTTAAGGTGATGAACTTTTATACTAAATGTCTTAGGGAAGAGAAAGCTGAAAGCATGCTTAGTTTAAGTGACTAAGTTCCCAGTTATCATGTACCAGCCTCCACAGACTCTAGACTTGCAGAACTTGCATGTTTTGTTATTCTTCTGCGTGTGTGTGTGTGTGTGTGTGTGTGTGTGTGTGTGTGTGTGTGGAGACCAGTGGGGTCTATGTCATGTGTCTTCCTTACTCAATCTCTACTATTGTTTTGGGCACAGGTCTCTCCTTAAATCAGAAACACCAATTTGCCTAGGCTGTCTGGAACCTGTAGAGCTCTCCCAGTCCTGGGGTTACAGACACAAACCTTGGTACCTCTTTGTTTTTGTTTTTGTTTTTTTTTTAACATGGGTGTGAGGTCCAAACTTGGGTGTTCATCTTTATGCAACCAGCATTTGTGTAACACCCGGTGTCTATCTTCTTGGTCTGGGGGTTGGGCTGGGTTTTGCTTTGTTTTCTTGGCTTTTGAAGTTCTCTTGAGACAATGGGCTCCTGTTTCAAGCCCGCTGGGTAGCAGAAAATGGCCTTGAACTCTATCCTCCTCCTCTCTTCCTCCTCTCCTCCCCTACCCACACACACCCACATCTCCCCACCCCGGCTTCTTTGCAAGCCCTTGCCGGCTAGAGTGCACAAAGGCAGAGGAGAGGGAGGGCAACGGAGTTTATGGAGCGCATTTGTGGAGCAAAGACAGTTTGGATGACTTCTGAGGCTGGAAACTCACAGCTAAGAGATGAAACAAAAATAATCTGATAGCCAAAATATGAGAGTCCTAGAGGCTCAAAATGGTAATTCAGTGCTTTTTTTTTCCCTAACCATAAAAAGTCTCCAGTGAACAAAGGACAGACCAGACAAGGGGAAAAACAACTTCCTAAATAACATGTGGTTTACTAAACCCCAGTTTTCTCTTCCAAATAAGCCCTTAGCACTGCCCAAAGAAACCACTTTATAACATCGTTGCCTTGTGTTTTCCGGCAATGCTTCTTCTGTTAGAAGAAATCTATGGCTTCCAAGACACACCCTCTCCTGGCAGGGACAAACCCCCCTTGGGGACAAATTGGGAATCCAGGAGAATGTGGAAACAGTAGGAACATGTAAGCAAACAGCCAAATAATTTTTAAACCTTCCTATAAGAATCCATGCAGATCTAGGATCGTTGGCATTCTGGAATTGTACTTATGGACGGTGGTGCCTGACCATCTGAGTTCAATCCCAGGATCCCACACAGAGAAAGAACCAACCCCCAAATGTGGGCATACACACACACACACACACACACACAATATGTAATAAAAATTTAAATAGTACTTAAATAATACATGGTAAAGGAGAAGGTTCACAATAAAGTGTTTAGTTATTTTTATAGTTTATTCCGGAATGAGTCAAATTAAAGATGGCTGTCAAGCTCCCTCTGGGACTGTACTTAGCAACTGTCATGATGTAGCCAGCGAGTGACAAGTGTCCTGAGCACACTCTTTAGGGCAGTGGCGGTAGATTTCAGTTTAGGGAGGACACACATGCTTCTGAAAGGCGGGTCCAACTTACAGAAGACTTCACCTGCCTCCTCCCAGGACGCACATCCTTCTCCCTACAGGCTCCAGGAAAGAGAGAGGAGAGGCAGTTGTGGATTCAAAGCAGGTGGCAGAGGCTATCCTCCTTAGTTTTTATTGTCCACTTGGCATAACCTAGAACCATATGGAAAGAGGGAGCGCCCAGATTCGATAGCCTGCCGCCAAGTCTGTGGGGAGTTGTATTCATTGTGTGTTGATGTGGGAAGGTCCAGCCTGCTGTAGGTTTGGGGGTCAGAGGTTTATAAGAAAGCTGACTTCTGAGCATGTTAATAGGAAACAAAGACAGGCGGGTCTCTGTGCGTTTGAGGCCAGCCTGGACTGCATAGTGAGTTCAGGCCAGTTGGGGGGGGGAGATGTGCTATCAACCGAGCTACATTCCAGCTCGGTTTCCAAGATTCAAGTCATTTGGCGTGTATTCCTTCTCGCTTAACACAGCTTCCTACTGAGAAAGCAAGATGTGTCTGTCCTGTTAGACACATGTCGGGGCCTCCCTGACCTGGCACCAATTCCCCAGGCTCTCAGACACCTGACCTGAAGCACTTCAACACCAGGACTCAAGCGGCTCTAACAAAACTTCATCCGGAAGTGAACCCTAACACAATAGGAAGACTTCCTGGGCTCCTCCCTCTGTCTCTCTTCGTGCTTCTCCTTCTGGGAAGCTCCTCTCCCTTCCTCCCTATCTCAGTCTCTGGCTTGTGGCTATGATAAAATTCCCTGACAAAAGCAACATCCCCCCCCACACACACACACACACACACTTGGAGACAGAGTTTCTCTGTGCAGCCCTGGCTGTTCTAGAACTCAGTCTGTAAAGCAGGCTGGCCTCGAACTCAGAGATTCACCTGTCTCTGCCTCCCAAGTGCTGGGATTAAAGGTGTGCACCACCACTGCCTAACTGACAAAAGCAACTTTTAAAAGGAAGAGTAGGGTGGAAAGATAACTCCTCCGCAGTTAGACTATGGATAGCCTTGCAGAGAAGCCAAGTTGATCGATCTCCCAGCACCCATATGGCAGCTCTAAACCATCTGTAACTCCAGTTCCAGGGCATCTGACACTTCCTTCTGGTCTCTGTAGGCCCCAGGCATGCATGCATGTGATACACATACATGCATACAGGCAAAGATGCATTGCACAGAAAGAAAGAAAGAAAGAAAGAAAGAAAGAAAGAAAGAAAGAAAGAAAGAAAGAAAGAAAGAAAGAAAGAAAGAAAGAAAGAAAGAGGGGGGGAGAGAGAGAAAGATGTGTGTGTGTGGATGGATAGATAGATAGATAGATAGATAGATAGATAGATAGATAGATAGATAGATAGTGTCTTAGGATTTTATTACTGTGAAGAGACACCATGACCAAGGCAACTCTTATAAGGAACAACATTTAATTGGAGCTCGCTTACAGTTTCAGAGGTTCTGTTATTATCATGGTGGGAAGCATGGCAGCATCCAGGCAGACAATGGTGCTGGAGAAAGAAGGAGCTGAGAGTTCTGCATCTCGGTCTGATTGCAGCCAAGGGACACTGTCTCTTCTGCATTGGGTAGAGCTTGAGCACAGGGCCTCAAAGTCTACCCCTTCAGTGACACACTTCTTCCAACAAGACCACACCTGCTTCAACAAGAACACACCTCCTAAGAGTGTCACTTCCTATGGGCCACACGTTCAAAAACACATGAGTCTGGGGGTGGGGGGGTGCAAACCTATTTAAACCACCACAGGCAGGCAGGTAGACAGACGGACAGACAGACAGACAGACAGACAGACAAGTATTTGTTCCAAGAACAAGAGTAAAGTTGGACTGGACATATAAAAACTACAAACTATCCCAATGGGAGGAACAACAATATGAACCAACCAGTACCCCCAGAACTCCCAGGAACTAAACTACCAACCAAGGAGTACACATGGAGGGATCCATGGCTCCAGTCACATATGCAGCAGAGGATGGCCTTGTTGGACATCAAAGGGAGGAGAGGCCCTTGGTCCTGAGAAGGCTCGATGCCCCAGTGTAGGGGAATGCTGGGACAGGGAAGCGGGAGAGGGGGAGAGGTAAGCAGGGGGTAGGGGGTGGGGGGGAATGGGATGGGGTTATTTCAGAGAAGAAGCTGGGAAAGGGGATAACATTTGAAATGTAAATAAAGAAAATATCTAATTAAAATAAAATAAGCCACAAACTATCATTATACTGACTTTCTCACTCAGCCCGTACAATAATCTCACAAGACAGGAGCAGCCTGGTCTTGACCAAGCGCCCACAGGAAGTGCCCCATGGAGCCTGCTTACAAGCACACAAGCTCATCCAATCCTTAAACCCATGATTTTACCCTGGGATCTACAAATAATTTTGCTCATATCGTGCAAATGTGTTTGCATAAAGTCCACTCCTGTGCATATCTGATATATTGCTAAGACACACAAAAATATGAATTAAGATAATATTTTTAAAATCTATTTTCTTCCTGAACCTTCCACAAATCATTTTCTTTACCCTCCTGTGCCTTTTGGAGAATCCAAGCCTCGCCCACAATATTTTTTGACTACATCATCTAATAAACTCGATTAGTACTTATAGCAACCAAGTGTTAAATACTGAAACAGAGCCCATATAAAGCACAATTCAACACAGCGCTCTTTAATCCTGGAGTGACCTTGTAATGCTAATGATGTTATTCACTCTGTGTAAGAAGGAATCAAAGCTCTAGGAGGACACAGAGCCTGCTCCTCCCCTCCCTCAATCCTAACTCCTCCCCTCCCTCAATCCTAACTCCTCCCCTCCCTCAATCCTAACTCCCCCAAGCTCCTTCTGCTTCAGCCTCCAAGGCTCTACAGCCACTAAATCGGCTTCCTCTGACCCTTTGGAATAAATTAAGTTCTTTTTTCTTTTTAAAGATTTATTTATTATTATATATAAGTACACTGTAGCTGTCTTCAGACCCACCAGAAGAGGGCGTCAGATCTCATTACAAATGGTTGTGAGCCACCATGTGGTTGCCGGAATTTGAACTCAGGACCTCTGGAAGAGCCGGCAAGTGCTCTTAACTGCTGAGTCATCTCAACCAGCCCATTGTGTTAATCCTTCACATGGTTCTAACTTTTATCCTATGTGTCATCACCACTGTGGCTATTACTTACCTGAATGACTGAATGAATGCACTATCCATTTCCCCTGACAGACTATTAGGCAGGAGAATGTCTGTTTTGTTCAACACTATTTTTCCAGTGACTAGCTATCAGCAAATGTGTGTGGAATGAATGAATGAATAAATGAATGAATGAATGGATGAATGATCCATCCAGAATGCAAACCAAGATTGTTTGACTCCAAAACCCATGTTCTTAATTGTTATGTTGCTATCCTAGACCTGTCTTTTCAAAAGTTTAAAATGATCTGTTTTCATAAATTGAATTTAGAGCCAATCCCTCCTATTACTATTCTATGAATCTGGCTGTTGTAGTTACAGATGGCACCCTATAGAATGTTAAGGGCAAGGAATCAATGTAACTTTAACTCATAAATCTCTTCCCAGCTACTGTCTAAAAGATGAATTGGGTGGTTTTTTTTTTCTGCAAGTTCAGAAATTTACAGGTTGGATCTGGTGGATTTAGAAATGTATATTTTGACTGGATATAAAGTTCGAGAAAGCTAAGGAAAATTCAGTCCATATTAATAAGATAATTTCTCAACTGGACTCAAAGTAAGTCACAGGAAAATTAATTGACTTTGGGGCCTGTTTTCAACAAGTTGTGTTTGCATTTAAATTGGATTTCTCTCCACAGGAGGCTTTCAGTGTCTCTGTCGGATAGCCTTATCTGGCATCAATGGGAAGGGAAGCCCTTGGTCCTGTGGAGGCCCCAGCTTAAGGGAATGAATGCTAGGGCGGTGAGGTGGGTGGGTGGGTGGGGGAGCACCTTCATAGAAGTGGGGGGTGGGGAGGCGGGGTGGGGGATAGGGTCTTACGGAGGGTAAACAGGGAAAGGGAATACATTTGAAATGTAAATAAATAAAATAACCAATAAAAAATTCTTTTTTAAAAAAGTGTCTCTGTCACTCTGCCTAAGTGGAATGGAAGCAGCAGAAAGCCCTGTTGACAGCTAGCTAGGAGGAAACTGTACCTTGGCTCTCCATCTTCTCAAGATAAACTAAAGGAGTGACTTGGAGAAGACTCAAAGGACTACTGAGTGCAAGTGTGGGCCTGGACTGCGTTGCAGGGTGAACCCTCAAAGGCCAGGGGAGAGCCAAGAACTCAGGCCACAGTGGTGCTCACTGGGAGAAAAGAGTTGGGGTCAGGAGGTCACGAAAGAGGGTCCAGCCTGGTGCTGGTCCCCTAATCCTCAGCATCACACCGACATATTCAATCATACCAACATATTCACAATCATCTTTACCACACGAAATTGGTCTAGGGGAGGAAGGGAACACAACAGGGTGTGTTTCTTTGCACAGGGAAAGAGGTATATTTCTACTCCAGCTAATGTCTCCTGGTAATAAATGGAGTTGCGGGCCATAAGTTTTATTTTTCCCCATCTAAATGGCATCATCTCTAAAGTGTGTGCTCACTGGATTTATCCTCCCTGTACTTTCAGCTCTTGCCACGGACTTGTCCATCATGTGCTCACCAGCTAAAGAAAATTAGGTGAGGAAAAGGAGTCAGAGAAACCATTGCTCACAGTCCTACAAGTGAGAGCCCCAGGAATCTATTCCTAGGAGTAAACAGCTTTAGCTTCTCTGAGACCCAATTTTATTATGTGTGAGTGTGTGTGTGTGTGTGTGTGTGTGTGTGTGTGTGTGTGTGTGTGTGTGTGTGTATGCATATATATGTATCACTCATGGCCAAATGTTCTCATAATTGTCGATTGAGTCTAAAATATTCTCAGGTTCACTGGATTATTCTTGCACGTTTTCTTTGTATTTAAGTAAAACCAAAACCAAAACCAAAAAAAAAAAAAATCCCGCACCAATATGTGCCAATAACCAAATGAGTTTACAGAGTAGAAAGGACTGTTTCTGGCAGTCGAGTTTTCAGTTCAGTTCAATTAAGTAAAATGATTAGTAATAACTGAAGTCTATGCAGGGAGGAATATATATATGTGTGTGTGTGCGTGTGTGTGTGTGTGTGTGTGTGTGTGTATCGATATATATATGTATATATGTATGTATATTTTATGAGGAATGATTCTGCAGTTAAAGACACTGTCCATAATGTCACCGAAGGCCTTCGTCCTGAATTGGATCTGCTGGGTGGAGGACCCCAAGTATGTGAGTAAGGGTTCTAACTTCAGCAAAGGCTGAAGTCAACCCAGCATTACTCTGACAAAATACCAGAACCTGGAACAACAAAGGACAGTTGCTGTTCACAATTCAAAAGGCTGAGAACCCGAGACCAAGGTCGTTCTTGGTGACAGCGCTCTCCATGGCTTCTACAGGACCCTATCCCTGTGTTCTCACATGACAAGACAGAACTGGGGTGTCTTTCTTCCCTTTACCCGCCCCCACACTCCAGTCTGCGAAAGCCCTGCATCACTGGGTTTACTCCACCGTGTTTATCCCTCTGGATCCTTACATGAATTGATGCATCGATGTTCACAATGCTTGTCATCTCCCTGTCTAGACTTCAGTTATTACTAATTATTTTACTTAACTGAACTGTAAACTCAACTACCAGAAACAGTCCTTTCTACTCTGTAAACTCATTTGGTTATTGGCACATATTGGTGAGGGATTTTTTTTTGGGGGGGGGGTTGGTTTTGGTTTTGGCTTTACTTAAATACAAAGAAAACTTGCAAGAATGATCCAGTGAACCTGAGAATATTTTAGACTCAATTGACAATTATGAGAGCATTTGGCCAAATTTAATTTACCTCTTTGTGTGTGAATTATGATTCTGATTGCTGAGTCTCTTTTGAGCCATTTGCACACACTATGACGAGTTACCTCCAAGTCCTTCAGCAGACCTTCCCAAGAAGGTTCATTTTCACGTAATTGTCAAATTTGAGGCATTGATCAAGGCTGCAGAATTATTCACCAATTATCCCAGCAATGTTTCCTCAGAGCAACAGTGGATGCGTGGCATGTGGTTGTCAAGTAGCTTTTCTCCAGTCTGCCTTTGTCTTTCATATCACCAGGAATGGGATAAGCTGGGAGTAAGGGGAGTTGACAACATAGCACCTCCATGAACCTGTCAGTCACGGAGAGAGGTTGGACATCTACAAACTGATAAACATCAGCGAACAAACCACTTTTGTTTTTGTTATTGTTGATCAATAGCTCTTGCCCTTTGAAACTGATGCCGAGGTTACAGTATGCTGACCTTTCTGTGCCAAGAGCCACACTTTGGGAAAACAATTTTCTGTTTGCGGGTTTTTGTTGCTGGTGGTGCTGGGTTTTTGTTTGTTTGTGTTTTTTGATAGATTTGTCAAGATGCCTGAGTTGTCTTCAAATCATAACAATCCTCTTGCTTCAGCCTCCCAAGTTCTTAGATTGCTGGCTGGAAATTCAGAACGTCTTGCTCAAATTACTCTCGAATAAATACATCTCTCTCTTTCCCATCAACAAACCTGCTGTTTCTAGGAAAGCTCCTTCCAGATTACCCAAGATTCAGCCCATTGCTTTCTCCCTAGAACCCCCCAACCCCACCTTCTTACCCTAGCCTAGAGGGCCTTGCCCTTCACTCTGTGAGTATCCAGCTTATGATCCTGGATGATTTTCTTTTCAACACCTTTATCACTTTCTGAAATGATGTTTTGTATTGCTTAGGGGTTTTTTTGTTGTTGTTGTTGTTTGATTTGGTTTGGTTTGGTTGGTTGGTTGGTTGGTTGGTTGGTTGGTTGGTTGGTTTTTCGAGACAGGGTTTCTCTGTATAGCCCTGGCTGTCCTGGAACTCACTTTATAGACCAGGCTGGCCTCGAACTCAGAAATCTGCCTGCCTCTGCCTCCCAAGTGCTGGGATTAAAGGCATGCACCACCACTGCCCGGCTGTATTGCTTAGTTTTTAATAACCCATTTTCTCTTACTCAAATATAACTTTTATGAGAGGGGGACTTAAAACAGACCCTACAGCTGCCGCAAGAAAGGGACTCTGTGATTGCGGTATGTAACAGAGTGCCTGAGACTTGCCCTGTGACTGGCTAATCCAACAACTCACTTGCAGAAACTTGAAGCTCCCTCTTCCACCTAAATTCTCACTTTTGCTAATCCAGATATTTGGTTTCAACATCAAGCCTTCCTTTCAGAAATCCTACCATCTGTCTCTTTGACCTCAAATCAAAGAGATCTATAGAAAGATCATAATTATCCTCCAGTCTTAAAAGTCTTGCCTTTGACGCTGACACTGAGGTTACCATACGTTGGCCTTCCTCTACCATACGTTGACCTTCCTCTGCCAAAAGCCATGTTTCTTAAAATGAATATCCATGGGGAAGGTTTGAGAAGAAAAATATGAGGGAGCATTCAATGAGAAGAAAATCATACATAATTCAGATATATATATATCTTATGAAACTAATACCTTCCCAACTGCCCTAAAGGAGAGTTTATTTGGATATGTATTTATTCGATTTGATGTCATAAGTGATCTTTAGTTATTCAAACTAGATAGATAGATAGATAGATAGATAGATAGATAGATAGATAGACAGACAGACAGAGATAGACAGACAGGTTGCTACTGAAGCTATAGCCACCAACTGGGCTGGCATATCAGGAACAGAATGAGGAATTCACTTCTGCAGGGCCTTTAAACTTCCCTGTTCTTAAATCTAAGCCACCAAAACACTAATTTCAAAGGGGAAAATAAACTAGAAGCAAAACAAAGAATGAACAACAGAACTTTGAGTCAAAGAACTTGGCATAAATAATCCCTTGTGTGGCCAGGTTACTCCCTTGTGCAATTAAAAAAAAAATTAAGTTGTACTTGAACACGGAAATAAGTAAGTCCCTATAAATTCATCCTCTTAGATCAAGTACAAACCAAGACGCAGTCAGTGCTGTTCGAAACGCCTCCACCTTCTATTTGCTAACACAAATAGACAAAGACAGTATCTCTAAAGTATAGTATGGAGAAAATGATTCTCTCTTTGTTGTCCAATGTGTCCTTCCCATTCTTTGAAGGTGTTATCTCGCACTACATTCTTAAGCCAGGTGGTCAGAGAATAGGTACCAAGAGAAGACAATCATTACAACAAAAATCTCAAAGTCAAATGTGTAAATGAATAAACCTACGCCATTTGTTCCTATACCCTTTGGGTATTTTATTCTAAAATGACTTAAAGTAGCTGAAGAGTTGCAATATCCGAACAAAGACTTTCTGATCAAAGTCACCTTCCCCAGCCTCCCCTGTGAACAAGCTGTACTAGGGAAGCATAGTTATCAAAACTAAGAACTTAGATTGTTACAATGTTACTGCTCCATTGGCCTTGTTCTAGTTTCATCTGTTTTGGGTTTGTTTGTTTGTTTTTGGGGGGGTAGGGTGTTGGTTGGTTTTGTTTGGATTTGGGGGGGGAGGAGTTGTGTGTGCTTGTTTGTTTGTTGCTAATAGTTTCTTTTCTGACCAGGAGTCAGTGCAGGCTCCCATACTCCCACACTTTCATTTGCATGTTCCCTCAGTCTTCCCCTAGGGCCTTTTATGATTTTAGAAGGGTACTGGCCAGAATTTTATAAAATTCCTTTAAAGGCAGCCTATCTAATGTTCTCAAATGATTTGATTGTTTTCCTTTGTTCGTAATAGTATAAAGATCTCATCTTTCAGTCCCTACCAATAAAGTACTTCTAGGCTTAGGTCTAATAATTTCATAGTCAACACACACACACACACACACACACACACACACACTTACTTTAGGTAAAGAAAAAAAATCTTAATAAGTGTTAGCATTCTGTCTAAGCTCCGCCCCACAGTTACCTGGCAACAGCCAGGTGTGCCTAACTCAATATAAAAAGGGGATGCTCGCCCCCTGCGCTCTCTGGCCCCCTCTCTCTCTCTTTCTCTCTCTCTCTCTCTCTCTCTCTTGCTCTTGCCTTCTTGCTCCTGCTCTGTCCCCTCGGCCCTTCCCCCCTCTCTCCCCTTCCCCCCTCTCTCCCCTCCCCACTACCTCTCCATGTGCTCATGGCCGGCCTCTACTCCTCTACTTATCTGCTCTCTCTCTTTGCCTTTCTCTGTCTCTACCACCCTCTCAACTCCCCTCCCCATGCCCTGAATAAACTCTATTCTATGCTATACCTTTCTGTGGCTGAGCACTCAGGGGGAAAGGCCTCAGCATGGGCCGTCGAAGGCGCTCCTTTTCCCCATACCTGTCTACACATCCACCAAACATATTCCTCCTCTATCATCTTATAAAACACAACAATAAATATCTCATAGGTGTCGCAACGCAGCAATAAAACTTTGAAGTGACGCAACAGCACAGATCAGAAAGAATCACGTTGTCAAGACCGACAGCAATCCACATGAGTAAAGATACCAAAGCCTCGAATTATTGTTTGGGGCTTTGGTTTCCTTTGCACGTTGAGAACTTTATATATGTACGTAAACTCTTTCCATCAAATCCATCTCTCCTCTCCAATCCCACTCCAAGCCTCCTACTACTTTGTACATTTTTATCCTCACAATAACATAACTAAATTTGAATTTTAGCCCTTTAACAACACTTCTACTAACTGTTTGACTAGTTGATCTACCAGATGCGTCCTGAGGTATGAGGAAAGTTTCTCTGGAGACAATGAGATGCCTCGGGGGGTTAAGGCATCCTGCAAAGCAGTGATTTCCGTCTCTCAGACACCCAAGGTGAAAGGTAAGAACCATGGACAAGTTATCCTCAGGCCTCCACAATCCTCTCTCTCTCTCTCTCTCTCTCTCTCTCTCTCTCTCTCTCTCTCTCTCACACACACACACACACACACACACACACACACACACACTCACACACACACACACTAAATAAATGTTTAATTTCAAAAGAAAAGAAATGTGCTACGTCACACGTGGATTTGTCTGTTTATCCTAACAGATCTTACCACTACCAGGTTTTCTTGTCTTTGGGTGCTATATTACTTCCTGCACACCCATTAGAACTGTTACACTTTCCTGGTGAATGGAATTCATTTTAGGACATCCCTTTCTTTTTTATCATCACCTCTAGTGATGTCTTTTTGCCTTTACAAATTCTGAATCATGGTAACACAGTAACTAGCTTTGTTTGAGTTCTTATGTGCCTGGGTCCTTTGTAACAGTAACCAGCGCTCTTAACCACTGAGTCATCTCTCCAGCCCTTGTCATGCACAGAGGAAAGAGACTCGCTCCCTTTCTTAATAGTAGCTCAAACTGGAGTCATAATGTCCATTCAGAGCCTGTAAACTTGTGAAGACAGCAACTCTATAAGATAGCCTGAAAGTTACCCTCAGTTTGAGGCACTGACAAGAATTTAAAACACTTTTCACTAAATCCCTACTTTATAGCTTCTGCTGATTGTTGGTGCTGCTCCATCCATCCTTGGGTAGCGATTCATCCAGTGTTATTGCTGTAGGTGCACCGGAACTCGGGGTTCCAAAGCATGGCGCGCGCCTCCCTGTCTGAGAAGCTCTGGTCCCGTTCTAACACTGCTCGAGGCTCTCACATTTTCTAAACTCGTGAAGCTCTCCCAATGACTTGATTTTGGTTAATTCGACTGAGAAAATCTTAGCATGAAATCTGCCTCCTGAGGAGACATGGGGGGAAAGAGACAGCCTTTTACAAGGTCCTGGTTGCTTTGACCATGAACTCAAACTCTCCAGGAAAGGCAGGAACTTGTCCCTTTTTCTACCTTTGGTCTCACTCCTAGAGTCTCAAAAAAAAAAAAATTGTGGTGGCGGCAAACGGGACAGAACAGTAGGAGCTCTGGTGGGTAATTTTAATCAGTATCCTAGCAGGCACTTGGTCTCCTGTTGACGACACTGTTTGGCGAGGCTACCGAACCTTTAGGAAATGGAGCCTTGATGGAAGAAACACGTCACTGGGGCAGGCTTTGAGAATGTATAGCTTGGCCTCCCTGGAAGTTTGCTCTTTCCACTTTCTGTGTGAGGTTGAAGATGTGATCTCTCCGTTTCTGGCTCCAGCTGCCTGCTACAATGTTTCTCCTACAATATGGACTCTCCCTCTGGAACCAAAAACCCAAGTAAACTCTTCCTTCCATAAGCCCTTTTTTGGTCATTATATTTTGACCACAGCAACAAAAAAAAAACAAAAACAAAAAAACCACAAATTCTAATGGTAATAGATGCTGGCATTTCTGTTTCTATCCTTCTCAATAAAATGTTTCTTCCAAGCCAGTTCAAATATCAAATATGGCAAAAATTGTCCTTTATGTAGGTAGAGGCTTAGCCTAAAAAATAATTTCACAATGATTACAATTATTTATTAAATAAATACCCTATGTGCATGAATGTTTTTCAAGATGTCTTAGTTATGGTTTCTTTTGCCCTGAAGAGACACCATGACCATGGCAACTCTTATAAAGGAAAATATTGAACTGGGCCTGGCTTCAGAGGTTTAATTCGTCATCATCAAGGCAGGCAGCACACGGGCAGACATGGTGTTGGAGGAGGAGCCGAAAACTCTACGCCTGGATCAGCAGGAAACAGGAGACTGTGAGCCACAGTGGGTGTAGCTTGAGCACAGGAGACATCAAAGCCTGATCCCTCGGTGACACACTTTCTACAACAAGGCCATACCTATTCCAACAACTCTCTATGGGCCAAGCTTCAAATGCATGAATCTGGTGGGGTGGGGCATTCCTATTCAAACCACCACACCAGGTCTACTGCATTTTGGTGAATTCCCTTATTCTTCCAAGAATATAATTTGGAGGCAGGGTCTGTGACTTACTTTGAAGGGGCTCACTAAAGATATGCAGATAACAATCACATGCTCCTATATGACTCAACCATCTTAATTCACAGAGAACAGAGACTCCATTAGGATAAAATGTAATACCAAATATAAAATTATCAGGGAATAAAACTAGACTTATTTACATATCACGGTACTTACTGGTTTTCCCACAAATATGTGAAGAAGCAGAGAAACCTAAAATTGTAGGAGGTGGAGACAGTCAAGTATGCTGGAAAACTGAATTCTCATTGCATGTTGCAGAATCCGATCTGTGTTTTAAATCTAATTTTGTCAAGAGGATATATATGGCCGGGCAGTGGCGGCGTATGCCTTTAATCCCAGCACTTAGGAGACAGAGACAGGCAGATTTCTAAGTTCGAGGCCAGCCTGGTCTACAGAGTGAGTTCCAGGACAGCCAGGGCTACACAGAGAAACCCTGTCTCGGAAAAACAAAAAAAAAAAAAAAAAGAGGATATATATGGTGGTATGCCCTGAGGACCCTTCCCAGATTAGAGAGGCAGTACGTGTATACACACACACACAACACACACACACACACACACACACACACACACACACGGGGGGGGGGGTCGGTACGGATCCCTGAAGAAGACTCAGGACAGGTCCAGAATATTCTCCTACTTCCGTGTGACTCCTGTAAGTCCCCCAATGCCAAGTATGATGTAAGAGTAATAAGTAAACTTACTGTCTGGGCACCTGTAAGCAGTGTACAGGCTGTAGGCCTTGAGAGGCCCAGCGCTAATCCTGCCACCTCTAGGTTAGAAAGACACTGCTCTAATGAAAATTCAGTTCAGTGAAGCAATCCTTTTGTTCCCTGGGGATAGGGCAGAGGAGGAACCGCCAGAGAGGCTGATCTGTGGAATTCAGCCAATTTCAGTGGTCAGAGAGGCCGTGCGTGTGGCACCACCTCAAGACCTGCCATTTCTGACCACTGCCCCTGTGGGAACTGAGCTGCCCCCATCCCACCCAGGACACTATGCAAGCAGAAGATGCGCGCGCCCCTCCCGGGCAGCGGCTGGGGGAACTCTACCTCTGGCGGAGAGGAGTGGCGGGGGCATTCCCGACTCCCGGAGCCCGAGGAGCTGCTGTGGCTCATGCTGGCTGGGCCTGGAGATGCTGCTGCTGGGACCCACGTTACAGGAGCACTGTAGCGCACGGATCTCGGGGCCTGGGTGCGTCTCCTGGGGCAACAAGTAAACAGAATTGGAGGCGGCGCCTGTTGCCTGCACTAACCGGTGGCCAAAGCCTCCTCTGAGACCCGCAGGCTACAAAGCAATTATCCCTTAGAGACAAGTCCCCCAAGCTACCAAGGACACGTCGGGAGAAAGATCGCTCTAAAGCGGGAAGGGAACAGACTCCCACTGTGAATGCGAACAGCAGGTTTTAGATGGTGCTAGAGACTGAACCCAGGGCCGCCACTATGTTAAGCGAGCACTCAAACAGCAGAGGCGCAGGTCCATCAATCTTCTTAGCTTTTTGTTTGTTTGTTTGTTTGTTTACTTGCTTACTTGCTTACTTGCTTGCTTGCTTGCTTGCTTGCTTGTTTGCTTGCTTTGCACAAGAGTGGCGCATGCACTTTGTACCTGGATCTGCAAGGCATGTGGCCTGCCCTGGCAAGTGAACCTTCTTTTCTCATCTCGCCTTCTCAACAAGTCTGCCTAGAAGCACAGATGTAGCAATCCCTTGCTGGTAACCCCGTGGCTTCTTGCGACATCCTCGTAGGTGGCCTTTCACCAACAGTTCCAAGTGTTCCCCCCAGAGATTTGGAAGTGAATATTAGAATAGTCCGTTTTCCAAATAAGCAAACGGTCACAGCGGGATAAAACAAAAGCCAAGGACAAACAGCTGCCAGATGGTCGTGTGAAGACATCCCAGACCAGAAAACCAAGTTTGGCCGCAGAGGAGCTAGCTTGCCTTAGTGAGAGAAACTAAAAGTGGACCCTGCAGTCACATCGACTGAAAGCCCTGGAGATCCTTGTATTGCTAGAAACTCACAGGAAATCAGGGCTGAGACTGCTTGTCTTAGATTCCATCCAGCCATTCTAGAAGCATCCATTGCTGTCTCTCAGGGTTGCGTGACTTGATTGTGGTTATTTTTTTTTAACTTTTTGAGGGCTTTGTACAAGTATGTATTGTATGCTAAGCATAATTCCTCTCCTAGTACCCTTCACTATCTTTTCTGTCCCCCATGAGTCCCCTTTGCCCTATAGACGGTTTCTTTTACTTTTATATCACACATATATACATGATTTAAACAAACAAACAAACACACACACACACACACAATCTAGTGACTACAAATGAGAGAAAAATGTGTCCTTCTGGAGCCGGCTTAATTCACTTGTTGTAATTATCTTCAGTTGCATCCATTTTCCTGCATTTTTTGTTAAAACCTGGAGGGGGGGAATCCCATCATGTATATATACCACACATTCTTAATCTGCCCTCTGCTGCTGAATACCTAGGTTGGCTCCATAATTTAAACACTGTGACTAGTTCTGCCAAACCCAGCTGTACTGTCTTCATTGACACATTAGAACCATGCATATTTATGGGGTGTCATGCAATGCTTTACAGTGGCTTGTGGTGCTACAATATAGCCATATATGTAGTCTAAGCTCATGCCAGCGCTTTCGTTTGAAGCTATATCAATCTGTCACTTTTCTCGGTGGAAACTATGCTTTGTGGAATCTCCTGTTCGCAGTGGGCTTCTGAGAACACAGATCTCCCAGTTAGGTTTTCCTCACAGTAGAAGCCTTGTGGACTTGCTTACCTTTCAATGAGCTGACTCCATCTGAGCAGCTTCAAAGCGGATGAAAACTGGAAACATCTAGAAGAACCAGTCTGGCAAACTCCCCTTTTCCAATACCTCTCTACCCTATTTTATTGCTGCAGAATTCCATTTGCTAAAAGTCTATTTCTGGTCGCTCTGGTTGACCTCGGATTTTCTTTTTTTCCATGAAAGCTGATCTCAGTTTTCACGGGTTCTCAAGACTCATTGGGAAAAGGTTTGTCTCCACGTGAAGGCACCAAGTACTCTTATGGTAATGGATGCAGGAAACTGTTACCCTTGACCTTTCTGGGGTGTTAAAACATGAATCCAGTCATGGCTACATCTGATGCTAAAATGGAATGATGGGTAGCGAGCTAAGCTGGTAGATTCAGAGGCCTGGAGAAGGCTACACTGTAGACAGAGGGGCCTTTGGTGTTTTAGCAATTTGGGCAGGGCTTTGGAGCATTCCATTGAGATGATAGTTTTAGCACACTGGGGGAAAATAAAACCTACTCCCATCAGGGCATCTCACAAAACTCCCTGGGTAAGCTGTGGCCCATTAATACCCCTACTGACACTTGCATTTTTCCTTACAATGAAAACAGAGACATGAGCTACCAGTCTTGCGACCCTGTACGCATCATATAACTATTTTCTAGAACAGGACTGCTCCTAACTAGGGCTCAGGCCAGATTTGAACTGTGTGGTGCAAGAGGTATAAAGCTAGTACGTTTGGGAAGAGCAACATGGTGAAGGCTAAACTTCAAGAAGGCACCAGGACTGCAGTGAGCTGAACAGAAGAGGCCCAGGGAGGAACCCACTGCGGAAAAGGTGAGAGGTGAGACCCATTAGAGGGAAGGGGCGTGGTGAGGAAAGGGGAGAGACGGGTGTGCAGTCACCTACAGCTGAGTTCACTGGACACACAGGATCATAGTGGGACCTAAGAAACAAGCAGACAAAGCAAAGGAAGAAGAGAAGGAGTTCAGCTAGGAACAAATTTAGCCCAAGGTGTGGAATGGTGAAGACAAACAGATATTTTGTAGTGTGGAACAGAGAGTCTTGGGTTCATTCAGCTTAAAGCAGAAAACCCAGTTCATTCTCCAGTGGTGTTAACCCCGGCTTGAAATACCCTGATAAGCCTGGGGTGTCCACATGTATGTTAAGGAAGCACGCTATCTGAGACAAGATTTTTTTTAAAGCCTGGAAGTAGCTCCTGGAAAGGGAGATGAAAATTTGTGTCAGTTCTGACATCATTTCCTGTATTCTAAATCATGACTTTTGTTTATTCGTGTGTTTTAGCAAATGTACATGCTTCTCTAAGAAAATCTGTCCTGGGCCTAGAGAGATGGCTCGGCGGTTAATAGTACTTGACTGCTCTTCTGAAGGTCCTGAGTTCAAATCCCAGCAACCACATGGTGACTTGCAACCATCTATAATGGGATCTGATGCCTTCTTCTGGTGTGTCTGAAGACAGTGACAGTGTACTCACATTTAATAAATAAATAAATCTTTAAAAAAGAAAAGAAAAGAAAATCTGCACTGGGCCTAGAGAGATGGCTTGGTGTTTAAGAGCTCTGGCTTCTCTTCCAGGGGACCTGGGTTCAATTCCCAGCATCCACATGGCCTCTCACAATTGTCTGTAACTGAAGTCCCAGGAGATCTGATACCATCTTCTTCTTCTGGCCTTCATGCATGCATATGACACACTACAGAGTCAAATGCAGGTCAAACACTCATACACATAAATAGAATAAAAGGGCTGGAGAGATGACTCAGCAGTTGAGAGCACTGACTGCTCTTCTGAAGGTCCTGAGTTCCGTTCCCAGCAACCACATGGTGGCTCACAGCCGTCTGTAATGGGGATCCGATGCCTTCTTCTGGTGTGTCTGAAGACAGTGACAGTGTACTCGCATACACAAAATAAATAAATAAAATCTTTAAAAGAAATAAAATAGAATAAAAACAAATTTTAAAGAAAAGTTTTACTATGATAACTTTGGGAGCTTTAATTTATGTTTTAAAAATGTGATGTTCAAACTGCTCCTATGACGCTTGAGTGACCTAAGGATTATTTTGAAGAGTACAATTTAAATGTTCCCCAACCGAATTGCTATAACCTATGTTGGCATCTCTCCGAGGTCCTATGTTGGAATGCTCTCTTCGGTGTGATAACATTAAAAGGCAGGGGCCTGGAAAATGACTCAGTGGGTGATGTGTTTGCTTCGAGAGCTTGAGGACCAGAGTTCAGTTCCCAAGTAAAAGGCTGGGCGTAGCAACACACATCTGTAATCAAAGCTCTGGGAGTAGGAAACGAGGAGATCTCAGGAGGCGCACCAGACAGTAACCTATTCAGATGGTGGGAGCTTCGGGTTCCATAAGAGGTCATATCTCAAAAGAACAGAATGGAGTAGAATAGAATAGAATAGAATAGAATAGGATACTCAACATCTACCTCTGCCCTCACATGCACACACAGATAGATACAACCCCCAAATACACACACACACACACACACACACACACAATACATACATAGACACTGGAAGATGCAGCCCCCAAATACACACATACAACATACATACATACATACATACACACACACACTCACAAATGCATAACACTTTAAGATGCAGTCCCCCAAATGCGCGTGCACACACACACACACACACACACACACACACACACTGGAAGATGGAGCCACCTCCCAATAAATTTTAAATAGGATAAATATTGCTTTAAAATATAAGAACTTCTAGGTGTATTTGCACTGGCTTTTTTGGTTTGGATTTAAAACAAAATCAAAGCTGGAAAGATGGTTCATCAAGTAAAAGCATTCACCTGAGGATTAGATCTCCAATACCCATGAGAAAGCGGAGCACAGTGGCCATGTCTGCAACTTTGACCTCCTCCAACAAGATAGGAGGTGGAGATGGAAGAACCCCTCAGAAGCTTCTGGAATTGCTAGCTTGGAGTTCACAGCACAGTAGCAAACAAGGAGGGAGACACTTTCTTAGAGAAAGCAGAGCAGATACATACATACACGCACGTGTATACATAAGCAAAACATAAAATACAGTTTTCAAAATTAGACAAATGCTATGGGCAAAAGATTCAGGAAAGCATCTAAGAGATTACAAAACTTTTTGAAGTTGGTAAAATGATTGCTTTTCAAGCTTTGGGGACTTGAGTTTGATCCCCCAAACCCACATAAAACAAAGATGGGTATATGGTACTCAATTGTAGTCCCAGCTCTGGGGAGGCAGAAGTAGGTAGATCTCAGGGGCTTGCTGTCCAATCAGTGTAGCCTAGTTGGTAAGTTCTGGGTCAATGAGAAATAAAGATACTAGCAGCTGTCACCTGGCCCACATATGCAGAAACATGGACAATCAGATGGACACAAACATAAACCCAGAACTATTTACAGGTTGGATTTGGCCCACAGGCCATGCTTTCAACCCATAATCCCTGATCTAGGAGAGGGGGGAACAAGGGGAGCAGGGGAAGGAGGCAGAGGAGGGGGAGTCTCTTCAACTTGGTACCTGTCTGTCTTAGTCAGGGTTTCTATTCCTGCACAAAACATCACAACCGAGAAGCAAGTTGGGGAGGAAAGGGTTTATTCAGCTTACACTTCCACACTGCTGTTCATCACCAAAGGAAGTCAGGACTGGAACTCAAGCAGGTCAGGAAGCAGGAGCTGATGCAGAGGCCATGGAGGGATGTTCCTTACTGGCTTGCTCAGCCTGCTTTCTTATAGAACCCAAGACTACCAGCCCAGGGATGGCACCACCCACAAGGGGTCCTCCCACCTTGATCACTAATTGAGAAAATGCCTTACAGCTGGATCTCATGGAGGCACTTCCCCAACTGAAGCTCCTTTCTCTGTGACAACTCCAGCTTGTGTCAAGTTGACACAAAACCAGCCAGTACAGTACACCAAAGAGTATCAATCTGGGGAGACAAAAAGGAAACTCAGTAGCTGACGTTGGTTCAAACGTTGAGAGTCTGACCCCAAGTAGTTTATTTTAGGAATATTTAAGCACAGCACAATTTGGGGGGAAAGGTTTCCTAGTGATAATTAACTCAATCCCATGTGCACATCACAGTTTTAGACATGACTACTTGAAACTCTTGTAAAGTACAAATTACATCATCCATGAAGACGAGTTCTGTAAATTAACTTCAGAAACAGGCTCAAAGTAACCAAGCTCATGATAAGAATCTAGGAGCCGACATGGCCTGGCCATACAAGGAGCACAAAGGTCACCAGACTATTAGTCACATCCGCTCCTAGCTTTCTGGGAGGAAAGCAAGTTATACGTCTCTCCCTTTGAAGAGACAAACTTGTGTGTTCAACATTCCTAGTTGCTTGGTTCAGACATTGTACTTCCTTAGTGCTTATCCGTGAACACAAGGACTTCCATGCCTCCTCCAGTCTAAAACAACGTCTGAATTATAGATACATTTTCTTTTATTTATTTATCTTGTTTCCATTTTGAGACAAGCTCTCACTATGTCTCCTTGGCTGGTCTGCAACCCACCACAGAGACCAGGCAGCCCTCAGACTTTCAATAATCCTCCTGCTTCAGTTCAGAAACTCCAGGTGAGGATTGCTACACCCAGCTTCACGTTTCCAACCAGAATCAATTTAAGGTGGATCCTGTGGTAATCATTGCGTGGGAGTGGGGGTGGGGGCTGGAGAGATGGCTCAGTGGTTAAGAGCACCGAATGCTCTTCCAGAAGCCCCGAGTTCAAATCCTAGCAACCACACGGTGACTCACAACCATCCGTAACAAGATCTGACACCCTCTCCTGGAGTGTGTGAAGACAGCTACAGTGTAATTACATATAATAAATAAATAAATCTTTTTTAAAAATAAATCATTGGCTAGGAAGTATTCAAACACAAAAATATCCCCTCAGTGACAGGAAAATGACCAGCATTTGGGAAACCCAGGAGAGGGAAATAGTGGGATTTCCCAGTAGCATTGAGAGGACGCCTAAGGTTTAAGGTCATGGTTTTCGAATGAAACCAGTGATCTCTATTGTATGCTTTTTCTCCTCTATTCCAGTTCTTTGAGAAAATGGAACACATTTACCTTCAACCGAGGTCAAGGTTTTACCAGGTCAGCAAGATCAGGAGAAGGACAGGGAACTTATTTTGCAAGGGAGTCATCATAATAACAGATATGGAATGTAAGTGGGGAAGTGAAGGTGGATGAAAATACGAAAGCATGTGACAGTTAAAGAGTAAAAAAGACAGAGCTGGTGAGTGAAAGGCACGAGGGGGGTCAGAACCTAGCGGCGATGGGCAATTCTAGTAAATAATAGACGACAGTAGGTGCTGGTCAGAGTGAGATGCTCACACCTAGAGATGCTGTAGTTCCTGGAGTAGACTGTCACCATGGAAATGGGTAGCTTAGGTTGAAAAATGGGGGGGGAGGGGGAATTATTGCTCCCAAAGCAGGTAATCAAAGAACTGAATGGCTAAGGTGTTGGACAGGTCACCCAGTTGGATGTTGATATCGTCAAGGATGATGATAGAGGAAGATAGCCAGGAGGAAAAGGCCTCAATAGATATGTCACTGAGGAGTCTGGACCAGACTATAAAATTAGCAGACAAAAGCCCAACTCTTCTTCTGCTTGACAGCTAAAAATGATAGATAGCTCAGTAGCTGATGTTGGTTCAAACATTGAGAGTCTGACCACAAGTAGTTTATTTTAGGCATATTTAAGCACAGCACAATTGGGGGTGGGGGGAAATGATATGATATGATGAGAAAGAAAGCCATCTCTGAGCTTAACGAAGTTGACAATCAGCCATTAAGCCTTCACTGAGGTCAGATTATAAATGGTATCTGCTTCTTTTCTCACACATGTGAAAAATGCCCATAAGGTTAGAATATCTTATCCTTTAAAAAAAAAATAGAGAGAGAAAGTTCTTAGATTTATCCCTGGACTTGGAGGCCCTCAAGATGACCAGAGAGGACAAATTCTTGAGCCAGGCTCTCTGGATTCCTGTTCTGATATTGCTATTTCCTAGTCTTATGATTTTGGGAAAATACCTTAACTTCTTTAAGCCCATTTGCCATCTGTGTTCTCAGTAGAGGTACTGGTGACAATCTGTGAGGTCGCTATAAAAATAATACTGTTTAACATGTGCAAAGTACGAGGTATTCGGGACAAAGTTAATATGTGTTAGCTGTTAGCATTATTGTCTTAGAGCACAGAATAGAGGATTCTCTCAATAAGGACGAGAAAAGCAAAGTATTTGTTCTTATTCTACTGGACCAGAAATGTTGGAAGATCGTAGGCTTAAATTATTTTAACTAAGTGAACAAGAATAAAATTTTAAAGGATCTTCTTTGCTTTGGGAAAACAATCTTTAGAAAGGAGTTGAAAACATCTTGCTTTTCCATATATATGGAAAAATATATACAGAGAGAGTGTCAGGGTGTCTTTATGCATCTGTCTGTCCTGGAACTTGCTCTATAGACCAAACTGTCCTCGAACTCAGAGATCCACCTACCCCTGCCTCCCAAGTTATGGGATTAACCTGTTGTGTGTGTCACCACTGCCCGGCTGAAAACGTCTCACTTCTAAGAGCAGACATCAAGCTGGCCATAGAGACACATGCATGTAACGCCAGCATTTAAGAAGTAGACTCATGAAGATCAAGGCCACCAGTTACTGGGCTACATGAGGCCATACCTCACAATTATACAAGGCTTAACAAAGTATTTGCTAGCCGGGCGGTGGTGGCGCACACCTTTGATCCCAGCACTTGGGAGGCAGAGACAGGAGGATTTCTGAGTTCGAGGCCAGCCTGGTCTACAAAGTGAGTTCCAGGACAGCCAGGGCTACACAGAGAAACCCTGTCTCTAAAAACAAAAAAAAAAACAAAAACAAAAAAAAAAGTATTTGCTGCTGTACTAACCTGATGACACATGTTCAATACCCAGAATTCACATATAAGTATACACATACATACATACACACGCATATGCACATACATACATACGCACACACAAGAAAGTGATTTAAAGTTTTCTAATTTTTTAAATTAAAAACACAAACCTATAGGCCTCCTCTTCTTAAACCACAGCAGAAATATGCAGAATGCCTTTTAAAAGCATAGTGTCTCCTGAGCCAAAGATGGCCTCAACCTAATTATC
The DNA here is from genome assembly GCA_036184795.1 of Tokudaia tokunoshimensis. Classification (NCBI taxonomy): domain Eukaryota; kingdom Metazoa; phylum Chordata; class Mammalia; order Rodentia; family Muridae; genus Tokudaia; species Tokudaia tokunoshimensis. Next base: position 73,957,904 of record BTHU01000006.1, on the reverse strand, counting down.
ATCGTATTTAAGGAAGAGATAAGGTCAACATGGGTCACGTGACTCTACAATGGGACATCAATCACTAACACCTTGACCCTTTGGTAGTTTTGTTAAAATACTAAGTAGGCATTTTGTTTTGAAAGATCAAGGCTCTACTCTCAACACAGCAGCAAACAGCGCCAGCTAGAGCCAGAGGGATCGAAGAACTCCACGTTCGTTCATCTGCACAACTGTACCCAGATCTACACCATCGCTTAGCGCCGCTCTTCTTTTTACGGTGGGCAGCAGTTCGCACAGAGCCGCGAGTGTGTTCGGCTCTAAACCAACAGCTGGGGCACATCCTCGTTACATCTCAGGGAACATCTGGAAGAGAGGGCCGAAAGAATGCAAGAGCCAGATGATGAGAGGAGCTCCGAGAAATGCTGACATCTGGGCGTGACTCGGCCATTGCGCTTGTAAAGCTCCACCCTGCAGCTGTTCTCTGCAGCAGACCTGCACTGCGTCAGGCCTGTCAACCTAATGGCCTGGCTGCCTGGGAGAGGGGCTCACCAGGCCTCACCCCTGGATGAGGAGCTATTGGCAGTTAGAGCTGCTGAGGGATGAAAGGGTCGTTTTTTTTTCGTCAGGGGTGGAGCTACTGGTAAGATGCTGTGGTCTAGTCAATAACACCATGCCCACACTCATGTAAGCAACCTTAATTAAACACAGTGGATCATAAAAATGATATATGTATACATATGTGCATACACATGTATACATACAAACATACATTTATTCATACACACACACATACATACATGTTTACACATATGAAAAGAAGAGGAAAACGGGAAGGAAATTAGGAAGACCAGATCCAGAGAGATGAGAGGGGATAGGAGAGGGTTGGGGACGGGGATAATGACAGTGTGCTCCTTTAATCCCAGTCCTCAGGAGCCAAAGGCAGTCAGATCTCTGAGTTCGAGGCCAGCCTGGTCTACAGAGTGAGTTCCAGAACAGTCAGGGCTACACAAAGAAACCCTGTCTCAAAACAAAACAACAACCAAAAAAAAGAAATAAAGAAAGAAAGAAAGACAGAGAGAGAGAGAAAGGGTTGTATGTATAAAATTATCTAATGATAATTTTAATGACCGTTAACAGAAATTTGTCACTATGTGTCAGATTTATTGTTGTTGTTATTATTATTATCATCATCATCATTAATTCTTTAGTGTCATGGAGCCCCATCTATGTGAGCCCTGGTTTATGTACATGTATGATGTGAGGTGGGTGGGTGGGTGCTTGCCATGGTGCACACAGTGGAGGTCAATGGACAACATTGTGAATCCCTTTGGCCACGAACTTGTCATCACTCGGATCCTTGACCATTTGTAAAAATGTCTCTTGAGGTTATTTGTCCAAGAACAGGTTAGCAGCAGACTTATAGCAACCTACTTGAAGTTAATCAAGATAACTCTAAGACAACAATGAAAACTTACTAAGATCGGTTTATTAGTAATAACATTATCATTGCGGGGTGCGGCTTGCAAACGTAGGGTCAGAGAACAGCTCTCTGAAGCCTGGTCTTTCTCTCCACTTTTATGTGAGTTCCCAGGACCAAACCCAGGGCACCTACCCACTGAGCCATCCCCCGCGCCCAGAATTCTTCTTGCCAGCAGAAGCTGGAGTTCTCAAAGGAAAGAAAGTTAATGGTTCCTCAAAACATGAAGACAATTCACCAAGCATTTGGTTAAAATCAAGTTTCTAAAGCAAGCGTGATTTCTAAATTAAGCAGAAGCCCCAACTATTTCTGGACCTTTCAAATGTCTTTATCATTTTGGAACATCTCACGGCTCTGAGTGGAGTTGAGAGGAGTGTGGGATATTCCTGACCCCATTTTAGACACGTTCTGGATTTCTTTTAAAATTGTGCCAACTTTCAAACAAAAAACAGTTCTCGCTTTTTAAAATCAAGAGGAAACCGTCCTCACATTGCTTTCTCTCCTAGCTTCTCGCGCGAATTTTAGGTTCCTGCCAAGGTTTTCATAGAAGCATTCTGAACCCCCTTGATAATTTTTCTAATTCATCTGAGACCAGATTTTATAAGCAATTGTGGGTTAGCCACATGCCTGTATCTATAAAGTGACTCTCCTTTATCCTCCCAGAAATATCCAAATAACATAATGGTCCACATTTTTTGTAAGAGATCCTTATCTTCCAGCGAGTCATAGGTTGATCTCAATTAAACCTATTTATAAGTTTGCATTCCCAGTCACGAAGTGGCTTGGTCAATAAAACTCTTATAAAAGAGAAAGAGAAGGAAGCAAGATACAGGAAGCTTGGTAATCAAATAATCGTTTTAAAAATAAGCTAGCCCTCGAGCCTTCCCAGGGTTTCTTGACAAAGGTCTGTGAGTTTCCTCCTAGATACGAAGCAAGGAATTCAGAGCATCAACGTCTTTAATTTCATTTGATAAATCAGCCTTCTCAATACACACTTGATCAGAAAGCCAAAGAGATCAGGGAAGTATTTAATATTACTACCCTCTTGAGTTCAAATTACTGAAAAAACGGTAAGATTTAGAAAGCAAAAACACCTAATCCTTTATTGCAAAGTTGCTAAAAAGAATGATAAAGCATACTTCAAAGTAACTTATTTAAAAAATATGATCAAGGAGGGTTTGTTTTTGTTTTTGTTTTCAGAAACAGAGTTTTCCTGTTCCCTGGTTGTCCTGAAACTCTTTGTAGACCAGGCTGGCCTCGAACTCAGAGATCTGCCTGCCTCTGCCTCCCAATTCAAGATGTGCAGAGCTCACCTCCAATCTCCACTTGTTTTGTTTATATTTTTAAACAAATACTTTTTTATTTTTAATTTGAGTGCCGAAGAGCCCAGCTCAAAGAACCTGGACCTAGCTTCTCGCACAGGGAAAGTGAACTTGGAGACATAGGAGCTGACGTTTAGAATTCTTTGAGAAGCGGAAAGTAAACTGAGGCAAACTCAGCACAAATCAAGGGTGGCAATAAATCTTGCAAGCACATTGGAATGTCCAGGTCAAGAGGCAAACCAGCCAATCTGGTATTTCTCAAACTTTCCAAGGTATTTTCAGAAGTCTGGAAAATTGTTCCCTCTGGTGAATTCAGTTTCCAGCATAATCTCTGTGTGACAATTTAGCCCTGTTGGTAAAACCACTGACTTGAAAGAGATTTTTGCTCCTTTTGCCCATTCTGCGGCCATTTTGACAGTTATGTTATCAGTAATAGTTTGATGACAGGCTAGAAAATGACTTCCCAGGGAAGGGGGACATTATACCCTGTCAAAGACAGAGAAGAGTTTCCTTCACTTACACGTTGAGGCCTCAGGACAACAATTGGACCGCCCATGAGCACACAGGTCTCCGACTCAGCGCTTCTTCACCTAAGTACCGCACTCTCAGTCACAAACCACGAAAAGCAGCTTAACTTGTCCCAAGGCAAAAAACTTAAATCAGGCCCCAGGTTTATAGTTTCATCTTTTTCTACTGTAGTCAGAAAGTGGCTGACTGGTTTGCTGTTCACAAAAAGTAGTTAGGTGTGAACCTGGAAATCTGACTACTGCTCTCAGCCCAGAAAAACGTCCCCTGTGACTGTGGCTGGCTGATCTTCTTCGTCCTCCTCCTTCTTCGTCCTCCTCCTAGCTTTTGATCCCTCCAGAGCTTTCATCTTGTCTTCGAAGAGCTCGATGCTTCCAAGAAGATATCCCAGATGAGCGGACTTCCTTAAGAATAACTTCTCATCTATTAATTTTATAAGGTTTATAAACTAAACTTATCATGGGGACAAGTTATGCAATGTGGTGCATTTAGAATGGGTTTCAAACATCCTGTTACCAGAAATGTTTTTAGAGTCCCAGTGGGGTTGCTTCGTGTTACCAAGGAAATTGAGGTTTCCTTTGAGGGTTCTTAGACTCATTACAAAAAAAAAAAATTAAGAACAGACTCAGAAGAAAACTCAAGGAAATTTTTATTACAGTTTAAAAAAAAACAAAAAATAGGGCATGCAAGCTATAAATCTTAGCAGTTACCACAAGAAGGAAGATGGGAAGATGGAAAAGAAGAAGAGAGTCATACTGTTTGGGTTAAGCTGTCATGTATAGCCATGGAGGTAAAGCCACATGGCTAAAATGTGGAGGAATGGACTTTAGGAAAGGCATGAGAGTGCCCAACGTGTTCAATAAAACATGCTTAGAAAAGAGACAGGGGGGCTGGAGAGATGACGGCTCGGTGGTTAAGAGCAACAACTGTTCTTCCAGAGGTCCTGAGTTTAATTCCCAGCAACCACAGGGTGGGGGATCTCTAATGGGATCCGAGGCCCTCTTCTGGTGTGTCTGAAGACAGTGAACTCACATACATGAAATAAGTAATTTTTTTTTAAAGACAGATGAAAAGGAGAAATTATGCTTTTCCGACTCATTCAGAAAAGCAGGCTGACTTAGAAAGGTTTCAGAAGGGATCACACAGGAGCCAGGAATTCTGAGAAAGACAAGTACATTATCTCATTAAAGAGATACACCTCCCCTCTCTTTAGATTAGCAATAGATGAACCCACCTCTATAGGCGTGGTCTCTTGGCCAGGATGTTGCCCTGCCCACCTGGATGAATTCTTAAGGGAGGAGACAATGACGAGGGCAATGGCTGCCCCTAACTGGCTTTCAATGCCTCTAACACTGGGGGTGGGGTGGGGCGGTGGAGTTCTTGGAGGGTGTGCTCCATGGATATCAGGGACTACTGTAAATGAAACAATGTTTAATTTTCTTGGAGGAACGTTACCTACTTATGAAAGGCGATTATCATGAATTCACTCTCATTGCTAAAAGCTAAAATGAAACATTGCAATGAGAATAATTAAAATTCTAAGTCTAGTTACACTCATAAATTACTGCCTTGCCCTCTCCCTAGTTTGCTATGAGGGCCACGGTAGATTCTGTCTACTGGGTGAGACTAAGACCTGTCGACACAGAAAGAGTTTGGTTCTGTGACACCGTTCTCACTTTGTAACACTTGATCCTGATGGGATTTTATAGGGAAACAAACATACAAAGCTCACTGTGTTGTCGCTGCCTTGGTTGAAGTAGGACTTGAGGATGTGGCCTCAGCTCTGCTTCTGGCTCCTTGACATTTTTAGGAAGTCCCAGGAGCCCTTGGGAGCAGGGTTTAAAAGTCACAGTTATATCAATCAATCATTAGGAAGAGTCAGAGCAGCCAGGCGGCGGTGGTGGCGCGCGCCTTTAATCCCAGCACTTGGGAGGCAGAGGCAGGAGGATTTCTGAGTTCGAGGCCAGCCTGGTCTACAGAGTGAGCTCCAGGACAGCCAGGGCTACACAGAGAAACCCTGTCTCGAAAAAACAAAAAACAAAAAAAAAAAAAAAAGAAAAGGAAGAGTCAGAGCGCCCTTACTTTCCCTTATGACTTAGAACGAACGGCCCACTCTCTACCAGTCCAGTTTGTATTTTCTACCTGGATAACCTCCTTTGCAACAAATTCCTTTTTTCCTTAAAATATTTGTGTGTGTGTATATGTGTATGTGTGTTTGTGTGTGTATGTGTGTGTATGTGTGTCTCTGTGTGTGGGGGTGTGTATGTATTTGTGTCTGTATGTGGGTGTCTGTGTCAGCGTGGGGGGGTGCGTATGTCTATGTGTATATGTGTATGGGTGTGTGTGTGTCTGTGTGTGTGTGTGCGTCTGTGTCTATGTGTGGGTGTGTCTGTGTGTATTGTGTATGTATGTGTGTCTGTGTGTGTGTATGTATGTGTGTCTGTGTGTATATGTGTTTGTGTGTGTGTGTCTGTATATGTGTTTGTGTGTGTGTGTGTCTGTGTCTGTGTGTGTGTCTGTGTGTGTGTCTGTGTCTGTGTGTTTGTGTGTGTATGTGTGTGTCTGTGTGTGGGTGTGGGTGTGTGTTTGTGTGTGTGTCTGTGTGTGTCTGTGTCTGTGTGTGTATATGTGTGTGTGTCTATGTGTGTGTGGGGGGGTGTGTGTGTGTGTGTGTGTGTGTGTGTGTATCCTTGCTCTATTTTTTTCTATCACTTCCCAGATCAGGCCAATGTTGCATTACTGCCTTTGCCTCAGTCCCCCCTTCACCCCCCCACTTCAAATTCATCTTCTATACATTCTCTGAGAAATTGTTCTCTGGCCAGGCAGCCTGAATGGCCTTCATGAAACATAGATCTAACCCTCTTACGCCTTCGCACAGAGCCACGCCATAGCTGTGCTACCCCTTACACTGCGAGCAAACTCTAAAGCCTTTCATTAGTGCCCAAGGCCTCCCATGGCCTGACCGCATGCCCACTGTGCCCCAGCTCGGACTCTCAGTATAACCTCCTGAAACATGGAGACTGCTTCCCCAGGCTTGATCCCGTCTGATCCCACATGGCTGTGCAATTTACTTGTATATTGCTTTCTAATCTTTGGTCCAATTCCATTTACTCTATTGCTCCCTGTGGTGGTTTGTATATGCTTGGCCCATGGGAAGTGGCACTATTAGGAGGTGTGGTCTTGTTAGAGGAAGTGTGTCACTGTGAAGGTGGGGCTTTGAAGTCATACACACACACACACACACACATACACACACACAAAGTCTGACCAGTATGAGACAGTCTCTCCTTGCTGTCTACCAGGAGACAATCTTCTGCTGCTGCCTGCAGATCAAAATGTAGGACTCTCAGTTCCTCCAGCACCATGTCTGCTGGACGCTGCCAAGCTCCTGCCACGATGATAATGGACTGAACCTCTGAACCTGTAAGCCATCCCCAATGAAATGTTTCCCTTATAAGAGTTGCCTTGATCATGGTGTCTCGTCACAGCCGTAAAACCCTAAGACACTCCCTGACCTCTCTGTTTAAGCCTCTTTCCTGTGTGCCCTGCAGCCCAGGGCACATCCCTCCTGGCATTTAAGCCTGGGAAGATTTGCACGTTTGCTCCCCTTCAGGGTCTATGAAGATGATTTATTGTTCCCCCCTGCTGGATACTGGACTCAGGTCCTTGCACATGCTGGACAGGCACCTTTCCGACCGACCTGTACCTACAGCTCAAGGGATGGGGCTTAGGGCCCATTACTATACTTTTATCCACTAGACCAGTATCTAGCATCTATTTGATGCTCAACAAACAACAGTAAAAATAGTAAATGAGTGGATTTCCCAGAGAGGTTATAGCACCTGTGCCTGATTTCTTTTCTTTCTACCTCAGAACCAGCCGAGCCCCACAGGACCACCCACAGTTCCTTCCCACAGCGTTGGTTGTGACCCATCCCGGAGCCTTGTCAATCACGATGCCCACGGACGACTAGCAAAGATTGTTTACTGAGTGAAAGAAGCCATTCGGAGAAGGCTTGTAGTGTCAGGTTCCATTCATATGACAGTCTCAAAAGGACAAAACCATACTGGGCATGCTGTCATTGTGCCTGTAATCCCAGCAGTTGGAGATGGTTGGCAGGAGGACAGACCATGAGTTCAAAGTCACCCTGGTCTGGTCTACATAATTTACAGAGCAAGTTCCAGGCCAACCAGCGCTACAAAATGACGTCCTGGCTCAAAAAAAAAAAAAATCAAAAGGAGACCACTTGAAAGGACAGATCTGAGACCCAGGAGAGACAGTAGGACGGAAGGATATGACAGGTAGGAGCTGGGCACTGTAAGCCTGTGCACAGCAGGCCTAGGGTTAAAATAACTGCTTTACATCTTAATTACAGTGCTGTGTGCATGTCTGTATGTTGAAATTCATAGCACTGTACTGTTAATCCAAATTGATGGTATGTCAATTTAAAATGTCACCTTAAAAACAAGTTTCCTATCCTCCAAGTGTGTTCTCTCATTTGTAAAATAGAGGAAAAATGACATTATTTCCATGCCTGAAAAGCCTTCAAAGGATGGAAAGAGAAATCTCTTTCTAATTAAACAATTAATTTCCTTCATGATTTCCCTTTTTTTAATTTATATTTTGTTTATTTGTTCGAGACAGGGTTTTCACTTATTATAGCCCTCGTTATCCTGAAACTTGCTCTGTAGATTAGGCTGGCCTTGAACTCACAGAGCTCCACTTGCCCTTTACTCTGCCTCTCTTGGCCTCTCTGCCCATCTCTCTCTGTCTCTGTCTCTGTCTGTCTCTCCCCCCACCCCCACCCAGCTCACTCTCTCTCTCTCTCTCTCTGTCCCTCTCTCTGTCTCTCTCTCTCTGTCTGTCTGTCTGTCTGTCTCTCTCTCTCTCTCTCTCTCTCTCTCTCTCATTCTCCCTCCCTCCCCCCCACCCCACCCCGCCTCTGCCTGGCTCTCCCCTCCCTCTCTGCCCCACCCTCCCCCCACACCCCAGTGCTGAGGTTAAAGATGTTCACCACCATGCCCAGCTCATGATTTATTTTATAGGAACCATTTTAAATTTCCCAAATTGCTACGTTTCCAAAACCACTACAGGTCCTTCTAATCTGTCCAGGGTGGATGTGTCTCATTTTACTTTCCTGTCGCCGTGATAAAATATTCGGAGAAGAACTTAAGGGAGAGAGGTGCAGCAATTCACCGTTCTGTGACAGTTCGTCCTCGGGATGGAGGGGTTTAAAGCCGCTAATCGGGGCACATCTGAAAGTCAGAAGCCGCACCCAAAGCACGCAGGAGGCCACTTACCTCCCTCTCTTCTCACAGCCAAGATCCCCTGCTTAGGGAATGGTTGGTTCATTGTTGGAACACAGTCCAAGAACAGAGTCCTGTGAGGAGATTTCTGAGCGCCGTGAGAAAGCTCGAAGAAACCGAGACACGCGTCTTGTGACCTCAGTTTCTCCACAACCCCAGAACTCTTCCTGGATTGAGCTTTCTCACCCCTCCTGGGTATAGCAGATAGGAGTGAGTTTACTTCAGCACATTCATTACAACTGATTATTGTTCTTCGTTAACACGCCTCGAAGGAAACACATGGTTTTGCCACCCGCGGCTTGTCCTTGTACTGTACACTTTAACTCACGTGACACCGCTTTTCTTTTTAAAGATTTTTTTATTCATGTATTTTATGTATATAAGTGCCCTGTCTGCACGCACACCTGAATGTCAGAAGAGGGACTTGGATCCCATTACAGATGGCTGTAAGCTGCCACGTGGTTGCTGGGAATTGAGCTCAGGACCCCTGGAAGAACAGCCAGTGGTCATAACAGCTGAGCGGGCTCCGCCCAGCCCCCACATGACTCCTCTTTACCCTCAGAGTATAAATTGTTTGATGCTCTGAATAAAGTGAGCTACTGCATGAGACTCCAGTCTGCCTCATTTATCAGCTTTTAGAGTGATAAACAGCCCACGAGGGGCCTGCTCTTCCCACCCTAACGAACCTAATCGAGATAACCCCCACCAGACACGCCCACCTATCTCCTAAAGGCTCTAATTTCTGAGAAGTGGACATCACCAATCATCCCATCATCTCACAGGAGTTATCCACAAAGAAATACGGCACTAAGTGGGGGAAAGAATGTGGAATTTCTTTCATTAAGTGCCAACTTCCAAAGAGTAAAACAGTACTTTCCTCTTTGATGCGTTTCAACAAACAAGCGCTACAACCACATGCACACACAAAACCCTGCCTCACATTGTCGTGGTTAGTGTATTTACTCGTTCAAAATAATCTCATGGCTAAAAACTAGGCTAAGATGAAGTAACTTACAAAGATATAAACAGCTTTGGATTTTAGCAGGATGGAGTTGAAATTTTGATTCCTTGACCAACTGGATAAACCTTGTGCCAGTAACAAAATCCTGGGCTCAGCTGGGCGTGGTGACTCATGCTCATTATCCCAGCCCTTGGAAGCTGAGACAGGAGGATTGTCACGAGTTTGATGTCAATCTAGGCTGTACAATGAGTCCCAAGCATCCCGAGCTATGGTGTAAGTCCTGGCCTCTTGGTATGCAGAATGCAGCACATTTACCTGTGATATCTGTACTAGTATATATATAGTATATGCGCCACGTCAGGAGGAAGGTATTTAATATCATGTTTGGAATGAGGTACTTCATACATACATCCATGGTACTCATACAGGTTGCAATGCATTGGATGCTGCTCCAGTCTGGAAAGTCAAAAGATAAACATACTTTTTTTGTGAATTTTGGTTCTAGGTTCTAAATATTCTAAATAGGAAAACCATTCCATTTGGGGTTTTTCCATACCTTTTTTTTTCCCTTGATCTTTTTTTTTTTTGAAAAGATTTATTTATTTATTTTATGTATATGAGTGCACTGTTGCTGTACAGATGGTTGTGAGTCATCATGTGGTTGCTCGGAATTGAACTCAGGACCTCTGCTCGTTCCAGTTCCGTTTGCTCCAGCCCTGCCCACTCCAGCCCAAAGATTTTTATTTATTATTATATGTAAGTACACTGTTGCTGTCTTCAGATGCACCAGAAGAGGGCATCAGATCTCATTAAGGATGGTTGTGAGCCACCATGTGGCTCCTGGGATTTGAACTCAGGAACTTCAGAAGAGCAGTCAGTGCTCTTAGCCGCTGAGCCATCTCTCCAGCCCCTTCTTGTTCTTTTTTAATTTTTTAATAATTTATTTCACTTGTGAGACTGTCTCATATACCCCAGGCTGGCTTGGAACTCATTGGAACTCCCGATAGTGCTGACTGCCCTTTAACTGATCAGACAAGATGCACCCCTATTTGGAATTCATTTTCAACCTTTTTTTTTTTTGAGACAAGATCTTGATCTTGCTATGTGGGTCCAGACTAATCTTGAACTCATAGCTATCCTCCTGCTTCAGCTTTCCAAATGATGATGTCACAGCAATGTACTGCCATGCCTGGCTTTTCAGTTAACAACAACAACAACAGTTTAGTGGCTCACGCCTGTAATCCCAGTTCTTGGGAGGCAGAAACAGTAGTATTGCCACAATCTTAAAATCATCCTGAGCTACAGAGAGTTCCAGGCCATGCAATGCAAGGCTATATAGAAAGACCCTGTCTCAAAAAAACAAACAAACAAACAAAAACAACTAATGATTTAGTCTATATTCATATATAAGAATCTTTCATTCTTTTAAGGATTCATTTGAGGGCACTGAGGACAGCATTATATTTACTGAGATTTAAGACAGAAAGCAAAAAAAATCACACTAAAATGTGTCTCCATGGAGCGGTTAGGGATGTGGCTCAATCATATGCCTTGTATGAGCAAAAGGATCCTAGCAGCAAACACACACACACACACACACTCACACACACACTCACACACACACACACACACTCACACACACACACACTCACACACACACACACTCACACACACACACTCACACACACACACTCACACACACACTCACACACACACACTCACACACACACACACACACTCACACACACACTCACACACACACTCACACACACTCACACACACACACTCACACACACACACTCACACACTCACACACACTCACACACACACACTCACACACACACACACTCACACACACACACACCACCACCACCAACAACAACAATAACAACAACAAACCCAGCTCTTCCTTTCAGCAACTTCATGCAAAGGGAAGAAAGAGGGGAGAAAAAGGGGAAAAATATATAAAACTGGGTACTCTTGGCTGGTTTTTGTGCAGTAATTAGGACTCCTTCAAGTACATCAACTTAAGAATGGTCCCCACGGTTCTGAGCGGGACACGGCGAGGAATCAGCTCTGGAGGATGGGCAAAGTGACTGTCATCTAAAGAGACGTGAGCTCAGCTAATGCTGAGACCTGTGCCCTCTGCTCCAAGTGCAAGGAAACACTTCATCTTAGTTAGAGGATACTAAAAATATGGATGGTCCCCCAACCTGAGTTATAAACGATCCCACTTGAATTGCTCCCCACTGACCCTCTTAAACACCCGTGTAGAAGTCCCTGCTTTAGAGATGTACAGGCCCAATTTGGGTTTTCTTTCTTTCTTTCTTTCTTTCTTTCTTTCTTTCTTTCTTTCTTTCTTTCTTTCTTTCTTTTCTTTCTTTTTCTCTTTCTTTCTTTTTTTAATGGTTTCTGAAGAGAGTTTTTCTCTGTTTAGCCTTGGTTGTCCTGAAACAGCCATGTAGACCAAGCTGGCCTGGAACTCAGAAGATCCACTTGCCTCTGACTCCCAAAGGCTAGGACTAAAGTTGTGTGCCACCACAGCCTATATCTGTGTGTGTGTGTGTGTGTGTGTGTGTGTGTGTTTGTGTGTGTGTGTCTGTGTGTGTGTGTGTGTTTAATTGTTTAATGAAGATAGCCCAGGTTATTTAAGTCCACTCAATTGTGGGTTTTTTTTTAAAGTCACGTGTTATACCACAATTAATAAATCAGGGGAAATGTATGGTCTTCTTCCTTTCTTTTCATTTGCCATGTGTACCATTCAAGCAAAGGCTGGCAGAATGAGAAGCTAGGTGATTTTCATAGAAAGGTTTGTCTGAGGGTTGGAGAGATGGCTCAGTGCTTAAGAGCACCAATTGCTCTTCCGAAGGTCCTGAGTTTGAGTCCCAGCAACCACATGGCGGCTCACAACCATCCATAACTAGGTCTGACTCCCTCTTCTGGAGTGTCTGAGGACAGCTACAGTGTACTTACAAATAACAAATCTTTTTTTTTTTTTAAAGAAAGAAACAAAGGAAGGTTTGTCTACAATGTGCTTTTTTTCTTTTTTGCACCATTAAGAAATTCTCATTTTTTTTCTTCTTCCTAAACTTTATTTCCCAGTTCACCTAATGACAAATCATGGTAAAATGATTTTGCAAGCAATCTGTGCTGAAATTAAGTCCCCAAATGGATATGGACATGCACCTCAATGCACTTGACCTGATCACCACCAATCCCTTGCTCCACCGAAGTCTTCTTAAAGTCGAAGACAAGAATTCTTGCAGCCAAAACAAAAATCATGTTTTGCTAGCTTTTTTTGCTAAACTCTCTGTGCACAATCCAGCCACTCGCTCTGTCGTGCTAACGGATCTCCCCCTTGTGCCGAAATTTTGTATTGAACTCCAGCTGAGCTAAAATCACCAAAGGCACAGGCCGTGGCTGTCCTAGGAAAACATGCAAGTACTTTAATCAACCTGTTAGAAGTATCTTCAGTATGAACGGATTTCCATTTTATTTTGTAAAAAGTCTAAAAATGAAGTGAAGTAATGTTCAAGAAACTGCACAAGGAAATGTGATAGATCCCAAAAAGCAAAAGCAGAGAGAAGAGACCAAATTGAACGGGAGTCCCTGCTGTGTCTGCCCAGTGTAGGCCCACAGTCCAGTCACAAAGGTTCCTTGTATGTAGGTTACAAAGGCAGGGAAAAAAAAATCAATCTTGATGGAATATTCTGGTGACCATTAGTGGATACCAGAATGCTAGTACATTTTTCCTTGTTCATCATTTCCCTAATATAACCTGGCAATGAGATTTAATGTAGCCCAAATAGACCAGAAAGAACATCTAGTTTCACAGGATTTCCTGAGGTTACTACTTGGGTGATAAGGTTAAGAGACCGTGGCACCATGATTTAAATGTGTCTCCTTCAAAATTCAGGTGTTGAATGAATGGCTGATAGGATGCCATTAGAAGTTGAGGGGTTGCTGGGTATAAGGGTGCACACCTTTAATCCTAGCACACAGGAGGCAAAGGCAGGTGGCTCTCTTGTGAGTTCGAGGCCTGCCTGGTCTATGTATTGAGTTCAAGGATAGCCAGAGTTACAGAATGAGACCCTGTCTCAGAAAAAAAATAAAGAGTTGAGTGCTTTTAAAAATTTTATTTATTGATATGTGGGGAACCCATTCAACATTCATAATGTCCAACTTACAGGATCAGACTAAGTAGCCACAAACAGATGACTGGATAAAGAAAACATGGCTACCATATAATGGAGTTTTATTCAGCCTTAAAGAAGAAAAAGGTGGTGAATATAATCACATTGGGCAAATAAGCCAGACTCAAACTTATCATAGTGATACTGTGGTGGTTTGAATATGCTTGGCCTATAGGGAGTGGTACTGTTAGGAGGTGTGGCCCTGTTGGAGGAAGTGTGTCACAGTGCAGGTGGGCTTTGGAGGTGTCCTCCTACGTTCAACCTCCACCCATGGCAGAAGAGAGCCTCCTCCTAGCTGCCCGAGGAAGTCAGTCTTCTGTTTGCCTTGCGAACAAGATGCAGAATACCCAGTTCCTCCTGTACCATGCCTGCCTGGACACTGCCATGCTTCCTGCCATGATGAATATGGACTGAGCCTCAGAACCTGTGAGCCAGCCCCACTTCAATGTCGTCCTTCATAAAAGTTATCTTCGTCATGGTGTCTCTTCACAGCAATAAAACCCTAAGACAGATATCAGTAACAGAGTATGTAGTATACAAAAGCAGTAGAGGGCCTGCTCTAGCTTAGTCTGTCATCTGTAGTGCCAGCTTTCAGGCTGTGCTTAGCTTGATTGAAATGACCCCATTTTATAACGTCTTGACCTGAGTCATACCATCTTGAACCTACACACCAAGAAGGAATGGTCATAGTACATCTTGTTCAGAGGCACGACAATCACGGCCAGCCAGTGCAGGAGGCACGAGCAGAGAGAAAAAAAAAAGACCTACCAGTGGATTACAGGAGCCACTCAGGCAGTTTCACAGGCAGCAGAACCCTCTACCTGAGACTACATAAGGGGTACATTGAGGCTGAAAGGTGGCAGGCACACTGGCTAGTCACGCAGTCACCTGTCCTAAGCCCTTGACTAGGAAAAACTGTCACAGTGAGAAACTCCTGCCATTGTTCCCAGAGTCCTGCTCGAGTGCAGTTTCTCCTACCCTTAATATTCAACCTATTCCTAAGCGACTCATGAAATGGCCTGTCCCTGGGACCTGCCTCTCACATCTCTGCACCTGAAAAGCTCTGGGTCTACAGCTCCTAAGGCCTCTTCTGGGTCTATGATAAAACACGGACTTCTGCATAAAGTTACAACTTGCTGAGCATTTCAGTGACTTGATGCTTAGAACAGCCATGTGAACAGGAAAGAGCGCATCCCAGAGGGCGGGTTCACACACCCTGAAGAACCCCCAACCTGGGGGCGAGCAGGGTCCAGCTTCACGGTCACCCCATCTCAGTGACTACAACTAACAGCTGCAAGAGTGTATTGTGCAGATCTCAGGTTTAATCTACTCATCCTCACTTATCCCAAAAGCAAATAAAAACCAGTGAGATCTCTCTGTAAAATTCATTTTATTATTCCAGTACAAGAAAGCATTTCCAACTTTATTTCCAATTTGTTTTGAAACAAATACATGAATTTACAGACTATGACGATGTCTGAGGTGAGGAACTACACAATGTGTTATATAAAGACTGAGCTCAGCCTGGCAGTATCTAAACCAACGCATAACAGTCATCTCCACCCAACAGTCCTCTGCTGCAAACCGACGCTGTGGTGGTTGCATCAGCATGGCAATCGTACAGACAATGGAAACACAACTGCACTAGTACTTTGACAATCTGTCTGTTTATGATGTTCAGTTTGTGCTTTGACCCATTCCACAGGCCAATCAAAATAAAAATCTATGCAAGAAAATGGGCTTTGAAAACTTAAGCATGCAGGAGAGCAGACTGTAGCTCAGGTCTGAGGTAATTCTGTCTCCGAGTGTCCAAGCATCATGCGCAGGCCTCCCCGGAGCACCCTTACAAGGCATGTGATCACTGGGCCACTAATTCAAGAGCCAAAACTAAGTTAAATAATACTTAAGTTTCCTTGACATTAAATAATCACTCAGTTTAAGAAAACAGGATTAACTAACATTTCAATTAATTTTTAAAGCAAAATTCACTTACATTTTTTGCATTCTTTGAAATTAAACATTAGTTCATTAAAACCATTTGGAAGTTTTGCATTTAACTTGGAAAAGTGACTAATATTCCAACAGAAGTGTAACTGGTTTAAAACCCCAAACAGTGCAGTGGGGGAACCATTCCAAGGAAGCCTCGTCTACAATACGTAAGACAGCACAGCGGCTGAGGAAAGGGGCTTCTCGTGCTGCTGAGAAGCCTAAATCCATGCACTGCTTGTCTGAGGCTGAAGGGAGAGTCTCAGAACGCTCTCTGCGACCAGGAATTCCTGAGTGGAGTCAAAGTGGCCGATCAAACTGAAACACTCCATACTTGCCAGTGGTCAGCCAGTGGGGGTCAGAGGCCGTGAGCTGCTCAGCCTGTCCAGGCTGCAGACCAACCTGAAGCTCACACTTTAACGTTCTTATGCTACAGAGAGGTGCAGGGTGGAAGCCACTCAGAGCCTGATGGAATGGAACTGTGAATTGCCACTTTCTGTCACCCAACAGCTTCCTGTAATTCAAATCTCCCTTGAATAAAACAAGACATGCCTTTTGCAGTTCAGCGTATAAGTCAGGGGCGACCTGGGGCATCACACAAAACGGATGAGGCAGAGTCCAAAACGCGTGGTCGTGGTAAACCCACCTCCGCATCCCAATATAGGTCTCCCAGTTGGCCCCACAGGTGGACATGGACTCTACATCACTGCTCTTCATGCGCTCGACGATCCAATTAAAGTCTCTCACGGTAACGTCCGACACGAACCACGGGATAGTTTTCCCGTGAAGATGAATCTCAGTAGCTAACTCAGAGGATAACAAAAAGTCCACAAATATTAAGTCTGTAATCAGTTCAAACCCAGAATTATCCAGAACAACGTCTACTCTGACTACGGGCCTTTCTACTGTTTTCTTTAACTTACTGAGCAGTGCCCAGACAGATTCTGTGTCATTTATCAGAATGAATGGTCTTAGGTCTTGCAAACAATTTATGACATTGGCCTTCTGAGAACTGCTTTCTCCACCTGAGAGAGACAGATCACACTTATTCCCCCAGAGGGAAATCTGAAATGGAAAAAGAAAAAAAAGGTCATTACTCTTTTACATAACCAACAACTACACTATACAGAAAGGTACCCCAAAATACTCATATTTCTATAAAATTCTTAAAATGTCCACCAAACCTATAGTTTCTCTAACACAGAATGTATTACATGATATTGTAATTAGTAAAGTAAGGCAATGATATTTTGGTGAATACGTAAAAACTGTAAGCAGCATTAGCACCACTTACATTACTAATTTAGAGACACGGATGTTACAATACCATCAGAAGCTATTAGAGAAAGGATCACAATTTATTTTACAATTGGAAATCAAGAGAAAAGGCCAAGGTCCTTGACTCTCCACATTCCCAGTTGTTGTATTTCTTTGTACTGATCACACAACCTTAGGAGGACATGCAGCCTTGAGACCTAGCCTGCTTGTTTGCTAATGGAAACTGAACACACAGACATCTCAAGACCTAATCCCTAAGACCAGGTGATGGTACCCACAGGCCCAACGTTGCCATTTGTTTATTATTTAGCTACATTCGGAAGCAATGTTTAATGCTATTTTCTAGGAAATAATTTCATCCTATGGTTTTTTAAGCTACAAAATCCCACGACCAGGACTGCAGGCTTGGAGCCGGACCTGTGTTCAAACACTGTCCATTACAGACTGTCAGCAGTTAAGGTCCCTAAGGCTCAGGTTCTACAACCCAAATGAGCACAGAGTCGTGCCCACCTGAGGACTGACGTACTGCCTGTCACGGCACACCAAAGTCTTGGCTATGGAAGCATTTGGCACAGCAGCTGGGGTGAAGCTCAGGCTTCCAGCACTTGCCTGGAACACCTGAGCGCCTGAGTTCAACCCCAGCATTACCACAAAAAGGCATGGACCACATGCCTTTGTAATGCCCGTCAGCTATGGGGGTTAGAAAGGAAGTCAGTGCAGACAACATGGAAATGGACAACTGCCTTCCAATAACAGTGTTTAAAAAAAAAAATCACCCAAGGGGCTGTAGGGACGGTTCAGCAGCTAAGAGTACTGGCTGTGCAATCATGAGGACCCAAGTTCGATTCCAGCACCCACAAATCACACCCAGAGTCCCAGGCCCCTGACTCCAGCTCTGAGCAAACACACACACATACACACACACACACACACACACACACATACAGCACTAAGGATTGTCCAGACAGACTCTCTTTTTATATGCACTTTTTTTGAAATAGGTTTTCACTATCCAGCCCTGAATGGCCTTGAATTCACAGAGATCTTCCTGCCTCTGCCTTCAAATGCTGGGATTTAAAGGTGTGCCCCACCACATCCAGCTATCACTTTTTTTTTTTTCGAGACAGGGTTTCTCTGTGTAGCCCTGGCTGTCCTGGAACTCACTTTGTAGACCAGGCTGGCCTCGAACTCAGAAATCCTCCTGCCTCTGCCTCCCAAGTGCTGGGATTAAAGGCGTGCACCACCACCGCCCGGCCAGCTATCACTTTTAAAGTTAGAAAAAAGCCTAGGTACGGTGGCCCGTGGCTACATTTCCAGCTACTTGCCAGAAGGCTCAAAAAAAAAAGGCACGCCGGCACCGCGGGGCCCAGGGCCAGTCTACACAGCATGGAAGGCCCTGGCTCAAACCAAAAAAACAAACCAAACAAGCAACTCAAACCAGGATGATACACCTTCAACCAGGAGCATCAGTAACATCAACTAATGGACTTTTTTAAAGACATAAGGCTTGAATAAAACAAAGTGGGGCTGGAAAGGTGGCTCCAGGTACCAGCATTTGCCACCAAGCCTGATGATCTGGATTCAGTCTCCGCACCCCATATGGTGGAAGGAGAGACAACCCCTGTATTTGTTTGCTGACCGCCACAAGTACAGCATTGCAAGAGTGTGCCCCATAAATCACTGTAAAAATCAAAAGCCAATGATCACCCTTCCCTCCAGCCTGCAGGGAGCGCGTGCGCGTGGCAGATGAGGGGTGCCTTCTTGGCCCTGCACATGCCCTTCAACCCATCTCAGGTCACCATGTGCCTGAGCATCACAGGCACTAAGCTGGGTGTGGTCTCACACCTGTAATCGCAGCACTTGAGAGGTGGAGGCAGGAGGGCTGCTGTGAGTTTGAGGTTAGCCTGCACTCTATGAATTACGGGTCAGTCAGGGTACAGTAAGACTGGCTCAAACAAAGGGTGCTAAGGCAGCAAAGGTGGCCATTTTTTCCTGTGACCCTCTGTCTACAAAAGCGTTTAGCATAGTAGGTCCAAAATGATTTACATGGACAGTCACAGAGCTATAAGCTATGAAAACAGATCACTGCTCCCTGTGAGCTAAAAAGAACCTCAGGATTCTCTTAGGACAAGAAGACAACTCTGGCCTTCTCTACGAGGAGAGAAATAGTGTGGACAGCAGCAAGATCAAAGACAGGAGGCAAATCCTTCCCCTTTAGGGTTGAGTCTACTTATGGGACAAAGGGCAGAGGTTAAAAAGAAATCATTACCAAGGAGTACACATGGCTCCGGCTGCACATGTAGCAGAGGATGGCCTTGTCGGACATCAATGGGAGGAGAGGCCCTTGGTCCTATGAAGGCTCCATAGATGCCCCAGTGTAGGGGAATCAAGGGCGAGGAGGCAGGAGTGGGTGGGTGGGTAGAGGAACACTTTCATAGAAGCAGGGGGAAGGGGGATGGGATAGGGGGTTTCTGGGAGAGGGGGGAACCAGGTAAGGGGATAACACTTGAAATGTAAATAAATTAAAATTAAAAAATAAAGAAAAGGAATTTTCCTGAAAGAGTGAGCTGTCAGGAGCAGTAGCTGGCATTTGAGTTCTCTTTCTTTTTAAATCTCAGGCTACCAGAAGGGATCGTTCAGCAAAAGAAAACACTAAAGAAAAAGAAACACAAGTAGCCAAAAAAGAATCATGACACGGTGTTACTGCTGTCTAACTATCTGCACGAAGCAGCATGCATCTGTGTGACGGCCAGCATGCAGCTCTCGGCATACCTGCAGGAGTTTGAAGAACTCGTCGTGGATCTCGTTCTCCTCGAGGTCTTTGACAGGCTTCAGCTGCAGCAAGTGTGTGCACAGAGCATCGATGGAGTCCTGCGACTCAAAGAAGTTCTCCTCTTTGCTTTCCTTAAACACATCGAAGTCATGGATTGGCGGACTGTGGCAGGAGAACACCACGGTGAGGCATTTCTGTGAGTCCTTACCTTTAAACCAACACCAAGAAGCCCTCGCTCGGGTGGCCGCAGCTCCCAACGGGAAGACAGCACTGCCATCTCAGTAACCAACAGATCCAAAACACAGTGCCAACCACTCAGTCACACGAAAACAACCTCTGGGCCAGGCATGGCTGGTGGCACACACCTTTAAACCTGCTGCACCACAGGCAAAGGCAGATGGATCTCTACGAGTTCAAGGCAAGCCTGGTGTGCATCCCAGGCCAGCCAAGGCTACATAGTGAGATCCTATCTCAAAGACAGCAACGAAGCAAAACTGAAACTCAGAGCAAAGCTACTTACTAAAACTAGCTCGGATTTATACAGACTGTGTCCATGGCCATTTCCCACCAAAGAGGAATGGAAGTGGGAAGGGATGCTACCAGGTAACTAACTAGTTAGACATCCCGTCACCCCCTGTGTGGAGGGCTCCTAAGGACAACAATGGAGAGTAAACACGCATCATGAATGCCAGCGATCACCAAGAGTCGCAGCCAGAGCGCCCTTGAGGAAAACAGAATACTCTGTAAATACTAGCGGAATGACAAATCTTGTGCACAGATTTGGGCGGGGTCAAACTTTACTCCCAGCTCACTTCTGACCTAAGGTGATGCTTATGTTACGACTTTATCATCTTCATGAGAAGGTGTGTGAGAAAATAACTAACAAGAAATGAGTACTGATATGACAGCTGTTAAGGAACTGAAAAGACACCCTGATTAACCGATGTTTGCAATTAGCTATACTCTTCACAGGCCGTCCGTGTTAGGATATGAACCATGGAGGTCTCGTGTAATGAGGCCTGCTCATTTGATCTTGCTTTGAGACAGCTTCTCTCTGTGTAGTGCAGGCTGACCTAGACCTCATGGCAGTCCTCCTGCCTCAACTTTCAGCAAGACTGTTCTTATAAATGACATAGCAGGCTCTGCTGCTCCTGACCAGCAGTGAGTTGAAAGCCACACCTCTACTCCAAGGGTGCTGTCACTGCCAAAGCACTTTGCAGCTCCTCTTTGGGAACTGTCTTCAGAACCTGTGGCATATTATTAAACACTGTCAGTGACTGTGGCGCTCTCTTGGCAACGGGCAATGGGCAAAGGTCACTCAGCAATGTCAGAACCAAGCTGAGTAAGAACATTCTGATTAAAAAACTCAGAGTGACTCAAAATTAATGAACTGCTTTTCCTTTTCCTTTCTGAGGACTGGAAATGGTCTTAGAAATAAATTCCAAAGAATTAAAAGTCCCTCAAGGTGATTTAAAGGGCAAGAGGCCATTTGGATGCACAAGTTCATATGTGGGGATAGCAGACAATTCCCACAGACCCAGTGAGGCCTGTTCTGTGCGACCCAAAAACCAAGAATGGTTAGTAGCAGTTAAGTAGAAGAGAAGCAGTCAGGCATGGTGGCCTCTGGCTGTAGAAGGCTGAGGCAGAAGGATTTTCTGGAATTTGGAGCCAACCTGGGCTTCATAGTGAATTCTAGGCCAGCAAAAGGGGGGAGGGAGGGAGAGAGGGAAAGAAGAGAGTGTGCTGTATTCTGGGCCGTATGGAACTGGAAGCTGGGTGTCACACTGGAATACACACTGACATGGGAGCTATGGCTATCACATCATGGTGGCAAAACTGTGGCTATGACAAAGACCATTGGCCTAGAAAGATAAAATACTCTAGCTCTCTACAGAAAAGTCTGCCAACTCATGTTCTTTAACAGTTATTGATTAAAGTCATAGCTCAGGTATGAACATGAATTTTTGTTTATGATTAAGGGAACAAATATCACACAGATATGTGAAGTTTCTCACTTTAGAACACTTACTACTTCTCAATCTATCAGGCTGGGTATGGCCATCCGCCCTGAGCAAACATACACATAAAACTACTCCCAACAGAAACACACATACATCATCATCAACAACGTGTTACAACTAGGCACATGAAATGGGGCTCAGTGGCTAAGAGCACTAGCTACTCCTCCAGAGGGCCCAGGTTCAATTCTCAGCACCCACATGGAAGCTCTAAGCATCTGTAACTCCAGTTCAAGGGGATCTGATGCCCTCTTCTGGCACCAGCAGGCACTAGCTGTGCAAGTGGAGCATAGACACATGTGCAGACAAAGCATACATACACGCAAAATGAAAAGTAAAATAAAATCAATCTAACCCAAAAAACCCATATCACATTGTTTGTAGCTTTGTTCTTTAAAAAAGCTGGAACAGAATATAACATCGCTTGGGACACGGCCTGTTGGGGCTTCTGCCTGCTCCCAAGAACGGGACAGCGCTGTGGTCGTCTGGGTGCCAGATCTGCAGGCCATCGCCTCTGCAGGGTGACCAGCGCCACGGAGAGAGTGCAGAGTGCACTCCGCCATCTTTGCTCCAGTGGCCGGGAAGTTGGGACTGCCAGGCTCGGAGACAGACAGGCAAATATCGCTTGGGTCTTGGGCGGCTTGTGTGTGTGCGGCTCCCAAGTGCTGGGCAGATCTGCAGTAACGAGCGCACCAGCTCTGCTGTGGGACTTCTGCCTGGCAGAGGGACCCCGCACTGGGTGGGAGCCTACCAGCTTCCCTTCCGCGACCTCTGTTCCGGTAGACTGCACTGAAGAGACAGGTACCCAGGTTCTCCCCATATAACATCACTTGGGACACGGCCTGTTGGGGCTTCCGCCTGCGCCCAAGAACGGGTCAGCGCTGTGGTCGTCTGGGCGCCAGATCTGCTGTAGGCCATCACCTCTACAGGGTGACCAGTGGCACGGAGAGAGTGCAGAGTGCACTCCGCCATCTTTGCTCCAGTGGCCGGGAAGTTGGGACTGCCAGGCTCAGAGACAGACAGGTATAATATCGCTTGGGTCTTGGGCGGCTTGTGTGTACGTGGCTCCCAAGAGCTGGGCAGATCTGCAGTAACCAGCATGCTAGCTCTGCTGTGGGACTTCTGCCTGGCAGAGGGACGCCCCCCCCCCCACTCTAGGAGAGATCACACACCCCTGCACAAGGCAGGAGCCTACCAGCCTCCCTTTGGTGACCTCTGCTCCAGGAATCCACTACGCTGAGCCTTTGGATGTGCAAGGACTCCCCAATATAACATCACTTGGGGCAAGGCACATCAGGGCTCCAAAGTCACTCAGGAGCAGGGCAGGCCCCAGAAATCTGTGCCAGGGGAATCCTGGTAAACCAGTGGGGGCAGAAATAGCTTTGCAGGCTCACAGGAGGTCCAACTAACATCAGAGGTAACCAGATGGCAAAAGGCAAACGTAGGAACGTTACTAACAGAAATCAAAGTAATGTGGCACCATCCGAACCCAACTCTCCAACAGCAGCAAGTCCTGGATACCCAACCACACCCGAAAGACAAGATCTGGATTTAAAATCACTTCTCATGATGCTATTAGAGGATCACAAGAAGGACACAAATAAATCTAATAAAGAATTACAGGAGACCATGAATCAACGGTTAGAAGCCCTTACAAAGGAAACACAAAAATCACTTAGAGAAATGCAGGAGAACATGGATCAAAAGATGGAGGTACACAAGGAGACAACACAAAAATCGCTTAACGAGATGAATCAACGGGTAGATGCACTCACAAAGGAATCACAAAAATTGCATAAAGAAATGCAGAAGAATGTGGGTCAACAGACGGATGCCCATAAGGAGGCAACACAAAAATTGCTTAAAGAAATGAATCAACGGATAGATGCCCTTACAAAGGAAACACAAGAACTGCTTAAAGAAATGCAGGAGACGATGGATCAACAGATGGATTCCCATGAGGAGGAAACACAAAAATCGCTCAGAGAAATGCAGGAGAACGTGGGTCAACAGGCAGAAATCCTGAAAGAGGTAACGCAAAAATACCTTAAAGAAATACAGGAAAATACA
Source organism: Tokudaia tokunoshimensis (assembly GCA_036184795.1). Classification (NCBI taxonomy): domain Eukaryota; kingdom Metazoa; phylum Chordata; class Mammalia; order Rodentia; family Muridae; genus Tokudaia; species Tokudaia tokunoshimensis. Next base: position 73,934,013 of record BTHU01000006.1, on the reverse strand, counting down.
AACAAACAAGTGAAGGATCTCAGCAAATCCATCCAGGAACTAAAAAAGGAAGTAGAAATAACTAAGAAATCACAAAGGGAGACAACTTTGGAGATAGAAAACCTTGGGAAGAAATCAGGAGTCATAGATGCAAACATCAACAATAGAATACAAGAGATGGAAGAAAGAATATCAGGTGCTGAAGATTCCATAGAAAGCATCGACTCAACAGTCAAAGAAAATGCAAAATGCAAAAAACGTGTAACCCAAAACATCCAGGAAATCCAGGACACAATGAGAAGACCAAACCTAAGGATTATAGGTATAGATGAGAGTGAAGATTTGCAACTTAAAGGGCCAGTAAACATCTTCAACAAAATTATGGAGGAAAACTTCCCTAACCTAAAGAGAGAGATGCCGATGAACGTACAAGAAGCCTACAGAACTCCAAACAGACTGGACCAGAACAGAAATACCTCCCATCACATAATAATCAAAACACCAAATGTTCTAAACAAAGAAAGAATATTAAAAGCAGTAAGAGAAAAGGGCCAAGTAACATACAAAGGAAGACCTATCCGAATCACATCAGACTTCTCACCAGAGACTATGAAAGCCAGAAGATCCTGGGCAGATCTCATGCAGACACTAAGAGAGCACAAATGCCAGCCTAGACTACTATACCCAGCAAAACTCTCAATCACCATAGATGGAGAGACCAAGATATTCCATGATAAAACCAAATTTTCACAATATCTTTCCACAAATCCAGCCCTGCAACGGATAATAGGTGGAAACTGCCAATACAGGGAGAGAAACAACACTCTGGAAAAAATGAGATAATAACCTTCTTGAATTAAACCCAAAAGTAGATAACCACTCAAACATAAAGATAGCGTCAAGAATGGCAGATGGCAATAATCACTATGCCTTAATCTCTCTTAATATCAATGGTCTCAATTCCCCAATAAAAAGACATAGACTAGCAGACTAGATACATAAACAGGACCCAGCATTTTGCTGCATGCAGGAAACGCACCTCAGTGTCAAAGACAAACACTACCTTAGAGTAAAAGGCTGGAAAACAATTTTACAAGCAAATGGCCCCAAGAAACGAGGTGGAGTAGCCATCCTAATATCAGATAAAATTGATTTTCAACCTAAAGTCATCAAAAAAGACACAGAAGGACACTACATACTGATCAAGGGAAAAATCCACCATCAAGAACTCTCAATTCTGAATATCTATGCTCCAAATGCAAGGGCACCCTCATTCGTAAAAGAAACTTTACTAAAGCTCAAAGCACACATCGCATCGCACACAATAATAGTGGGTGACTTCAACACCCCGCTCTCTGAAATGGATCGTTCAGGAAAGCAGAAACTAAACAGGGACACAGTGAATCTAATTGAAGCCTTGGACCAAATGGAACTAACAGATATATAGAGAACATTTCATCCTAGAGCTAAAGAATATACCTTCTTCTCAGCACCTCATGGTACCTTCTCCAAAATTGACCATATAATTGGTCACAAATCAGACCTCAACAGATACAAGAAGATAGAAATAATCCCATGCCTCCTATCAGATCACTATGGAATAAGGGTGGTCTTCAATGGCAACAAAAACAAAAGAAAACCCACGTACACATGGAGGCTGAACAATGCTCTACTCAATGATAACTTGGTCAAGGTGGAAATAAAGAAAGAAATCAAAGACTTTTTGAAAGTTAATGAAAATGAAGGCACAACATACCCTAATTTATGGGACACAATGAAAGCAGTGCTAAGAGGAAAATTCATAGCCCTGAGTGCCGCCAAAAAGAAACGGGAGACAGCATACACTAACAGCTTAATGGCACACCTGAAAGCCCTGGAACAAAAAGAAGCAAATACACCAAAGAGGAGTAGAAGGCAGGAAATCATCAAACTCAGGGCTGAAATCAATCAAGTAGAAACAAATAAAACCATACAAAGAATTAACAAAACAAGGAGTTGGTTCTTTGAGAAAATCAACAAGATAGATAAGCCCTTAGCCAGACTAACCAGAGGGCACAGAGATAGTATCCAAATTAATAAAATCAGAAACGAAAAGGGAGAGATAACAACAGAAACTGAGGAAATTCAAAAAACCATCAGATCCTACTACAAAAACCTGTATTTAACACTACTAGAAAATCTTGAGGAAGTGGACAATTTCCTTGACAGATACCAAATACCAAAATTAAATCAGGATCAAATAGACCATCTAAACCATCCTATAACCCCTGAAGAAATAGAAGTTGTCATTGGAAGTCTTCCAACCAAAAAAAGCACAGGTCCAGATGGTTTTAGTGCAGAATTCTATCAGACCTTCAAAGAAGACCTAACACCAATACTCTTCAAACTGTTCCACAAAATAGAAACAGAAGGAACACTACCCAACTCATTCTATGAAGCCACAATTAGACTAATACCTAAAGCACACAAAGATCCGACAAAGAAAGAGAATCTCAGGCCAATCTCTCTTATGAATATCAATGCAAAAATACTCAATAAAATTCTTGCCAACCGAATCCAAGAACACATCAAAACAATCATTCACTATGATCAAGTAGGCTTCATCCCAGGGATGCAGGGATGGTTCAATATAAGGAAATCCATCAATGTAATCCACTATATAAACAATCTCAAAGAAAAAAACCATATGGTCATCTCATTAGATGCTGAGAAAGTATTTGACAAAATTCAGCATCCTTTCATGCTAAAGGTCTTGGAAAGATCAGGAATTCAAGGCCCATATCTAAACATAGTAAAAGCAATTTACAGCAAACCGGTAGCCAGCATCAATCTAAATGGAGAGAAACGTGAAGCAATCCCACTAAAATCAGGGACTAGACAAGGCTGCCCTCTCTCTCCATATCTTTTCAATATAGTACTTGAAGTTCTAGCTAGAGCAATTAGACAACAAAAAGAGATCAAAGGGATACAAATTGGAAAGGAAGAAGTCAAACTATCACTATTTGCAGACGATATGATAGTATACTTAAGCGACCCAAAGAACTCCACCAGAGAACTCCTACAGCTGATAAACGACTTCAGCAAAGTGGCCGGATATAAAATCAACTCAAGCAAGTCAGTAGCCTTCCTATACTCAAAAGATAAGCAGGCTGAGAAAGAAGTAAGAGAAATGATACCCTTCACGATAGCCACAAACCATATAAAGTATCTTGGCGTGACTCTAACCAAACAAGTGAAAGATCTGTATGACAAGATCTTCAAGTCTCTGAAGAAAGAAATTGAAGAAGACCTCAGAAGATGGAAAAATCTGCCATGCTCATGGATTGGCAGGATTAATATTGTAAAACTGAGCATCTTACCAAAAGTAATATACAGATTCAATGCAATCCCCATCAAAATCCCAACTCAATTCTTCATAGAGTTAGAAAGAGCAATTCAAAAATTCATCTGGAATAACAGAAAACCCAGAATAGCTAAAACTATTCTCAAGAGTAAAAGAACCTCTGGGGGAATCAGTATCCCGGACCTCAAGCTGTACTACAGAGCAATAGTGTTAAAAACCGCATGGTATTGGTACAGTGACAGGCATGTAGATCAATGGAACAGAATTGAAGACCCAGAAATGAATCCACACTCCTATGGTCACTTGATCTTTGACAAAGGAGCTAAAACCATCCAGTGGAAAAAAGATAGCCTTTTCAACAAATGGTGCTGGCTCAACTGGAGGTCAACATGAAGAAGAATGCAAATTGACCCATTCTTGTCTCCTTGCACTAAGCTCAATTCCAAGTGGATCAAGGATCTCCACATAAAACCAGACACACTGAAACTAATAGAAAGGAAACTAGGGAAGAACCTTGAACATATGGGCACAGGGGAGAATTTCCTGAACAGAACTCCAATAGCTTATGCTCTAAGATCAAGAATAGACAAATGGGGGGCTGGAGAGATGGCTCAGCGGGTAAGAGCACTGACTGCTCTTCCAAAGGTCATGAGTTCAAATCCCGGCACCCACATGGTGGCTCACAACCATCCGTAAGGAGATCTGATGCCCTCTTCTGGTGTCTGAAGACAGCTACAGTGTACTTACATATAATAAATAAATAAATCTTTAAAAAAAGAAAAAAAAAAGAATAGACAAATGGGACCTCATTAAATTACAAAGTTTTTGCAAGGCAAAAGACACTGTCAAAAAGACAAAGCGGCAACCAACTAACTGGGAAATGATCTTTACCAACCCTACATCCGACAGAGGGCTAATATCCAATATATACAAAGAACTCAAGAAGTTAAACTCCAGAGAGGCAAGTAACCCTATTAAAAAATGGGGTACAGAGCTAAACAAAGAGTTCTCACCTGAAGAATATCTAATGGCTGAGAAGCACCTAAAGAGATGTTCATCATCCTTAGTCATTAGGGAAATGCAAATCAAAACAACCCTGAGATTCCATCTCACACCAGTCAGAATGGCTAAGATCAAAAACACAGGAGACAGCAGTTGTTGGCGAGGATGTGGAGAAAGAGGAACACTCCTCCACTGCTGGTGGGATTGCAAGCTGGTACAACCACTCTGGAAAGCAGTCTGGCGGTTCCTCAGAAAACTGGGCATGACACTCCCGGAGGATCCGGCTATACCACTCCTGGGCATATACCCAGAGGCTTTACCTGCATGCAATAAGGACACATGCTCCACTATGTTCATAGCAGCCTTATTTATAATAGCCAGAAGCTGGAAAGAACCCAGATGTCCCTCAACGGAGGAATGTATTCAGAAGATGTGGTATATCTACACAATGGAATACTACTCTGCAATTAAAAACAATGAATTCACGAAATTCCTAGGCAAATGGTCAGAACTTGAAAATATCATCCTTAGTGAGATAACCCAATCACAAAAGAACACACATGGTATGCAGTCACTGATAAGGGTATATTAACCCAGAATCTCGGAATACCCTAGACACAATTCGCATAACAATAGATTTCTAAGAAGATGGAAGGAGAGACCTCTGGTCCTGGAAAGACTGGATGTAGGGGAACGCCAGGACAGAGAAACGAGAGGGGGTTGAATGGAGAAAAGAGGGAGGGAAGGGGGCTTATGGGACTTTTGGGGAGGGAGGAAACGGGAAAGGGGAAATGATTTGGAATGTAAATAAAAAAAAAAAAACTTAGAAAAAAAAATTGAAAAAAAGAAAAAAAAAAAAAAAGAAAAAAAAAGCTGGAACAACTAAGCTATCAGCACCGCAGAGTGGCGGGCTGAAGCTCACAGTGTAGAGCACTCCTCCTCGGTGGACAACACTCCCCCCCGCCTCAGTGTTTCAGCTCTAACACTTGGCAGGCACTCACCTGTAATCTCAGCACTAAGGGGCTGAGACAGGAGGACTGTGGTTCTGAAGCCAGCCTGGGATACGAGAGTTCAAAGACACCGAGACCATGTGTCAGGAAGAAAAAACATTTATATATTGTGATGGTTGGTATATGCTCAGCCCAGGGAGTAGCACTGTGACATTAGAAGGTGTGGCCCTGTTGGAGTAGGTGTGTCACTGTGGGTGTGGGCTTTACAACCCTCATCCTAGCCACCTGGAAATGAGTCTCCTCCTAGCAGCCTTCAGAAGAAAATGTAGAACCCTCAGCTCCTCCTGTACCATGCCTGCCTGCATGATACTGGATTGAATCTCTGACCCAGTAAGGCAGCCCCAACTAAATGTTTTTGTTTTTTGTTTTTTTTTTTTTGGTTTTTTGAGACAGGGTTTCTCTGTGTAACCCTGGCTGTCCTGGAACTCACTCTGTAGATCAGGCTGGCCTCGAACTCAGAAATCCTCCTGTCTCTGCCTCCCAAGTGCTGGGATTAAAGGCGTGCGCCACCACCGCCCGGCTCTAAATGTTTTTTTTTATGAGTTGCCTTGGTCCTGGTGTCTGTTCACAGCAGTAAAACCCTAAGACATATATAATCAATAAACAGCTTAAAAGCAGGGAAAAAAAAAACCCACAAAACAAAACAGACAACGACAACAGGTAACTGTTCCCAAAGACGAAATAAAGTTCTAGGATGTATCTGTTCAGCAAAAACTAGACTCAAAAGCTATATTCTTCCTAAAATGATGTTGCTTTGTAATTAGTATTGGTGTCATTGATTGACTCATTTCTTACTCCCTTCTTTTCTTTCTTTCACCTGTCTCACGCCGAGGGTAACCTGGAACTTGGTAAACAACTCAGGTTGTCCTCAAACATACACTCTTTTTGCCTCAGTTTCTCAAACTGGCTTTGACCAATTACTTTAAATCATCCTATGATCGTGGGGCCAGGGAGCTGTGGGACTGGGGGAGCTGGTCAGGAGCTAGAGTGGGGTTGAGGTCCAAACCCAGAAATCTGGTTCTGAGAGCAACAGGGGTAGCACAGCTCCCCACCTGGCCCAGGCCTGCACACCCTGCCCTTGCCCCTCAGAGAGGTCACACAGCCTGGCGGCCAGGGTGAGCTTCTCCTCATAAGGCTATGTCGGGCAATATCTGAGAGGCCCCTCCATGCATACGAGGCGTCTCACTGTTCTGGCCCCTGCCAACGCTGCACACTCTCCCCAAAGACCCCTACCCACTCCCTAAAGGTTTAAGCAGCCGTTGTTCTCCCAATTAAATGTGCTGTCTCACTGAAGCCAGTCTTGGAGAGTCTCCTCAACCACGCTCACCATCTGCCTGATGTCTCTATCCCCTGGCCATCCCTGCCTTCCCTCCCCAGTTGTGATGGCAACCACAGCGCTGCAGGCTGGTCACGAAGCCTGAGCTGCACTATGGCATTTAGAAACAGGTACAAGGGCTGGAGAGATGGCTCCAGCCATCTATAAGCACTGATTGCTCTTCCGAAGGTCCTGAGTTCAAATCCCAGCAACCACATGGTGGCTCACAACCATCTGTAATGGGATCTGACGCTCTCTTCTGGTGTGTCTGAAGACAGCTACAGTGTTCTTACATATAATAAATAAATAAATCTTAAAAAAAGTTTTTGGAATATATGACATTTAGTTTTTTGGGTTTTTTGTTTGGTTTTATATTTTAATCTAGGCATTAAACACAAGATACCGGGCTGGAGAAATACAGTGGTTAAGAGCACTTCCTGTTCTTCCAGGGCCCAGGCTCTGTCCCCGGCACTCAAATCAATTAACTTAGAGCCTCTTATAACTGCAGTTCTAGGGGATCCAGAGGCCTTCAGCCTCTACTGGCACCCACACATGCATGAACATGCTCGCATACGTGCGCGCGCGTGTGTGCGCGCGCACACACACACACACACACACACACGTAGTGCATATATAAACATATACATGCAGATAGCGCATACACACATACACAAGTTGTGCATATAGACACAAACAGTGCATGTAAACACACAAATCTTTAAAACTAAAAGAAAAGCAGAAGAAAGATTAAGAGAGTTAGTTTATCCTTTACAGACAAACTCTGATCCCTGAAGACGCCTGTGAGATTATCTAGATCATCCTGATGTTGGCCGCACAAGAGAGCGAGCTGAGCCCCAGCCCCCCTACTCTCTGCTCCTGACTGCTGTCGTGATGTGACAGGCTGCCCGTTCATGTCTCGTGCCTCCTCTGTCACCATGGAGCGCTCTTGTTCCGAGCCACAGTCACCCTCCAACGCTGCCTCCCGCCAAGTGCTCAGCACTACAGTGAGAAAGGTAGGTAACTAAGCACATTTCTTGTTATCTGTAAAGAAAGCATTTGCTTTCTTTCTTCCTTTGTTAATCGTTTTTTGCTTTTGTTTTTGTTTTTTGTTTTTGTTTTTTTTCAAGTTCTCCTGTGTAGCTTTGGTTAGGCTGGAACTCCCTCTGTAGACCAGGCTGGCCTCCACAGAGATCCACCTGCCTCTGCCTCCCAAGTGCTCGGATTAAAGGCTTGTACTACCACCATCCAGCATCTACCTTAATTTAAAAAAGAAGAAAAAAATAATAACGCCCACTATGTAGTTCTGGCTGGCCTTGAACTCAGAGATCCACCTGCTTCTGCCCTTCAAGTGCTGTGGTTAAAGGTGGTTTACCAAAAAACCCAGCTCCATATTAAATTTCAAATTAACCTTTTTATTCAGTAAGCACTATTTGCTTTTACTGTACAAATCTTTTTGAACGCATTTTTAAGGCTGGGAGGGAAGGTTTAAGAACTGGGGCTCATTAGCTGTTCTCTGACCTCCACATGCACACACAGTCTTTAGTAAGGTCATATCATTCAGTACTTGTGGAAATGCCCAACAGTATTATTTCTATTTGCTCAATCATCCTTTTCTCTTATTTATTTATTTATTTATTTATTTATTTATTTATTTATTTATTTTGCGGGTCCTCACGTGACATGGTATGCCTATGGAAGTCAGATCAAAGGACAGCTTTGGGGATTTCGTTCTCTCCTTCCACTGTGTGGGCCCTTCCATTTTGGCAGCGAACCCCTAACCTGCTGAGCCATCTTGCTGGCCCCCAATAAACTACCCAGAAACAGTTGTCAATTACATAGACACTTGCCTCTGTATGATGGCTTCATGAATTCTCCGGTACATATAGCACTCTACAAACAACCAGGGCGAGAGGAACCAGCGTGGCTCCCCGTCACCTTCATTTAGAAGGCTGCGCTGATACTCCAGGTATTGATTCCACGTGTCGGTATCCACACACTTGTCCACCAAGGGGACAATTGGCTTATCTGTCTGCAGCTCATTCCGCAGTTTAGAGAGAAGAGAGATGGCCTTCTTTTCAGCTTCAACGCCTTCCTGTGAAAGCACAAAAGAGAAAGAGCTTTGCAGTGTGTGGGTGCGCACGTTTGCCTATTCCTTCAGGGCTGCGGAGCTTTACAGACCTAAAGTGGAGAAGGAGAAACAGTGTTTTAAACCCACCCTTTGGCTTTTATATGATCTTATGGACCTTTCTTTCCTGTTTTCTAAGACCTGGCCTTTCCGTTTTCAAGGCAGACCAAGGCAGAGGGAAGGACCCACTAGTACCCCCTGAACCTTTCCCGCTTGCACCCCCTTCCAGACCTGGACTCCTGGCAGCCCTCCAGTCTATATTCTCGCCCCAGGTCAGTGACAGACAGATGCCCATCCCTGTGACACATCAGAGAGGAGACACAAGATGGGGTAACAGTACAGTGCCTCAACTCCACACCAGCAAGACGCATGTCTTGTGGAAGAGAAGCGGGGAGGAGCACTGCTGTCATCCCAGTACCTGTGAAGCTGGGACACAAGGCTTAAAGGAAAGGGCCAACACTAGCACAGGCTGTACAGAGTCTGAGGCCAGCCTGGGCTACCTGAAGGGAGGGTTTTTATAAGACCATTATAAGGGAAGTCCCTATTGTGCTTCAATCCCATCCCTTTGCCAATGTATCCTCATTCTCCTCCCTCTGCTCAAATGGAAGCCAGTACCTCATGCATGCTCGGCAGGCACTCAATCACTACACTACACCCACACACAAATCTTCTTGGTATCAAGTAGGACCCACTTTGCTGCTAGAGGCTGAGGTTTTAGGAGATTTGCAGGGTCACAATGTTAGAAGATGCAAAAACTACCAAGTTCTAGAAACTAAGCCTGAAAGTCTGTATATGTATATGTATGTGTGTGTATGTGTGTGTGTGTGTGTGTGTGTGTGTGTGTGTGTGTGTATGTGCGCGCGCGCATGTATCTATGTACATGTGTGAGTGCCTGTGGTTGGAGATTGAACCCAAGGCTGGCATACTAAGCACATGCCCAGCCACTGAGCCACATCCTCACACAATACATGTCTTTCCTTTTTTGAAGTTTTACTTGTTTATGTATGTGCCTCTGTATGTGCACACTCATGTGCGCATTCACAGAAACATGTATGTGCACATGAGAGGCCAAAAGAGAGCACAGGTAGGTCCTTCAGAGTTGGAATTCCAGGGTTTACAGGACAGCAGGCTTGCTCTGTGGCTGCTGGGATCCAAATTCCAGTCCTCCTATTCATGAAGTGCTCTTAATCGGCGAGCATCTCTCCAGCATGGCCTCCATACTTACTCTCTGCAACTCTCTACCTGTACTGGCTGGTTTTGGGTGTCAACACAGGCTGGAGTTGTCACAGAGAAAGGAGCTTCAGTTGGGGAAATGCCTCCATGAGATCCAGCTGTGGGACATTTTCTCAATTAGTGATCAAGTGGGGAGGGCCCCTTGTGGGTGGTGCCATCCCTGGGCTGGTAGTCTTGGGGTCTATAAGAGAGCAGGCTGAGCAAGCCAGGGGAAGCAAGCCAGTAAGAAACATCCCTCCATGGCCTCTGCATCAGCTCCTGCTTCCTGACCTGCTTGAATTCCAGTCCTGACTTCCTTTGGTGATGAACAGCAGTGTGGAAGTGTAAGCTGAATTAACCCTTTCCTCCCTAACTTGCTTCTTGGTCATGATGTTTGTGCAGGAATAGAAACCCTGACTAAGACAATACCCTAAGGTCTTTCATTTGAATCAATTATTTAAGGATAAGTTATAATTGAGATTTTGTTTGTTTGCTTGGAGACAGGGCCTCACTGTGTGTGCTTGCTGACTTGGAAGTCACGAGGTGGCCCCGACTAGCCGTGAACTCACAGAGCGTTACTTTCCTCTGCCTCTCTGGGGTGGGGGTTAAAAACATTCACCAGCACGCCTGGGCCCGCTGAGATTTGTATAGGGTTGTCAGCATCAGCTTTTTATAAGAGCCAAGAATCAATGTGGCGTCAATACCTTTTTTTAGTCTTGTTTCACTTCAGTTCAAACATCTTCTGAGTCCTGTCTGTTCCAGGTACTGTGTTCAGAGTCAGGGACAAATAAATGAGGCCTGTGACACCCCTAAGAGTCTACCCAATCAGGTAGTCTAAGGGGATGGGCTTTTGAGAACCACAAGACAGACATGGTTCCCTTGAAGATGTGGTATTGCTCACAGAGCCAAAGGAGCGAGGCTACAAAGAGTGGGAGCCCTAAGAGGTTAGAGCAGTAGAGCTGAGAGGAAGACTAGAGCGGCAGAGAGGGAGTAGGAGACAGTTTTACCTGGAGAGTTTCACAGAGACAGACTGGAGAAAGACACACCAAAGACAAGGCAGCTACAGAGAGCTGACGCTACGCAGGCCAGCGTTTTAATACTGTCCTGTGCCCAGCACAGAGAAATGGGACAGGGCTGCACTGACAACAGACCGTGCTTTCTAATGCTTAATCAAATGGCCACCTGCTCACAATGAGCACACAGGCTGAAGCTACATAATAAGATGTGACCTGTCACCACATTTTTCGTTACTGCAGTTAAAAAAATCCAAATTATAAAAGACTTCTGGTTGTGTTCCAAGATATTTAAGCCTGTTTCTAGTTGTGGCACAGCCCATAGCACACACCCTTAATCCCTCTGGCTGGAATACAGATAGGCCCTTAGTACTTACCTTTAACTCCAAACAGTGAAGGTAAAGTTAGTTTGTGGAAGGAAGCACCCATGTTTGAAAGTGTAGTCTAATTGAGAGGCAGACAAAGTGACGAATCAGAGAAAGATCTGACAGAATAGGATACGCCCAATTCTTATGAGAAGAAAGAACAAAGGGAAGCTACTTAAGGTCGAGACAGTACAGGAGAAGAGAGTACAGTGCAGGATACAGTAGAGTCCGTGGAGAGCAGTGCAGTAGAGAGGGAGAGCGGAGCAGCACAGAGAGGGAGGAGGAGGCAGTTTTATTGGGAAAGTTTTGGTTTTTTGTTTTTGTTTTTTTTTTTTTGGTTTTTTGAGACAGGGTTTCTCTGTGTAGCCTGGCTGTCCTGGAACTCACTCTGTAGACCAGGTTGGTCTCGAACTCAGAAATCCGCCTGCCTCTGCCTCCCAAGTGCTGGGATTACAGGCGTGCGCCACCACTGCCCAGCTGGGAAAGTTTTACAGACAGATTGAAGAAAGAACAAGCTAGACACAGAAGGAGCCAGAGATTAGAACAGCCTGCCAGAGACAGTCTGAGGCCAATTCAGAGGCGGAGAGAGGAGTTTGAGCCAGAACAGCTGAGTTGAACCAGCCAGCCAGAGATCAGAAAGAACAAGGAAGGGTGAACTTATTCAGCAGTAAGTTTCAGAGGCTGAAGACATTCTAGGCAGATTAGATTGGAGGCCAGAAGCTTCCAGGACTAGGCTTAGATCAACAGCTGGAGGCAGTAAGCCTCCTAGAGAAAAATTACAACAGAAGAATAAAAGTTAACTTTTACATAGTTGTGTTTAAGTAAAGGAGGCAATTATTTAAGCAAAGCACCTAGATTTGGCTCAGTTATACTTAAGTAAATATACACATCCATCCAAATGAAGTTGCACGTATGTATAAAACACTGGGAACATCCATCAACCCAAATGTCAGTGTCCAAGATGAGCTAGACATCAGCGATAAAAAAAAAAAGAGCAGGGAATAGAGGTGTGGGGGGTGTAAGCCTCTGACCCTAGCCAGGAAGCAAGGCAGAAGGCTCTGAGTTCAAGGCCAGCCTAAATTGAATAGTCTCAAGAGAGGAGAGGAAAGTAAAAAATGGTCCTGTATTATACCAGAATTTATTTAAAAAGAAATTGCTAAGACCTGGGTTTGGTTCCCTCATTCACGTGAACCCATCTGTAACTTCAGTTCCTGGGGATCTGATGTCCTCTTCTGACCTCCACGACCACTGCATGCTGTGTGTGGGACACAGACATACAAGAGATCAAACACCCATATACATAAATACACACATAAAATAAATAAAAGAAAGAAAGATAACTCTATACACCCAAAATGCCTGTGTGCACCCTTGTTCCATTTCAATCAGGCCAATAAAGAATCACTACAGCCTGGCAGTAAGTTAACTTCTATTCTTCTGTTGTAATTTTTCTCTGGGAGGCTTACTGCCTGCACACACCTTTAGTCCTAGTACTCAGGAGGCAGAGGTAGGTGGATCTCTGTGAGTTCAAAGCCACCATGGTCTACAGAGTGAGTTCCAGGACAGCCATGGCTACACAGGGAAACCAAAATACTAGAAACCAAAATGTCTCAAAAAAAAAAAAAAGCCCCAAAATACAAACAAACCACTAATTGCCACTCTAAATCTTTGCTGCATTGTGTTCAAGAAATGTATAGGATCTGGCATGCAGCTCAGTTGATAAAGTGCATGCCTGCCATCCAGAAGCTATGGGTGAAAAGGAGGGGGAGGGGAGGAGAAGGAGGAAGAAGAGGGGAGGGATGGGGAGGGGGAGGGGCAGACTCTGTGTTCTTTCTCCAGCAGTGTACAATCTGTATGTGGTGGCTTACAACTGCAATTCAAGTGTTCAAGATCTTTAGATACTCGAAACCTTGTCTCAAAAGAAAATGACAGGAAGGTAGGAAGGGAGGGAGGAAGGGAGGGAGAGAGAGAGGGAAAGGAGAAGGTGCAAGTGCATGCAGCACAATTCAAGATAAATGGCGGCAGAGCTCCAGAGGCTTTATCCACATCCACACAAATACTTGGGATTTTTTCTCATCTGTTGATTAAACAGGCAAGATGAATTTTAAAGTCATACTCTACCTCAACCAGCAAATCTTTCCCGTATTTAATCACATTGTGTTGTCAACCAACTGTAATTCACACTACACTTCTCTCTGAGTTTCACACTTGTGGGACTCAAGGTCTCCAATTAGTAATTCAAATGCTGTAATACAGGTAGCTGTGAGACCTCAAGAGCTCTTCAGAGAAGTCAAGGTCATCATTTCTGACCGTTAAGGTTTAGTGAGGCTAAGCTGTTAGCACACAGGAGGCTACCTCAACACACAGAAAAGCAGGTAAGTATCTGCACCACACACGTCTTTACATGAGAGCTGAAACCTTCTATAAATACCGTTATTCTCGTGAAGAACTAGCACAAAATTAAAGCTGAGATATAATTCTTACCTCTCCATGTTTTTCAAAAAATTCACTTTTATGTCGATGCAATGTATCAATAACCTTGGTTAAGATCTGCGGTATTCTGTCCTTAATCGTAAGATATGCAAAGGACCTAGGAAAGAGAGTAATCATGCATTACTCAGTAGCTTTAACACTAGAAGGCATGCCCAATTTTAGTTTCTGAAACACCTCATTTGGATCCAAATTCCTTTTCCTACGACTATTAAGGGCACACCAGTTTTACCCGCTTTATAGATAGGAGACTGAACTCACATGTTGCTCACTCGCCTTGTATGAATGAAGCTGCAGAACAGGATAAAACAGCGCACACAGCTGTAACCCTTGCCCCGGAAGACAGCAGGGGGAGGAGCAGTAGTTTAAGGTCATCCTCAGATAGATATATAACATCCATTTGGAAGGAAGGAAGGAAGGAAAGAAGGAAGGAGGAAGGGAAGGAGGGAGAAGGGAAGGGAAGGATGGATGAAGGACAGGAGGGAAGAAAGCAGAAGACCCAAGAAAACTTGAAACTCTACTGTCACGGTCAATGAGCAGACTGTAGTACTGGGCTCTGCCCCAGAACTCAACCCAATCATTTTATTTTCTATCTACTCAATTTCTTTCAGAAACTACTTCAGCAAAGTGGTTAAGTTCAAAAAAAGGACTGGTCTTGCAAAATCAAACAGGCTCTGGTCCTAGGTCAATGGCTTAGAAAGATGAAAGAGAAATCTCAAAGTAGTTTTGATTTGCATTTCCCTGATGTGGGTGGGGTAAGTGCAGGTGCCTGCTGGGGCCAGAGCTCGCTAGCTCTCTCTCTCTCTCTCTCTCTCTCTCTCTCTGTCTGTCTGTCTGAGCCCTCTGTCTGGTTCCTGAAACATTAACCTTTTAGCGTACAGGAGTGTACAGTGCTTAGCACATCAGCTTCCTCTGCCCAAATCATCTCTGTTGAATTTATTACATGTCTACAAACTCAAGTGCCTTGTTCTGACTTTTAAGCCAGTGGGCTCACTTGAGCATTTCTTCAGAAGGCTTCCTTCACGGGAGCTATAAAAAACTAAAAATTGAAACAAACAAACAAACAAACAAGCAAACAAAAAACACCCCACATTTGGACTGTGAGGCTTTGAGGAGCTTCAAAGTTGCTTTTTTTTTTTAACTCCTAGAATTAGAACTGAACATTTACCAATCCGTGACAGTGTCAAAACAGAGGGAGAGGGAGCCAGTCCATCAACGCTTGAGTTTTCTATGGCACCAGAAACAAAACCTGAGGTGACTGCAAAGCCATACTGTTCTATTACCCACCCACCCCCAACCCTGTCCTGCCTCCCCGAAACCCCCGAGAGCCCTGGGTTAGGAGGAAGCCAGGAGGCTCCTAGAGGCAGGATTCCCAAAACAGTGCCGGCTTAATTCTGGAGGCACAGACACTGTCCTCATGGCCAGGCAAGGCCACACCTAAGCACCTAGAAACTATTCCAAGGGCTGGAGACAGGCCTCAGCAGGAGAAGGCACCTGCCACCAAGTGTATGACCGCCTGAGTTCCATTCCCAGAACTCACTTGGTAGAGGGACAAAGGGGACTCCCTACACCTGTTGTTCTCTGACCTCCATTCCTGGGTGAGACCACAGGTGAGTGCCACCCTCCCCCAACACCTAAAACTGATTATTTGAAAATAAAGTATTTGAAATATGAATTTGGAGCCCAGTGTGGTGGCTCACCTCTGTAATGCCATCGCTTAGGGGCAGGAGTATTGGGAGTTCAAGGTCATCCTCTACTACCTAATTCAATAGCTCGGTGTGAAAAGAAAAACCAACCAAACAAACAAACAAAAAGATCGGCTATTTAGCCAATGCTTATTTTTGCTCTTACTTATAACTTAGCCCTCAAAGTTGTAGCACACTGTAATTCCCCTTTATCCACAGGTTTGCCTTCCCAGGGGCACTCAACCAGTTTAAAAACACATTACGGTGGAAAATTCCAGCAGTCAACGATCTGTAAGTTTTAAATAACCTTAATTAAGTTTAAATTAAACTAACTTCCCATTAATTGTTCCATTTTGCTATCCGCTGTTTGGGTGAACCTATTGTGCCTAACATAAATTTCACGCGGAAGTGTGTATAGGGGGAAAAACCTCTAAATGTGAAAATTGCAAGCTTCCACTAGTGAACTACTTCTAATGACACTTATTTTGGGGGCCAGTGAGATGGCTCCGTGGGTAAAGGCACTTGATAAATCTGGACGCCTGAGTTCTCTTTAAACTCCTGAGAGTTGAAAAAAAAAGAAAAAACCCGGCTCCATAGAGTGGTCCTCTGATCTCTATCGCGAATAATGGCATGTGTGCGCGCGCGCACACAAAATTAAGGCGTATTTAAATACTGTAAGAGGATTAGTTTGACCCACACCATTAACACACACCACAGTAGGTATGAGTCCTAATTGTTGGTTCCCCCCCCACCTCCCACCCCCCCCCCCGCAGCGCTTTTCCTCCTCGCTTGTTAGACAAGCTTTTCCTACTTTTCCACAGTGGGCTCGAACTCGCTACTAGCGCAAGCTGGCTTTAACCCGCAGCAATCTTCCTGCCTCAGCTTCTCAAGAGCTGGGGATACGTGACAGCAAGGAAGAAGGTACACAGCGGATCTTGCTAGGTCCTGACGCAGGCTAGCACAGCGAGCCGGCTCGCTCTCTCGAGTCTCCCGAGGTGGGACTTGAACTCTGGGCTTGAGGATCCGGCGACCCCGACCGCCCATAGCTTCCTCACCCAACATGGAGTTTTTATTCTCCCAAGTGCGCAAGAAAATAAAAAGTGAGACGCACCCCTCGTCCTGAGCGGAGAGAAACGCCGGGGACTCGGCCATCACGCCGGCGACACACGCCACTCTCTGGCGTCGCCCGGGGTTCAACGGCCGCGGTTCCAGAAAGGAAGCGTTGGAGCTTTTTTTTTTTTTAAAGCGCTTTTGAACCCAAAAAACTTTATTTAGTGGCCTGGCCAGGGGCAGAGCATAGGATGCAAGGGCCTTCCGGCTGCACGAACGGAAGCCCTGAAGGACCGGAGGCGGTAACCCGCCGAGCGCCGAGCGGAAAGAGGGTGCGCGAGGCGGTCACGTGGTCGACCGGTCACGTGATCCAGCCGTCCAGCCTAGGGCTTGCAGTGTGCCTGCGCCGTGGCGGGGCGGGGCGGAGTGTGTTTCCGCGGAGGTTCCGACGGGCGTCGTGGGTCGTCCTCTCCGCGCTCAGGTCAGTGCTTCGCGCTTCCCCAGACTGAGAAACTGGCGTGGAGGTGTGGGCTTCGGCCAGGGCCTCGGGGTTTAGCCGGGAGGCCGAAGCACCTAGGACAAGCACTCGCGACCCCGCGTTGCAAGCAGGGCATAGTAGCAGCTGCCAAGATGCAGGGAATCACCTTGAACTTAGGAATTGGAAGGAGTGTTCCCAAAGGTCAGCACCGCTTGCCCGCTGAATCGAACCTGGATGCAGCCGCTTTTTGTAATAGATGGTATTCTGCATATCATATGCAATGTATTTTGGTTATGTCCACCACCACCCCCAGCCCTCCCCTCAAACGCCTAGGCCGACCCATGTCCCACTCCCAACTTAATGTCTCTTATATAAAACACTGAGTGCAATTAGTGCTATCCTTAGGCACACGGACATATGATTCTTAAATGCTCAAGAACAATGCAGCTGCCTTGTGTTTCGTTTTAAAAATTTAGTTGACACCTCTTTGTGTCCAAGGACACTACTGTCACTGGATATAGCGGGACAAACCCAGAAAACTGCTACTTATCATGACGACTTATAAAACACGGGGTCGGGTAAGGTCACCGAGAGACTGATTAGGAAGAGAAGTGGCCCAGAGTCTGAGTCCTGATGTATCGCATTCTTGAATGGATGAGGGAAAAGACAAAATAAAAAGACAGAAGGAAAATGGCCAATGTGGTATTCTAGAAGCCAAAGCTTCAAAGGACTGGGCAGTGAGTTGCCGGGCATCGATACCCTCTTCTGACCTCTGTGGCACTAGGCATTCTTGTAATGCACAGATGCATGCAGACACACACGTATGCCCGTTAAATAATAAAAGTTATAAAGAGGGTGGATTGCTCGCTGGGCGCCGAGGCAGTGAGCACAGGCCAATGGTGGCTGAGAAGTCGTCTTGTAGAACTTTCAGTTTCTATTCTGTTAGTGGAGGAGGAATGGAGGTAGAATGAGAAAGGAGGAGGAGGTCTGGAAATTTGAGGGGCTTGGTCAGTAGAATATATATATATTGCTGAGCAGTGCAGAAGACGCAGAATGGCCCTGGCTGGAGAGGGACCTAGGAGGCAGTTAGTTGGCTGTCTCCCGTGAGCTCAAGAGTGTAGGCGCGAATTGGATCAGGTGAATCCTGTCCAGTTAGGATTGAGGTTATGCCACGTGGCCGTGGAAGAGGGAGGGATGTGGGGGTTCACAGCGAATGGGAGGATTATAGTAGGCATGGACCGTTAGCTGGGTGTGAAGGAAGTGGACACTGGAAAGACTGGAAATTGTAGGTCCTGCTGAGGGAGGACAGCTGTTGGCTTTGGGGAGTAGAAGGAATGGACAGGAAGGATAGGCGGAATCTGGGGAGTGATCGGGAATGTGGGAGAAGTCCTGGAGATCGTAAGCTTTGTAGATGCTGACTGAAGAAAAGAGTATGTAAAATTAACTTTAATAACCTTTAACCCCTTCTGACGGGGATTAACAGGTGACTAAGATGGTGGTAAGAACATAGTCCTAGCAATAGGGAAAGCCGGGGTTGGTTTTTTTTTTGTTTTGTTTTTTTGTTTGTTTTTTTTTTTTTTTTTTTTGCTTTGTTTTCCTTTGGGGTCGGGGGAGGTGGAGTTCAGACATATACCACAGCATATGGAGATCAGTCAGAGGACAAGCCCAGGAACCAATTCTCTCTTACCGTGTGGGTTTGGGGAATCGAACTTAGGCTGTCAGGTGGGTGTAACGGCAGGCACGTTTGCCCACTGAACCTAACTGTGGGCAGCTAGTCTCTAGCCCGCAGTCTCCTCCTCCAGGCTATTGTGAGGTAAACCGGCATTTAGAATGTGGAGGATACTGGAACCTTCTCCGCTCTTCCTTCAAAGCGTTAGCAGGGCCATGTTTCCGAGACACCCGACTGTGTGACACTCACACTGTGATTCCACAGCCCTGGTTTCCCCACCCGTGGAACCCGTAGGATCATTTAATGCGTCTTTTTTGCATCTTGATACTTTTCCCCCCTTATCTCTCCTGCAGCTCACTTCTCCCTCTGCTGAAGTTGCAGCCCGTGTGTTAGATAAATAATACGGTGTGCCCGGCCCGTTTGCTTTGCTGGTCTCTCTGCCCTTTCATGAACCATTGCGAATGTTACCCCTGAGTGTGCCACACTCCTCACCCCAGGTGCTTCCTGTCAAGACTGCGTAGTACTTTGTGTGTCGCACTCTCTCTGGGTTTTCTGTGAGTTATGACATCTGAATAATGCTTGAATCTTTGGCACCTAATTTTTAAGACTTGCTATTACCGCTTACTATTGGCTTGCTTTTAAAAGAGCGAGCTATTTTATGTTGTAAGTAGAGGAGGGTAATTACCTATAACAGTCCGTTTCCTTCTGACTCTGTGTGTGCTTGCCTGTGCATGCCTATCTAACAGGCCTAACTGTCCAATTTGTATAATATGTCTAATATACCCTACCCCTGTGCCCAGCTCCCGCCTGCGAACGCCTTCCCCCTTGAGAGTCGAAAGCCATTTCAGTTTTTGTGGGAGCCTTTCCAGGAGAACTGAGTGAGCCCTTTCTGTTTGCTCCGCGTCTTGTACTCAGCTCTGTGGTTTGGTCTCTTCCATGGCTTTTCAGTGAAGAGGAGAAAATGCCTGTGTTCTCCAAAGGAGCTGAGATAGGATGGCAGAGATAATTGGCCTTGGATGCACCTGTGGCCTCAGCTAGTTGATGTTTTAATTATAAAGGTTTAATAAAGAATGTGTAAGTACAGGTTGATGTGTGTGTGTATGCATATGTATATGCATATGCATATATATTGGTTTGGTTGGAGGTTTTTCTTTGGTTGGTTTGTTTTTGAGAGTCTCCATATGCATCTCTTACTGGCTTGGAACTCACACCCAGCTGTTTTTAAATATTTCATATTCTTGCAAAGTAATGAAGAGGTTCCATCACCTCTTTCTCTCTTAGCATCTTTGTTTTTGAGAATAGATTTATAATTTTATAATCTTCCAGAAAGAGGCCAAATAATGAGTAAATGGAAGAGTGAAAGTGTGTGTGTTTGCAAGACTGAAAAACTAGGGCCTTGCTTATCCTAAAAATGTACCACCAAGTTGTGGCCTCAGCCATGTATATATATGTAAATTTATAAATATATATGTATATATGGGTGTATATATAGCTAGCTAGTTAGGGGATTAGGTTATGATATTTCTGTTTATGATTTTTGAGTGTTTTGTTTTATGAATGTTTATATACCATGTGCATGTCAAAAGAGGGCATCAGATTTCCTAGTACTGGAGTTAGGCAGTTGTGACCTACCATATAGGTACTGGAAATTGAACTTGGGTCTTCTACAAGAACAGGTGTGGGTGGCCTAAGACTTTAGTCCTAGCACTCAGGAGGCAGAGACAAGCAGATCTTCATGAGTTTGAGGCCTCTCTGCTCTACATAGTGAGTTTGTGTGCCAGGCCAGGGAGGGCTGCATAGTATGAGACTGCTTCTCAGACAGCAAATAGAAAAGAGTCAGTGCTCTTAACTGCTGAGCCATCTCTCCAGCCCATGCGGGACAAATTTTTAACAGAAAATATGTTTCCTAAGGAAATATATGTGTGCTTTAAACATATATTTAAAACCCACCCTGACTTTTTACTTCTTCTTCTTCTTCTTCCAGACTAAGATGTGATCATGCCAACCAGACTTCTCCAAACCCTGGCAAGTTTGCACAGCATATCAGCAAAGACTCGTCAGTGCCAGAGACTTCCTCGGCTTACATTAAGACCACTTACTAAATTTGAAAGTACGGCATGCCACAACGGCCTGACAATACAGAAACATTTAGACTCATTCTTTCCAAATATAATAGCTGACAGTTTGAATAAGCCGAAGATCCTGGAAACGAGCTGGATAATATCAGACACAAGCAGACTCTTTCCGTTAAATGCTGGCCATTGGTTGGATGCAAAAGAACACCGGCCAAGCATGCGCCCCTTTGGGACTCACAGGAGCATGACCCACAAACCAAATCTCTTGTGTTCTAAGTGGTTTATAAAAGCAGTAAAGAGGCATCACTCATCTGTATCAAACGAAGCACTTGTTCCCAAACAAGACCTTCCGAAGATCAAGAGGCCGCTGAAGGCATCCCGGACCCGGCAGCCGTCCAGGACCAACCTTCCAGATCTGTCTGTGAATGAGGTAAAGTCTACTAGTTCTGAGGCCCTTAAGTGCATCTGCCCCTGTGTGTCCTCTAAACCAGTGAGTGCTGCACTATGGCCTCGATGCTGACGCAACCAGCTCAGAATTCTGCACAAAACTTTTGAAGCCTCACATAGCCAGACCTACAGAAAGCTTAACTTGCTGGAGTCTGTTGTCCATGTCAGAAGTGTGTCGTTACTCAGGAGGGCTAGTTAGGCCAGGGAGGTTAGTTAGGCCAGGGAGGCTAGTTAGGCCAGGGAGGCTAGTTAGGCCAGGGAGGTTAGTTAGGCCAGGGAGGTCTAAGAGGAGCTGCCGTCTAGTCCAGCCAGGGATGCAGCTTCAAGAAACATGTTTTTCTAAGAAACTGAGCCAGAAATGTGTCTGAAGAGATTTAACTGCCAACCGGTGGGTGCTCGTTGCCAGCCTGTGGTGACTGCACAGGGTATAGAAGTGACGCGTGAGGCGGTGGGGGCTTCGCTGTTTTACCCTCTGCAAGTACAAGGCGTTTCTTGTTTTGATTATTACTGTTACAGGGATTCTGGGGATTTTTCAAATGTAGTTTGCATCTGTCCTTTAAGCTATGATCAGCTTCGAGTCAGAGTCAAGGCTTTTGTTGAATGATATCTTCAGGCCATGCCTTTTACTTAAGGTACTAAACTGGAAAAGAGGCAGAGATCTGTTCCATCTATTGGGTTGTGGGTAGGGTGTCTACCTTCCTTCCTCTGGAGAGGTGGAGCAGGAGGTCACAAGCTCTGAGTCAGAGTTCATATTCCCAGCATCCAGTCCCTATCCTGAATCTACCCAGAGCCCAAGAGTTACCTCAATAGAATAAACAACACTCCTGTCAGACTAGGGATTCCCAGGCATATAGGCTGTGTGCCAGGAACAAGAAGGCAGATCCCCCAAGTGATGCTCCAGTGTCCCATGTTACTGAGGAAGGACACCGGCTTCAGTTCTACAAGGAGGGAATCTAAGGATAAAGGCCAGATACAAGTCTCTTCTGCCCCAGTGTCAGTAAAATAGAAACTGCCTTGCCGCTGCACACAGAGGCTACAGGAGCGCTGTTCTCAAGCCAGGAGTCCTGGATAGATTGCTAGCCCATCTGCTGGACCGAATCTTCTGTGGCCACAGGAAACAGTTGAAACAGAGTGGGTTTGTTTGTTTTGTTTTACACTTTAAAATAGAAAGGTGTAAATCTGAGGCCTAATCCAATAGCTGTTTTATAAGGCTTTGGTCATCTATTTAGGAACAAGTTACCTTCCCCAAACCTGAAATATACTTTAACATTGTAAATTTAACTAGCACTTTAAAATAAAGAAAAGATATTTAAAAAAAAACAAAACTAGAAAAGACAATGAAATGAAAGCTGCTTACAAAGTAGTATTACCATGAACATGATGTTACCACGAACATGGTATTACCGTTAAACAAAAAGAGCCTACTGCGTGAATCTCTCCCCTTCCCAAGTGGGCTTCCGTGAAACAGTTCCCAAACAAGATGTCAGAAAGTCACTCTCAAACTTGTGATCCGTTTATTAATAGAAGCAGCCCACAGCCGTACATACAGAGTACAGGCAAGTCACCTAAGCTAACTGTATCCCGAGGAAAGCACAAGTAAGTCCTCAGAAAACACAGGCCGTCCAACATGGGGCAGAGGAAAGCTTACAACAAAGACTCAGGCTTCAGGAAAGCATTATGTTTGAAGATGTATTCTTCATCAGCTTAGAATACATTTTCTCATAAATCAATGATTGAGTAATTTGCCACTTCTCAACCTTCGAGAGTCCAAACTTGCATTCTATCACTGAGGGACAGGCCAGCAACATAAACAACACAGAAGAGGCAGGGATGGTCAGCTTCTCAGCCTTTTGACTGAGATTCAGTGAGGTAGAGGCTGCCTCGCCCAGAGACATCTATCCTAGTCGGGGTGTTCAGATCTTGCAGTTAGTCAGAAGTCAAAGATATTAGAGGATCTGCATGTCTGTTTTCACAGGTCGCCTTTGGAAATGCTACGCTAAGAGTGGGGTGTGGCGGTGCGTGTCTTTAACTCCCTGCACTTGTGAAGCAGAGGCAGGAAGATCTTGGAGTTTGAGGCCAGCGTGGTCTACATAGCCAGTTCCAAGATGGCCAGGGCTATATAGAAAGAGCTTATCTCAAAAAAAAAAAAAAAACCAGAAAGGGGGAGAGAGGAAGGGAGGGGGAGAAAGAAGGAAAAGAAAGAGATGGCTCAGCAATTAAAAGTGCTTCCTGCAGTAGCAGAGGACCCAGGCTCAGCCCCTAGCTAGCATCTGGTGGCTCATAGCTGCCTGTGACTACAGCCCCAGGCGATCAATCCTACACCATCTAGTCTCCATGGGAACCTGCACAAACATGGTGCACAAAACACTCACGCAGGCGCACACAGGTACACATAAATTAATCTTAAATCTAAAAAGCTGGTTTGAGCCAACTAAATTGATACGCTAACTTCCAAATGGGCAGCCGCGCCATTTACTGTCTGGAAAAGCACTGAGCATTGCTTACCGTGTGTGTGGAGTGTGTGTGTGTGTGTGTGTTACACACAGTGTGAGTGTCTGCATAGCATGTACTCTGCTCAGTCGCACACTCGTGTCAGGGCACGCCCTCAGATGTGCAGACCACTAGTTACTACATACCAGGGAAAACACTGGATCCTTTGTGGATAGAGGGATCTCTGCTCCTGCAAGGCTAGTGACGTTAGCTGCTTATGCTGATGTGAACGGAGCCACAGACCCTCACAGAGACTGGAGAACTGAAATGTCTTTCAACCGGTTTTCCCCTTTTCAGTGTGTGCTTGATCCTACCACTTGCCCAGTCTGCTTCTGGCTAGCAGACGTGGGCTCTTTTCTTTGCCTCCACGTAACTCATCCCCTTCGTCCTTGCTGAACTCTTTATCTGCACCTCTGAGGTTCGCACACACTTTGCAGCGCTGGCTTTGCAGAGGAGGTGCTTGAGCCCTTTGCTAACCTCAGTCCTGTGATCATGCCCCAAACAGGACCTGATGCAGTGCACAGCGTTCGCGACAGCAGATGAGTATCACCTGGGAAGTCTGTCTCAAGAGCTGGTCTCCTGTGGCTACGTGGAAGTGACAAGCCTGCCTAGAGGTACTGCTGCCCGAACCCAGGGCCAAGTACACTGTGTGCTAGAAAATGACTTTCATGTGGGTGGCGTTTCTAGTGGACATCTGTTTCCGTTTCATTTGACACTGATTTCTATTATGAACATAGTCCCAGCCAGGCATAGTGGCGCATGCCTTTAAGCCCATCCCTCAGAAGGCAGAGGCAATCGGATCTCTGTGAGTTCAAGGCCAGCCTGATCTACACAGCAAGTTCCAAGACAGCCAGAGCTATATAGTGAGACCTTATCTCAGAAAAAAAGAAAATAGTCTCAAAGGTCTTTGTTCAAATGACATGATTAAATATATTTGTAGAGAATTTTCGGATTAAGACAAATATGCTGTTTTAATCTTTATAGGATCTCTGTCGCTTGAGAAGGTCAAAGAACGTGTGTCCTAGTTTCCTGTTGTGGAATTAAATACCTACAGTAAATGTGAACAGAGAAAAGGTTGATCTTAGCTCACGGTTTGGAGATTCCGGTCCGTGGACAGTTGCCCGTTGTTTGGGGGTTTGTGTTAAGGAACACATCCTGGTGAAGAACGCGTACAGGGCAGGGCAAGCTGCTCCCTGCATGATGCTGGGGTCCTTTTTAAAGGCACACATTCAGTTACCTCTCCTCCTCCTAGTAGGCCTCACCTCTTAAAAGTTGCAGCACTTCCCAGTATAGTGAACTAGGTCCAGTCCTTTAACACACGGGCCAAACCACTGCTCCATACTGCTGCTTTTCTGTAACATTAAAAAGCTATTGTACAGGGCTGGAGAGATGGCTCAATGGTTAAGAACACTGACTGCTCTTCTGAAGGTCCTGAGTTCAAATCCCAGCAACCACATGGTGGCTCACAACCATCTGTAATGGTATCTGATGCCTCTTCTGGAGTCTGAAGACAGCTACAGTGTATTTACATATCATAAATAAATCTTTAAAAAAAAAAGCTATTGTACAGCCAGGCAGTGGTGGTATGCACCTGTGATCTCAACACTTCGGAGGCAGGGGCAGGTGGATCTCTTGAGGCTAGCCTGGTCTGTAGTGCAAGTTCTAGGACCACCAGAGCTACAGAGAAACCCTGCTTCTAAAAACAAAAAACTATTTTGCACATGTGTGCACGCATACAAACAGACACACACATACATACCTGCACACATCCCTCACAAATAACAATGATAATAACTGATAAACATTTTTAAAAGCTATTTTAAAAGCCATGATAGTGACAGGACCTCAGAGAGGCTTTAAAAGAAATTATTAGCCTAATACTTTTTTAAAAGATTTATTTATTTATGTTATCTATATAAGTACACTGTAGCTGTCTTCAAACACACCAAAATAGGCATCCGATCCCATTACAGATGGTCATGAGCCACCATGTGGTTGCTGGGAATTAAACTCAGGACCTCTCAAAGAGCAGTCAGTGCTCTTAACTGCTGAGCCATCTCTCCAGCCCTAGCTAAGGAAAAAAAATTAAAGCAAGTTAAACACATGAATATACGAAAGAAAACCACCTTAGTATTTTAGGAAAGTTTGAAGGACTCTTGGAGACTGATCCAGCTGGGTGGTGGTGCCGCCTTTAATCCTAAAACTCAAGAGGTAGAGGAGGTCAGATCTCTGGGAGTTTAAGGGCAGCCTTGTCTACATAGTGAGTTCTAGGGCAGCCAGGGCTACATAGAGACCCTGACTCAGAAAACAAACCCCTAAAAGACTCATTGGTCTTTTAACCCATAATGGGTTGAAATGACATACATTTTCATTGTTAATTGTATGAACAGACTATATATGATGACAAAACAAGTTCACTTAGAAGAACAAAGCTCTGTGGAAACCCTCAGATGAAAAATTGGTCAGGGGCAGCCATGACTGACTCTGGAGGCTGCCTCTAGTGTAGTCCTGGGGCTTGTCATCCCCCTTCCAATACTTGGGGCTATCCATGCAGGTAAACTGTCTGGTTAGCAAAACGTGTTTAAGGGAGTTGGGTGTATGCTCCAAAACGTTGTTAGGGTTTTTGTTCCCGTTAAAACCCTGCCAGGAATCCTGAGGCTTTGAGAATCCTGACGTGAGAAACAAAGTGTCGTGTCTGCACTCGAGGGACGGATAAGGACCACAGGGACAGGCCAGGCTGGGCTATGGCTAGACATGGTCTCAAAGACACAGACACTAAGAAAGAAGAGCTTGTTCATAGCTGTATAAATTAGTAATAGTAATTACAATATATTGTCTATAATTTACATTATAGAATATATGCTTATAAGAGTTATTAATTACACCAATATGAAAGGTAAAGTAACTATTGATACATTCTACAACATTTAAAAGACTAAAACTTATATGGCTACAGGCGACTATACTTGTAGTTTTCGTGACTGACCTTGACATTAGCTAGGTTTTTACACTGTCACTCCTGTGTTCTCTGTGTGTTTCCTTCCATCCAGACTTTATACAACTTAAATGTGGATGTGGACCAGTTGTTAGTGTTGGCCTGTTATGCACACGGCCCTGGGTTTGCTCTCCAGCATCACTAAAACCAACCACGATGGTGAACACCTGCATCCCCAGCACAGCAGAGGGGCAGAAGTTCAGGGTCATCATTAGGGACATGCTGCCTTAGAGGCCAGCCTGAAGCACGTGGTGACCCGTCTAAAACAGTAGAAGAGTTTTGAGTCATTTAAGGAAATAATGTACTAATTCTATGTATTTTATTTTAATTTGTAGAAAGATATTTAATTCTTGACCTATAGTTGTATTGAACTTAAATAGTAATGTTTATTGGACTACTGGTTATTGAATCAACATCAACGGGAATGAGTAGCTGTAGACAACACTGCTAATACTGCAGGTTGTAGAATGTTCTAGGGAAGTAGTTTCTTACCTTCGTTTTCCAAGATTTTTCTTTTTTAAAAAGCATTTTCTTATATGTGTGGGCGTTTTGCTTATATTCCTGTCTGTACATCATGTGCACACTTGGTGCTCTCCAGAGTTCAGAAGAAGGTGTAGAGCCCCTGAAACTGAAGCTTCAGATGGCTGTGAGCCATGTGTAGGTGCACACAGTTGGACCTAGGCAGTGCTCTTAGCCTCTGAGCCATCTCTCCAGCCCTCTGAGATTTATTTTTATTAGCGTGCATGTCTCTGTGTGTGCACATATGTGTGCCACAAGATGGCACTAGAGCACCCAGAGCTGGAGTTACAGGTAGCTGTGAGCCACTCAACATAGTTTTGGAAACCAAACTCAGGTTCTGTGCGAGAACAACAGTCCTTTAACCACTGAGCCGTCTCTCTAGCCCCCATTTTCACATCTTCAAACCCCCAGAGTCTTAAACAGGAATCGGTGATTGTGGAACACTTTGGATTGTCACTTGATCCTAAGAACAGCTTAAAGCATGCACAGGCTGCTCTCAGCAGTTCCTGTCACTCGGGACACAGCTTTGACTGGTATTTTACATCACAGATGCAGCAAATATTTTGGTGATAGGTGTGGAAAATTCTGCAAAAGAAGGTGATCCCGGAACAATATTCTTGTTCAGGTAAGACAGGAATGACATGGCTTTGGGAAGATGGTCTACGCCCAGAAGCTTGTAGTCCCTAGGCTGGGGTGTGCCTCTCCTGGGATCTTCCCATACTGGTGATGAGCAGTTGTAGACAACATGCTAATACTGTAGGTTGCAGAATGTTCTACGTCATCTTTTTATAAAAGGTTATTTTACTATGTTATGTGTATGAGTTTTTTGCCTACATATATGTCTGTATACCACATGCATGCCTGTCTGAGGAGACCAGAAGAGGGTACTGGGTCCCCTGGGAATGGAGTTACAGATTGTTGTAAGTAGATACATGGGTGCTGGGACCTGAACCAACTGTTGAAACAAGTACTGGGAGAGCAACAAGTTCTCTTAACCACTGAGCCACCTCCAGCCCCCAGTAGATGTCATCTTAAAAAAATGAAAGTTTTTAAAATAAATTCTAACAAACTTTAATAAAACAAACAAACCGTCTTCGCCTGGTATGTCTTTCACTGAATATGCAAATAGGGCAAAGCAGCCGTGTCTTTGCCCTCCTGAGGCTCCACGCCTGGTGTCCTTCCTTACCTCTGCAGCATTTCCACTAAGAGGGACGCGGGTTCAGAGTCGTCCCTTTTCAAGATTTGAATGAGTGACAGCGGCAGTAGCAGCCACATTTTGTCCCATTTTATAACTGACAAAAGGAAGGATCAGATGCATTTGGGGAAAAACCTGTAGTCTGGGGACAAGTAACTAGCTGAACAGAAAGATGGGCATCCAAAAGAATGTAACTGTAAGCCGATGTAGTAACTCACAGCCATATACTCAAGCAAGCCAGGCTTAATGATCACTCGAGTAGTTTTATCCACTTGGTTCTCAGCGTGCTCTAGAGCAGCCGGATCACCTAAGACCATCAGAAAACACAGATATTATGATTCATAATGGTAGCAAAATTATACTTATAAAGTAGCAACAAAAACAGTTTTATGTTTAGGAGTTATCACAACGTGGTATTAAAGTGTCACACCATTAGGGAGACTGAGGAGCACTGTGTCTAAGGCTCCCTAAGCAGAGCTTTCAGTATGACTCTGAAGAGTGCCTTCTGAGGGCTAGAGAGCGGGCTCGGAGGTTCAGAGCACTTGCTGTTCTTACAGAGGACCAGCACAGTCAGCACTCAGCCCATATACGGTAGTTCACAGCCAACTGTAACTCTAGTTCCAGGGATCTCTCACTCTCACCTGACCCTTCGTGGGCACCAGTTACTTACACAGTGCACACATACACACACGTGGAGCATAATAAATAATCTAAAAAGAATGTGTTCTCCCTTTGCCGAGGTTCACTCTCCTGTTCTTGAATCAGGGAAGGCGCTGCTGTGTTCTGGAATGTGAAAGACAAAACTGTAAGTATAATAAAGTATAAGCATGTAGAACTGTAGTATTCTAAGAGTAACTTATCACTAGCACTCTGCAGTCTGAAGCCTGGAGTCCAGGGATATTACATAATGCATAACTGCTTTCCTGCACACCACACAGTCTATCCCATTTCCCTCAGCTTACAAAATATACTGATTTTCAGTTATTTTCAAATTTTCTATATATGATACAGCTAAACTAAATGAGACCAAATTTGTAAGTGCAACCAGTATACTATTTGTCATCCATTACTCAGTGGGTGGAGGCAGGAGGATTATGAGATAGAGGATAGTACTTGAGTTAGAAAATCTGCCTCCAAAAAAAGAAAACTAGGCATGGCGATATGTGCCTGTAATCATGGTGCTTGAGAAGTGGAATCAAAGGATCGGCTGCAATGTGAGGCTGGTCTCTGGGTTCCATGAAAGGAAACCACACACCTCTCTGCCCCTCTGAAATCCTGGTCCTCAGAGGGAGCTGTGAATGATCTCAGAGATCCTTCTTTGTGTTCTCAGGCTCACTAAAAGGAAGGAAAGGCGGGGTAACAAAGTGGATGGGACCAGGTGGCTGCCACTGCTGAGATGGTAGAGGCTGATAACAGGCCCCGCCTATGAGCGCTCATGAATATTTAAGGTTCTAGGAGGAAAAGCTATTTTGGGGAGCAATTGGGAACACTTACCAGAATTCTAAGCATGTATGTCTGTCTCCCCCAGCCCTCTGTGTCCCCTCCCCTTCCCCTTGTTCCCTTCTTCTCAGTGCTAACAGTAGTCACACTTGCAGGATGTTGGGCCTCGGCCGCAGAGCTGTCACCTTAGCTCATAGCAGTTCTTCAAGAAATACCTCACAGCAGGAAGACATGGGCAGCAGGACTGATGCCCTGAGATGGCACAGAGTGGAAATCATCCCACAAGGATAAAGATTCAGGGTGTATAGATAAATTGCACATCTTCTTTAAAGAGACTAGCGGTGAAGATGTCCATATGTATAGTATTGAAGTGGTAGTGTTGTTGCCCGCTAAACTTCCCGATGTGCTTAAACAGCACGATGGCTGAGCACTTCCAAACCTCCCAGTGGCTAACACACTCTCCCCTCCAATATTCCTGAACTATTACTTATTAAAACCTATATGCTATCCTGACCGCCACGGACCGAGGCTGGTAGCCCTCATGGGCCACAATCCCAGACTCTTACATGTTGGCAGTGTTTCTGTCTCTCTGCCCTACACCTCTCAGGCCAGGACCTTCTCCTTTCTGGGCAATAGTGATTCTCCTCTTCCCTCAAGTCTCCCCTAACCCCCAACCTCAAAGTCCTGCTTCTGTCTCTCTGCCCAGCTATTGGCTGCTAACTACTTTATTTACCAATTAGATCCAGCTGGGGGCAGGGACCATCAGTGTATCACTCGAAAACATGCGAGTTCCCATTTTATTTGGGAACCCTATTAACATAATATAGGCAATAAACCAATCAGGGCTAGGGACCATTTTCTATACCTTTATGTTACTTTAGCTTTTGTTAAATTTCACTTCAGTGTGTGAGTGTTTTGCCTGCATGTTTGTATATGTACCATGTGAACACTGGATGCCCAAGGGAGTCAGAAGATGGCATCAGGTCCTCGGGAACTGGGTTACAGTTAAATACCACGTGGGTGCTGAGAACTGAACCCAGATCTTATGCAACAGATCCGATTAACCAATGACCAGTCTCTCCAGTCCCTGTTGCTTTAGTTTTTACAAGTAATTTTTCTGTACAATTTTTTTAAGAGACTTAACAAATAAACTATAATGTTAGGAGTGATTTTCTTTCAATTGTTGGATAATGGTAATTTTTATTTTCTTTTTTATGCTCATCTGCTCTTTCCAAATGTTGAAATAAATGAGCGTCCCATTGATTAGTTTGCTACAGTTCACTGGTTGGTTTACTACATCCCATCGATTGGTATACTACATCCCATCGGTTGGTTTACTACATCCCATCGGTTGGTTTTCTACATCCCATTGGTTAGTTTACTACATCCCATCAGTTGGTTTACTACACCCCATCGGTTGGTATACTACAACCCATTGGTTGGTTTACTATAGCCCATTGGTTGGTTTACTACAGCCCATTGGTTGGTTTACTACAGCCCATCTGTTGGTTTACTACATCCTATTGGTTGGTTTACTACATCCCATTGGTTGGTTTACTACATCCCATCGGTTGGTTTACTACACCCCATTGGTTGGTATACTACAGCCCATTGGTTGGTTTACTCGTCACAGTGAACTTGTCTTTTCCTTAAAAGCTAAGATTCAGCAAACATGCTGAAGTAGTGGGAGCCGTCATGAGCAGCTGAACCCACGTGGTCCATGAGGGAGTCAGTGTAATGCAAGCGAGTGCCCTTCTCTTCCTAGATGAAGCATGTGATGCAAGTTCTAGAGAGACATGAAACCCAGCCCTATGAAGTGGCTCTGGTTCACTGGGAGAACGAAGAGCTCAACTACATGAAAACAGAGTAAGCAGTTTCTCTACACATACACGAAGAGGGTAGGAGAGCTGCAAAGCCAAGCAGAGATCATTGTGAATAAATGGAGGGCCTTTGAGCTACCGGTACACACCCAGCACCCACAGCAAAGAACAGGATTTGTGTTTAACTTCTCACGGAATCAGCTAATTCAAGCAAACAGAAGTATTACTTCAAAATGAAAAGCATATTCTTTGTAAGCAACCTAAATGAACAACATAGCACACCTTCAACGGGATGACTTTATCAGATTGTTCCAGGAAGGATTTATTTTTAAGTAGATCCATGTTTTTTCCAGTTGACTTTGACTATGACAGAAGTATCATGAGGGGGTACAAGAGAATGACTTTGAGAACAGTGAGGCCTGACAACGTCCTCAGGAGAGGAAGTGCAGCCAGGAAACAGCCTAGCTGAGTCTCTCACTGTGCTCTGAGGCCCTTCTCAGCCTCCTCAGTGCTGTGACTACAGGCTTAGGCTGTTAGATCTGGCCTGTTTGTTCTGTGGAATTACCACTCTACTATACCTTTCTATTGAGTCATTTTTCCCCTGATGTTTTACTGATGAACATTTGACAATAAAGTTTATTGTGGAGTTGAAGAGATGGCTTGGTGGTCAAGAGCACTGGGGGTTCGGTTCCCAGCACTGACTCAACAGCTAGGTAAAGTAGCCCAGACCTGTAACCCCAGCACGCACAAGATGAGGCTGGAGAATTCCCATGAGTTGGAGCTAGCCTAGGCTACAGTGTGACACTGTCAAAATAGAGTAAAAAAAAGTTCACAAGCTTTATCTGACTACTTTTGTGGGTTAATTCCTAGGAATAGAATTGTGTGGGTCAAAGGGTAGGAGGACATTTATAAAATGTAATAAAAAAATGTTGCCAGGCTAGTGACGCACACCTTTAATCTCAGCACTCAGCACAGAGGCAGGTGGATCGCTGTGAGTTCTAGGCCAGCCTAGATTATAGAGCAAGTTCCAGGACAGCCAGGGCTGCACAGAGAAACCTTGTCTCAAACAAAAAAATTGTCAGAGTAGTCTAGAAAGATGGTAAGATGTTTTTCAGAAGAGCAGCTGCTTTTAAGATTTTGAACATGCTTTTTCATTCTTTACACAGGGGACAATCAAAGCTGCACAGAGGGGAAATCAAGCTAAATTCTGAGCTGGACTTAGATGACTCCATTCTAGAGAAGTTTGCTTTCTCCAACGCTCTTTGCCTGTCAGGTAAACTCGGCTGCTTTGCCGATGACACAGATCTCAAGCATTGGATAATGATTTCGGATTCTTGGGACAGCCCTAATATTCCTTTTCTCTTTAAAAATGCATGAATTACATTGCCGGCTGGTGGCTTGTTCCTTCTTGCTGTACTGCTAAAGCTCCACTTCTCCAAAGTGTATTTCCTATCCCCGCCCTGCCTTTGTTCCCTCCTCTCCACAGCTGCTCTACTCAGTACTAAATTCAGAGATAGCCCAGCCCTGTCTACTGAGACCCGGGAACCATACGTGCTCTGTAAGGGCTTCCTCTGTACAGCCTCTGAGGTGCTGTGATTCGCTCACAGCCCTGAGGAGTATAGGAAAGGCCAGGAAAATCCAACCCCTGCCTCACACCCAGCACGACCTGTAAGGGCTAGGTGTGACTTAGGCCCTCTGAGTTTCTGAGACATGAGAAAATATGGAATTCTCTGTGTTCTGCCAACAGACTTAGAAATCTGGAGTCCACTCCCTCCTTTTCCTTACAACTGTCTTTTATCTTCTTTAGCTTTGAAGTTTTAGTTCTTTGGCTTTTTTTTTTTTGGTTTTGTATTAAAATTACTAAAAATTCCATTGTTGGGCCTGGATGGTACACACCTTTAATCCAAGCACTCAGGCAGCAAAGGCAGGCAAATCTCTGTGAGTTCAAGGCCACCTTGGTCCACAGACTAAGTTCAGGACAGCCAGGGCTACATAAACTCAGTCTCAAAAATAAACCAAAAGTAAGTAAATAAATAAAATCACTGACTATGTAAAATAACATGACATTTCAATGCCTTCTCATGTCTGAGTCATACTTAGAGGGCAAAAACATCATTTTCATAGCCTGTGTCAGGCTGCAGTATGAGCTCCATGCCCAGCTGCACGTTTGCCTGTTAGTGAGCTGAGGCCCTGTGTACTGTGAGCACGATGGTAAGAAACCTCCCCTCTTCCTCTTTTCCCCAGTGAAGCTGGCTATTTGGGAAGCAACCCTGGACAAATTCATTGAGTCTATTCAGTCCATTCCAGAGGTAATTATGTCAGCTGTCTGCTTTTTATCAATAATTGGTTTCTTGGGGGGAAAGTACTAATTGCTCAACCTAATAATATGCATATTGGAATATAAGTAGTAACTAGAAAAGCTACAGAAGCCATAGGAAAGACACTTTCAGTTACACATAAAGCAATGAACTAAGGATGAGGAATCCCACATTGGCTGTGACTTGAGCACTTGAAGTGACCCTACTGTGACCCCAGTGCCTTCAGTGTGATTCACAGAGGGACGGCACTGCTGGGGGAAGCCCAGTGGTGACGCAATTGCCCAGCGCTCAGAGAGTCCCAGATTTTTACCAGAGCAGAATAATATGATCTATCGCTCTTGGGAAGCAGAACCCAGTTTTCAGTTAAGAGATAAGGACTGGGGCTACCGAGATGGATATGCGATTGAGAGCATGTGCTGCTCTTGCAGATAACCTGGGTTCCCAGTACCGAGTTGGGGGCTCACAACTGCTTGTGACCCCAGTTCCAGGGAATCCAATACCCGATTCTGGTGTTCCCTGGTTCTGGGCACTCAGGTGATACACAGACATACATGCAAGCAAATACTCAGATAAAATAAAAATAAACCTCTTTAAAATGAGAGATGAGGAATGGTTATCATTGAAAAAGCTAAAAAGGACATATTAGCTTTCTCTTACTATAAACATAAGGCTGGGAGAGCCAACATTTTAATAGGAAAGAGTTCTTTGGGTTCACGGTTTGGTGGGTTCATGCTGTAGTGAGGCAGCCCCTCACGGCCAGGAGCCCCTGCTGGGACGAGGGACTCCCTTCATGACATCCAGCGAGTAGTGAGAAGGGAGGCACGAGGGTCCCAGCAGCTCTTCAAAGCTGCGGAGCCAGTGGCCTGGCGTCTTCCCATTAGCTCCACCGCTAAAAGTTTTAACCGTTTTCCAGTGACACGAGTTGTGGATAAAGCCTTGGACAGATGGTCTCTGGGGGTCACTCAACCGTCTGCGCAGTAGCAGAAGGAACGAGAAGCTTGAGGGTAATAAATTCACAACTCTTGGGATGAGTTAAGATACTTCACCTGGCCAAGTCATCTGTATTGTTCATAGGTTATGAAGTGACCCTTGAGAACTGGCTACATAGACCTAACATCATTAGACTGATTAGAAAGCTGTTTGTGCAGCGTTACCCTGGCGTCTGGAGGGTTGACTGACTGTTCCAGTCCTCCTCCCCGCTCTGGGAACCAAAGCTGTGCATGGTCATTGTTGGCTAAGATGTCAGTGCTTGCTGTGATGTCTGTAGAATAACAGAAAAAGAATGTGCCTGCTAGAAGAGGTGCAGTCTTTAGCACTTTCTGACTGCAGTTTGTGGAATCCGCAAAGGAGCATTGTGAATGTGGTTTTGGGTTTTTGTTTTGTTTTGTTTTTTCCCAAACAGGCCTTAAAAGCTGGGAAGAAAGTCAAACTGTCTCACAAAGAAGTTATGCAGAAAATGGGTGAGCTCTTTGCCCTCAGGTAAAATGTTCTCTTGTAAATGAAGGATTTCCTTTAAGACAAAACATTTACTATAAGCAGGAAAATTGTCCCCACCCCAGTCCCCCCCACCCCCACCCCGTGAGGAGCAGACAGGCTCTGTTAGGACTGTCGGGACATCTGATGGGTTCACAAGAGCAGAACTCAAATACATTAAACCTGTCACTGAGCACAAGACCCCCAGGGAAACAGGACAGTGGTTCCAGAAGTTTTACCCCGCTTTCCCGGGGCCGACTCTGTCCAGTGGTACAGGAGAGGAAGAGCTTGCCTGCCGCAGAACTGTGCCGAGTTCCTGTCTTTGTGGAGGGATGCGTCCTGGTTGCAGGGGTCTCACTGGACAGTGTCATCCAGATTCCCTCTGAATGAAGAGCCCAAAGCTCCTTGTACATGTTTTCCGAGGACTGCCTTCCCGCAAGCTTAGACCAACCAGGAGAGTGGTCCAGCATTTCAGCATCTGTGTCTCTCTTACTGCAGGGATGCTCATTCATATTCATTCATAAGGAACATCCAACAAGACAGGCACACACACTTTGTGTTCTGTGAGAAGTAGGAGAGATTGTGTTCCTCCATTCTCTAACTGATACAAGCATAATCTATAAGCAAATTACAATTCCCAAACTCAAAAGTTAGGACTAAATAGATTTAATTCTCAAAACTGAATAGTTTCTACAAAGCCTGACTTTCCTCACCCTGTTGTTTTAATCTTTACAATGAATGTGCTTGTGTGTTATTACAAAGAGGAGAACAAGCCAGCAGGTGGCTCATTGGTGAGGTACTTGCCAGCAAGCCAGGCAGCCAGTGTTTGATCTCAGGAACCCAGGTAAAAGCTTGGAAACACAGAGGCACTCCAGAAAGCTGACCTCCAATCTCTACAGGCTTTCCATCACACACACACACACATTAATAATTATTTTTTAAAAGAATAGGACTAGAAAGCAATTAAGAGTCTTGTTCTCCCAGAGGACTTGAGTCTGGTTACCAGCACATCAGTTCCCAACCACCTGTACTTCCAACCTTCTAACTCTTTCTTCTGACCTCTAAGGACATCCGCATGCGCACGCAAGTAAATAAATAAAAATAAACCCTTTTTTTAAAAAAAAGATGTAAAAAGCCAGGCAGTGGCTACACAGAGATAACCTGTCTCGAAAAACAAAAACAAAAAAAAGAGAGAGATGTAATGATCTATGAAAAGAAATAAAGCTAAGTAAAAAATTAGATCTTGGGCCTGCAGTTGTAGCTCAGTTGTAGCATATCTGTCTACACGTCTGTCTAGCATGCAGAGTCCTGTCTTTGATCCCCAACACTGTGGAGGCAGGAGGATCAGAAGTTCAAGATGAGTCTCAAGCTAGTAAACAAGTTTGAGGCCAGGGTAGATTATAAGCTCGCTTACTCACATACGCGCTCGCTCTCTCTCTCTCTCTCCCCCCCTCTCTCCCTCTCCCTCTCTCCCCCCCTCTCTCCCTCTCCCTCTCTCCCTCTCCCCCCCCCTTTTTCTTCCAAGATGAACTCAATCTGTAGACAAGGCTGTCCTTAAACTTAGAAATCTTGCAGTCTCTGCCTTTCAAGTGCTAAGATTATAGACATGCACCAGTACAACTGGCTGAGACCTTGTCTTAAAAAATATTAAAAACTGCCAGATATGGTGGTGCATGTCTGGAGGTGGGAGGAAGCAAAGCAGCCTGGTATATGTAGTAAGTTCCAGGTCAGCCAAGGTTACGTGAGATCCTGTCTCAAAATACAAAAACAAAACAAAGCAAAAGATCAAGTTGCAAATTATTTTTTTTTAAGATTTACTTATTTATTATATGTAAGTACACTGTAGCTGTCTTCAGACACTCCAGAAGAGGGCGTCAGATCTCATTACAGATGGTTGTGAGTCACCATGTGGTTGCTGGGATTTGAACTCAGGACCTTCAGAAGAGCAGTCAGTGCTCTTAACCGCTGAGCCATCCCTCCAGCCCAAGATGCAAATTATTATATGACGTTATTCCATTTGCATAGCAAAAATATTTTTATTTCTCTTAATATAAACATACATACAAACCTGTACATGGAAAAATATATAGACAGCCATCCCAGGAGAGTCAAGAGTTTTGCATTGTTTGGTAGGTTAAACAGACTCACTACTGTATTTCTGCTGTCTTCTCCAACATAGTTTTTAAAGAATGAACAGCTACTTGTATTTATTTTACTATGTGTCTTAGTTAGGGTTTCTATTGCTACTACAAAATACCATGATCGGAAAAACAAGCTGGGGAGAAAAGAGTGTATTCTGCTTACACTTCCAGATCATAGTCCATCATCGGAGGAAGTCAGGACAGGAACTCAAGCAGGACTGGGACCTGGAGGCAGGAGCTGATTCAGAGGCCATGGAGGGCGCTGCTTACCGGCTTGCTTCTCCTGGCTTGCTCAGCCCGCTTTCTTTTTTTTTTTTTTTAATTTTATTTTATTTTATTTTCTAAGTTTTTTTTTTTATTTACATTCCAAATCATTTCCCCTTTCCCGTTTCCTCCCTCCCCGAAAGTCCCATAAGCCCCCTTCCCTCCCTCTTTTCTCCATTCAACCCCCTCTCATTACTCTGTCCTGGCGTTCCCCTACATTCAGTCTTTCCAGGACCAGGGGTCTCTCCTTCCATCTTCTTAGAAATGTATTGATATGCGAATTGTGTCTAGGGTAATCCTAGATACTGGGTTAATATCCCCTTATCAGTGACTGCATACCATGTGTGTTCTTTTGTGATTGAGTTACCTCACTAAGGATGATATTTTCAAGTTCTGACCATTTGCCTAGGAATTTCGTGAATTCATTGTTTTTAATTGCAGAGTAGTATTCCATTGTGTAAATATACCACATCTTCTGAGTCCATTCCCCCGTTGAGGGACATCTGGGTTTTTTCCAGCTTCTGGCTATTATAAATAAGGCTGCTATGAACATAGTGGAGCATGTGTCCTTATTGCATGCAAGTAAAGCCTCTGGGTATATGCCCAGGAGTGGTATAGCCAGATCCTCCCGGAGTGTCATGCCCAGTTTTCTCAGGAACCGCCAGACTCAGCCCGCTTTCTTACAGAACTCAAGACACCAGTCCAGGGATGGCACCACCCACCATGGACTACACCCTCCCCGCTCGATCACTAATTGAGAAAATGCCTTACAGCTGGATCTCATGGGCATTTTCTCAACTGAGGTTCCTTCCTCTCTGATGACTCTAGCTTCTGTCAAGTTGACCCACAAAACCAGCCAGTCCACAATACAGCGTCAATTCTCATTAAATCAAGTAATTCTAAAGTAAGCTCAGACATCTAATTCAAAAGGATAGGTAAAAATTAAGAGTGAGCCAGTGTGGCAGTGCGCGCACACACACACCTCTTAATGCCCTTTATACACTAGAGACCAAGGCTGCAGATCCCAATGCCAAGCTAGCCTGAGCTACATAGTGTGTTCCAGGCCAGGCTAACCTACAGAGCTGGCAGAAAGGGACCTAGTGTATTTTTGCCTGTCTTGTGTTTGCATAATGACGGAAAGGATATTGAGGAACCTTAAAGGTAGTCAGTGAGAAGGGGGGAGGCAGGTAAGAATAAAGTGAGGTTTACTGGTGTTACCTTATTTCTTCCTGGCTTTGTTTTGGGGTGCACAGGTACACTCCTCCAATATTTTTTTGAAGAGTGACTTTTAAGACTATGAAAATATGGGCTACATAGTAACTGATTTTTTTAATTCACCATAAATAAGAAGCTAAGCTGTCCTTTTTTTTTATTTAGGCACCGAATAAACCTGAGCTCAGACTTCTTGATCACCCCTGACTTCTACTGGGACAGAGCGAACCTGGAGGAGCTTTATGACAAGACCTGCCAGTTCCTTAGCATTACCCGAAGAGTTAAGGTATGAGGGCTGGTCCATGCCTATAATTCCCAACACTCTGGAAGCAGAAGCAGGCCAACAGCCAGGGCTACACATAGAAACAAACACTCCTGGGCAGGGTTTGTCGGGAGATACATTGTCTGCTACAATTAGTAAGATTTAAATGTTCAGCATCTGGAGAAAGACTCTTTGGATTCCCAGTTCCTCCTGTCCTCTCTGCTGTCACTGTCCAGTCTCTTTCCTCAGGAGACTGACAGGACAGTTGATTTTGAGCTCAAGACCAAACTGGACTAGAGATAACCTCTCCACCTTGACCACCTGGAGGAAGGTATAAAACATAATGGTTACAAGATGGGTTTTAGATACAAAGTATCACACTGTAGCCCAGGCTGGCCTCAAACTCCATGCTTTTATGTCGTAGCCCTAGTCCTTGGGTTACACACGAGTCACATTTGGCTCCACCTCGCAGCTTTCTGGGTCAAAGGTTCACTCCTGAGATTTCCCTGTTGTTTTTAATTCTTGTTTCCTTGTTTGTTTGGGGAGTAGAAGTCTCACTGTATTGCCAGGCTGGCCTTGAACTTGGGAATCCTCCTGCCTCAGCCTCCCAAATAGCTATACATGATTTTTCCTTTGTGTGTTACTTGTGATGTGATACTGCTTATGTCCATTGTACATGTAGATGTGCCCATGCAGTGTAGACCCGAGTGGACAACTTCAGTCCTTCTCTGTGGCTGTCCATATGTAATAGAATTAGATGTATCTGTGTATCTGTCAGTGTACTGCCACATGTACAGGTGCCTGTGCAATGGGCGTGTGAGTGTGGAAGCCAGGTATTAGATCCCTTGGAGTCAGGATGACTGGCAGTTGTTAGGAGCCACCTAATGTGGTTGCTGGGAACCTAACTCTGAGCCCGGGTCTTCTGGAAGAGCAGCAAGCACTCCTCCCTGCTAAGCCATCTCTCCTACCCGCACCACCACACTCTTCAGACAGGGTCTCTCTCACTGTGAACGGAGCTCACCAGTTTATTAAGACTGGCTGACCAGCAAATGTGTGGAGGGTCTGACCATCCCCAACCCTTTCCCCAGCTCTGGGGTTATGGGCAATTGCTTCTGTGCCCACTTTCTCACTTACTTATACTTATTTGTGTATATGCATTTGTGCCAGCATGCATGCGATTAGGAAGCACTCTCCTCCCTCCACTTGGGTTCTTGGTATTGAACCCAGGTTGGCAGGGTTAGTGCCAAGTGCCCTTACCTGCTGAGTCATCTTGTAACTCCTATGCCCAGTTTTTTATTTTGTTTTTTCCCCCTAACCTGGGTGCTAATGACCTGAAATCAGGTCCTCATGGTTGTATGAGAAGCACTTCATCAGCCGAGCCATCTCCCCAGCTAGCACCTGCTCTGTTGCCCAGTTAGTGTCTGTTTCAACTGTCCAGGCACAGTGCTGACTTTACATCCCCAAGTGTGGGGATAGGTGAGTGAGTGCACTGCTGCCGGGGTGTGCCTGTGTAAGTCAGAGGACAACTATTAGGACTCAAGTCTTTCCTTCTGTCCTGTGGTAGGAATTGAAGTTAGGTTGTCAGACTCAGCAGCAAGCACCTCTACCCATTGCTCCATCTTAACATCCTGAAAGGGTTTTCTGTTGTTTACTTTTAGTCTATCAAACAGTTTCTAAAGTCCTCAATTTCTTTCGTTGCCTAGAGCAGCGAGTTCAGCTGTGTCCTGTCCTACCCAATTTAAAAATATTACTTCCCCTCACTTCTTAGTTATCTCACGTCCCATCAAGCAAATGATGAAATTTCTTAAAAAACAAAAACAACCCTGCACAGTTCCCTGAAAGCTGTGCATCTATCCTGCTCTCTACCCCAAACACGTGTCCTTTGCATTCATAATGCCAGCAGAGGTACCCACAGTCCTCACTCATGTTGGTGTTCCTTTGCATCTCCTAATGCAGGAAAGTAGAGATCCTTATGTCAGGCAGAGACAGCCATGCCACCTTTAGCTGGCTCAGAGAGACTTGACTGCTGGTGCTGGGGCCTGTTTCAGTAGACCATTCGGTAGTTCCATATTCCAGATGTCTGAGACACTTGCTAATCCAGGTCGTCTGCAGAGGTGTGACAGGTCCACCTTTTCCTGATTGGAGAGTACCCAGGCTGAAGATGAAGATGTGAGGGAGAGACCAAAGTTGTGTGTCAGTGAGGCCTCTGCAGCTAACTGTGGTACACACTCTGTTTCCCTGAAACTAGCAGCTTTCTCCTGGTTTCCTGGGTCAGGGCCTCTCACAAGGCTGCAGGCGCCTGCGGACTGCTGGGGAAGGGTCCTCTTCTGCCTTTTCATGTGGTCGTTGCTAGGCTCAGTCCCTCCAGGCTATCGCACTAAGGTCTCAGTTCCTCACCACAGAAGCTTCTGCACACAGCATCTAACCACTGTGTGCACAGTAAGAACGTGCTAGAGAGAACACTCATGAGGCAGCGTCTTACTGCCTAATTACAGGCCCAGGCGACTCATCCTTTTTCCTGTGTTTAAAACAAGTCAGCAGGCCTGCCCACAATCCGAGAGAGGAGGTAACATTAGTGAGCCGGTATCGCAGACTTCTGCCTCTCAGAATGGTTTTGAGAGAATAGAGGTAATTTTAGCAACTTACTTTGTAAACACTGACCTACATATCCTCATACTACCCTGGCTACACAGTGAGCGAGAAGCCAGCCTGGGCTCTAGGAGACCCGGTCTCAAAAGGAAGTCATTCCCGAAGAGTATGGAGCGTGGCTTGCAGTGGGTAACAGGCTACAGAGGGATGAGTGAACTGTGGTGGTGGAAGTGGTTAGAGGTTTCTCAGAGTAGGATGCTTAGAGTGGGTGCGTGTGATGTAAATTCCGTCACCGCTTCTCTGGAAAAGGAACCTCTTGTGACAAGTTTTTAGGTGCAGCTATACTGAAGTAGTCCAGTTTCCCTTTGGTTGTCTCTTGGTTTGTTCCACTGTAGTAGTCATTACAATGAGATGGAGTATGACTGCCACCAAGACGTAGGCTGCCTGTCCTTAGAATCGGCCTGTTCCCACCTAAGCTTAAGGAATTGATCAGGATACAGCCGTGAGCTCAGGACTGCTGCTGCCCGCACCGCCAGTGCGGGTCCCGATCTCTGCTCCCCTTTCCTTGGTCATTTTTACCGTACTCATCTAGCTGCGTTTCCCTTCCTGGGTCTCCCGGTGATCTCGGGCCCTCCGCACTGACATTCTCAGGCAGCCATTGAACTAGCAGTTAGTCTCCTGATTTTGAAACTGCTTTGGCTTCTGCAGATGCTAAGGTTAGTCCAGCTTTGAACCAAAGAAACCTTAATCATCAGGGGGCTTCTCTGTTTTCAAGATGGGGGTCAATGTAGCTCTGGATGGCCAGGAACTTGCTATGTAGGTCATGCTGGCTTTAAACTCTGAAATCTGCCTGCCTCTGCTCCAGGTACTGGGATTTCACAATATTCACCTACAGGAAAGTTCCTTGTTTTATGTATGTCTGTGTGGAGTTATTGTCATATGCATGCAGATGCCCAGAGTCCAGAATCAGAACCCTAGAATGGAATTATGGGCAGTTAAGAACTGCCTGACGGAGTACTGAGGAATAGCCTAGGTCGTCGTCCTCTTTGGGAGCAATCACTCCCATTGCTGAGCGAGCTCTTTCCAGGCCCCTGGAGACTTTAAAGTTGTTATAGAAACACTGCACAAATTGTTTTTAAAGCAATAAAGTTAGGAAAGAACATGTTCTCTGTTCTGTGGTCACAGTTGAAATGGAGAGCTGTCAGGAGAGAGGATCTTAAAAGATGAACACATTAGAGACCAAGACTAAGCAGCAGACAAAGACAAAAAGGGACCAGTGCCACCCTGACTTTTATAGGTTAGAAACTAGAAGGCGGCTCTATCAACCGGTGTGTTCTGTGCGTTGACCCTCACTGGTAAAGCAGTTAAACACTGTGCCAAACTCTAAGTATGACATGCTAAGATGCTACGGTCCCTGGCTAGACTGCAGCTCATATTGGTCGAACCTGCACTAACTATAAATGTTCCAACGTTACAGCTTTCAGAAGTGCACAGGTTCTAAGCAGGTATATAGCTGTACTCATTCAGGTTTAAAGTCAGATCCTGTTTGGGGTAGCTCCCATCCATACCCCACTCCAGCCAGCTTATCCAAGGCCTCGTAACCCAGAACCTTTGCCAATCCAGCTAGTAGTAGTGCCATCTAGTGGGGAGTTTGTTACAGGTACTATATGTTTCCATAAGAAGCCT
Organism: Tokudaia tokunoshimensis; assembly: GCA_036184795.1. Lineage (NCBI taxonomy): Eukaryota > Metazoa > Chordata > Mammalia > Rodentia > Muridae > Tokudaia > Tokudaia tokunoshimensis. Next base: position 73,890,351 of record BTHU01000006.1, on the reverse strand, counting down.
TCAGCACACATAACAAAACTTAAGCTGTGCAGATTAGCATGACCCCTGTGCCAAAGCAGTCTTTGTCATGCTTAATAAAGTTTCACATTCCCCTAACAAAATACTAGAAAACCCTATTTTTAAAACATCCATCAGTCATGGATTAGTATGCAAAAAAAATTTTTTAAACTGCAATACAAAGGGACCAAGAAATATAACTGCCTTAGTAAGTTCAGAGGCCAGCACTGTTTAGATGTGGTGGCTCATGGAGTACCAGCATTCCTGGAGGTGGGAGCAAGAAGACGCCAGGCCACCCTAGGTTACATGAGACCCCCATCTCAAAATAAATGAGCGCTGGAGAGATGACTTGATTAAGAGACTTCCTGCATTAGTACAGAGTTAAGATCCCAGCATCTGCCGGGCAGTGGTGGTGCATGCCATTAATCCCAGCACTCAGGAGGCAGGCAGAGTTTGAGCCCAGCCTGGTATACAGCGGGAGCTCCAGGGCAGTCAGGGCTACAGAGAAACCCTCTCAAAAAAAAAAAACCCAAAACAGGTCCCAGCATCCATATAGCTAGCTCACAAATGCTTAGTACAAGCTCTGAGGGGTCCTGACACTTCTGGCCCCCCACAGGCATCTATATACATATACATTCATAAGCGTACACAATACAACAAAACTGCATTACAAAGATGTTTCTAGATGGAGTCATTAAACGCTCTTTGCTGGTACCTGTTTTCTCTTTCAATATACATACATGACACTGAGGATTTTCTTGCAGGTCATGAATGAGAAACTTCAGCACTGCATGGAACTGACGGACCTAATGCGGAATCACCTCACTGAGAAGCGAGCGCTCCGCCTGGAGTGGATGATTGTCATCCTTATCACCATCGAGGTCAGCCGCAGCCCTGCCTCAGATGTCGTCAGGTCCCATATTGTAAAGACAGCACTGACTCCTTTCAACTGTTAGTTTGCCAAGTGGAGCCTGTGCCTCAGCCTGCAGCCTTGGGAGGAAGGCAGTGCTTCCTCCAGGGACACGGGAACAGCAGTCTTCAGTCAGTGGCCTTCACTGCTGTGCTGATACTTTTGTTAACTTGACACAGTGAAGAATCACCAGGGCTCTGGGAGCCAAGTAAAAACCCTTTCTTAGGAAATGAAATGCAGTTCTACCATGAAAGTAGTTAACTCTCACTTTGCATCCTCCCAAGGTAATGTTCGAGCTGGGGAGAGTCTTCTTCTGATCTTGTGGTCATGAAAGCAGCACACTGGGAAGAGAAAAGTCAAGTTCTGCAACCAACAAAACCAGCGTTGGCGACTCTCGCTCAACCCTTCTAGTCAAGGAACTGTCAGTGCGCATGGGCCACAGCCGGAATCCCGGACTCTGGAAGCTGAAGCAGGAAGAGCCTGGGCTACACAGGGAGCCGCCCGCCCGCCCACGGCTGCAGAGGCAGACTGCCCAGTTTGAGGCCAACAATAACACAGCAGGACCGTCTCAAAATAAAACAAATGTCATAATGATCCTTTCAGCTCTTAATTATGTTGCTACCTGAATTAAAAGTCGGGGCATGGTGTTTGGGTCAACATACTCGAGGTTCTAGAGGAAAATGTTTCATCAGTTTAAGGAACAGTTAACCACCTGAACATACAGACTATCTTCGCAAAAAGAATGACTAGGCTGACCTTGGACACCACTCCGAAAACTCTGGAGTCATGGCCCTGGCTTAAGAGCCATACGAACACTGTGTGTGACACGAGATGTGTGTGTTTTGACAGGAATACATTTTCTACCTGTAACGTCGAGAAAGTCGGTCTCCCTCCAGACACACTGTACTGTGTGCATGATTCACGTGTCACTCATCACAAACAAAATTAACAAAGACATCATTACCTTCAGGGTCTTATTTTTAGGCATAGCTCTGTCCCCCACCCCTTGACCCTGCCAAGATCCCACCTTCCATACGTGTGTGTGTGTGTGTACACACTCATGCAGCACTACTTTGCATGCACTGCAATGGAGCATTCGTTTTGTGCCTTGGCCGACTCTACCCGAGAATACACATTCGTTGACATCTTGCTGACGCTGTGCTGTCACTGCCAAGGTGAGTGTGTGGCCTTTTTTTCCAGCTCTCTGCAAAGATGCAGTAGCTGGGTCCCCGCTGCGATGCCGAGAACCCAAGTTTCCCAAGGAGACGTAGCAATGTCATAAACCAGCTGTCACCAGCCTCCATGACTGTACAAACAGTAGCATCTCTCAGCTACCCTATATTTGGCCGGCTGCATTTAAACAGCCTTTAAGGCATCAGAAAAGCTACATGAAAGGACGATTAAATTGGTGAGGATAACCTTTTTGAACCAGGCCATTAAATCTACCTATCAAAAGATGCATTTCCAAAAATGTTGACTTCAAATCCCACTGAGTGACAGGTGCTATTATCTAAACAGTAACAACTTTTTCTTTTCTTTTTCTTTTTTTTTTTTTTTTGATTTTTGAGACAGTGTTTCTCTGTATAGCCCTGGCTGTCCTGGAACTCACTCTGTAGACCAGGCTGGCCTTGAACTCAGAAATCCGCCTGCCTCTGCCTCCCAAGTGCTGGGATTAAAGGTGTGTGCCACCACTGCCCAGTGGTAACAACTTTAATAAGGTAGAAAAACTATGGTGCCTGAATGCTCTGACAAAAGTTAACATAAGTGTTGCAAAAAAAAACAAAAACCAGAAACAGATTTTCATTAACATTTATTAGGATAAGGTTTTATGGGGAAAAATGTAGTACAAAAGCAGTAGCAAAGCAATGAATAATGCAGAATATGAATGGTTCTGTATTTCAATGGACCAGGATAGACAAACTTTTTAATGTATTCCATCCCCTTATATACAGCTTAAAGGTGGCATATCAGAACAGCATTGACAGACTGTCAGTGTGATTGCAACAGTCAAGACCTTTTCAACTGAGCATTTAAAACTTCCAGTTATACACAAGCAAAACAAATTCTTTTTCAAGACGGGGTTTCTCTGTATAAGCCTGGCTATCCGCCTGCCTCTGCCTCCCAAGTACTGGGATTAAAGGCGTGTGTCACCACCACTGCCTGGCTTTTTTTTTTTTTGGTTGGAAATTTTTTAGCTAGTAAAACTGTCACGGTACAACCCATTATGATGTCTAACTAACATATGCTCATAAAGGAAAAACTACTTTAGCCTGGTGGATGGTGGTGGCTCACGCCTTTAATTGATGCACTTGGGAGGTGGAGGCAGACAGCATCTCTGAGTTTGAGGCCAGTCTGGTCTACAGAGTAAGTTCTAGAACACCCAAGGCTTCACAGAGAAGCCCTGTCTTGAAAAATTGAAAAGCGGGCAGGCAACTTTAGAATTCGTACTTCAAAAAACCAAAAAGTAAGCCTTTCTGGGACAGGACAATATCGCATTTGTATCACCCATGAGAATTCACAAATTAACACCAGACTGACTCAGACATTTGCTTTAGTGTTTCCATCTACTCAGGCAAGTCAAGAGCCCTCTTGGACGCTGTCTTCTCATCTCTGAAGTAGGCAGGCTTTTTTTTTTTAAGGTTTTAAAATTATTAATGTGTGCTATGCCTACAGGCCAGAAGAGAGCACCAGATCTGATTATAGATGGTTACAAGTCATCATGTGGTTGCTGGGAATTGAACTCAGGACCTCTGGAAGAGCAGCCAGTGCTCTTAACCACTGAGCCATCTCTTCAGCCCTGAAGTGGGTTGCTAATGATCTACCGCACTGGGGATGTAGCTCAGTGATTGTGTGTTTCCTAGCATATGTAAAACCCTGGAGTAATGTGGACTGGAGAGATGGATCAGTGGTTGGAAGCACTGACCGCTCTTCTGAAGGTCCTAAGTTCAAATCCCAGCAACCACATGGTGGCTCACAGCCATCCATAATGAGATCTGACTCCCTCTTCTGGGGTGTCTGAGGATAGCTACAGTGTACTTGATATAATAAATGAATAAGTCAGTAATTTTAGCCAGGTAAGACCAGCATATTTGAACATTGAAGGCCACCCGCCTGGAACCTTGTCTCAAAAAACAAACCAAAAACTCAAAGCTGCTGTGAGGTCAGTGGTTAGTATAATATGCATGAAGTTATGATTGTTAACTATGAGGATAATCCACGAAGTCTGTGATTCTGGGGCCAGAAAGATGGCTCAACGGTTACGAGCACTTGGGGGTGTTAATTCCAGTTCCAAGAGATGCTATGTCACCCACTGGCCTCTACAGGAACCAGGCAGGCATGCAGTGTATACAAAATGCAGGCAAAATGCTTAATACACATAAAATACTTTTTAAAAAGCATTCTTGTTCCAAGATTAAAAAGAAACCAAATTTTCAGGATCTCCTTCCCTCTTTCCTCAACATGGTGCCATATACTGCAGACTGTTTTCAAGCTCATTACCTATCAACATGTGCCACCGTACAGTGTGCAATGCAGGTTATCAGAACCCGGAACTTCATACATGTGCCACCGTACAGTGTGCAATGCAGGTTATCAGAACCCGGAACTTCATACATGTGCCACCGTACAGTGTGCAGTGCAGGTTATCAGAACCCGGAACTTCATACATGTGCCACCGTACAGTGTGCAGTGCAGGTTATCAGAACCCGGAACTTTATACATGTGCCACCGTACAGTGTGCAATGCAGGTTATCAGAACCCAGAACTTCATACATGTGCCACCGTACAGTGCCGGTTATCAGAACCCAGAACTTCATACATGTGCCACCATACAGTGTGCAGTGCCGGTTATCAAAACCTGGAACTTCATACATGCTGAGCAGGTACTCCTGCCGGCTGAGCCTCATCTCTAATCCCATAGGACAGCCATGCTAGGATCAGAGCTAGAGACCAGCAGCCCCGCTGAACCTTTTTAATGACTGACACTGAGACTTTTAATCCGATTGGTGATGCTTAACTGATGGTTCTTGTGGGATTATCAAAAACACTCAACTATAAAACAGTATGTCATTTAGCAGCCTACCTCTTAGGGCTTCTCTACACAGCCCACCAGGCCCACCAATCTTATGCACGTAGGCTACTTACAGTGCTTTTTTGGCAACAACAAATCAGGAGTACTTTTTGGTTTGTTGTTTGTTTTCAGGACAGGGTTCCTTTTCTGTAGACCTGACTGTCCTAGAACGAACTCTGGAGACCAGGCTGGTCTCTGCCTCCCAAGAGCATGTGCCGCCACCACCCGGCTACAAATCTGTCATGTATTACTCTCAACTCCAAGAAGTCATGGGAAACCTGAGAGACAGTGACCCCCAGCCTTGCAAAGCTTACCTACAATGAAGACAAGGAAACCACTAGGTAATGTACTTTAGGCACAGGTACTAGGAGTTGACAAAACAGAAATCACCATTTGAATTTTCAAACTACAAACAGGTAAGCTTTTAAACTTTTAACTTTGCTTCCATACAAAATCGGAATCTGCTTATACCAGTGACCATCGTTAAATACTGCTGTTGAAGAGATTAGGCTGAGGGGATGCTAGCTGGTGAGTCTATCAGCTCGAGTCTTAAGAAAAGCAATGTGCGTCCACCATTCAAACCTGAGCCATTCTTAGCTCAGAACTGACCTTCACCTAAAGGCATGAAGACTTGAGTTCTGATCACCCCGTTTTACTCCTAGGCACCACATGGCAATTAAGTCCTTAATTTTGTGACCCTCTCTGCAGTGTGACCCACCAGCACCCACCACCCTGAGTTTTCCTGGAAGTGAAGGTGTCCCAGGAGCAGCAACCCTCTGACCCAGAAACGTGGAAGTCCTGCAAGAACTGGCCCACCCGTCTTCAGGCGCCCTCCTCTTGGCCACCCGTCAACTCACAACCCAGCTGCAATGCTACAGAGCCTCAGCCACGATGCCTCTACTGGGGCTGGTCTTGTGTGCTGTGAATCCAGACGCTGAGTTCTGTGTCCATGCTCAGGCTGCAGTCTGGACACGGGCACTGCACTGGCCAATGTGCTGTGAACAATGCTCCCCCATAATCTCTGATTGGGTAATGGAGGCCAGAGCCTGTGACTGGGTAAGAGAGGGAGGAAGGCAGGGCTTGAGACAGATGGAGTAGGGGATCTCAGTAGGAATCACTAGGGAGAGGAGGCTGCCACGAGACAGGATGGACCACAAGCACGTGGTCAGAACAGCAAACTCAGCAAGACTCAGTTGCAATGTTACACAGGGCCTATGGCCGGGCTGTGTCAGAATACCTTAAGAACCTGCCCATTTAGGCTTATAGCTCGTTAATAAAAATACCAGGTTTCTGTCTTTTATTCAGGAACTATATGGACTAGAGAGGGCAGAAACCTCCCCATAAAATTACTTCTATACTCTTCTGCCAATCAATGGTTACTGTCACAAACAAAAATATCAGAGGATGTACACATGTGTCTCTATTTACTATGGGGCTCTCACACACACCTCCTCCAAAAAGACCCACAGGTGGAAAATACAAGTGAAATGCACTTATTTTCCTTACCTGACTGCCAGACACCAAAGGAATGCCAGCTACCAGATGGGCTCACCAGCAGGGAGCGGCCGCTAGCTGGGAGATTCCAACTAGAGCGCCCTGCACCCTCAAGCCAAAGCATCCTTCATCATGGGGCTAAGGATCCACCAGTGCAGAGGGCTTGCCTAGCCCTCTCAGTGCCATACCAAACGGCCCTGGTGGCCACGCCTAGAATTTCAGCACCGAGATGGGGCAGGAGCAGCAGCTTTGTTTTTTTGTTTTTGAGACAGGGTTTCTCTGTGTAGCCCTGGCTGTCCTGGACTCACTCTGTAGACCAGGCTGGTCTCAGAAATTCACCTGCCTCTGCCTCCCAAGTGCTGGGATTAAAGGTGTGCGCCACCACCGCCCAGCTTTTTTTTTGTTTTTGTTCTGTTTTTTGGTTTTAGGAGCAGCAGCTTAAGTCATTCCTGCCTACATACGTGAGTTCAAGACCAGCTGGAGTTACAGGAGACAAGGAAAAAAAAATAAGTAGGTTGAAAATGTGAAAATCTTACTTATGAATCTCATCATTTAAAAATTCTAGTCACAGCCAGGGCTTAGCGGCACACACCTTTAATCCCTGCACTCTGGGGGAGAGGCAGGTGGATCTCTGAGTTTGAGGCCAGCCTGGTCTACATAGTGAGTTCCAGAATAGCCAAAGCTACACATTGAGACCCTGTCTCAAAAAAAAATAATAATAATAATCAAAACAGATGTATTGTTGAAGTACATTAGTACTTCAGCACGGCACTGGAGTTCCTGGCTCTGATCCAAGCACGTGGCAAGTGGAGGTGGGAGGGTTCAACACTATCCTAGACTGCAAAGTAAATTTTAGAACAGTCTGGGCTACTAAACTCTGCCTCAACTGGGTGGGGAGGGCATGCAGGGAACTGAGAGATGACTCAGCAGCTAAGATACTAAATACTCTTGCCTCGGGTAAGGACTTCAGGTCAGGTCACAGCACCCACAAGTCAACTCACAACCATCCATAACTCCAGTACCAGGGCATTCTAAGACTGACCTGGAGCACCAGGCATACATGTAGGTAATGCCCTCATACACATACAACTTAAAATTTATCTATAGGGCTGCAGAAAAATCTATAGGCCCAAAAGTCAGAAGCACTTGTTGCCCTTGCAGAGGACCCAAGTTCAGATGCAAACACCCAATGCTCTTCTGCCCAGAGGGCACCAGACACACATATAGTGTACATGTATACACACAGGTAAGATATTCATACACATAATTAATCTAAAAACTCCACTTCTTACTTTTTTTTTTTTTTTTTGGTTTTTCGAGACAGGGTTTCTCTGTATAGCTCTGGCTGTCCTGGAACTCACTTTGTAGACCAGGCTGGCCTCGAACTCAGAAATCCGCCTGCCTCTGCCTCCCAAGTGCTGGGATTAAAGGCGTGCGCCACCACCGCCCGGCTAAAACTCCACTTCTTAAAACACTTGTAGTCTAGAGTGTAGCTTAGTGATACAGCACTTTTCCACAAGGCCCAGGGTTCAATCTCCGGCACAAGAAAGTATGTGCCAGGCAAAGGCTTTATGAACCTGAAATCTTAACACTCGCAAAGTGCAACAAGGTGGCCAGAAGCTCAATGAGGCGGGAGAGGTAGATCAGGGCAAGAGCACTTGCTGCTTTGAGGACCCAGACTCAGTTCCCAGCACCCACATGGCAGCTCACAAGGATCTCGAACTCCACTTCCAGAGGATATGACATCCTCGTCTGGCCTCTGGGCACCAAATACATAAAGAGTATACAGAGATACCTATGTGTAAGAGAATACTCATACACAGACTGAAAAATAAGTCTTTCCTTTAAACGTAAAAGACCAAATTGGGGTAATACAGTAAGTTTGAGACTAGCCTAAGGTTTATGAGACTACCCACAAAATTTAGTTCTAACTTGGATGTAAATCTCATCCTATTTAGCTGAATTAGTCTCTCTCTCTCTCTCTCTCTCTCTCTCTCTCACACACACACACACACACACACAGAGTTGAAATTAACAAGACTGCACATGGAAAGAAAAATCAACTTTATTGTATATATAATTTGAAGTTATTTATATAGAAAGTCATCAATTTCAGAAGTGTATTAATGAACACTATCATTTAGTAAGGTACTATGTTAGATAAGCACCCTCTATATTGTACTGACTTCACACAATCTTGATAGATTTATCCCTGTTAGAAATAAAAAATAAAGGTTAAGAGATTAAATAATGTATAAGACGTAGCACAATTACAGACCAGATACAAACGCAAAGCCTTTCCTTCTTGTTTTCCTGTGCCTGGCGCGTGCCCATCACAGCATACATGTGAAGGTCAGAGGACAACTTTGTAGGGTCAGTTCTTTCCTACCACCTTTCCATTGTGTCTTGGTCAGGGCTTTACTGCTGTGAACAGACACCATGACCAAGGCAACTCTTATAAGGACAACATTTAATTGAGGCTGGCTTACAGGGTCAGAGGTTCAGTCCATTATCATCAAGGAGGAAGCCTGGCAGCGTCCAGGCAGGCATGGTGCAGGAGGAGCTGAGAGTCCTACATCTTCATCTGAAGGCTGCTAGCAGAATACTCGCTTCCAGGCAGCTAGGATGAGGGTCTTAAAGCCCACACCCACAGTGGCACGCCTACTCCAACACGGCCACACCTCCTAATAGCGCCACTCCCTTGGGCCAAGCATACACAAACCATCACACGCGGGCTCCAGGAACTGAACTCTGTTCACCAGGCTTGCTCATAAGCTCTTTTACCCGAGGAGCCGTCTGACCAGCACTTCACCACGTTAACTGAAATGGTCACTTTATTTAGGCTCGAGCAGCCGGCCAGTGAAACACAAGCAGGGCTGCTTGCAACTTTTAGGTGGGCGCTGGAGAGCTACAAGTCCTCATGCTCGCACAGCGAACACCAAGTCATCTCCCCAGCCCACAAGCCTTAACCACAATATAAAATACTGGCTCCGCTGTTCATAAATATCAACCACTACCCCTCCCAGAATGGCTCCTTTGTTCTATTCCTAACTCAACAAAGACACTGAAACACCAAAACATAGGTGAGCCAAACAAGACTTCACAGCAGCTCCACTCAAGGGGAATTCTGCTGTGGTAGAAATGCTCTGTGGTATCCATCCTGCCAATTGTACCCGGTGTGACTTGGCTACTGGAGTGGACCACGCAGACCTAGAGAAATCACAGAAATATACATTTCACAGGACCAAGTAGCTTATGATGGCAACTTAATACCAATAAAAGAAACAACTCAATGTAGATGTCACCCAACTAAAACTCCATTTACATACCCCCTCTTCACGAGTCAGTTTTGTTTTTTTTTTTTTTTTTTTTTTTTTTTGGTTTTTCGAGACAGGGTTTCTCTGTATAGCCCTGGCTGTCCTAGAACTCGCTCTGTAGACCAGGCTGGCCTCGAACTCAGAAATCCACCTGCCTCTGCCTCCCAAGTGCTAGGATTAAAGGCATGCGCCACCACCGCCCGGCCACAAGTCAGTTTCTATACCAGCTTTATCTAGTGTACCACAGCACATCTGTAGACTAGAAACAACTATGTACCACATTCTCACTGTCTCTCCCCAGTGCATCTCTAAGAACAAGACTAAACACACGCGTGCACACATTCACATGCAATCAAACGAACACACACACACACACACACACACACACACACACACACACACCCTATAACCTATAACTTGATGCTTTCTACCACAATCACTTTTCCATTCAGCTCTAGTGAGAAAAATCATCTTAGGTTCCCCAGCCTTAACCCTTCAACTACAAAATCACTGTAAGCTGCTGTTAAGCCTTTAAAGTACCAGCAGTTCAAAAAAGCTCACTCAAGCTTACAGAGGTAAAGGTTACATAATAGAAGAATACAAAACAAAGTAACCACCATTGAGGGTTAGAGACTTATCCCCATTGGTAGGTGGGGTGTTTGTCTAGCAGGGGAGGACACCCTGGATTAGATCTCTAGCACCCTACAAACTGGGGGGGAAGGGGGGATGCACACCTCCAAGCACTTGGGAGGTGGAAGCAGAATCACAAGTTCAGGGTCAGCTTTGGCAACAGTTTCAAAGCCTGTTCAGGCCACCTCAACCTTATCAGGGGAGAGGGGGAGTTAAGGGGGAAGAGGCAGCACAAATTTACAGAGTGTGGCAGACCACAACAGCGATCCCAACACTTCTGGGCAAGGACAGGCCCATATACAAAGTCCTAAGCCAGCCTAGGCTACCGACAGAAACCATCTCACATTTTTTAAAAAAAAGGTATTGGGCATGGTGGCACATGCAAAAAACAAAAGAAAAGAAAAACATGGTTCACAGTGGCAAAGAGCCTGTCATGTAATAATACAAAATAGGCAGGTGGTACTGGCACACATCTTTAATCCCAGCACTTGGGAAGCAGAGGCAGGCAGATCTTTTTGAGTTCAAGGCCAGCCTGCTCTACACAGCAAATTCCAGGGCAGTCAGGGCTGTTACACAGAGAAACCCGGTCTCTAAAGACCAAAAACAAACAAGTACAAAATAATCTATGGTGTCCCATGTACTACTTAGAAAAGTCTAAGAGAACTGGAAGAGAGGCTAAGTTAAGGTGCACTTATGTCAGCAACGGCAGTTTCTTCCTTTCCTTTACATCAGTAAGAAAAACCAGTCCTAGACTGAATTCTATAAATAAAAGTCTACAATGGACAGGGTGGTCCACTTCTTTAATCCCAGGTACACGGGAGGCAGAGACTGCCAGAGATAATGAGAATTTGTCAACGAATGAATGAATGAGTGAACAAAACATTTCTATGAAAATTCCATACCAGGTAAAGTATGAGAGTGGGAGAAATTTAGCAACACCCCATCTCAAAATAAAAAGTAAAAGAACTAGGGATTTATCTCAGTAACGTACACTAGCCTAGTACACACAAGGCCCTATGTTCAGTCCCCAGTACCAATCATTTCACAGTGTAAATAAATGCCATAGCTTTCCTCAGCCCTCACTCCTCTGGACTCTGACGACATCTGCACCTGCACCTACACATATCCACATCCAAACACATACTGTGGTGGTGTCCCCACAGGCTCATGTAGTTCAACAGTGGTCACATTGGTGGTGCTGTTGGGGAAAGTTCTGAATCCTTCTGGGTAAGAGCCTTGCTAGATGAAGCATGTGGCTGTGGGCGAGCTTTGAGTTTTCCCCTCACCTCCAGTTTGCTTTCTGCGTGTGACTGAGATGTGATCTGCCAGCTTCCTGTTCTGGCATTAGACCACCATGACTCGCCGACATGTCTCCCCTGCTGCCGTAAACTCTACCTCTGGAACCCTAAGCCAAAATAAATTTTCTTCCTTTAGTTGGTTCTGGTCATGGTATCTTATCACAGCAACAGGAAAGTAACTGACATATGCGCACATATACATAATTAAAAGAAAACCCTTCTTTAAAATCCACAGGGACCAGAGATGGTTCAGTGGTGCAAATTCCAAGGAATCCAATACCCTCTTCAGGACTACAGAGGCACCAGAAGCCCAAGCACAGAAGTATACAGAAGATATACAGAAGTCCTTTAAATATATTAAACTTTACACACACAGACACACACATACACACTCACTCAAAGCAGATCATCAGAAGCCTGCAAACTGGGAGACTAGATAAGCGATCTTCACTGTACCTTGTTTAATAAAGATTAAAAAACAATTGCCAGCCAATTTTCTCATCACAAACAGATTATTCATGATAAAGGTCAGAATAGTTTAGTTTTCAAAGACTGAATCAGACCTTACTTGAAGTAATGAAGTAAAAAAAAGCTTGAGTTTCCTTTTACAGTTAAGGTTGAGCAGAGAAACTAGATGCCCTTTAAGGAAAAGAAAAACTGACTCATCAACTAATTACTCACCACTGACTTCAGGTAGGTTTCTGATCCCATCCAGTTCCACCGAGGAACTGGAAAGACCTAGAACTGAGCCAGCTATTAAACCACTGACCGAGAAGCGCATCTCCCGCCCACTGTCAGGATGGCTTGTGCTCTGACGGCCACTAGACGGCACTAGACAGCCACTACCAGTGTGTGGCTGCTTCTTCCCCAGGGCCAGAAAGTCTTGCTCTGGGGGGCACCAACCACACCAGGACACCTAGCAATCCAATGAAGAACAGGGGTCTGCCAACCAAAACAACTGGCTAGACAGTGACCCCCTTGGAAGCAGATTCAGCAGCCACAGTAACCTGACTGAAAGACCCTGTCACAGAGCCTCAGCTCACTACTCCGACACCTGACCCACAAAAACTACGCTGAGATACATATGCCTTACTACTCTCTTAATGTTGGGCTGGCTTACAGCAGCAAAAATGAGTGTTTCCTCAGACTGTGATCCCTATCTCATTTGGGCTCATGACGCAAGACAGCCCATGCATTTACAGATAATATGCATCTTTAATTCTGGCACTAGGGAAGTAAAGCCAGGGGTTCTAATATTCCAGAGAACACGGCAAGTTACAGGCCCACCTGGGTCACATGAGACTTTTCTCAAAAAATAATAATAAAAAGGGCTGGAAAGATGACCCAGGTTAGGAGTGCAGACTCCTCTTGCAAAGAACAACTCAGTTCCCAGCACCCACAGCAAGTAGCTAACTATTCCCTAACTTCAGCTCCAGAGATTTGACACCTCAGACTTCAGTGAGCACACAAAAACAAACACAGAGACTTCAAGCTGTGGCTCAGCAGGGCGGCAGCTGCCTGTGCAAGCCTAATGACTCGGGTTTGATCCTCACAGCCCTACAGAACCCTGAAGGTGGATGACCCAAAGCTTTCCTCTGCTTTCCACACACAGGCCACGGCACAGCCACATGCATATCCACACAGTATTTTTAAAAGGCATTCATTCCTTAGCATTAGTTATGCGTTCTCACAGATTTGCAAGCCCGTAACTACAGCGGCTCTCTGAAGCATAGGGAATTCATCTCAAGGGACAGAGACATAAGTAACAACCAACCACTAACTGGCAGTTCCTAGTGCTTCTATGATACAGCCAATGATAAACATAACAGTCTTCAAATTAATTGGTGTTTTGTCTGTTTTATTTGTGGGGTTTGTTGTTGTTCTGTAATCCTGACTGGCCTCGAACTCACAGAAATGCTGCTGCCTCAACCTCCTGACAGCTGGTTACAGGTATGTGCCATATTTGGCTAAAATGTCTTTCCTGACATACATGTTAAGTTTACTATATAACAAAGGACATGAGACAGGCATGCTAGCAGCCTTTTGATCCCTGCACTCAGGAGGCAGAGGCAGATCTCTAAGTTCAAGGCCAGCTGGGTCTACGCAGTGCACTCCAGGCCATTCAGGACCATATAGAATGACCCTGTCTCAAAGCACCAGAGGGCATGGCATGCCACACACTCTGAAGTCCAACACGAAAGAGCACGCTATAGTCCTAATGTAAGAGGTTACTCAACAGGAGACCCTGCAGAACATCTAGTGAAAGGCAGCACTGGATTCTGATCACCTTTATGACCAAGCTGTTCCTGTCAACTTCTCTTATCAATGTTTAAAGCAAATTCCACCTCCAACCTTAGCACACACAACTCAAAGCTTTCACCAAAACTATAGGGCTAAAGGGTAAGTACCAAACTACTAATTTTTTTGTCCACTGTCCCTGTCACACTAGAACTATTCTCTTTAAAACTTACAAATAAATGCCTGTTTTTATGGCAGTATCTCTGCACAACACAAACCAAATCTTTCATCTGTACAAGACTTCACAGAATACTCATAACTTTCTTTTCTGATGAATTCACTCGTTAGTATTGTTTTAAATAAAACTAGTTTGAGCTCACAATTTACTAGACTTATTTTCAAAATATCAAGTCCAGTATCAACTGACAAGTTACTATTCAACTTGGGGCAGGCGTGACTCTTCTGTCAAGTAGCCTTACTAGAGAGGTAAAGAGTGCCCTTCGCATTGTCCTGAGCTGCACTAACTAGTCCTTCTTTACAAGGGCTGCTCTTCCCCACCCTTCCCATATGAATGCTTCCACTCAGACAAGCTGAGAGAAAGCACACAGAGCCCATACAGCCCCCTTAAGCTCCTAGGCCACGATGGGGGCTAAAAAACAAAATACCGCGCACTTTTGGTAAAAGTCAAGCAGGCTGGAGTATGCATGCCTTGAGAACTAGCAGGAGAACCAGCCCAGTTCCGATCCTAAGACGACCAAGATGCTCTGGACAACATAGCTATTCCAGCAGCTCCTGAGGGAACAGGGATACGTGCTCTTAGCACAAGTCTTTATAGGACAGAGTAAGAGCTCAGCACCGGCTTGTTTCTGTTAAAGTCTTACAAAGTACTGACCAACTATTCCTCAGACTCAGAGAGGTGGTATGTAGTGCACCCCTATAATCCCAACAACCCAAAGGAAATAGAATTGCGACAAGTTCCAGCCCAGCCAAGAGCTGCACAGCTTTTGAGATTCTGTCTCAGAAAACACAGATGTTCTTCCATCAATCTACCTTCACAGAGAACTTCACAATCACAACTTGAAAGAATGAAGAACCCAAAAACCTTAATCGTGACACTCTACACACCAAATCACATTCCTTTTGGTCTCTTTCTAAAAGAAATAGAGCAGCCACTCTAAGGAAGCAGGCATGCCAATGTGAAGGCCAACGCTGCTGTTTTACTGATAATGCCCTAGAACACGTAGGTCAGGGTCAGGACTCGTTTGTGGAGGCAGACATTTAAGCATTCCACAAGTCATTCATCTAGCTGATCAAAGTCTAGGAAAGTTCAAGGCAGGTATCCACTGGATCTGTTACTCACACTGGGCAACACTACAGTTACAGATGTTTACAACCTCAAAGAAATTAGTCATCAGTAGTTGTACACACAGCTGGGTGGCGAAATCACACTCAAAAGACTTCTAGGATGAAGAGTCAGTGCACAGGGCATCGTGCTAGGAGTCTGATTCCAAAACCAAATGGGTTTGGCATCGAGGGCCTTACAGACGTCTGCGCTAGAAAGTCAAGTGTAACCTGGAAAGGGCTGCCTCCACTTATTTATGGACAAGCTTAAAATCTAAGCTATGCTCAAGTGCACAAAAGGGATAAAACCGTACTTCCTGAAACACAACTTCTAGCAAAATGGCAACATAAAAAAGTAAACTTTAAAACCTTAAGAATGCTCAATCAGGGCATTCCAACTCCCCGGCCATGTTACCATGTTTCAGGATCTCCCTTTAACACACCCCACAGGATGACAACTCCACTCCACTCCACCAGATCCTCCAGAGACCAAAAGTCAACCAGAGAGTAGTGTCCTGTCCAAACGCACACACACCGCAGAGCACCGTAAGGCAAAACTCAACACGGTCAAGTATCCCGCTCAATCCTAACGGAAACATCTTAGCCTACAAGTCGCCCGTGTAACGCAACAAGCACCTCGCCCTCGCAACACAGGACACGCGGCGCGGCGACAGCTACTTCTGCATGACTTTCAGCCAGCACCGGGGGCAACGCCATCCGAGATCGACGACAGCCCAACTCCGTATCTCAGGACGAGAAGCTAACACGGGGAGCAGTCCAGGGACAAAGGCAGAGAAGCCGAGAGAATGTCAGGCATCTCTTGACAGGAGCCCGGGCATGCATCTCCCGCTGCACCCCGAAAAGACCATCCGCAGCTGCAGGACTGGTCCTACCTAAACACTCTGTAAACAACGGGGGAGGGGGGGCCGGGCCGCCAGCCTCCGGGCCCGACCGCTGCGCTGCGGAGAAGTTTCCTCGCCTCGACTGCACATGGCTTGCAGAACTTTGGCTGGGGCCGCGAGCCCAGGCTGGGTGGGAGCCGCAGCGCCGAGCTGCAGGCGGCGGCGGCGACGGCGGCGGTGGCGGCGGCAGAGCAGCAGGAGGCGGAGGCGGGCGGGGGGGAGGGGAGCGGCTGGGGGGGCGGAGGGGCTCTTGCCGCCACTGCTCTCTCGCCGCCTCTCCCCCCCGGCGGGAGCCGCTCTCAGCCTCTTTGCACTAGTCGCTCCGCTCTCTCGGTCATGTGACCTTAACGTAACCGGACAGGAAAAGCCCCGCCGCCGCCGCCCGCCGCCGCGCCGGAGACACCGACCGCGGCGGCAGCAGCAGCAGCAAGCAGCAAGCAGCAAGCAGCAGCAGCGGCGGCGGCGGCGGCAGCAACGCGGGGCAGGGGCGGTGGCGGGGACAGTTAGGCCAGGCCGCCCGGCTCTGCCTCCTCCTCACGAACGGCCCGCCGCGGCCGCACCGGCGACAGGTAAGCGCGCACCGCCACCGCGTCCCGGGGCCCACGTGCCGCCCCCGGCCCGGGCTCCGGGAAGCAGCAGGGAGGGGCGGGAGCCGCCGGAGGTCGCAAACGGTTCCGGCAGCGGCCGTGGCAACAAAGGCGACGAATGACTCCCCGTCCCGGGGCTCCCGGCGAAGGCAGGCGGCGGGCCCGAGCGCGCGGGGCGCCGGGGCGGGGAGGCCGGGGCGGGGGGCGGCCCCGCGGGGGCGGGGGCGGCGACTGCGCCTGGCGCCGGGGCTCTGGCCGCCTGACAAAACCATCCCGGCAGCCAGGCGGCGGCGAGTCGCGGCCGCTCCATCCGGGGCTTCGCGGGAGGGGGAGGGGACGGAAGCCGAGAGGGCGGGCGCAAGGGGAGGGGGCGCTCCGCGTTCCGGTCCTAGTCGCCGGTCCCTGCTGCCCGCCGCGGCCAAGGGCGTCCGGAGCGGGCGGCTGCCGGTGAGCGGTCCCGCGTCGGAGCCCCGTCAGGGGGGCCCATCAGGTGCGTACTCCGCCGTCGCCTCCCGCGGGGGTTGTCTTCGCCGCCTCGGCGGCCAGGCCGCGAGCTGCGGAAGTGGGTTTGGGGGAGGGGAGGGAGCAGGGAGGGGGAGGGGAGGGATCCGGTCGGACCGGAGCAGGCCCGGCCTCTCTGGCGCGTCTCCCAGCTGCAGCGGCTCCTACAGCTGCTGTCTCTACTGCCACGGCTCCGCCTCCCGCTCGCGGGCGGGGGCGCGCACGCGCGCTTCCGGCCTCGGGTCTCGCGCTGTCTGCGGCTCTCGCGCGCGCTGCTCCCCTCCCCTCCCCCGCCCCCGCCCCTCCACCACGCCCCTGGCGCCGGGGCCGTGGCGCCGGCCGGGGCGGTGCGCGCGCGCGCCGCGTAGGCGTCGGCATTGTGTTCGGCGCCGCGGGACCCGGGGCGCGCGCGCGCACGCGGGCCTAAAGGGAGGGGCGG